>QPHH01000007.1:419813-1109532 GCA_003574815.1 Aspergillus spinulosporus | reverse complement strand
AAAAAAAAAAAAAAAAAAAAAAAAAAAAAAAAAAAAAAAAAAAAAAAAAAAAAAAAAAAAAAAAAAAAAAAAACACACAAAAAAAAAAAAAAAAAAAAAAAAAAAAAAAAAAACCCTTGCGAGAAACTTTTATCACCGAGTACATGGGGACGAGAGAGGCCCCAGAACGTGAAAGGGGAGAAAAAGGAAAAAGCAAAATAGCAGAGTTACAAGCGCCCTTTCTGTCTTATCCTTTTACCATAGACAAGGTCGCGGTTTCCTCGATCGAGTAACGAAACAAAGCTCATCATCCACAGTCGGTGTTACGATTACGACTGCGCACCGACTTACAACTGAGCGATATTTTACAAATATCTCTACGACTCGTCTCTCTTTCATATCATATGTCTAAGTTCTAGCAAATCCATCCTCGACATCATGGCTCCCACTAGGCCTAAAGCTTCCACGAAAGGTCGCAAAGGCTGGGGTCATGGTAGGAACAACCGCTTCGAGAGCCGCGCTAAGAGTAATCGCATGATTCCGCGCACTGGTACCGACCGGATCGAGAGAAATCGCGTAAAGAGGAACCACGTTGAGAAGCGTCACGCTGTGAAGAATATTGCTGAAAAAGACCGCGCTGAGAAACAGCTGCTTCCGAGATCGCACCCGCCTCTAGCCATTCTTGCCAGAAAGCACGAACTGGCACTGTCGAGAAAAGCCCTGTTCACGAAATCGGGTCCTACTGCCGCGAACAAGAAGCCCAAACCAGTCATTACTAGAGCCAGACTAGGTCTAGCGAAGTACAAGCTTGCGACCCAGTGGCCGTCACCGGAACCCTTTGAGATGGTACGTACTTGACCCAATTGACAGTATACACATTGCCTTGCCCCCCTTGCGTGTCGGGACTCCATAGTAACGTGCAACCAACAGAACTGTCTCGAAAGGGCGCCAATGCCCCCCGATTATGTGTTTGTTCCTAGGGGTGATGTCTATGTTACTCGGCACTGTCGAAGTAAAACAAAGGAAGATCACCAGCTGGTCTATAAGGTTTATGTGAGGATGATCTCCCTTGACCTAGATTCTCGCCAGGACTAACCCCTCCAGGACAACACAGGGAAGAAAGCACTTGGCATCCGCGTCCCTGCTACTGTTCACGCTGCTGTGCTACGGTCTGCCCAAGAAACGGCCGAGTCCCGCGCCAATGCCGTCAAAGCCCGCGACGAGAGGGAACTTGCACACAATAGAGAGCTTTTAAGGAAGCAGTTTCCCTTGATGCCGGCCCAGTCGCTAAACACCATTCTCCAGCACGCTTTCCTCAAAGGCTCCGGCCGTGTTGGAAGAACTACGACTACCCCTGAAAAGGAAAAGGTCATTCTAGCTGTGGAGGCCCATATTCGACACGTACATACACCATATGAGGCGCTACTCCGCTCAGGGATGCCCCGACCAGAGGCTCGCAATAAGGTTCGTGAACAGGTACAAACGATCCTCGCAGCCTGGATAGGGGAGAGCAATGGCGCAGAACCACAACCAACAATCCTCAGTTTACGGAAGAGAAAGGAGTAGTTTCTGACACTGGACGACCCTCTTTCTATTATTATCTGCTTTCCAAAGTTACCTCGAAAACCATGTCATACCACGTTAGCATCGATCTCACGGAATGCATACGACGCGCCCTTGCGTCAATTGCCACAGTTCAAGCTTTGTTGAGCATGTCGAAGTTTTCTGGAAGCGGTCAGAGCTGTTGAATAATGATGGCATGAGTTATGAGAAATGCAACTGTACTTTAGCATGCATAGACTATCAACATTGGTGTTGGCCATGATTGTCCCTCTTCTACCTGCGGCTCCGTCATCAAATACATTCCTGTAATAGCTAGCAGTAAATGAAAATACCTACCGCTGGCCTACCTATCTTCATTTTTGAAGACCTCAACCAAGCAAAGCCCATCAGTTGAACTACCCTGCAACTTAGCAGGTCGAACTTTCTCCAGCCCCTGCGGATCAGAGACCGGGACATTATAGAACCTCTAACCTCTCTCAAGGATCTAGTCCTGAACCCACCCAATAGGTAGCAACCCATATGATCTCTCAGTTCTCATCAACCCCCGAGAACTTCCCTTCTATCATCCCCAAGAATATTACCCTGAGGCGTCAGCCCTCACGCATATGGGTCTATCTTTAATTGGGCGGCTGAGGTTCGAGATCTCCTAGTCAAAGCCATAGCCTGTCTACTCTGTAAAACTGTGTTTTGTCGCACCTAACATCGAGAAGAATGGTCATTACAGATCGCCGATCATGCCAAACCTGTAATTGGGTCCCATAGAGTCCTAGAGGAATATACCTAGAGGTATTATAGTAGAGCCGATTATCATGTAGTTTTGTTTATGGTTGTTATCCGGATACATATTTTAAGATTCAGCTCTGCGTAATGTCTGAATCGTTGGGCTTCCAAATGGCCATCTTACCATGAAACAAACTCTACAATCACAGCAAGATACCAAGACCCATGGTTACGAGCTCTAGCACGGCCAATGGATGTTTTATGGTAAAAATCAGAGAGGCTTTTTACAACAATGAGGCTCTGAATATACTCCCCGAAAGCGGACATTTAGGGCTAGCCCTACGATTCAATTCAATCGGAGATTTTCCCCAAGCTCCGCGGATGGGCTGCGACAGCCACCAGCGACGACCAGGACGACCATCGCCTACATCTCGTCGCAATGGACATCTCCGATCTCATCGAACCCCCGCAGAAGCGCCTCAAGACCGAGGATATCGCCAGCGCAGATGAGGTCGTTCTTCCCGCTGGCGGAGTCCCGCCGCAGACCGACAACGAAATCGACGAGCAGTTATCGAAGGAGATTGAGGTTGGAATCACCGAGTTTGTCAGCGCTGACAATGAGGGATTCGCGGGGATCTTGAAGAAAAGGTATTCTTAAATCGTAGGGGTGGGGCTTGATCTCAATGCTGATTGTTGCCAGATACACAGATTTCCTTGTGAACGAGATCCTGCCTTCGGGGAAAGTTCTGCATTTGACGGATACTACGGCACCTAATACCAATGAAGATGAAGCAAATCCAGTTCCGGCAGAAGAGAAACCGGCCGAAGAGAAACCAAAAGAGCCCGAAACTCTCGCAGAGGAGTCGCCTGCTCCTGCTGAATTTCAATTAACGGAGGATGATGCGGCGCTTCTGGACTCTCTTCTCGGCACCCAACACACCAAGAAAATCGTCGCCCTGTATAAGAAAGCACTGGCAAACCCAAAGGCCAAGCCGAGCGATCTGGGACGATTGAACACAGTCATTGTCAGCGACCGCGATCAGCGCATCAAAATCCACCAGGCGATTCGTCGCATCTTCAATTCGCAGATCGAATCTTCGACAGACAGTGAAGGAATGATGGTCATCTCAGTCGCTGCAAACCGCAACAAGAAGAATGCACAGGGTGGACGCGGCAATGGGGGCGGAGGCGGGCGTGAGAGGACCCGCGTGAATTGGGATGAACTGGGCGGACAGTATCTGCACTTTACGATTTACAAGGAGAATAAGGACACCATGGAGGTCATCTCGTTCATCGCCCGCCAATTGAAAATGAATCCGAAGAGCTTCCAGTTCGCAGGGACCAAAGACCGCCGCGGAGTGACTGTGCAGAGGGCATGCGCTTATCGCCTGCAGGCCGATCGTCTGGCGAAGCTCAATCGGACGCTCCGCAACGCCGTCGTCGGCGACTTCGAATACCAACCTCACGGTCTCGAGCTCGGCGACCTCTTCGGAAATGAGTTTGTCGTGACTCTCCGCGAGTGCGAGGTTCCCGGCATCAACATTCAAGACCCCGCAACAGCCGTGGCAAAGACAAAGGAACTTGTCAGCACTTCACTCAAGAACCTATACCAAAGAGGCTACTTTAACTACTACGGCTTACAACGTTTCGGCTCTTTCGCAACCCGCACCGATACAGTCGGCGTGAAGATTCTTCAGGACGACTTCAAGGGCGCCTGCGACTCCATTCTCGACTACAGCCCACACATCCTCGCCGCCGCGCAAGCAGAAGCAGGCCAAGGCGAAGGCGAAGCCTTCACACCTACCAACATCAGCTCTGAAGACAAAGCGCGCGCCCTTGCAATCCACATCTTCCGAACAACGGACCGCGTCACGGAGGCCCTCGAAAAAATGCCTCGCAAGTTCTCCGCAGAATCGAACATCATTCGCCACCTCGGCCGGTCAAAGAACGATTACCTTGGCGCCCTGCAGACCATCCCTCGTAACCTCCGTCTCATGTATGTCCATGCCTACCAGTCCCTCGTCTGGAATCTCGCTGTTGGCGAGCGCTGGCGCCTATACGGCGACCGCGTTGTAGAAGGCGATCTTGTCCTCATCCATGAACACCGCGATAAAGACGGTACCTCCTCTGCCACACCTGCCCCCGGCGCAGGAGCAAGCGGCGAAGCCGCCACCATTGACGCAGACGGCGAAATCATTATCGTCCCGCAAGAACACGACTCGGCCTTTGCCGTCGAAGACACATTCACCCGCGCCCGAGCCCTAACCGCCGCCGAAGCGAACAGCGGTCTCTACAGCATCTTCGATATCGTCCTCCCCCTCCCCGGCTTCGACGTCCTATACCCGCCCAACAAAATGACGGACTTCTATAAAGAGTTCATGGGTAGCCCCCGTGGCGGCGGATTGGATCCCTTCAATATGCGGAGAAAGTGGAAGGACGCGAGTTTGAGCGGGAGTTACCGCAAGATTCTTAGTCGGATGGGCGGGGACTATTCTGTTGATGTGGTGCTCTATAGCAGGGATGAGGAGCAGTTTGTCAGAACTGATTTAGAGAATTTGACTTCCAAGACGAGGGATGGAGGGAATGTGGAGAAGAACGAGGAAAAGAGTGAGGGGGATAAACTTGCTGTTATCCTCAAGTTCCAGCTTGGATCGAGCCAGTATGCAACCATGGCGCTGAGAGAGTTGATGAGGGGAAAGGTGAAGGCGTATAAGCCAGACTTTGGGGGTGGGCGCTAGACTGCCGTCTTGCCGTCTTGCCGTCTTGCCGTCTTGACGTCTTGAACCGTCCAGCTTACACGGTGTGTATACAAAGCCGCGACCTAATGAGTTTATGCATTCTTCGCCATAACAACGAAAATCCGTATATTCAAACGTTCTGACTGGATATAGAGCAAGATTATGAACATTCAATAGACACTAAATGATCTCGAGAAACCCTTGAACAAATAATCATGATTAGAATGCTGAAGGTCGACTAGGAGGCCGGGTAGGTAACTAACTCCCCCGATTTGTGGCTTGTCTGTGCCCATGGTCATCGCCACCGAAACTGGACACAGACGAGATATCATCATCATCATCCCGGAGCCCTCTATCTCTCATAATCGCCTCGCGGTCATTGATCTCCGACACATCAGACATAGCGTCGTCATTGTCATTTGGACGGTCAAATGGTGAACGAGGCCGTGCCGCTGCTTCTCTAGCGCGCTCTTCGGATGTCCGCCAGTTAAGATCTCGGTCTGTTACTGCAAGTCCAGCGGCTGCTGCGGCCCCGGCTCCAGCTGCAGCACCTACTACCGGGGCCGCCGACGATGCGCTGTCTACTCCTGCTCCCGGCTCGGTCCCTGGTGGACGGGGATAAGGTGGAGGTGGAGGTAGATTGTTGTTATTGCTGGGGAGCGGGCGATGGTTAATCGGTCCTGGGGGCGGAACGGGTGCAATCTGGTTATGACTCGGGAGGAAGGCAGAAGACGAAGTGTCTATTTGGCGTGTTAAAATCCCAGGTGCGGAAGCCCGTTGGCGCTGGCGACGACGACGAAGAAGGAAGAAGATGATTGCTGCAAGGATGGCCGAACCCACGACAGCAATGGGGACGGCAATTGCAATTTTAGTCGTGGCGCTGATGCCGCCGCCGCCGCCTCCGTCATCGCTGTCGGCGGAGGCTATGGAGGTGCTGGTCGGGGTTGAGTCTGAGGTAAAGCTTGTGGTAGACGCCGAGGAGGTGTATGTAGATGTCTCTATTGCTTGGGTGGTAGATGCTGATGGGTTGTCTAGTGCCGTGATTGTCGCCGCCTCAGTGGCCGTGGCGTCTGCCCATTCTGATATGGAACTCATAGGGTCGGATTGTCCATCTAGGTCTGGCTGAGTGCCCTCGCTGGCCGATTCGCCAGTCGATTCGCCGCCGTCACTGTTGTCCCAGTCGACGCTGTCGCCGTCCAAAATATTGGCCATTGTGGGAAGGAGTTTCGAATAGTGGTGAGTGCGTGTCTCAGTCAGTTAGTACTCTATGTTCGTAAAGCTCGTGGGAGGAAGTAGTTACTTCTTACCCCCACCCAGTCGAAGTAAGATTCTCTCAAGTCTCTGGACTCCGCTTTTTCATGCAGATGGAATACCCAATTATAGTAACAGAGTCGGTAAGCACTCTCGTATTTGGGCTGATTGATAGCGAGGTGCGCCAGAGTACAAGACGCCAAGTCGCCGACAGCAAAGCCGTAAGGGAGAGGAAGGAGCGAAAAGGAAAAGGAAAGGGAAGAAACGAAGAATCAGAGAAGAGACGAATGGCAGCGTTGAAGAGTAAAGAAGAGAGAAGAGAGAACGAGCTGACATGGCGCAGCGGCTCCAACCAGTATAGCCCTAGCAAGTTAGTCTTGTAAGTATCCCGATGCTAAATCCTGCGAAAATTTGATAATAGTGGGCATGGCTGAACACCACTCGACTCGACTCGGCGCTCACGAAAGCAGCATCATCATCCACCCGATAAGCAAGAGGAGTCGTTGTACAAGGGCAGCGCGCGGTAAGACCGTTCTTGATCCTCTATCTTTAAGGCAATTGTACTTGATCCCTGTCAGTCTACGGCAGTGATGGTATGTACTACTAGGCGCCCGCAGGGGGCGTGAAACAATCTAACAGAACGTGTCGTCGTCGTAAAGACTCCGCTTTGTTTCAAAAGGCTGGCGAGGCTGTGCCGGCTGTTGATCGATTCGCAGCTTAGCTCTTGAAGGTGCATCGTTCGTTCGTAAATGGACTCGGTCTGCGGTTGGCCTATTGTGGGTGGCCGGCTCGCGCTCTAATGGGCTCACAGCCCTGCTCTTGCGTGGCAGTCACTCGTCAGATCATCGTGGTTTGGGGGCCGTTCATCAAGCGCATATCCACTTCATCAGGAAAATCCATCGTAATTAAGTGAGCTGAGAGCCCAAATGGCCCGGTCAGTGCTGTTAGTCAGGCTGGAATTGAGTCCTCTGACCGCCGTTTCTCATTGTTTGAGAGACAAAAGAGCCTCATTCCCAAGCATTGAGTGAGGCCTCAGGCACTAAGGCCCCCACAAATATTTGCCTGAAGGGGCTTAGCGCTTAAAGCGCCTGGTATGGACTACTCTTAAGCCTGATGGTGGCACCAACAGACCTGAAATGATAAAAATAACACTCGTAATTCTCCTGACCCGCAGTGGTGGTTTAATCCAACAGGTTTCAGCGCTTTCTAGCAGCTGCCATGCCCAAGTTGTGAACGTCTCGTAAACATGGGAGGATGCTGTGTTGGCTAACAGTGAGCGAGTCTACGGCATGATTGGAGCCTTAAGGAAAGAGTCGTACAACACTGACGCACTGTTGATACCGACCTTCAGGCAAGACGAAGCAGATACTTTCGGGTCCCGTATTGCTTCTTGATATCGATTTGGAAGATGGACGCGCGGCGGCGGCGATTTTCCGACGGTCGTTGGTGACAGTTTAGGCTAACCCGCTTTCGGATGGCTTAGCTTGCGGGGAAATGATGACATTCGTCAGCTTGAACGTTTCTCAGCGACTGTACTATTGTCGTCCCTAGTCTTGATCTCTGCGGAACCACATCCGACTGGCACAATGAGCGGTTTCAAAGGCATTATGAAGGACGGGTGGCACCCAAAAGGCCGGGAGGGGAGAAAAGAGAGCTGGCGGAACGATTTCAAGGGCGTCAACCAGGTGGTGAGTGCTTCGGCTTGCCGCGCACAAGACTTTTACTCTGACAGTTTATAGGCGGGATGGATAGGGAAAGGAAAAGATCCTAAGGATGAGGAGAGGGAAAACCACGTTTCCCGGCCGCTCTCATCGCTCAAAGACCCGGCCTCCTTCGGTCCTCCACCCAAACATATCAAATACCACGGCGCTGCGGCACTCCCGAACGAGACCACGCCGGATCGCAGCGGATTGGGTGCGCCTTTGAGCCAGGAACAGATCAATAACACATATACCCGAAAACAGCAGGAAGAGGAGGAGGAACGGAAAAAGGCAGAGGAAGCTGCGAAACGGCCTCCCGTGCCATACCGCGCAAACCGAACAGGAATCGATCCGAGCACTCTTCCACCACCACCCGTCCGGCGGGCTGGTTCAGTCGCAGAATCAGCGCCGACTGCCGCAAGCCCTAGGCCGGTACCAAGTGTTCCGCCCCGTGTACCACCTCGGACAAACACCCTTCCAACGGCCTCTCATACGCCTTCCCCTCCCGCGTACACCCCCAATCCGGCAGGTGCAGAACAGTCTCAGGCCGCAGATGGCTACTTGAACCAGGCCGCAACCTCGCGTCTTGCGCAGGCCGGGGTATCTGTTCCGGCGCTTGGCATTGGTGCCAGACCCTCAAACCCGACCTCGCCGGTACCGGCTTACAACCAAGCTCCGGTCAACGAGCTTCAAAGCCGGTTCTCCCAGATGAGAACGAATTCTGCGTCATCCCCGTCGCCCGCGCCTTCTCCACCAGTGCAACAGACGCAATCGCCCGTCAATTCTGCTTCGAACCTTTCAGGTGCCAGGTCAGCATTGAACGATTTCCGGTCCAAACATAGTGATCGGATTGAATCCGGGAAACAAAAACTCAATGGGCTCAACCAGAAATACGGGATTACTGAACGGATCAATAACGCCTTGGACAGTAAGTCAGGCAACGCAGGACAGGCTCCGCCCATCCCCCCGCATCCGAACTTGAGTCGTTCGACCACCATGTCCAGCTCGGATACCGCGTCTCTAGCTCAGAGGAAGGCGCCTCCTCCCCCTCCGCCTCAGAAGAAGGCCGAGTTACGGTCAGCGCCAGTCAATACGGGATCACCTACGCCGCCTCCACTTCCGCTCGGTACGAAACCCCGCTGAAACATGAGCAGGCGTCTAGTCCCAGTATCCACTGTAGATTTACTCTGTTATAACTAGCGTTCTAGCATATTGCTTTATTATGTTCTCAACCGCTGTTCAACGCAATGCATTCTGTAAGGAGGTCTCACGTGAAAATTTCGATAGACTTACACTATGATTGGACGGAGCATTCATCCTCGGCTATCAGTTCCCCATACTTTTTTATGAAATATACCGGGAATCCGGAGCGACTCAGTAGCAAAGCGCGATCTTTAGGGAAACAAAACACACACACCAAAAAATGGGTCTGGGACAGGATCGTATCATGCAGCCGGACGCAGTTTGGGACCGCCCTATCTTACCAACTCTAACGGCGAACGCTCCCCACGCAGGGAGCGGGGATCGGTTGGTCGCCGCGGACTCCCGCTGGTGTTCCCGTTGGTTGAGTGTCAATGCGGAAGCTTCTCGCGTGAGAGTCATCAATACGTCAGTACCTAGGTAGAGTTCATTATCAGGCGGTAATTGCTGCAGGAGACAAAACATAACATCTGAGCGCAAGAATCGGCCGGCCAGTTCCAAGAACGACAAGATTCACAAGCAGGGACGCGCTCTGTGATTTGCAGTTGTTGGGAACTTGGGACTGCGCGGCCGAGGTCTGGATGGTTTGTTGGGAAAAATGCAGTCACGGCTCCACACGAAAATCGCGGCGAGTTACATTGTTAGCATTATTTCATCGCTTTCTGGTTTCTCGTCTTTAAATTGATATTCGAGTCTCCAGCCGCCCGCCTGGTCGAGGTTACATTGTTGTCTCTATCCTCTGCTTGGGCGCCCCTGACTGTTTTGCTCAGCGCCTTTTCGTTTCTGTCGGTCCAAGCAGTTTTTTCGCCGTTGCTGAGGGATCCTTCCTGTCAGGCCGTTTTTCCTCCTGACGCTCTCAGCCGCATCAATCGCAATGTACGATCTCGCCCTCGACACAGGGTCGGGCCCGGCCTTCGTGGGAGTCGGTTTGCCTCCAGCTTCGCTGCTTAAATTCCCGCCGGATGAGCTGCCGGCCACCGTTCCTGCTCCCCTGCGTGACGAGCCGACGTGGTACCAGCCGTTTAACATTCCTCCCGGACTCTACAACCAGCTGCTCGATGTTCGCGTGCCGATCACGATCGCTAGCGTCTACGCTGTCACCGTTGTCATCATCAATCGTATCAACAAAAGCCGTGGTTACAAACCGTACGCGTTCAGCCAAACTAGGGCTTTTAAAATCTTCGTTATCCTGCACAATGTCTTCTTGGCCATCTATTCCGCGTGGACTTTTGCCGGAATGGTTCGCGCGTTCCGCCACACCTTGCCCTCTTGGCAGGAGAACGGCCTCGTGGGTATTGTTGACGCGCTGTGCAAGTGCAACGGTCCTCGAGGATACGGAAACGCGGCCACCTATGATACAACGATAAACAAGTGGTCTATCCAGAGCCCCGAATACAGATTGGCCGAAGGTGGTGTCCCGGATCCTACGGATGTTGGCCGCTTGTGGAACCAGGGATTGGCCTTCCTGGGCTGGATCTTCTACCTCTCCAAGTTCTACGAAGTGCTAGATACAGCGATCATCCTTGCCAAGGGTAAGAAGAGCTCGACTTTGCAGACCTATCATCACGCAGGTGCCATGATGTGCATGTGGGCCGGTATCCGCTATGTTGCGCCTCCGATCTGGATCTTTACTTTGGTGAACTCTGCGATCCACGCGATGATGGTAAGTCTACACTGAATGACTGCTTGTGGTTCAATGGGGCTAACGGGCAATAGTACACCTACTACACATTGACGGCCCTCCGTATCCGGGTTCCCACCATCGTCAAGCGCTCCCTGACTACCATGCAAATCACCCAGTTCGTTATCGGATCCGCTATGGCCGCATCCTACCTGTTCGTCTACTATACACTCCCGCCAGTTCGCTTCGTACCTACAACATCCGCTGCTCCGGTTGTTGCCGCCACCGGATTGTCTTGGGTTAAGCAAGTTGCCCTCCGCGCAGCAGGTGCGGAAGGCATCGCCGAGAACGTGGGACACGCCGAGAACAACCTTGGCGCTCCTCGTGAGGTTGTACAAGCCGGACCCATGGTCACCTGCATGGACACCTCCGGCCAGGGGTTCGCGATCTACCTCAATGTTGCTTATCTTCTGCCTCTGACCTATCTCTTCGTCCGATTCTTTGTCCGCTCCTACCTGTACCGAAAGGAGCCTGGTCCGCAGGCTACGCACATTCACGCGGCCGAGAAGGCTGGCCTGGATGCGCTTAAGGGAGTGACCCGTGAGATTCAGAAAGCCGCGGAAATGAGCGGGGAAACCAGCGAGACGACCGAGGATGAGGCCATTGCCAAGTCTCGGTCAAACCGGAGCCACGTACAGGATACCGCCGACAACTCGCCCATTCGAACTCGCTCAAGCGCTGCCAAGAAGGCGCGTGCGACTGAGAGTCAGCGAGAGTCCGAACAAGGATTCTCCACCGTCCCCACTGGCAAGGGTGCCAAGAGAGTCAGCAAAGAAGAAACACAAAGCACCGGCGGTCCTGCTGAAGTCAAGACCTCTAACCCCTTTGGAGTCTTGGGAAACTCGAACTAATCTTCGGCATCATTCATTCGGCCAACCCTGAACCGTGAGTATCAGGAAGTGTACTTGACCCTACAAGTAGCCTGGTAATTCACGAGCTTAGAGTGGCATACCTTTATCCACACTCCTATCCATATCCCATCCGGCTCAACCCCAACGACAGCCATCTTGACATATTCCTGTATCCTATCTAAGAGCTCCAGGAGTGTGTTTGGAGACCCTCCAGGGGTCGAGTTGGGATCCCGTCGGCCCGTCGCGCAATGGCGCGCAAGGGCCCCCGGCAGCATGATTCAACGTTTTACGTCTGCATGCCCTTCTGATCCTGTACAAAAGCGAGTCGGTTATGTCTTTCGCGGTTGCTTCTGCTCTGTACATATTTACATGGTGTTTCGACGGTGTCTCTTTATTAGCGGATCGTCCTCCAGGCGATAAAAGGATGTATCTTATTAATAGAACCACGAGGATTACGGACCAGGCTCTCTTCATGAATTCTCTAATATCGATCGAGCGGAGATTGTATGTGCCGCTAGGTCAATTGGAACAGAAGTTGGCCTGGGATAGAAAATGAAAATGCCTGTCAGAACGCATAGTTGATGACGTCTTCTTCGTTCTCAATGTGATAAAAACCAATTAATTGGATCTCTAGGCCTCTACTCCTGTCTACATCGTACAGGGGTACAGAGCTGTGACCCCATCATACAGTAGTACCTTGTATGAAGGCGCTGAGTCATGTGACTTGTCGGCAAGAAGACGAACCCCTCCTCTCCATCGGACAATCTCCCAATTCATCCGATCTCCATAATTCTTGGTAAACCCCCTGCTAAGCTGCTATTCTCAATCTCCTGCCGGCTGACGGGAGAAACCATACCGACCTGCCAGGTAAATGGAGGAAAATATACATTGTCCCCACATCTATGCTTCGATGCAGCATGGACCTTGGCCACAACAAGGTAACATGGCTTGATTGTCGACTCCACTTGGCTTCTGGAACTGACGATCGTTTTTGTACCGGCGTCTACCTATTCCAGGATGCGGAGGTTTGGTCGTAAGGTCTAAGCGATGCTCAACCCGCTTCACCAAGTCCCAGTACATAAATTGGCCGATCTTCAGCCAGGTACCACGTACGGTAGACAGCCCACACTTTGTCGTCCGAGTCTTTGACCATGGCGACGGCCGTCTGGTTGCTTCTCTTCCTTCTGGAAAGCTTCCATGTTCTGACAGCAGCTCAGAATAGTTCCCAATCCGAATGGCCTATACATGACAATGGGCTGAGCAAAGTTGTACAATGGGACCATTACAGCTTCTACGTCAACGGACAGCGGATATTCCTCTTCTCGGGGGAGTTCCACTACTGGCGTATCCCAGTCCCGGCATTATGGCGGGACATCTTGGAGAAAATCAAGGCGATTGGATTCACTGGCTTTGCGTTCTACTCTAGCTGGGCTTACCATGCACCCAATAACCAGACCGTTGATTTCTCGACCGGTGCTCGTGATATCACCCCGATATATGACCTGGCAAAGGAGCTTGGAATGTACATAATCGTGCGCCCTGGGCCTTATGTCAACGCCGAAGCCAGTGCCGGAGGGTTCCCACTCTGGCTTACGACAGGCGCATATGGCTCGACGAGAAATGACGACCCCAGGTATACTGCGGCCTGGGAACCGTACTTTGCCGAAGTGTCCGAGATCACTAGCAAGTATCAAGTTACCGATGGTCATTATACACTTTGCTACCAGATCGAGAACGAATACGGACAGCAGTGGATTGGGGATCCGCGTGACCGGAACCCTAATCAGACGGCTATTGCTTATATGGAACTTCTACAAGCCTCGGCTCGTGAGAACGGTATCACCGTTCCCTTGACCGGGAACGACCCCAATATGAATACAAAATCTTGGGGAAGTGACTGGTCAGATGCGGGGGGCAACCTTGATACAGTGGGCTTGGACTCGTACCCTTCTGTAAGTGGCCTACATTTATATCGGTAAACTATTCTGATGGATTAGTGCTGGAGCTGCGATGTCAGTGTATGCACTGGAACGAATGGTGAATATGTGCCATATAAGGTGCTAGACTACTACGACTATTTCCAGGAAGTCCAACCAACTATGCCGTTCTTCATGCCCGAGTTTCAAGGAGGATCTTACAACCCGTGGGATGGACCTGAAGGAGGCTGCACTGAGGATACTGGGGCCGACTTTGCAAATCTGTTCTACAGATGGAACATCGGCCAACGGGTATCTGCGATGAGTCTATACATGATGTTCGGAGGAACAAACTGGGGCGGTATCGCAGCACCTGTCACTGCGAGCAGCTATGACTATTCTGCACCAATCTCAGAAGATCGCTCGATAGGATCTAAGTACTATGAGACCAAACTGCTAGCTCTATTTACTCGATGCGCAAAGGACTTGACCATGACCGACCGTCTCGGGAATGGGACGCAATACACAGACAATGAAGCCGTCATCGCGAGCGAATTGCGGAACCCAGATACCAACGCTGCCTTCTACGTGACCACCCACTTAGATACTACAGTCGGCACGGATGAGTCGTTCAAGTTGCACGTCAACACATCCAAAGGCGCTCTCACAATCCCAAGGCATGGAGGCACTATCCGGCTCAACGGTCATCAATCCAAGATCATCGTGACCGATTTCAGCCTTGGCTCCGAGACACTCCTGTATTCAACAGCAGAGGTTTTGACCTACGCGGTCTTCGACCGTAAGCCGACTCTTGTCCTCTGGGTGCCGACGGGTGAATCTGGCGAATTTGCCATCAAGGGCGCGAAATCCGGATCGGTCGCGAAATGCTCAGGATGTTCAAATATACAGTTCCACCGCGATAACGGATCATTGACAGTTGCGTTTACCCAGGGCGAAGGGATAAGTGTCCTGCAGCTAGACAATGGTGTACGAGTGGTTTTGCTTGACAGACAGAAGGCGTATACATTCTGGGCCCCTGCATTGACAAACAACCCGCTTGTTCCTGAGGGTGAAAGTGGTAAGTCTCTTGGATTCCTATCTTCATAGTCTGTACTAACGGCAAAAAGTTCTTGTTAGCGGTCCCTACCTCGTCCGAACGGCCAGGCTCTCAGGGTCGACGTTAACATTACGAGGCGATTCCAAGGGCGAAACGTTGGAGATCTTTGCACCCAGGCAGATCAAAAAGGTTACGTGGAACGGGAAGGCTGTAGATGTGACAAGAACCTCATATGGCAGCCTCAAAGCCATTTTGCCCAAGCCGCCTTCTGTCGAACTGCCTACTCTCAATGGGTGGAAATACAGCGACAGTCTCCCAGAACGATTCCCAGCCTACGATGACTCGGGCGCTGCATGGGTTGGTAAGTGTTTGCCCCAATAACCGAATAGATTGGAAATATTAATCAGAAGTAGACGCGAATCATATGACAACCCCAAACCCTAACAAGCCAGCTACACTGCCCGTCCTCTATGCCGACGAATATGGTATGCGCTCTCGGGTCACCCCCGATAACAGGGAGCTAATCAATCGCAGGTTTCCACAACGGCGTGCGGATATGGCGCGGCTACTTCAACAGTAGCGCCTCAGGCGTCTTCCTCAACATCCAAGGCGGCGCCGCATTGTACGTTGTTATCCCCACAATAGCACTGACAAAACAAAGAACTAACGTATACCCTTCCTCAAAGCGGTTGGTCCGCCTGGCTAAACGGCCACTTTCTCGGCTCTCACCTAGGCTCGGCTTCTATCGAGCAAGCAAATGGAACCCTCGACTTCCCAGAAAATACTTTGAACACGGACGGCACGCCCAACGTCCTCCTCGTTGTCCACGACGACACAGGCCACGACCAGACGACAGGCGTTCTTAACCCGCGAGGAATTCTCGAAGCGCGACTGCTGTCTGAAGCTTCAGACGACAACGACGAAGACCCACCCGAATTCACTCACTGGCGTGTTGCCGGCACCGCAGGCGGGGAATCAGACCTCGACCCTGTCCGCGGCGTCTACAATGAAGACGGCCTCTATGCCGAACGTGTGGGCTGGCATCTCCCGGGATTCGACGACAGCAAGTGGGCCACCGTGAACGGGACCTCGCTCTCCTTCACTGGGGCAACAGTCCGGTTCTTCCGCACTGTCATTCCGCCACTCTCTATCCCTGAAAACACTGACGTCTCTATCTCCTTCGTCTTCTCGACTCCCAGCGTGAACACTACGTCAGCAGGCAATACATCTGCCTTCCGCGCCCAGCTCTTTGTTAACGGTTATCAATACGGCCGGTATAACCCCTACGTTGGAAACCAGGTCGTGTACCCTGTTCCTCCTGGAATTCTGGACTATAACGGGGAGAACACGATTGGTGTTGCTGTTTGGGCCCAGACAGAGGCGGGCGCGAGGTTGGATCTGGACTGGAGGGTAAATTATGTGCTTGGGAGTTCGCTTGATGTTGGGCGGTTGGATGTGAGTAGATTGAGGCCGGGGTGGAAGGAAGAGAGGGAGAAGTTTGCGTAGAACTAATATTACTTTTGAGTCTTGAGGAGGAATGAAGTATGTATGCTTCAGACAAGGGGATGCTGTCCCATTTGTTGGGTTATTAGACTCCAAAACAGTTATCCTTCGTTGCAATTGTCTACGCCTACATATATAAAAATCTTCAACTGTGGACTAAGGCGAATAAATATTATCCGCTAGTCACCCACAAAGCACCAAGCACCAAACCCCAGCTTACCTCCATATCCTCAGTGATCCCAGCCGCGATCAACCCTGAAAATGCTACAGATATTAGAACCGGAGTGGGGCGCAGCATCGTGGAACCCTAATTTCTTTCTGGCATACCAAGTTAGTCCTACCAATATCAGAGTCGAGAGTGCGGACCTGGATCTGCAGTCAGAAGGAGAACCGGACAAGAGCCAGAGGTCGACTCGTGGGGTCATTGTGTGGAGGTGAAGATGAGGATAAGAGGGAATTGAGCAAAGGAATTAAAAAAAGGGCTGAAACACTTCAGGGGACGTAGTATCGAGTGTCAAATGATATGGATCATCTACCTTCAGGCCACCCCTAAAGGTTTGAATGAGTTCTTCCCAACGATTCTTGAACCTTTGCAGTTAACATTTCTCAGTACCATGGTAAACTCAGTCTAATCCTGGTGCATGTTCCCCTCTGAGCCTATATACCATCATGCCAGAGTCCAAGGGGCTTGCTGTAGTCGACATGGTCCTCGACTGCTAAGACTTCCCGCACTGATCCGATCCCATTCATGATAGATCGGCTACCCGGATATAAGCCAGAAAAAGCTACTCGAAACACGCACAGGAGCAGGAATAGATATAAATTTGTTTGCATGCCATCCAACCAGATACAGTACCAGCAACAGCTATGAGACAAATGAGAGCGTGTGCGTGAGAGAAACGACAGAACGTGGATACAGGTTCAGATGCCGAATAACAGATAGAGCACAAGTAGAAAGACAGAAAAGCAAGCCCTGAATATGCTGCAATTAGACCGGTCAATAACAGATGTTCAAACTGCTTGATATATGCCAGTGCATCGATTTCCAGAACGCGAACACACGATGAAGAGCGGCCAGCAAGTTTGACGGCGACAAGAGAATGGAGACACTATGAGATGATGATCAATAATGGGACTGTCCAGTTCCACGCTTGCCAAAGACAAAATTAAAAAGACTGAATGGAATCGAGCTTATGTCGAAAAGGAGGAAAGGGAAACAAAAAATCCATGAACGTGGCTGGATCCAGGACAGGATAGAAAAATGAAAAATAGATCAAAGCCCAAAATCCTGAGCGCAAGGTAGATCAATATCGTACGACCTGAAGTAGTTGAGGGTAGAGCGTCTCCAACATTCGACCGCTCCGTTTTCTTTCTATTTCTGTCCGCTGCTGGATCCGCATAAGGTCGGAGTGCATGCACAAAGAAACACCCTTTCCATCACAGGAAGTAGGAGAGATCGCTGTCACCATAACACCAAAAGACTGTGCCAGGGACCGAAGCAGTCAAATCGTGATCCACAGATTGGAAAGGTCGGACGATGCCGGATGACCGAGCCGGTCAGGACACCAAATTTGGACCGACTGCGCAACCAAAATGAGTTGCTCTAGAGTAATAAACCAGGTCTACAAGACGCCAAATGTGGATACCACACCCTTTCATAGATCCATCGCCGTTCGAGATTAAATGACACACGAGAAACGAAGAGAACGATAACGCCGATTGCAATGCCGCATTCAGAGAAAGTGTGTATAGATTTTCGAGGTTTCGTGAACTTCCATCTCCTAAGGGTTTTCAGTAAGCAGCTGAGCCTAGCAGCAACGAGGACCAGTAATAACTAACCATTTTGAACGAATTCAGCTCCTCCTTGATCTGCTGGGCGAGAAGTGGAGTAAGTCGGTTGCACGTCGCGATATCCCCCCGGCGGTCATACTCCCCGCTGGGCCACGTCTCGTGGAACTGAATTCGAGGGCTAAACACGAGGCTCTTCGAAGGCACCGCTGGTGGTCCAAGAGAACCGTTTTTCGCTTCAGGTACCTCATCTTCACCGGCAATCTTGACAGCGTCTGGGCGTCGAATCCCGGTCCGAGGCTGATCTTCAGGGGTGCTTGGTGCGCTGGATTGTGGCGAATCCGTGCCATTCTCTGTATTACCGGATTTAGCGGCTGCGGATAGTCCTATGTCAGAGTTGGTTTCTATGACACAGCATTAGCAGGCTGCTCTGTAAGGACCTAGTTCACAACGTCAGACTTACTCTTGAGAATACCCTTCCTTACGGCTGCGAGGACCTCTGCGCGTTCCCGATCTCCTCCTACAATGCTTTTACGCGATTGCAACGCTTCCGCCGGCTCATCCTCCTGGCCAGAAGCGGGAGGGACCGTGGAATCCACCTTGGGGAATACGGTTCCACCATGAGGAAGATCCGTAGGATCTGCATTTGTTGCAACGCCTTTCCTGTCAGCTTCGATATTCACGACTGACACCTGTGGCGCCATTGGCTCCGCCGTTATATCATCGGGGGACGATGCAATGATTGATTTTGGTCGGAATAGGCCAACTAGTGACCTGGTCGATCGTTTCATCCCTTTGCCCATTTTTCGTAACATGATTGAGGCGGAGGAAGCGGTGGAGGAGATGGATAGGTTATCCGTAGAGCTGTTGAAGAAACGACCCTGGTGGTGAGAGTATATGCTCTCTCCAAGGCCACTGGCTTCCTGCTGTTCGGCTATGGCAGCTTGTTCGGCACCCAGCTCTTCCTTCAAGAGTTCCCTGCGAGACTTCTCTACCGAAAGTCCATCTTTGCGATGACTGTTTTGCGAGGCCTTGAGGAGTTCCGAGGCGCTACCAAACGAAAAGGCTCTTCTTAACCGTGACTTTCCAGGCCGGTGTGAATCGTTCTTGGAAAGCTCAGCCAGGCGTTGCGAAGCAGGGCTCGTCAGTTTGGGTGGTTCTCGCTGAGTTGAATGCGAGGTCTCTGGTGATGTAGGGTTTGCAGAAACAGGTTGAGACAGCGGTGATGGCTTTGGCGTACGTTTAGTATCTTCCGGCTTCGTAGCAGGCTTTGGCGGCACAGTGCCGGGATCGGCCACCTAATTCAAGGTTAATATCACCAACTACTAACAGTGGATCAATCAAGTTGCTTACGGATGACGCGGAAGAGCGAGCGGAACGTATACTTCCAGAAACATCCCTATGTGACTGAGCTGAACTGGGCCGATCTTGATTGAAATAGTCTTGCCCGCTAGGCATTGGGATTGGGGATGCCGCGGGCAACTTGAGCTCAAGATTGATGAGGCCAGTGTTGTCTATGTTTCCCCAGCTCCTCCGTCGATACCGCTTGGCCAACTCCGGTTGCGGCTTATCCAATCGAGAATTATCATCCGCGCTGGTAGCCCTGGTATGACCTTTACCCTCCGGTATTAGACTTCTTACACCCGATTGACCAGCGGATGTCGTGTTCTGCGGATTTTCATCCAGAATTGGTGGAGACGCGCGGGCACCTGCAGAAGCATCCGAACGACGGTTCCCACGACGATATCGGTCGGGTGAAGGACGAGACACTGTAGGCGAGGATATGTTCATGAAGGGAGGTGTTGGGGAAGGTAAATTGGCGGTAGATAAAGGACGAATAGAAGGATCACCGCGAAGCTGGCGAGAAGGAATCGCCGTATCGTCTTTGGACATGTGTGATTGGACAGAAGAGTTGGAAGATGAAGTAGATACAGAACCAGCTGCAGTGTGATGGACGGGATGAGAATTGTTTCCGACGAGAGAGGCATTCGCGGGGAGTTGGGGAGCAGAGGGAGCAGAGGACGTCCGATGCTCGGGCCTCAAACTAGGAGACCATGACTGACGGTTCTGCAAGTTGGGCGAATTGGAGAGGTTGGGAGTGCTGGTAAACGCGTAGGGGGCCACAACCTGATGACCGGGCCGATAGCCCCCCGAATTGCCCGCCGTGTTGTAGGTATTCCAGGACATGGCGGAATTTCGAGAGTCCGTTTGCTGTAAGGACTGAGAAGTTGTGAAGGCACCCGACGAGGAAGAGGGGCGTGTTTGGAGCACCGGAACCGCGCTGCTTTGCTGAGGAATCGTCTGTACCAAAGCTGCCATGTTGTTCTCCTCCACTAATTGCAAAGCTGTCGAAGTCAGACGCGTGCTTAGCGGCGTCTTCCGAAGAGGTCCTAACCCAGGAAACGAGGCGAATTGAACCCTTCGGTGCTATCGTCCAAGCAGTGTATAGTGTTCGGGAGGCACTCGAGCGAGGGAGAGGGTAGGGGGGAACAGGGGAGAGAATCTGTACCACGTATTCGTCAGTTAGCATTGTACAACCACGCAACCGAGTTCGAAGATTGGGTGAGGGCCTCGTCGACGAACTTTATCCAGCTGAATCACGATTTGGGAGACAGATGGATCGGTACCAAGCAACAGGGCAGCGGGATTAACCGTACCTGGTCTAATAAATGCCCGTAGCTCAATTATACTGGTACAAACGATTAAGAAAGTCGCTCAGACAAATGCAGGAAGCGAATGCTGCCGAAAGAAAAGAAGAAAGTATTGGAACGCTTGGATCGAACGAGGACCGAAGAGGGAGGAGCCAGCGATGAGGTACGATGTAAGGAACACAAGGGTCAGGAGCGGCAGATGCTGTCTAGAGCGGTCGAGCCATGTGTAAAGAAACAAGGAGGAAAGAAGAAAAAATCAGAACTGAAGATGACAACAGGCAATTCTGGAGAGATAACGGAGCAGAGGAAGAGAAGAAACGAAAGGAAATGGTGACCAGATCCTAGGAAGACACGGAACTTCTGAATCAAGCAGAAGACGCGCCGTTCCGGAGGGCCACTGGAGAGAATAGAGAGGGGGGGGGGGTGGGTAGAAGGGAAGAGGAGCAAGAAGAGGAAGGCTGAGGGAGAGGGAGAGGGAGATAATGGGATCGAGGAGAAGATTAGGTTGGAATGATGGGATGCTCTAACTAAAGGGAGAGGGTGACTGACTATCTGACTGACAGGCGGAGACAGACGGGCGGGATTTTCCACTGCGGTTTGGACGCGAAAAAGGGACAACCTTGGACCGCCTCGCTCGTCTTTGACCTGATGTCTGGCCTGGTTTGGCCTGGATTCTGCGGTCAACGAAGCTTAACTAATCAATTATGGCCTCAGCTTTCTACTTGTTCACAGGAATACTGGTAAAGAGGCCAGAAAGGGGAAGCAGAGCACCTGCTCAAAGGAGGGAGGGAAGGTTTCTGGGTGCAGATTAAGCCCACGAGGGGAAGATCGATTAGCGGCGTCGTCAACAGCAACTTGGATTTGGCGATTACTCTCCGTGCAGCTGCAAGTTATACCGTCGAATCAACCCAGTTGTCAGTAATCGAGATCGGAGCGACGACTGATTCTGTAATGATAAAGCAGTTTCATCCATAGCAGATTGATTTATGATGCGGTTTATGCTATCGCAAGTGTAGATTAATGTTAATCCTCCTGAATCATTCCCAGCCAACCAGCGTTGTCAAGCGCTCGAAAGGGGTAAGACATCTCTGGGGCTGTACGGAGTGCCGTCGCTCCTCTTCCGTCACCACCAGACGTAATTGGCTTTGTAGGGAATCGGTTCAGGGCATGGGCTCTGAGGTTGACCGGACGACATTCTCCAGCTGGAGTGAAGCACCCGAATTCATGTCGGTCATGCGGAGTATTATTATTAGCAGCTATCTAGTCCATTCCATGACCACTTCATCGATATGGTTCGATACTGATGGAGGTTTCTCTGTGGGGAACCTGAGGTATCTAGGCTGTAACGGTATTGATGATGTTCCAGCCCAGCCAATAATAGTACAGCCTACGCCGCCTCCTTTTCTATTTTCTCGCCGCTTGCTCTAGCCAGCACTCTCAATACGGCAAAAGGAGCGGGGACAGAACGTCGCAGGCTTGCGAGAACATACTGGATGCTTGGAGCCCTGGAAGCCTCGGAGAGGCGAGGAAGTTGGTAACTTGGCAGGTACCATCCCTGTCAGCAATCTCGGTTCGCGGGTAACTAGGGTCTGGCTGGTCTGTCATCATCACAGGCGTCAGGTTGGTGGGCGATGGCGATATTGTGAAAGAAAATCTCCCCCATCCGCCATCTGACAACATGAGTCTGAGAGGCTTATGTACGGAAGCTCGGAAGGCTGCTGCTCGGATTAGCTCGTCAGCCGCCATATCGCCCCGGCCGAAAGCCCAGACCTCAAAAACCGGAACGCTAAGCAGGAGAGACTTGGGAAGCCTCTTGCGTATTCTTTTCGCTTCCTGAGCCTCTTGCTTTGGAGGGCAAACTGACCCCAAGAGACTCCTCTCCGGGAGAAAGATTTGTTGGGGAAGGTAGCAAATTATTACGACTGTACGAGATCAGACTGAAGATCATGCCCCGGACCCTCTTCTTCTCAAGCCATGGCATGCCTCGGAATTTTTTAGTTCCAAATCCCAAAGCGCGATGCCAATGAGCACTCCTGCACCCCTGTTCTTCTCAGGTTCCTCAGCCAAGCGAACTCCTGGAGCGAGCAACCACTGCAAGCCAAGTTCCAACTCCAACTCGGTCCCCGTCTTACAGTCTGAGCTCGCCCTAGCAATCTCACCCATATCCTTGGTTCAGCAAGCTGCAACCCCTGGGAAATGCCCGCAGCTCTGTTCCATGGGTCCGCCGTCCCACGATGGAGTACTTAGTCAATCAGATCTCCCGCAGTTTGTGCTCGAACTTGAATCGTAGTGGGGATCAAGCTGTTACAGATTGCTCCTCCATATGTCCACCCGGCTGTGCACGGAGTAGCTGTACCAGTCCGACTAGAGAAACTCCGGCCGCGACTGGCAGCTTTTTCATGGCCGAAATGCCGAAGGGAGATCCTTTTGCAAGCCATCAACTTTCAGTCAGGCATCAGCATTACTCGATTCCCTTCATCCTAGAAACACATATTATGCGAGATTGAGTGAAAACGTGGCTCAATAGGACGACTCCCGGACGATAAACGTAATCGGGGTCAGCCAGCCAAATCTCGGCGTATGGGAAATTCGTAGCTTCACGACCATGGTAGCTGGTCTTGATGTTCTTCGGAGCCGCTCAGGAGTGAGACTGGCCAAAAAAAAAGCATGCATCAGCAGCAGGCATTATTGTTTTGAAGATGCAATAAGATATTTACCTGGTTTGCTCAAACTTGCAGATTTGGATTCTGTGCTGTATGCGGCGTATTAAGGTGTGGGGTGATATACAGCTCGTCAGCGCACCGCCGTGGTGCGACCGTCAATCAGGCTGATTCCTGGAGGGCAATTCGGACAATTGACCAGTGTAATCAGTGCAGATTCGCGAAATCTTCAGGCTCGCGCCCAGATACACTGCCTACGGCGTACGGACGACGGGGGCGACGCTGTATAGAGATCCTCTCTGTGATTGAATCTCCAAGCAACCTGACCTCCAAGACTAGTGTATGCAGATCCATGTAAGGAGTTCCCGCGTGATCGACAAGGCCAACGTCGCCGTTTCAGCTTCACTCGTCAATTTCCGCGTCATCGTGCAGTGGCTCTTCCGTTGCTCAGGAGAAGTCGCGTCCCGATTATGGATTTCCAGATTGATATGTCAATAGAGGTCGACCCGCAATCAGACGGTGAAGGTGGCTTGACATTTACGGGATACCATGAACTTCCCTGAATGAGCCTGCGTGACTTGACGGTTCTCGAAGAACGGAACACACCGCCCGTCCTGGATTCTATTGTCAAGGGACAGCGATAAACAGATACACAATCCAGCATTTAACCGAATGGCTCCATTACAGTTACAACCACCAAATCTCAGACAATCCACTAGATCTCAAACGCAATCAAGCGGTTTACCCCACAAATCTCCCGGCCCTTGCCCCTCGCACTGTATTTAGATTGAGCACTGCAGTTTCTGCCGCGATTGACGACGAGTAGTATTTGAGATTCATAACAGTACTGACAAGACCGCAACCGTAACGAAAAATGAGAATGGGCATCATCTGCAGTCGTGCCCGTCGATGGTCACCACCAAACCAAGTCCGTCCGAGTGCCAATATCTTCGAACCTAGACGAGCCGGACAATGGCAGAAACAACTGCCGTCTGCAGCCATTCACGGGCTTGGAAGGTTGGACCAGTATTCTACCAATAGTGGTTTCTAAGCAGGCGTGCCGCTCGTGGGTCTGCTCGTACGGACAAGTATAGCCAACAAGTATGGATCAGTTTACAGTTTATCGTCCGACTCCGACGAAGCAAGACATCAAGACTGTGGAGTACAGGTAGAATGTGGTACGCAGATGCTGCCGAAATCACGCCGCGGGGCACTGAATGCGCAGCAGAGTGTACCCGTGCTTTGTGCTCTGTACATACTAGTCCAATGTCGACACCCCCGACCCAGACTGTAACTCATTACGTGGATGGAAAACTCCAGAAGCTCCGGCCGTGCAACCTGGAATCAGCATTGGAAAAAGTACTCTCGAGTCCGACCAAGTACCAGCCAGCCAAGCAATTCCCCGCAGCAAGATGAGATTCGCGGCCGGGCCAACCCTGAGCGCCCGCTGCCACTGTCAGCCATCTACGTATGTGCGTTGGTCTGCACTAGCACGACCCCTGTCCTGTGATTACGCCAGGCCTTCTGGTCCTTGGGACTTTCGTCAATACTGCGAGATACCTATTAATTCCGACGACCGCCGGCATAGACTCCAATAAAAAGCGTGGGCAGCGCGGCAGTGCTTACATTTAGCCTGGAATCCATACCACCTCGTTATCTGCGTGAGCCGTGAATATGTTGATACCTACCGGACTAGGCTAAAAGAACGGGCCGTTCTCGACATCGGGCGGCTGGCGGGCCTTAGTTCTCTCTGGTAATCTGCATCCCGCTTGAACTGGAAGTCTCTCTACCAGTGCGGGCCTGGGCCAGGGCGCACCGGCGCACCTCAGAGTATGGGGCCTACTTAGTGGGCATGTGACCGTCGTGGTTGAACGGTCCCGCGGTATCTAGGTAAATACACTATGTGTACGGGGCGCGGACTAGGAAGTGGGGTGACTCGTGAGCTAAGCATCCGACGATTCTGAATTGAGTGAAGTCGTTGATAGCGGGGGTGACTTTCAGAGGAAAGAAGCTGAGGATTCCGGCCTTGCATCGCATTGTAAATGGGGTTTCCGAATAAGCTTAGGCAGAGGAAATGGGACCAGAGGAAATGGGGCGAGGTGGCTGTCGGTGTGCTGGTTATCTGATCTAAGGCTGATCTCGATAGTATCAGGGCATCTCTGTTCCTCCTGGTTGCGTTATCCTGTAAGGGAGGTAAGGTCGTGGCACAAACATTAAATCTACAATGTCTAGGTAGGTAGTACTAGCTATAACCGACCCATGAAAATGGCGGGGTTATTATTTCCTCCGACAGGGACACAGCATGAACTTTTTTTACCCTATTCGTTATTTAGCGTCAAAGTCTATCATCTATACCGGTCATTAGATCGCTTCGGCGGAGAGCAGTGGCAGTTGTAGGTAGGAGAAGGAGGAGGAGTAGTAGTTTTGGGATCATGCATTCAGGTCAGATCAGAAACCCAGATCGCTACCGTCGTCTTCAATGTCCTCGGAAATATCCATATCATCAGCGTCTTCGTCCAGTCCTTCAAACCGCATAAATTTCTCGTTCTTGGCGTCCGTCTGCTCTTCAACACCATGACCATCCTGAACTTCACAGTCCTTCAAGACGCACTCGCGCCCAATTTGGCTGCGGCGTCCGATAATGCATCCAGTCAGCTGACAGCGTTCACCGACGACTGCTCCATCCATGACTAGGCAGCGGGTTAACCTGGCTCCGCTGGCAATATGGCACCCAACTCCAATTACGCTCTCTTTGATAACGCACTTTTCTTCCACGGTGACGTTGTCGGCAAGGAGGCAGTCGGATTTGGTTACTGTACAACGTTGAGCGACGCCCGCAGGATAGGCCACCTTTTGGTTGTGTGCAAACGGAGAGGCGGCTACTTTGCCGACTTCTTCGATGGACTCGAGCTTCGCAAGGCGGAGTGACACGGAAAGGAGAAGCGACGAGGCATCGACGCGTCTGATAAGAGGTGCAGAGGACAGGGACGAATGCATGTAAGCCAATATTGGGGGAGTGGTGAGTTTTTCTTTTTGCGGCGGCTCAATGTCAGAGTCAGGGCCCGAGCTTCGGACCCGCGAGGCGAATTGAAATTCGACGGGAGGTTCAGACGCTGATGTGTTGTGTGAGTTTCCAAGACCAGCCTTTGTGGTGCTCATGGCGTTGATGTCGATCTCCTCTTCGAGCGATTCATCGTCCATGCTTCCACTCTCGCCGACGGTTCGGCTCTTTCGAAATATCTCGTTCAATCGGAGCTTTTCTGATAATCCAGTTTGCCAGCCTGCCTTCGCCCACCACCCCACGAGGTCTTCACTGACGCTCTCAAACTTTTCGTTCAATCGTGCCATTTCCTTGACCCAGTAAGGGAATACATAGATATGTGCGTCGCGATAGCTGGTAAGCATCTTCACTCGCGCGTGCTTCTTCACAAGCGAGTGGCGGATAAGCAGTCCCTTATCCTCTTCTATCTTCTCCTTGACCGTGTCCATTGGCATGGAAAGTACCAACTTAGAAAGCCCATATCGTACCGCAGCTGGTCCGTCTGTGGGATGGGAAACTGCAGGGGCTTCGTCTTGTTCAAGACTCGCAGTAGCGACGAAGTCAGTCACTTCTCCCTTGACACTTTCTTCTCTTCCCTTCGTTTGATAATATACTGCCAGACCGCCACGGCGTCCTCCTGCCTCACCACCCATGCCTATCGTCTTTGGCCCATTTGTATTCCACCCTCCAGCAAGTGTTGACCCGCCTAGGGCACTCTGCGATACCATCCATGCTTCGAGAAGGGATTCGCCTGGAATGTCACATATCAGATCGCATGGTAGGAGAAGAAAGTCCGATTTGATACACGCTTGAACTTCGGGAAGACGTAGCAGCTCAGCAGTACCCGTTGTCAAAGTCAAGTCGGCAGGCGCGAGAATGGAGGGAGACGGTGAAGGAAGAGATGTAAGGTGAGGGTTTTGTGATAAGGCAGCTTCAAGAGGAGCTTGACTAGGAGGAGGGGTGATGAGAGTAATATCTGGAATGTTTGTAAGTATTCGGTAATGGAGCTATAGACCGGTCTCAACATACTAGTAATGCCCATGCGATAGCACCAGTCCAATGGGTACCATACCATAGGACGGTTTGCGATGGGAATAAGAGCTTTCGGAAACTCCTCCGGATTCGAAGTGAAGGTGTTGAGAGAAACTCCCGGCCCGCAAAGGATGAGCGCTTGGAACCCCGTCGGGGGCACTGGAACAGAGTGCGGCATCGTAGTTAGAAATTTTGAGGAAGAGCAGGCAGAATACGGTATCCAAGGCTGGTGGAATTTGGAAATATGCTGATATCACCCGCGGGGTTGAGGGGAAGGTGTACTGTGATCTCAAGAGAGAGTTGCGGTGGAGACTGGCCGAATCAAACAGATTTGTACGCTTGTGGATCAGATTATAACATATCTGCAGCCCTCATAACCTAGACAGAAACAGAGTCAATCGTCACGTCTATTCTGCGTTTGTGAGTCAAATTCCATAAACTCCGCAACTTTTTCCAGACAAGCCCACCTCACGTGCCGATAGGGGGAAGTGACTAAGCAATGCAGGCAAACCGTGCAAACAGCGCCCCAGCCGTAAACACCGCGGCAAAACAAAGCGTTGCTGTCACCAGCCACATGTTTGCTCCGAGGCCCAGCCGCCGCCCCCATACTTCTTAGTTCTGGGCTTCCTCCTTTCCCATCCTTTTCTGCCCCAGCCTCCCACCGCAACCATTGATCCTTCAACGACCTTGAAATGTGAATGCGGCCAACTGCGACTGACGTGGATCTATGCGCAGCCTGTAATTGTTATCGTTGATCGCGATGCCTCATTCCCAAGATGCTCGCCATCGGCGGGTGGGTACCGGCTTCAGCTCCAGTGGGCGGCGCACCGTGATGGGATATTGGGCACCTCTTGCCCTGACCGTCAGTATTGCCGTTATTGGCGTTGCAGCTTGGATATGGACTGAGCGCAATGAAGAAGACGATGAAGATGACCACGATGACACCCGAGCTGGTGATCAACACGCCCGTGCTCCTAGTGGGGTGTCATTCCCGCGCGGTGACTATGGGGGAGACTACGCCCGAGCGACTGGTTCAGATGCTCTTGCCCAGGAGGATGCTAGTGTAATGGCTCGCATGCAAGGGGCGCTTCGGCGCACACCTAGTCCACAGCAAATCTTTGATGGGGCAAGCAAGAGGGTTGCTGCCGGTGTCGCAGCGGCAGGGGCATTTGTGGGTGGTGCTCTGACTTCAATTCGAGAGGAGGGTAGAGGCGACTTTGAGGACCATTCCCGCTGGTCGGAGGAGGTGGAATCTCGCAATCAACAGAGGAGCCAGGCGGAGACAACAACGCCCAGTCAGCCCCCAACACGCAGTGTTGTTGGTGCCCCGACGGCTGCTGACAAGAAGAGAAAGACGGTTGCGATTGTGGTGTCATCAGAATCGTCTCATCTTCCAGAGGATTTGACTTCCGATCATGTGGTATGTTGTCTTGTGAACCGCTGCGATCTTGCGCTTGCACGGAGATACTGATCGTTTTATCCGTAGTCTATCCTTTCGCATCTACCCGAACATATCAACCCGGATTCTGCCAAAATCTTCGTCTTGATCTACGCGCCTGGATTGAAGCACGCTCCTAACCAGGGAAGCCCCTCCCACGCTTTGTCCATCACATCTTCATACTCGAACATTGCTCCTGAGGAAGCCACCTCATCCCCTGAGGCGGCCGCCGCGGATCTTCCTACCTTGGAACCTCGACAGGCCGATGATCTAGAGGGAGCACCGCCTCTTTTCAACACTCTATACACACAGAGCCAGGCAATCGTGGAAAAAGATACCATGATTATGCCCTTCAACTCCCCAACCGGATACGTACATCTTGTCCGCCACCTCTCTCCTGATACAGTCTATGTGCAAGAGTCACTGTCTGGTCAAGATGGTAGCGCGGTGAACCACATCGCCGGCTGGGTTAGGCAGGTCGTTGTTGTGGTTGGCGATGAGGGTGGCCGAGGCGGCCTAATCGATAGTGACGATGAATCAGTGCTGGCAAACAAGGAAGAAAAGTGGTGGCGCAAAGAGGGTGTTACTGGCATTGGTAAACGCATTGACGTGGTTGATGTGCTTCGTGTTGGGGATGATTGGCGACGCAGGATCAGTGGCAATGACTAGGCCGTTATGGTCTGATATACCCGCAGCTAGTATGCCGCAAAATGCTTTGAGACGGTGGTTTTATGAGTGTTCATTTTGTGCTGTTGCTGGTTTATAGTACTTGGATGACCGTGATGCTATTCCCTAGCTTTTATGATTTGTTTGATCTCTTAAGATCGTACTTCTACGAATATTGATTGCATAATTCCAAAGAAATTGGTAGTAGCGATGCGCAACTGTTGGCAATGATGTAGAAACATCGTCCGCCAATGCAGACACAAGGCTGTATAATTATGGCGCTGACTTGATATGAATAAAGGGCATGTACATCACGTGCACGTGCTCAGCTCACAACGGACATCACCTGACCAGCCTCTCCTTCACGACGTCTCGGCTTGGCATCACCAAACTCCTTCAGTGACGACCACCACCACTGTCCCAACTTGCTTGCAAACTAGACTGCGTTGGACAATTTTCGATGGGACTCAGTGAACTGACTCTATAGCGACCCTGGGATCCGTGCTACCCACCGCGTTGAATCCCGCCCTGCTCGTCGGTCTCCGCGTCCGCTCCCCACATGTCTCGTCCCCCGGTTATATCATCGACGAACGATTTTCGGAGCACGACTTCCGTCTGCTATCCCCCGGTCTACGTTCCGAGGAGTCGCATTTAGGAGCTGTCGTCCGGAATCGCGCTCCGGTGTTGGTTCCGTTAAGATGGCGACCGCGATATCCAAAACCACCTCGCATCCCCCTAAGATGAAGCGGCCGCCCCCGCCTTTTGTTCAAACCGGAGTCAACGGTGTCAGGCCGCAACCCTCGTCTACCTCTCCTCCCACTACATCGAAGCGTCTTCCCGGAGCTGGGCAGCCTGCGACGGCAAGCTCTACGAGCAATCCGGCCGTGAACGGCGTCAATGGTACTGGGAATTCGAGTAACGCCCCCATCAAGGGACCCCTAAGCCGGCCCAGGAAAGACGCGCAAAAGCCAGGCGAACAGGGTATAAAGGTGCAAAAGCAAACGCCAAAGACGCCGTCTCTTGAGAGTGATCGCCGGTTAGGGAAAGCGTTCCCTGAGCCGCTTGGTTAGTGTTATCATGAGTTTGTTGCAATGGAAGTTAAGCTTTACTAATTGTGATATTGGCTGCAGTCAAAACAACAGCCTATATCCTCAAGAAGTTTGCCAAATACCCTCCATCGTTAATCCTCCACCTCCATCCTACACATTTCCGCTTTGAGCAGCAGGATGGAAGCTTCCCGTATAATTCGGAAATGAAGGTTATAATTGAACATATTCGCGCGGGTACTGTTCCCCATGATATGATGGAGGAGCTTTTGCGCGCCAATGTTCGGTTCTACGAAGGTAGGATCTAGTGTCCTTGAAGTCCGGGCTCTTGCTGACCAAGTCGCCCACTCAGGTTGTCTTATTGTACGCGTGGTCGATCATAAATCGGTCTCTGCACAAACCAGGAAGTCCCCCGCATCCTCCTCAAACGACAACAATACACCATATTCCATTCATAACTATAATGAGCACATCACTCCGTCGGCATATGTCCCGTACCCGAAACAGAATCAGTTAGCGTTGGAAAAATCAGCCGAAAATGAAACAGCAGCAGAACAGTCAGAGACAAAGGATAGCGGTGAAGGGTCATCCAAGGACAAACCCCAAGATGTTGGGATAACCTCGAATAAACCGCCAACCTCGAAACCTCGTGTCTTTACGACTGTCCTTCATCCAACCGCTCGCTCGTTACAGGCGGAGTTGACCCTGCTTGCGACCACCCCCGATCCAAGAGCCGCTAAACAAGCAGTGCCCGCGTCTGGTACGGTACCTCCATCGCCTGGTGCATCTACTCAACCAGAACGAGGTCATTCCGCAAAAAGGCAGAAAATGCTCGTCGAACCCCATGAGCTTCTGGAGTGTGAATCGAAGTTAACTAGGGCCCTCGCACCACCATTGTTCTTGGATCCGGTTAACAGCCTGGAGGAAGTACACAGTCTCTTGAAATACATGGAGAGTCCGCTTCACCGCGATCCTCCCCCTTCACCCAAGCGGAGGAAACGCACGGTTGCGGAGTTAGCAGCTGATGAAGCATTGGCGGCTGAAGAAGAAAGGTTTATGCTAATTATGGACGAAAGACTGGAACCTACCACTTCAGGAGCTGCAGGAGGACCGAAATCTGCGGCTGTGGATGATACAGGGGGTGCAGTTCCATTCGAACCTCGCTTTTCTCGATTTAAGACACTTGAGAATATTAGGATCCAACACGAGGAAAAAACAAGGCGTGAGAATGAAACGAAGATTAAACAAGAAATGGTTAAAAGGCAACAACAAGAGCAAGAGAGGGAGAGGCGCCGGATTGCGGAGCAGCGCCAGGCGGAAGAGCAGGCCAAAGAAGAGAACAGAAGACAGCACCTCGCCGCACAGCAGGCCCAGGCACAGCTTGCAGCGCAGCAGCAGCAGAACCGGCACGTCATGGCACAGGCTAACGGCGTTAGCCAAGGACCTCAATCCTCCCCAGTGGTACGCAACCAGACTCCTCTCAATACTTCATCTCCACTCGTTGGCAATGCGATGGCAACCCAGGCTAGCGTGCCCATGGCGATGACAGCTTCCATGCAGGGTGCTGGTAGCCCACAGAGACCTCCCTCTGCTTTGCAGCACGCCCATCCCAACATGATGAGTCACCCAATGGGGCCGTCTAGGAGCCAGCAAGGACAAAGTAGACATGGTACGCCGCAAATGACGCAGGGAACACCGGCCATGTCTCAAGCGACTCCAATTATGCGCAATGTTACACCCACTCAGCGTATGAGCCATGCTAGTCCACCACGCTCCTCCATGGCCCCCACGCCTGTTATGGGACAGGCTGTGATGGCGACACCGCAGATGGGAAATCAAATGCCCTTCAACCCGCAACAGCAGCAATTCCTGATGCAAAGGCAGCAACTCCTCGCACAGCAAGGGCAGCATCTGAACCACAGTCAGCTCACCCCGCAGCAGTTCGCTCAGCTACAGGCAAATATGCTTGCGCAGAATAACATTCAGAACCAGCAGCAACAGCAGATGATGCAGCAGCAGCAACAACAAAATCATCAGAATCAACAACAGAAGTTTGCCAATCCCCAGGCATACCAGGCTCAAATGATGCGCGCCCAACTCATGCAGATGCAACTCGCCCAACAGCAACAGCAACAAAGGCAACAGCAATCACAACAGCAGCAACAGGCGCAACCGCAAGGCCAGCAACAGCCACAACATCAACAAGGACAAATGCTTCAAAACAGCCCTCAGCTGAACGCCCAGCAACAGCAGATGTTGATGGCAGCAGCTCAAGCCAACGGCGGCCAACTCCCGCAAAACATGCAGGGTATGGGTATGCAGCCGCGAATAAATAATCCAGCGCGGTACAACCAGCTCTATCAACAGCGGCTCCTGAGACTACGGCAAGATATGGCTACACGTCTGATGCCACAGTACGGACCACCTACTCAATATCCGCCACAAGTTGCGCAGGAGTACAGCGTTGGCCTTGAAAACGCTGCTAAGGGCTTCGTGCAAGACCTCATTCGGCGGGAGCGCGTCGAGTTTGCTGCTGCTCAACAGCGACAAGCCCAGGCTGCTGCCCACGCCCAGGCAGTGCAGCAACAGCAGCATAACATGATGCAGAATGGAATGGGCAAGTAAGGATTACATGTGATGTTGACGACTAATGGCTTGGAGGCAGCAGTTTCTATTCTTTTTCTACTTCCACCCTCCCCTTTTTGCTCCAATCATACCTATATCACCTCGACACCTTCCCCTCTTCGACTACCACCTTTCATGAGACCTGGAGGCTTACAGAGTCTCCCCATCACCCCCTACACCTACCCTTCGCATTTTTCGTTCGCCACAGCAAGAATAATCTTCTCTTTTGCTTATTCCATTAGGGAGCAATGTATAGGACAAACCAGGGACTCGAGATAAAACAGGGGCGGCCGGCGTTTACGTTCATGATCTTGGTTCACATGTGTCACTTTTTTTCTTCTTTTGCTTTTTCACCCTTCTACGACCTGATTTTTCTCTTTTCTTGTTTAAGCTACTTTGGGCACTTGTATCATTGGGACAGGCTGTTGTTTTTTTTTTCGAATTTCTTTTTTTTGTTTCGACGTTGTCTTTTTGCGCTTGGAAGGAGCAAGCAGGAAACCACTCAAACTTGATACCATTTTTATATAACTAGGGGCTCCTCTTTACTTGATTTTAGCAAATCAGATAAGACAATTCAGACAGGTTCTTCATAAGTGCTTTCGGATGGACGACAGGTAGCGAGGTGAATATCCTCCGATTTTTTCGGATTGGCTTTTTACCTCCGCACACGTAGCCAACTCTTGTCAATTGTACTTCTTTAGTTGAGAAGCATCGCTGCTTAAACGTCTTCTTCGGTTGCCCTGAGGACTTGAGCCATATCTAACTTCTAGAGGGCGGTCTCGCTTCTCCTTCGCTACAAGATACTTGCTTTAACCGCTCCTTCGTGCTATAACACGTTCCAGCTCCTGCCAAACGCAAGCTGTGGACATCCAAGAACGGTTTTAACAATAGTTGCCGCTAACCCAGTGAGACTTTTGCTCAAGGTTCTGCAAATCGGCGACTGGGGAGAGCCTCCCTACATCGCTCCGACAGATCCTGCTCAGAAAGAAGATAACTACATCCAAGAGCCCTGCTCAACGATAGAAGTTATAGAACAGGGTGTTGTATAACCATGGAGCCTAGACACTCCAATGACTGGTGTTGGAAGCAGACATTCCTAACTCATGTGCCCGTGGACATTTTTGCTCGCACTAACTAGGGCTAACTGACGGGCTTTCGTCAGCATACGTCAACCCTGGACTTTCTGTTCCAGCATTAGTTCGTCTGAAGGTCACCTAGAAGAATACGTAGAGTAACATAGCAGGTGGTGATTATTGCGCTATGATTGGAGCTGCGCCTGGAGTCTTCCCTGATACCATACTGTACCTAGTGCTACATATCTGCGGAGTAAAACCCAGAAGATCAAGGGTAGCACGGTGCGTGGGGATAAAGCCTACACGATGGGATCAATAGGCGAAGTAGGTGCACAAATATCTTGCGGGTTTCTAGGGCCAAAGAAAGTCGAAGAAGGATTTCTGGTAATGGGGGGCCCGTTGTGGTAGACCATCCTTACTCTCCCCAGGGCGTAACATGTCCGCTCGTGTCGGGGTTTGCGAATGGTTTTGCTGTACCTCCATGGGCACAAGGGAATTTTTATCATAAGCTGAGAGATGAGAGCGACAATATCACTGGCACTATGGAAGAGATGCACTACACACGACCAGCTGGTACACTGTACAACACGCCGGCGTTCTCAGCAAAAAGGTAGCACACGACCATAGTTCTGGAGCCCGGTGCAGGGAGCCAGCCACCCGGACGTAAAAGCTTGCTAGACATCCCAACGAGAATCAAGGTCCAGGAGCATTCCTCCCGAGCGCGAGGCCGGGTACGACGTCGGGGAGAGTGGTTGTGCAACCACAGATTCGATGCTGGGACGGGGCTGAATGGAAGGTAGAATCTGAAAGTACGGAGTACGACTGTGAGGCCATAGCGCGAACTCTCGCGGTTTAGTCCCAGTTCCCCAAATGACGAATAGGAAGAAAAGCCTGAGTCTAGGTAGCGAAGAGAACGATCTGCGGATCGACGTTGATTTCCGATACATGCATGAAATGGAGGTGGAGGTGGAGATGAGATGACTTATGGAGTATCTGTGATGCGGTCCTAGGACTTTGATGGTGTCTGGTAGGTATGTGATTTGTGCAGAAGAGGCGTCAGGAGCATGGAAGTGCTTATTGAAGGCTAATTTGTTAGGGTTCATATTGGCAAGATTTACCTAAAACAATTAGTCTATCTTATATTTTCTCAACTTCGTTACACCCTCGCATGTGCTCATACCTTTTTGACTCTGAGGACGAATAAGACAACTGGTTACTAGTAGCCATGCATGTATGCACGAGTCCCGTTGCATCGGGTTGGGTCTTTGCATTTCGTGCATTCCGGTCCAAATCAAGTATGAGGAGTCCAGGTGTTGGAAAAGCTTGGACTAGGTTCAATGATGTGTACCTGGTTTGGCTTATCCTGCAGGTCCTAGATTAGTGTTAGCTCTGCATTGCATCGTCGATACCGCTAAGAAAGACATAGAGCTGAGGCCTATTTAGGTATAGGCGCATCGGCGAAAATGCATGCATATCATTGTCGATCGCTGGGCGCCTTCATCCTAAGGGCCAGAAGGCAGTCGAAGCCAATAAATGACGTCGCTGGGAATGTGAAGAGCGCAAGGAGATACATACAGATCCACACCCCCGCAACGCGTATTGAAAAGTGACTAGGATAATTAGGGATACCATCTTTGCGCTTGAGCCCGTAGGAACTAGAAACCGGTTGGTGTCATTGGATGCTCATATCAGGGGAAGCACGAGTATAGAATTTTGTCTCTATAAACCGTTGGACAAGTCATCCCAAATACCGGCTGTCATGCAATGCAACTTGATCTAAGGCGTTAGCTGATGAGACGGTTGCAATTCGCAAAAAGGGACCTGAGCCACAGTTCTGGATTCAGGTTCAACTCACTAAATAGATCTTGTGGGAAACAGGGTAGGAAAATAGGAATAGCGGGACGCAAGGGGGTCAGGCCAAGGGCTGGAACTCCCTTTTATCGACTTTATGACCAACAAATGCATATCGGTGCAAACAATACTCTTGATCGTGCTCTGCCTCTTGGTGGCATAGTTGGAGCTGCAATCTGTCATAGAAGGCTTGACGTAGTTGAAACATATGCCGTTCTACTTTTGCGAACCTTGAAATTAGAAGAGATGGTTTTGCTTTCTTCCCTGCCTGACTGTTTTAGGGAAGAAGAGGGAATTGAAAGGACCAATGCACAAGGGGATTGAGAAGACCCGACAACCTCGGAGGCTTCCTGCGCTTTGTACTTCGAATATAAATGGTTTGCAGGAACAAAGGCAAAGTCCCATAGGAAAGGAGGCCTGATCCACTAGATGCAATAACCTCGAGTAGGCAAGAATCTCTAAGCCCATGAGAGCGAGATTGTCGTTCAGGGTACCTTCTTGATCAACGGATTCTGATTGAACGCGGGAGCTATATTGAGAGTAAATTTCATGTCCCGATCTTGTCCATATTGAGCCATATAGGAGGCGCTATGTTCACTAATTGGGAAGCTCGGGACCCAAAGGTCTCCTAGCCGATTGGGGTTGGAAAACCTCCTTGCTCTTAGGGACGCAGTGGCTAGGCCTGGCCTGAAACATCCTCTTAAAATACTGGCTTTCAATTTGAATCAATCAGTCGAAGAACAAGAATGAGGCGAGTCAGTCTAGTTGTTCTTGCAAGTCATGAAATGTGAAAAAAAAGCTCAAGGAGAAAGGAACATAGGAGGTACCTATACAATCAACAACGGATCCCATTCTCTCGTCCACGTTGGGGATGCCTAGATTCAAATAGCCAATCAAAATTTCAACTGCAGGACCCGTGCTGAAGAGTTTCCAAGGGATCTTTCAAATGCTTTTCTTGCTTAAGCATCAAAGTATCCCTCGAGGTAGCCGTTGTCGCCGTTTCTGCGTCTACAGGGAGCCGCTCTGAAGATGGCTGCTAATAAGGTTGGTTTGATTCCCAATATATCGACGGAGGGCCAAAAAATGATAAAGGACATTTAGTAGAAGCATTATTCCCGAGCATAACGACGTCATGAGGGGAGAGAGTGTGTGCCTCGCGCAGTTACGGCAGCGTCGCGCCTGTGGCAATTAGGGTATGACCCAGAATTGCCCGGTAGGCCCCTTGCGGTGTGCTCCGCGTGCTGCAGGGGTCTGGGAGGAAAACACTCGTGCTGGATCCTGGAAAATCTGCTAATCAGTGACCATTGTTCCCTGGTGTTGGCCTAACAGCACGAGCGTCTCTTACTGCACGCCCGAACTTTTTCGCACGGCCGGTGTGACTGGCTGAGGCTCTGGTGCGCAACGGTCAGCATCAGAAATATAAGAGACTTCTCGGGCGGAGCCAGCTATACCTGACTGTCCATCTAGATTCATGTACTTAGAGGACAAGTGAATCCAGTCCTCTTTGGCGTATTAGAATAGCAGAATGCGTGGCACTTCAGCAGTGGTGTTTGGCAGGTCCAATGCAATAATGCTTCTAGCTTGCCGGTGAGAAAGAAAGGCTTTAGACTCACAAGCCGATTCGAAGGTGAACGGGGAGTATTTTTTCCAGAATTTCCCCACCCCACCTCAGAGCTGTATTATGCGTGATGGATTGTAGTCGGGGGATGAGAAGTAACGTTCAAACGCCCCGCTATTACAGAGATACTATAACTTGCCTGGAAACTCAAGCCTGACATGTCAGAAAATAACCACAGTCATGCCTCGCCGCGGTGTTTGGTAAATGTCCGTCGAGGCTAGCTACCATCCAGAAACTAGAGGCCTTTAGAGCGGATAACTTGGTTCATGGGCTCATCCCTGGAGGGAAGGGTATGTAAAGTTGCGACTATGCTAGATCCTCAACGCAGATGGCCGATAGAAGCAGGAGAAAAGTTTGGGCCTCGGAACAATGGGTCTGGGGAGGCTGCTAGAGTGGCTTCGCAAAGTCAGGTCTCATGGTACGTATATTTCGCAGAAATGTGGCTTGCATTTCACCCGATCGGCTCATAGTCTGAGGATTTGAGTTGCTCCATTCCTCCAAAGTCAAAGTTCTTTCTCAACGCAGTAAGATACAAGCGCTGGAAAGCGATCGAGAGGCCGGAGGCATGGAAAGGGCTTGCAAGAATGCAGACCCTATTCCTGTAACTTTGAGTCAGGCACTGAACCGCGCCGTGGTGACATCCCGTGGGAAGGTAAGGTCGCGCCCAATACCACGACTCCGCCATGTCAACCGGGATCAACCAGAGTTCAGACCTCAGACGAAACAATGTTAGGTATGAACGATGCGCAATGACACGCGTTTATTCGACTTAGACCGTCGGTATCCAATCCATCATTTCATGAGATAGAATAGGAAGCTCCCTAACTACACCTCTGGGTAGCTGCGCAGAATCCAAGCTCTACCGAATTCGACGTTTGATGGATCAATGACATGTCAGACGCTCAGGACGAGGCTCATGCGAGTTCTAGATCAGTCAAGAGTCGAGTGAACTGAACGTACAGCTCTGGAGGCGGTCAGGTAAGAACAGAGGAACTGGCAATCCGGCGGATGGACAAAGAGAGCAGTCAATGCACAAGGACGACCTAAGAACAGCAGTACGGTGTAGAATTCGATACTGTAGATGCAGCTCCCCATGACCGCAGACGCCATTGAAAGAGGCGAGGGCGGTGAGGTGACAACAGATCCACACCGTCGATCCTGGTGCGAGTGCAGTGCCTTCGTCTTGCATCGTCGATTGAGCTTTGAGAACCCACATTCCAGAAGCAATGGGTCCCCTTCTAAGTTCTCCCAGACCTAGTCTCCAAGCGAGTCAAAGCGTTCCGAGCTGTGCCTGGTCCAAGTGGAGGGAAAGCTGATCGCCAGCGTTAGTCGCGGCTTCTGAGCCTCGATTCCCTAAGCTGCTCAGTCAAACAACGCAGTGGATGCTTGATTGGCCGAATCTTCGACAAGACTAACAAATAAGCCCTGATGATGTGCAGCAAGAGCCTGGGGCAGCAGACTACCACACTATAATGATCCTGCTTACTCTAATTCAGCCATGACTACCGGCCAAGAGTCTTGGTCCCGTTCGAGCCTTGATTTGTCCATACCAGACAGTGGGCACCGCCGATCACTGAGGAAGGCTGCCGTACTTTTGCCGTCGCTACTGCGAGCTATGAAGTACGCCGGGGAGGACTCGGGGACGGGGAGGGGCGAGAACGACTCTCGCCCGGCGACTGCAGTCTCCCGCTTGTTGCACAATAAGCACCAGCCACTTGTGACCAAATCAGCGCGGTGGCCTCGAAAGTCGATGATGTGGGCAAGGGACAGGCTTCTGAAGGAAACTCGAGGATTAAGTTCAAGCCCGCCCTCCGTACTACTCAATCCATTTCTGATCGTCGACGCTTTTTTAGTCTCCGATCGTTCCTCAGCCCTGTGGACCACCATTCTAGATTGAGTGCCGTCCTCGCATACCAACAGAAGAAAAACAATCGGTGAAAGAAGAAATAATTCGGCGACTAGGATCTTACTGGCCGCAGCCGAGTCGACCGGTTAGAATCGAGATGTGCTGCCGGGTACTGGAAGCACCAGCCGTTTAGAGTAGCTGTCGAAGAATCGACCTAGTCCTCCAAGCTAGGCTAGCTGGACGGTCCTGGACCTGTCCTGCAGTGGGAACCAGGTTCGCACAGACCTGATTCAGCAAACGCTTTCCCCAACCGTGGAATGACAGGCAGTGGGAACCATGGATGGTTGGGGTTATTGGACGGTGCCTAGTTTGTTTACGGCTCGCGGACTTGTTTGCGAAAGATCCTCCTCAAGATCCCTCCGTCACCCACGTCCTCGGACCACCTCGACATAACTCTGGAAGAGTCATGCAGCAGCTCTAGCGATTGAAGTCTCCAGTAGAGTGCGTCATTCAGCACCTGGAGGTCGCATTGGCCATCCAGCCGTTGCGAGCCTTTGCCGTATCAGTCGAGTAGAATGACGATCCCGTACTTGGAGAGGAATGAGGCAAAAACTCAACGTCGCATGGCTCTCGAGTCCACTTCGGTAGGCTGAAGTTTCGGTAAATGAAGGTCAGAGCACGTCTTCTTTTGAGCGGCACCAAGCGCAGACCGATTGGCCGTGTTTATGCATATTCGACCACGGCACAGGAGGCAATATTGAATGGAACCAGCCGTATCCCACTTTGGCTTGGGCTGGTTTGCCTCTGCATGGTGCTGCTGGTATTTGCCATCACGTTCCGAATGAGCAGTCTAGATGATTTGGCTGGTTCTGAACGGATCTTCGATCATCACCGGCCTTCCCCTATATCCAGGAGCTCGCACTGGCTACGTTTCATCGAAACAAAAAAACGCCCAACCCCACACTGTTCGTCAATCTTTGCCGATCACTGAGGGCCCTGCAGGTTGACAATCGTGGAGCAGGGTCGGTCAATCCTGGTGACGATCCATCTCGATGGGGCGGCAATAATGATTGTGATTCAGATTAGTTCTCCAGGATCGTCATTGAAGCCTAAATGATACGGTGCTATCTACTGGACCTAGTTTCAGGCGAGTCTTCTGATACCGAGCAGGCACTCTCTTACGTCCCAGCATTTTTGGCTGAGTTTCGCTTTCTGTCGGGCTCTGGATGAATGGCTCGGAAGTGTTCCAGGCCGTGCATTCCTCAGGGCGATAAAAATAAAGCATAGTGGTCGGGAGATGAAGAAATGCAGGTCCGATATCAGCCATGGTGGGCGTCTGTTGGAGCATGGAGGCCCACCGCAGAAGGGCAGGAAAAAGGAATATTGGCGATAAATTAACCAGGAGAATTAAAATCAAGGCAACGCAAAATAGATTAAGATTCGAAATAATAATCGCACCCTCTCGCCCTCCAGGTTGGCAGACGTGAGGGATGCCACTTTCTCTCTGCTCTGCTCTCCATCAAGTGATTCCCTTTTACCACTTTGGGCTTCAGTCGCAGTCTCTTGACCACCTCAAGTCATCGATCTCCTCCAAGTGCCAGGGTATATTATCTTTGACCTCCCAACATCTCCATCATCTCCATTATCATCATCATCATCATCATCGTCATCCTCCTCAGACCTAAACCTCGACCTGTATCTTATCCAGATCCGCCTGAGACATCGGTCCATCCCCGTTGATTCACCTCCCTCCCCTTGCTGGCCCTCATCTGATCATCTAGAACGACGTCCCTCTGCAACTGAGACACGAATTACTTTGCTGTCCAGTCAGCCCGCTGCATCCTCCTTCAACGCCTCCGATCTACGTGCTGGTTGAGACCCAGGATCTGGACATCGCGTTTAAGGGCGGGTCTATTGAACCCCTCGACCTCGTTCTTCCCCTCTGCGCAACCCTTCAACGTCTTTTATCCAGAGACATAAGCCTCTCCCGGGAAACAGCTAGTCCAGCCCTCTGCTCGCAGTTGTCCAGACCAGGGCAGCTCTGGCGGTTACTCTAGGAACTCGATAGCCTACATTCCTGGCCTTGCTCGGGACCTGGATAGGAACGCGAACGCGCCCCTCCTTCAGCCTTTGCTCTTGGACTCTGGCTGGCACTTCTCCTTCGGGGAAAAGTAATGACTGCCCTCAGTGAGTACGACGATCTTCCAATTCCTGTTTCTACCCGCCTCCATTTATTCTCTGCGTATTTGTTTATTTCATCCGCCGCTCCTCCTCCATTCCGGCTCCCAACCTTCATTCTCTCTCTTCACCCACTCGCTCATTCACTCACTCTCACTCAGTCTCTTTCCTTGCAACCCACTTTGGTCTTCATTCTTTTGCTTTGCTCTTCTTTTGCAAAGTCTTTTACTGTTGTTGAAACGAGCCCTCGTTCATTCCTTCACTGGCCTCCACCCCACCAGTCTTGGATGCCATCCCACTCATTGCTATCACACATCTTCTGTCTCTCTATCTCATTCTATCATTGCGGCAAATTGTGCCAGGTTTGGGGAACGCAAACTGAACGGTGCTTTGACAGGTGAACAAGTCACAGCACCCCTCCAAAAGCGTCGCAGCGCCCCGTCGCTCGAAGACATGCGACATCAGTCCAGCCTATCCGATCGTCTGACCGTTGAAGTTGATTGTTCGTCCCTGGGCTCCAACGAGTGCCCATCTATGACCTCGAGCTTCTCGCCGCTCGAGTCTCCTACACCAACTCCAACAAGTATATATAGCCAGGGTTCCCTGGAATCACCTGGTTGGCACGGAACGGGATCACTCCCCAACCAGACGTACGAGCGAACACCCGGTGCTGCTTCGATGCGCAGCGCCTTTCGCCTAGCAGGCATGGCGTCCACAGAAAGTCTAGGGCTTCCGTACAACAGCATGGAAGGGCAGGAGCGAATGCCTATGCCTGACTTCCTTTCTGGATACGACGAGAATATTGAACAACTGTGGATGCCTTCGGATACGCCCAAGTCCTATGATCATGTCGCTCAAGGACTCGCTTACCATCAGGGCATGCATCAGTACCCAACCATGGCGCGCAACACCAACAACAACTACCGTCACCAGGCAGCTGCTTACCTACCAGAGTCTACGACCAATCCTTGCCTGTCACGGTCAATATTCCACCAACCCGAGCGTGTCCCGAGTTCAATGTCTTCGTCCATGTCCATGAATAACATGATGCCATGGATGACTCTGGGAGACTCGATTGCGCCGCAAACCATTGCGCCATCGCAAGTTGGCCCAGTTACTCCACCGCCATCATATACAGACTTTCCGACCTCTCTTAGTGCATTCAAACAACATAGCCCTACCACCCCAATCCGGTCTTGCTCCCTTGGAACAGGGTCAGGGGCCGATACCCCGCTGAGCCGGCTTTCAGGGGGGCAGTGCGAATACATGGACGATTTCCAGCCATCGCCAGTCTACCGCGATGGGTTTCAGAGGCCGCACCGCGTGGCTTCAAGGAAGATGCTCCGACGGCAGACCTCTAAGCAAAATTTGATGCTAGAGAACCTACCACAGGTCATCAAGCAGGTGCAGTTCAAATGCAAAGAACCTGGTTGCAACGGGCGGTTCAAGAGGCAAGAGCACTTGAAGAGACACATGAAGAGCCACTCGAAAGAGAAGCCGCATGTATGTTGGGTGCCCGGTTGTCACCGAGCCTTCTCACGAAGTGACAACCTCAACGCCCACTATACGAAGACCCATAGCAAGCGGGGTGGTCGCAATCGATACGTCGCCACATTGGACGAGAACAGCCCCGACTACGATCCAGAGTTTCGTGGGCAGCTGACGCCGGACGGGCGTCCTATCTACGGGTCAAAGCTGGACGACCCCATCCCGGGCGCGGGCGACATGAGCCTGGACGGCTGGGATGAGTGAAACAGAAACAGAGAGGGCTGATCTGCATGGAATCTAATATGATACCCGCGGGCTCGATGCTACGCCAAACTTTCCTTATATCTCTGACTCAGGCAGATCCGGCGCTCTACGGTGTTAACTTCTGCCCGCCTCGGTGTTCTTTTTCCCACCTTTTCTCTTCACTTTCCTGTAGAACATTACTGGTTTGGATTTGCCTTGATCACCCAATGGCTATTCACAAGGTCGAAACAAAATACTCTAATTGCATCAAAACGGCCAGCTGCGCAACAATGGAGTGGGGGAGTCGGGATTCTGTACTGTACAATCGACAGTGACTTGGTTTGAAATTTTCTGATTTTCTAGTTGATCTATCGATATGTCAACCCCAGAGAGGGGGATAATAATAGCTAGCTAGACATGTTCTACGTATTAGTCTCTTTTAGAAATAGGTAGAGAAAAAGCCACTGCTAGGTGATTCCTTGGTTGCTCTTCCTCGTCGACTTGTTCTGGTTGTGATGCGTCGCATTTGCCGAACCTTAACAGAGCCCTGGCGAGCGTCGATCGGACAAGACTGTCAACCTTGACAGGAACCCAAGGTTGGTCGGCGAGCGCTACCCATTGACTATCGGAAGATGTATCAGCTTAGTAGAGTTGCGGTTTAGAGTACTGCCCTAAGCGCTGCTCGAGCGAGAGTTCGACTTCTACCCCCCAGTAGGCCAGGTCAGATGCCTGTGCGCTTCTCATGAGAAACCCATTCGGTTATGGTACGGCGATGGATGGGAATGCGCGAGTATATCGAGCTGGTGATAATAGGTGATCTGGAACCTTCACCAAAGCATTTTTCATTTGGTCATCATGCGCCACCTAAGCGCTGCTGCTGCAGAACGGATGCCGGGAAACGGGGAGGAAGGTGTTGGGCGGATCTGCTACGCCCCTGGATGCTGGAATTCAAGGCTACCCTAGACCGCATCAGGTCTAGTCCAGGATAGCACTGACTAGGGTTGGCTGGGTCAAGTGCCTAATGGGCAGTGCTTGTGCCTGGACTGGCACTTGGGCACGAGAACCCACCAATCAGAATTGAGACATGGTGGGACAATATGTCTGTGCTTGATTATCACCATAATACTTGCTGAGGTTACGTTCTTGTCTCCGCGTATGAAGAATTATTGCTTTTTACCAAACTGGTAGGGGCCTCAGAGTGCTTCGACACCAGGTTGTCGCGGCCTTGGCTTGGGTAGTACCGATTACGGGACGCGAAGATGCCGGGCAGAGATCGACCCTGATGTGATGTGATGTGACTCGAATGAGTTCCTATCGGGGAATGGGGAGATACGACCTCGGGGGTCGTATTCGATCTTTCCAGAGTCACCTCTATGGAACGCTGGTTCGCAATGGGTGTAACCTGAGAGCTATTGTTTGGAGCGTGAAGAGACTCCCGGACTATTGTTCCGTACGGGGGCAGGGTACCACTGCAGAGCAGCGGCCGTAAACGCGGTTTGGATACCGCAGATGCTTGTCACCGAAAAACGAGACCATTCGGAGTCAAAAACAGACTGGCTCCCTCAGCAGATGTGACTCTTGGTGGTGAGATTGCTACGAGACCTGGTCGTATGCAGAGGGCGATGTTATTGTGAGGTATTTTGAGTGATGCATCCCGAGTTTTGATCGGTAAATCAACTACAAAACTGGACGGGAGAGCTAGCAGGATTGTATTATCTCAATGGAGGATAAAAAGAGAAAAAATAATAATAATTAAAAAAATAAAGACGATTTTTGAGTGGTTGAGTATGGTTGCGATAAGGAGCGGAGGATGACTTTGGTGTCGCTGTAGGGCCAACTTCGGCCAGGGCCCAGGATGCTCGCTTCTAAGTTCTTCAATCAATATTTCTACTGGATACAGAACCTATCCGTTACTTGGATTCACTGCGATATTGACCCTAGAATATCATGCAGATAAATGGACATTGTCTGTACAGAGAAGGCGCTCCAGCAACCATGGAAGCATGAGGACAGTGACCACTATTAGGACTGCTCTGGCTAATTTGTATTGGAGAAACGTGTGAGTATTAATGTTGATTTGAGTCTCTGCCCAGCCATTCTCTGCTGAAGGCAATTATAACTGTAAATCGACTCCCCGAAAGACATCTAGCCTCATGTGACTGTATACTCCCATGTTACTAGAATGAAACGAAGCAGGTGGAAACTCATGGCCATACGGCCTCTGAGCCCTGATAAGAGGCTAGCGAATGCATCTCTCTTGATTCCATCTATGTTCCTGTCTAGCTACTTCGAGGCAAATTAGGTATATTACCAACAAATTGCCGCTCGGTAGGCTTAGCCCTAACTTTCTTACTTGGCTGGCGGGTGGGCAACAGAATCAAACCCTACAGCAACCTAGTATATATTTTTTGCAGCATAGTGCAGGCTTTGACATCAGTACAGATATCTAGCACAGATACTCTTCAGTTTGAACAGAATTAGTTGAGTCGGGTTTGACTCTGAATTACGAAGCCGGTTCAGAGAGAGGGTTAGGGCTACGCGCCAGAACCAGCCAATTCACATATTGATTTCCAAACCCAAACGATATCGCCGCTTCGAGGCTTATATAGCATTGTAGATTCCGTGACACAAGAGATTAGATTCTCCTTGACTTTCTGTCTCTTCTTCTTCCCAAACACATGGCCCACTAAATTACTCTCAAGAAAGAGGTCCATAGCAACCTCATCTCCCTCCTAGCCATCAAATCCCTCAGTCTTGTGCACACCAACTACACCACCACCGCCAACAACGCCGAAAAAAAATAATGTCATGTTTTCACAACTTGCTCTACCGCAGCCTCACCCTACGCCTTCGGCTCTTCAACAAATGGCGGGTCCTCGAGGAGAAGTATTTAGGTAATCTCAACACACTCGCGCAAGTGAGTAGTGCGCTTCTCCGCAACCGAGTCCATACGACCGTGGTGGGAAGGTCTGTTAGTTGTATCGGTATGGATATGGTGGCTCTGATGCAATCTGAAAGATGTGGAGGGAATGAGGAGCACGAAGAGGATGAGAGTGAATACCGGAGCATAAAAATTGAGTACTAATGTGCGACCTTGCAAGCATGTCTTCAATGGGTTAGATAAGAGGATTCATGATGAGCCTAGCACAGAAGCTGGGAATCCACGAGGTGAAGGCAACAGAAGCAAAGAGGAAAGTGAAAGCCCACCTGGGTCAGAAAGAAGCAGGAAAGTGGCTAAGGCTTGAGGCTGCCACTGTTATAAGTACTAATACAAGGATCAAGGTTGCGGCTTACTAGTATATGTATCTGTTGGTGCTATTACGTGCCTAGGAGAGCCTGCAGTGGCAGCCTGGACCTCGCATGATTTTCTTTCCCCTAGAAACCAAACAAGGAGGCTTGCCATTTGCGCCAATGCTGGATGTACTTAATAGACCTCACCGATCAGTCATTACGTCAGGACTGGCTTACTTTTCATGCCGTTGAGGGGGGAGGGGGGGAATTCTACCCACTAAAGGGTAGGCTTCGTTCAGTGACTGACAAGAAAAGTATATGTGGGTATCATTATATACAATGAGTTATACTGCTTGATCGCTATTACTTCCCAAAAGTGAGTCATCATCTCCCCTCTCCTCTTTCGCCGTCAGGAGACAATCCAATGTGGTTTGTGTACTTCGATGTTCAGGCCCCAGCACCTTATTGCTGAGATCGATACATTCTTCGAACAGAGCAATGGCTTCGTCAAGGCGTCCCAGGTGCTTCCAGGTGCGAGCGAGGTTGTGCATGCAATTCATGGTTCCTTTATCTTCGGCCCCTGACACCATCTTGTAAGTCTCTAATAACGGCACTTGTATTGCTTCGGCTTCCTCCCATTTGTCCAACTTCTGATATACCTGAGCAAGTTTTCCAGAAGCACTTAGCGTTTCTGGATCTTCCGGTCCTGACACCTTTTTGTGAATTTCTAGTAACTGTGCCACTAATGCTTCGGCTTCTTCCCATTGCTCTAGCTTTCGGTATGCTCTGGCAAGGCCTTCCATGCTGGCAAGGGTTTTGGGATGCTCTTGTCCGTGTGTTTTTCTGTGTTGAGCGAGTGCACGCTCTTCAATTTTTCTTACCTCATCCCATTTCTCAAGTCTGGAATAGATTTCGGCAAGGTAGGACACTCGGTTCAAAGTGTCAGGATGTTCAGGTCCCAGGACGCGATTGCTGTTTTCCACCAACTGCAGTTGGAGTTCTTCTGCTTCGCTAAGCTTCTCAAGATCGACATAGCTCCACGCCAGGTTATGCATGCGGACCAAAGTGTCAGGGTGTTCAGGCCCAAGAACGCGGTTGCTGGCCTCCACCACCGCCGTTTCTAACTCCTCTGCTTTATTCAGCTTTCCAAGCTTTTTGTATATCGAAGATAGGAGGGCGATACTGCCCAAGGTATCTGGATGTTCAGATCCGAGAACACGTTTGCTGATCTCCACCACCTGTAGCCCCAGTTCTTCTGCTTCAGCCAGTCTCCCAACCTCGGTGTAGGTATTGGCCAAGTTGTGCATGCTGTTTATAGTAAGTTGATGTTCTGGGCCCTGCATTCGCTTGTCAATATCTAACAGCTGCGCCCATATCTCTTCAGCTTCTTTGTACTTCCCAAGCCCTTCGTAGGCCAGTGCCATGTTGTTCATAGTCTCCAAAGTCATCGTATGATCAGGCCCCAGCTCCTCTTTTCGAATTTTTAACACCGGTATCTGTAGCTTTTCTGCTTCCGTCCACCGTCCTTGGTAGCAATATACGAGTGCTAAATTTCCCATAGCGCGTACCGTAGTTTCGATATCAGTTTCACCGTGTAGAGACCTCTGTATCTCCAAAATGTCCTCAAATAAGTGAGCTGCTTCATTGAATCGTCCGTCTGCATTCAGACACCAGCCGACTCTCTGGACTAAACTTAGGTGTTCCTCCTTTGGAAAGCCTACTTCACTTATCAGTGAGAGAACGTGTGGCAGATATTTCCGCTAAATCGCTCGGTTGGTATAAGTATGAGTTGGGAAGACCTCGTTAAAGCGAAAAGCCGTTTTGGACAACTGCTGACGAAAGCGGGACTGTGTTCTTAGCCAGTTTCTAGTCGAAAGGTGGACCAGTCGATGAAGACTTAGCCTGCCACCTTGTTCATTGATGAAGGAAAAGGCCTTCAGAAGACCAACCGCATCGGTGGTTTTCTTCTTCGAAACAGCCTCAGGGAGTAAGGATTTCGGGATATCGCGAGGATTAATGAAAGCCATGAATAGCAGATAATCAGCTGCTAGCTGGTTCAGGTGTTGGACTTGCTGTAATGAAATCAACCATGTTGTAGCCACCGGATTCTGTATCTCATTATACCTCCAGTCATCCCCGAAGTCTTCACTCAACAACTCAATCACTTCTGATTCCTGGTCTTGCAAGAGCTCGATATAATCAGAGAAGTCGATGCTGTTCTCATTGATGTATGCTGCCGCCTGGGTGATCGCCAAGGGAAGAAAAGCTAGCTGTTCAAGAAGTTCAAGTGCCACTGCTTCACCACCGTCGTTGAGAAGGGTTTTGTCAATCAGTGACTTTTCCAAGATTCGTACCGCTGCTTGTGGATCAGGTTCAGAGACATGGATCACATTGGCCGAAGCCAACAGCACCGCTACCTTTCGATTCCGCGTAGTGAAAAGAATATGTCCTTGTTCATGCTGGGGCAGATAGTCAGCCAGCGGTGTTGATCCGGCTCCAGTGCTGCGAGACCACATATCCATACTATCAGGGTTGTCAAAAATAAGAAGCCACTTTCCTGCTTCTTTCTGACCCAGGTGGGCTTTCACTTTCCTCTTTGCTTCTGTTGCCTTCACCTCGTGGATTCCCAGCTTCTGTGCTATGCTCATATACGCCTGCTCAACGCTCTCATGGCTCGTACACGGAATCCAAAAAATGGAATCAAAATCTCTTTCACGCATGCGGTAGGCAGTCTCGAGTGCTATCTGAGTCTTTCCAACTCCACCGAGTCCGCAGATCGCAACTTTCGACGGTGGTGAATTCATCAGTTCTTCAATCTTGGCGATTTCCGCTTCCCGACCAACGAATCTCAGGTTCTTGTGAAAGGGAACCATCCAGTGACATTCGGCTTCTTTCTTGGTTGGTTTTAATTCGGGTTGCTTGTCGTGCTTAGGGATCAATTCGAGGAAAGCCTTTGCATACGCGGCGGCAGCAAGAGCTGAATAACCTTGCCATTGCTTGTTCTTGTGCGAGTCACAATAGTCGCAGATACCCCGAATAACCAGGCATGGAAACTGGTCCATAAGTCCAGCGGCTTCCATCTCGAAGCAAAGAATGTCCATCTCTTGGGCAAGTGCGTCTCGTCTCGCCGCGTCCTTGATGACTTGGTTTCCGGAGGCCATCAAGCCGTAGTGAAGATAAGTGTCCTGATTCCCTCGGGACACGCGTTTCACCAATCTGGTCTGATCACATTGAGAGCAATCGGCGCCAGTTTCATGAGTGTACGTCGGCTCAAAAAGCCAATCCCTGTCTGGCCGTGAGAACTGCTCCTTCATCTCTTGATGCTCCCGGAATGTATCAGACAGGATCCTCGCAATAGGCCTTCTCCCAATTATATGGTCGCTGCGCATTTGGGAAATCGCCGTCAAAAGAAATTGAGGGGGTTTATTAAGGGATCCGATGCGTTGGAACCGTCCATCACGGAGAGTCTTCCCGAAGTCATACTGTATTACGCCGCCAGAGGTTTCGCTCGGCAAGCTGACAACCACGTCACCAAGACGGATATCCGTGTCTTCACGAGGTACTCCACCACCGATACCGACCATCAATCCAAAGCGCAGACGGGAAAATGTCGAGAGCATCTGAGATAGCACCGTTGCGGCAGAGGTAGTTCCGTAGACGCCAGAAGGAAGGCAAGCAACCACTACATTGTGGCCAGCCCGTCGGCCGAGGGTATAATTGTTGTGATCCGTCGATGGCTGGGACAGAGGTTTGTGAACCTCGTCTAGCATGACTTTTGCAGCTGCCATTTCCAGCGGCAACGCGCAGATCCAGGCGACGGTGTAGTCATCGTGGGAGAATTTCGTGCTAATGGCCATGGCCCACAGATGCTGACTGTGACAGCATAGATGAAGCCAGAGAATAGAAAGTCTGTTGAGTTTGGAGAGGGAACGAATTCGCAGATTCGAAGGTTGGGGCTGAGCATAGAGAGGGGTAGCAGACTAGCAGTACAGTTGCGCAAGGCTGAAATGCCCCCAATTCTGTTGGCTTGGCACCAATGGCTCAGGCTTAAGAACAAATATAAACGATACCGTGCTGTGGAATTGGTTTAAATCATATCGGTATGTTCAACTCGACAATCTTGTCCCCAATCATGGTCATCATGAAAGATATCCCAATCCAGTTCTTGACATCATACATACTCCAGTTCTTCTGCTCAAATCATTAATTTTCCTTCACTGTTTATTCCCAAATCAACACGTTCAGAGTATCAGTCCGCTTTTTGCCCTGATCCTAGCACCATAAACGTAGAGGACGACGGGTATAGAAAATAGACCCCCTGCAATAGAACCCAAGAGTGTCAATGCCCATTGAACACCAAGTGACTCGAACTGTAAAAGAGTATAAGCGCTATGCCAGACTCATAAAGGGTAAGATGACATACCATATAAGTTGCAAAAAGCGGAAACCCCGAGCCAGCCAGCGAGCGAAGAAACGTATGTGCTGCAATGGCAGAGGCAGCCCTGTTCCTTCTGACATGAACAACATACTGCACAGACGGGAGAAACATAGTGATGAGACCGAAACCTGTGGGTACCCCTGACAAAGTAGGCCAGATCCAATGAACATCACTTCGATACCCCGTCCAGCCGAGCCAGAAGAGGCCAGTCGAGAACGCCGCGGAACCAGGTATGGCCGTCAGAAGTAACCATTCAGGAACGAGCTCGCCGTTGTTTGCTTGAATCATGCGGCTAAGTGAGCGTTGTCTGGCGTGCATCACAATCCCGGCGAAGATTTGGCCGACGATGACTGCTATAAACGGGAGGCCACCAACGCCGGGATTCATGCCGTGGATTTGTTGGAAGATGATTGGATATGTTGTGATGGAGAGGTAGAGCAGACCGTACACGAAGGCACCAAAGGCACATATGCACAGGATGATAGGGTCGAGCGCGAGCAGCTTGAGCGGTGTGGAGAAGTAATTCTGAAAGACAGAGTGGAGATTCAGTTCAATTTCTTCATGTGCTGCGTGGATGGACCAGTTCCTGCTTGCATGGCGAAGACATCTTGCTTTCGAGACTAGAATGACGGGGGCATAGGATTCGTTTAAAAATAAAAGAACTGAAATGAACGAAATTACCCCAAGAATACCGGCGAGGTAGTGTGTCCAGCGCCAACCAAGGTGCCCCTCCATAATTATAAAGCCGCCGATGGTTGGGGCTAGGAGAGGTCCAGAGAAGACAGTGATACCAAAACCTACCATGCTAGCTGTGAAGGCTTGCGCGCTCAGCATGTCGCTGCAGACAGCGCCAGCAAGAGTGAACGGGGAAGCACCGAAGAAGCCAGCGAAGAAACGACTGATGAAAATGGATTGTATGTCTTTCGAAGCGGCTGTCGCAAAAGAGAACACGGTGAAGCCAAACATACTCAGTACAAAGGGCAATCGACGTCCCTTGAGCTCAGAGAAGGGTGCCCAGATAAGAGGCCCGGTAGCGAATCCAAGGACGTACAACGAAATCCCTAGATTTCCAACCGCTCTGGTTATTCCATACTTGCTGGAAACGATTGGGACCAAGGTCGAGAATATGCTGCTTGTCATCGACACAATCATGGTAGCGAAGCTAACGAGCGCGAAGGTATAGAACCTGGTTTCCGTCAGTTTGTTGCTGGAGCAGCAGAAGGTGGCTAAGCGACTTCTTCTTGAGCGGCCAATTGTGTGGGTTGAGGTCATCAACGTCGTCAAACTGGACAGGAGAGCTTTCTTCAGTGGATTGCGGATGGGTTATGCGCCTCGATAGCTCCATAGCGCTCGTCTCATCCATTGAGCGTCGGACTTCGACCTCAAGGCCGCCTGCAATTGGCAGTCCCTTAGAGACCCTGAGGGTGTTGGAAAAGGTGCAAGGCTATGACTTACCTTTACTCGTGACCAACTCAAGACGGCCCGACTCCTTGGTGTTGCGTTCCATCTTCCTAATTGGCGACGCGGCTTGCCAGAAGTTTTCAGCAGGGCATATGTTGTTGGATAGAAGAAGGAGAAAAGAGGCAACAAAGAGAAGCCAGGCTCCATGATGCAAGCGCACGCAATTCTGTTTGCCAGAGAGAACTTTGTGATCGGACCACATCCGGACCCGTCGCCAGTGAATGGGCAGCAGCATCCTCAACTACTCAGCACAGTTTCCTTTAAACAGATAGGGTGCATTCTGTTTTTCTCAATAACCAGCTCAGGGAATATCACAGCTTATAAAATCTCAGTTAGCCACAAGAATAGTCTGTGATTTTGGCTACAGTATCCCTAACCTTACAGAGATAGGATGAGACTTCTCGGTCAATCTCAGCTTCAGCCAGCGGGCCCTGGGCCCTCATCCCGGCGACAGATCATGAGTCCGCGTCTTCTCGCCAGGTCAAAAGTCATCTTGATCAGATATTGGTCTTCAACAAAACATCCCCATCGTTGATTTGATCAGTCTTCGAGCAAAACTTAGTTGTTGACATGGTGTTGAAGCTAGTAAAGTTACGGTTTAGAGCGATTACTAAGCTTTGTGGCTTTTAAATCCCACATCGCGGGAATTTATTCCACTTTTCCTCCTCGACTCCTGTCAGGACTATAAGAACAACGCCCAATAGTAGTTTCAGACATTATACCAACCCCATCTACCGTGATCATCCAGCGAGTCAGAGCTTGGTTATGTGCAAGCTCCTCTACAAATCATATTTCTCTGATATGATGACGCCTTTTCGGCCACGAGGCACAAACTGCCATGGGTGCTCCGAAATCAAAAGTTCAAGCTCAACAGTCTGAGTCAAGAGACGATGATTGCCCTTGATTGCTTGTCGTTCATCGAGTGAGATCGAGCGTGAGGAATATGGTTTCGTGCATGGGCGTCTCGTAGTAGGGAGTCGTCTTGACGAAACCGACCCGGGTATACAACACGATTGCGCCTTGCATTCTCGAAGGGAGTGTGTCCAGCCTCATCTCTTTGTAACCCAGGTCCTTTGCTCGTTGCACAATCGCTGCCACCAGAGCCTTTCCCAGGCCCATACCGCGTGCTTCAGGAGAGACATACAACCGCTTCATTTCGCACGATTGTTTCGAATCATCAAGAGGACGGACGGCGACACATCCTAGTGGCTTGTTTTCTGTGCTATATGCGAGCAGAAGGTCTCCATGAGGAGCGCCATACTTTCCGGGCAGGGAGTCCAGTTCCGACTGGAAGTCTTGGAAGCCAAGGTCGATATTTAGCCATTCAACGTAGGCTGTAAACAGGCTTCTTGCTGTAGCGATATCCTCTGCTGTCTGTGCTGAAATGATGCGGAACTTGGTGTGTTCCATAGTGTGCATCGCTCGATAGCTGACGCAGAGATGGGAGAAGAGACCAAACCCATCTTAAGTTTTCGAGGACTTAACCGATATCGGCTTCATGAATGACTCAGAGCAAAGGCTTTTCCAGGTTGAAGCAACAAAATGGACGAGATCTTCGGCAGCCTGAGCGCTGAAGCTTGGAGGTAGTCTTCGTAGTCTCTTCCCCGCATACTCCCCTGTTCTGTATCTTCAACATGATTGATCGATAGGATACCGCCGAACAGCGATCCTGTTTGACGACCTAATTTGCCCATCTCCAAACTAGTCTGACAGGCACAATTTCTCCATGGACCGCGTGCCTGAGATCGCCTCTCCTATCACATCAGGTTGTGTAGCCGATGCAACGTTCTGATACTCTGCACTCCCCCGCTAAGCCCGCTACTGACGCCCCATTGGTCTTTGCTCTTTTTAGCGGCAGCCCGGGAACTCTCATGGATCTGAGGCCAGACGATCTTGTATCAAATCAGGAGCTTGTTATCAGCACATGGGCCGAACCTTCACTGTCCTTCCCTTCCTGGCCGCCTGCCCCCGGGCACGATATAACATGGACAAACATACCACATCTCGACTTGTTCGCTTCTCTAACTCGAGTCCTCCCAAGTAACCCATCCTAAGAAGACTCGATGGCCTTCAAGCTTTCCTCCGCAGGCATGCTCGCCCTGCCCGCCATGTTTCTTATCCCCAGCGTCGTCGCTGACGCAGAGGTCTGCGCCAACGACACGCCCCTCAGCTGCTCAAGCTCCAGTGTCGAGCCCTCCTGCTGTTTCAACAGCCCTGGGGGTTCACTCCTGCTCACTCAATTCTGGGACTATGATCCTTCCACGGGTCCGACGGATTCTTGGACTCTCCACGGCCTCTGGTGCGCACCTTGAACTTACCCCCTCAATTTTTCTCCAGCCTCACTGATAGTGAGTGCCTTGCCACAGGCCAGATAATTGCGACGGCACCTATGAGGAGTTCTGCGACTCGTCGCGCGAGTACTCCAACATCACAGATATCATCAAGGAATTCGGCAAAACGGAGCTCCTCTCATACATGAACGAGTATTGGAAGGACTACAGCGGAGACGATGAATCTTTCTGGGAGCATGAGTGGAACAAGCACGGTACTTACTTTGCTTCTCTACTGGGAAAAAAATACCTTCTAATAATCTGAATCAGGAACTTGCATAAACACCATCGAACCAACCTGCTACACCGACTATAGCCCGCAAGAGGAAGTTGTCGATTACCTCCAAAAAGCCGTCGACCTATTCAAGACGCTGGACACCTACAAAGCTCTCGCCGCCGCAAATATCACCCCCTCCTCTAGCGCAACTTACACACTGGACGAAATCCATTCCGCCCTCGCGGACATCCACGATGGCTTTGCGCCGTATGTTGGTTGTGATGGCGACAATCTGAACGAGGCGTGGTACTTCTACTATGTCCGGGGTAACTTGATTACAGGGGAATTTGACCCTGCTGAAAAGCGTTAGTTACCTTGATGTCTTTTGTGGACTTAAATGTATTGGCCGGTACATGCTAACAGTCGATGATTCTAGTGACCCAGTCGAACTGCCCTGAGGAGGGGATCAAGTACCTGCCTAAGTCAAATTAATTACTGACTACTCTTATCGTTTTGGCTCGACTTGTTCGTGCATATCTTACTAGGGAGCTAATCAAATGCTTATATCATTTGAAGGCTTCTTTAGAAGCATTTGTACTATAGCTAGCCTAGCTATATGTAAGACTGGCGACGACACCGTCCATTTCAGTCCGCTTTCATTTATTGAATGTTGTAGACGTGCCAGGTAAACAGCTGGTTTAGCGGCAATACACCAATCTCTGGCCGCCCATTGGATGAGCCGCTTATTTGATATTGGAATAGCGCACTGCGTGCGTCTCAAAAAGTAGACTGAATTTGCTCATGGAGCCAAAGCCTTGTCTTGGCTGGTCGGCGTAACCCGTCGAAGGAGGAACCCCCAGCCAGCGAATAAGATGCTTGCAGGAGCGGAGCCGCTTTCGTACCCTTGAATGCCGAGTCAGGATCGTAAAGTCCTGAGGATAGCCCTATGACGAGCTCGTGCAGAATTGCGCCGAGTTCCACGTCGTGTATAGTGCAGCCGTTATCAGATCTGCTTGCATGATCGCGCATGAGGCGTCAAGATGATATAGTGAGGAATAAAGCCAACTTATCGAGCTCACTATACACCCCGCAACCTCGCCTTCCTCCTCTCTTCTTCCTTTTTCGCATCGACGCGATTCAAGAAATCCATACGACCAAGAAACCCCTCCTTAGCTTTACTATGCATCCGAAGTTCATCACTAATCCCCTCCTGGTCGACATAAGCAGCCCAGTCCAAGCGCGATTTTTCGACGGTGTTGATTTTCGGCCCCCGGACATTCTCCTGGCCGGCTCCAGCTTGAGCTCCAGTTTCTGTAAGCGGCTGCTTTCCCCAGCTCTTCTTGATCGTGCCGGATGGGTTCGGATCGAATCGGGAAATCTTACGAAGTGGGCGGCGGATACGGTGGGCGTCGTTTGTGCTTGTGTTTTCACTGCCTTTGCCAGACATATTTGCGACTTCATCTTCAGTAACTGCTACGACTTCGCCGTCGCCATTACCAGATAAGAAGAGTTTTGCTTCGGCGGACTCGCGAGGGACAATTTTCTCCTCTGTGATCATCTCGCCAGCGAACTTGTAGGTGCGCTTGATTTTGACCATTTCAGATGGTTGCTGAAATCGTTTTTCTGCCGGTCCATTGGGCTCCGTTGAATACGCGTTCTCCTGGTCGCGCACTTCGGTGTCAGCGGCTGGAGTTTCGTCTTGTTTTTGAGTGTCTGGCGTTGGCGCCAGGCCTAATTTCGAGTCTGGCGCATTCATCTGAGCCCATATTGCATCAACATCGATCGTAGCACCGTCAATTTTCGCGAGTGGTTTGCGCTCTTCCTGCCTACATATCGTCAGCCAGTCCATCGCATAACCAAAGAACTAAAATTGAAGGAAACATACATCTGCATCCTCATCGCCCTCGTCCTCACAAATCCCCCAGTGCCACCCTCGTCATCATCAAAATCCACATCCACATCCTCTTCATCGTCAGAACCCTTCTTCCCGTGCTTCTGCTTCAGCTTCTTCTCCTTTGCCTTACGGATCATCGCCTCGTCTCCCGAGTCCAACTCCACATCATCCTGCGTCACGTCTCCTGATTTGTCCTTCGTCTTCCTCTTCTTCGCCACTGGCTCTGTTGTCGTTTCATCGTCAGAAGACGACAGCTCCGCGTCGTCGTCCTCGGCGGCTTGATCGAGGGTGAAGTCTTCGTCCTCGGCGGAGTCGTACTGCTCATCGTCGAGGTCAATATCTGCGTCCGCTATCGTTACTGTTGGATCGGGAGGCATCTTGAATATGGCTGTCTAGATGGAAGAGCTTCGATGCGAACCATGTCCTGTTCCTTGATATATTCTGCCGGGCGGTGCTCGATAATCTGCCTATGTAAGCACGTGTTGCAATGCGAGCTGCGACCACTATGGTTTAGCGTATATGTCTTGAAATTCAGGCAAGAATTCCTTTCCTCTGCCTGAGGGTTCAAGCTTATCCAATAACTATCCGTCTCTACTACCTTGCTGTATCTTCCCCGTCTCTTTTGTGGTCCATTAAATATTTTGACCTTGTTTGCGGCATTGATCATAAGAGCATAGAATCAACAGTCTTCTTTATGTTTGTCTAGTACTCGGACTTATAGATCCCAATCTGCTATTAAATGCTGCTGTCCCGAATTCAGAAGCCAGGACAGGCGAAGCAACCGGGCAGATACCAACAAGAAAGATAGGTGCCTATGGAGCTATTCAAGTGTCTATTTCTACAATGAGCTCATCTTGGCTTCGTCCATCTCCAAAAGTATAGACTGCTAGATCGCAGCACCACGGTGAGGTGTGAGCTCGTCGCTGGAAGACTCCAGACCACCACAATTACAGCAACCACATTCACAAGAAGTCGACAAAAAAGCCACCCAGCCGACTCTCCATCTCACGCCCCCTTAACCAAAAACAGACATGAACAGATTCTAACACAAATGGCCCTAGAGCCTCCCTTTCACTGACCGATGTTACTCCAGAAGATCCATATATGTCCACTCCCACCACCAACTGGAACACGACCACTGCCGAGGAGCATGCAAAGCTAAGCGCAACACGAGACCGAAGGAAATGCTCCCTCGAGTACTGACTATCCGCCACTGCTCTAGTGACTGCACCCAGATGCCCTGCAAGATCGTTTTCACACTTACCACAACACAGGACAATACCATTCCAGAATGAGGATTACTTTCGGCACTAGCCTGGGCCGGCATGAAGACTATTATCTCAAAGATCGCTAGAACCATAAGGATGTACTAGATACACTAAACGGGGTGGGCAGGTGCATGACGTCTCCTCTCTTCGACCTGGTACTATACCATAGAATATGCCAAATAAAGCTATGCGCTCGCTAAATATATAGTCCTACCTCTCCCTAATTCTTACTGTCACGTCGACGGATAGAAACCCGGGCAAACCTGGTGTGGTGTTGGCTTTCGTTGTCATTACAGCCTGGGTGGGTGTTTGTGGGGGTTTCCTGGGTTACAACATCGTTTCTGTTTTATAAAGATGTTAGTTGGTAGATCATGGAGGCAAGGGTAAACAGTATGCGTACTCGAGTTAGAGAGCCAGTCAAAGCGAGTGGCAGTATGGATCATCCCAGGTGTTTCATCGTTCACAGTGCTGCTCCGGAACCCAAGGCTAGGAAATATCCAAGCCCGTCTCCAGAAGGAACCACAGGCGAAGATAGAATTGATGTAGGAGGGGCAGGAAAGAAGAAGATGATAAATTGAAGAGGGAAAAAGAGGAAGAGCAAACGGAAAGGCAAGAGAAGAAGGCAAGAACGGAGGTTATAGAGGCGGCTATTCGGACATGAATGCCGGCCAACCTTGTTTTTTGTAAGCAGAGAAACAGCCTTCCCGAATTGATATTTCCGGCCACTAGGGATATACGACTCCCAAATCTTAGATAAGGAGGCATGGAAATAAAGGAGGGTTTGCTTGGCCCAGACGAATTGCATTCCTATCACGACTATGGTCTAGGGTTAAATTGTGACTCTTATGGTCCATACACTACCGTGCCCATCTTGAAGACCAGATACTATTAGAGACAAGAGTATATACACACATTCCCTACAACGAGGAGAACATCTCCTCGTAAACCAGCCAGAAAGCTCACTGACGCTGTCAATATCCAGGATCAACCAAGGGTCCGTACCATCTGCAATAATAACCATCCACGGATATTAGCATCCTAGATGGCATTCATCTTTTAAAGCCAAACGATGTCTCGACTTTCTCAAGTTGGTACTGTTCCTGGCCCCGCCGCCTCGCGACGCTCAACTCAAGCCAAGTCCCCACCCCTGCCGCAACGCCCATAATGACTTCAACTCCAACAAGAATACCAAGCAGGATAAAAGCCGCATAGGTAGCACCGCAATCTCGAGCAAAGTGCACTGGAGCCGGTGAGACCGTTTCACTGCTCTCATCGGAGAAACCGAGCGGGAGATTGTGGGACGCCTTCCACTTGCATGTCCAGGAATGGAGAGTCTCGACGTTGCCGAAGTTTTTAGGGTACGAGGAGCCGGGCAGGTAGATTGCGAAGACTAGGGAGACGAGTGTAGCGACGAAGCCTGAGGATGATGTTGCGACTGCGGCGAGGTTTACGCGGCGGATGTGCGAGTGTGGCTGTTGGGAGGTTAGTTGGGGGTGTTTCCAGACGAAGGTAGGGGACAAAATTATGGACGAACAGATGGCAAGAGAGCAACGACAATGAAAAGCAGACTCAGGAATGCAACTACGCATCCGCATGCCAGGATGGCGATGGTTGGGCGAATGTCGAGGTTTAACGGCCAGAGGTAGAGTCCAATATTCTCGAAGGAAGATGTCTCTCTATAGTGACGATAGGGCACAGCCTCGCAGGCAATGATTGCGATGGCGATACTCAGGGCAAGGGATGAAAGGCCAAGTCGGACCCAGTGGAGGAGACGGATTCTCTTGAGGAAGCTTGACTCGTCCTCGTCGGATGCACAGGATGCGTGGTAAGACCCGTGGTAGGATTCTGCCAGGGATGCGGAAGCCATTGTAGCGAACGGTGATGAGCGGAGATGGTCTGAACTGGAGTCCGGTCAACGGCTCAGAGAGAGAAAATGTAGATCAAAAGAGTCTTTCCAGAAGACAAGGGCTCAAGAACGAAGGAAGAGAAGAGAGCGAGAGAAAGAATGGAATATTATCCAGTGGCCATCGAACGACGAGAAGAAGAATCAAACACAATGGCCATAAAGAACCTGGCTTTGCCTAGATATAGTTTCTCCCGGCGGGCACCTGAGTAGCTCGCCCCCTCAGCTGGGTTTCCAAGATATTGAATCTTCATCTTCAGCAAACACAAGCTGGAGATATCTCGTGCAGAAGGCCACACGCGAGAGCCCTGTAGCCGCCTCTCTCCGCAAGGACCGAGAAGAAATCAAGTCATTGGTCAATGAAGATCCTCCTGCAGCACAGAAGGATGCAGGGGCATCACTACCCACGACCCGCTGAATACAGTGTTTCTAAATCTGTTCCCAGGGCGCTTAGATCTGGATGGAGAATAGGAGTTGACGAATAAGCGGTTGGCTGTAAGGAATGCATTCTTGGCTGCAGTAATGCAAGTTGCACGGATCATTTTCTTCTTTATCGTTCACGAAGAGTCGATTGGGTTGGGCTTGGTTGTTAAAGTGCCGCTAGGGGTGTCGGCGGCTACAGGGGGGACTATATTGGTTAATCCCTGGCCCAGGCCGTGAAGAGAATGTCAGCCCTTTTCAAAAGTATTTTCTTGGCTTCTAGTAATTACAGTTTGTTCAATATATGTAGGTAGGACTATATACTACACGTGTGAAGAAGTTTCATCGTTCTCTGTCCTTCCCAGGGTCCAACCGCTTCATCCCTCTCGCTATTCCCGACCCCGATTCATGATACATGATTGATTCCGAATACAGGCCTCGGCCAGGCCCCTGAAGGGCCTGTGCCAGCGTCTCCATCCATCAGAACTTCGCTCTAACATCCTTCTCGCTGAACCTCCTCGTCTTCCTTCTGAGCATCTCCGCCCTCTCATCCAGACTCATGCCCACCTGCTCGCCAATTGGAACTAGGCATTTCGCAAGATACGCGTAGTCCTTGCGCAACAACCGTACCGTGATCATGATGTAGTCGATGTTGCGGAACACGAGCGCGTGTTCGGCCGCATAGCGCTCTTTCTGCTGCAGGACGGAAACCGGGTGCTCGCGCCAGTGTCTGCGAGGGTTAAGGTGGTGAGACGTGTGATAGCCGTCATTGTAGCAGAAGCGGTTACTCTGCGGCACGCTATGTTAGTATTCTTACTGTTCACATGACTGGCGGAGCTCAGCGTAAGGGGGAAAGGGGGAAGTGGCGTACAGGTACATCGATAAGAGTAATACTCGATCGAAAGTCCGAGTTCGGATCGACCTCGTCGACAAAGGCGTGTTGTCCCCAGTTTCCCACCATCAATCCCACACGCAGCTGCAGAAACGGCAGGATAAAAACACATAACGTCGCTCTCCAATTGACATAATGCCAAAGCAGGGCCACGACGAGGTAGTTGCCTAGTTCCCAGAACGCAGCCTTGACCGCCAGACCGGACTTTCCCTTGCGCCAGAAATAAAGAGGCAGCTCGGCCCAGATGAAAAAGAAAAAGCGGCCGACATAGCACAGAAAATCAATCAGTTCGTCGCGCTGGTACCGTATCGTCGAAGACAGATCACCCGGCCCATTTCCTTCAACGTGATGGTGCTTGACATGATGGTAGTAATACGAGTTCCAGGTATGGCCCATCAGCGGGTTCGTGATGTACGGAAACAACCCGTCAAACCACCAGAGGCTCTTTTTCAGGATTCCGCCCATATGGATGTGCTGGTGCATCATGAGCGTATACGTGCCTACATAGTAGGACTGCATAATCCAGTGCAGGATGCCGTGGATCCAGTTGAAGTTTCCAGGCCCGAAAAGGTAGAGGGCGCTTGGGACTGATGTGGTGAAGTAGAGGATGAGATGGGTGAGCATGACGACGTCTGTCTCGACACGGACTATCTGTCGCGCAGTCGCAATGTAGGCTTGTAAGAGCCTTTTTAGAATGCTAGGCAACTTTGCGAGATCTTTCATGTCCCAGGTTACAAAGACGGTGGGCTCGAACTCGGCTGCTTGAGTGTTGTTCAGAGCTTGGAGTCTCAGTATTGTGTCTTTATCGGAATGTGTCTGATTTGACGCATTCTGTGTAGCTATGCACCTTGTCAATATGAGCGTACTTGGCCCTGAGGAGAGCGTGGACATACATTTCCCTCTGTTCCGTGCTCCCACGGGATCCTTCCCTTTTTCTTCTAGCTGGAGACCACCACTGCTGTCGTGTATCTCAGCATCGTGCAGCAGAGTCTTCAGTACCAGCAGATCCGGCTCAGTTAGATTCGGGTCTATATAATTGGAGGGGTCCATGTTGGGATGGCCTCCTTACTCAGAGTGCGGTAGGTTGTCAGAACGTGCAGAAGAGCTGTCAAAATGTTAAGGGGAAGCTACGGGTATCGGCCCATCCGTCAGGGGCCAGATCGTTAAGTTTGTTACCTAAAAAAGAGCCTCACAATGGTGTCTAGATCGCGGGAATTACAGCTTTTGATATGTATGGAGAAGAACATCTACGTAAGAAAATATATATACAAGACCTGCAGACAGTTGCTTAACTAGACCAATTAGAAGCTGAAACAGAACACTGGCAGGATCTTGCTTTTCCGTACATCTGCTTAGTAAGACTTGAAGCATGAAACCCTTGATCGGGAAGATACCACTTTCCAACATGCTTCACGGACAGGATCATGGGCCATTTTGGCGGGAGCAGATCTTGATTCAGATACCCTTTCCTAATTGCTTGTCGTTGCCTTAGGGGCTCGTGTAGCGTTGGTGGAATCGACTGGCACCCATGCCAATGCCACATGACCTGACCAATCAAATTCATTCTACGGATCTACGGATCTACCCCACGATAGAAAAAAAAATTGGCGGGGTTGATCTGAAGAGAGGGAAGCTGCAATCATAGACCACAAAGGCAAACGCAGCATTCAAACTGTGAAGATAGCTGTTTTAAGACAAGCTATTCCTTTTATATTAAGCTCACGTCTCGATCCAGCCACCATATACTACAATGCCTCTTTCAAAGTTGCAAGGGGTCAAGCTCCCCGCATCGGCCGACTTCCACGGTGCGTATAAAACATCCACTTCATCGCACTGCTATGGTCAGCTGATGAGGAAAAAAGTCCACCTCCGCGATGGTGATATGATGGACTTGGTTACTCCCACCATCAGACAAGGTGGTGTCAACACAGTCTTCGTTATGGTAAGGAGATAACTTTACTGGGGGACGAGGAGCAAGAGATGAATGCTGCGCCAACTGCATTGATTTGATAAGAACGCCAAATAACATCTGATGCTATGATAGCCAAATCTCGTACCGCCAGTTACCACAGTCGACCGCGCGCTTGAGTATAAACAGCGTTTGCAAGCGATTGAGCCAAACGTAAATTTCCTTATGTCTTTATACCTGCACGAGTCCATCACGCCGGAAACCATTATCGACGCCAAGAAGCGCGGCATCACGGGAGTCAAGAGTTACCCGGCTGGCGTGACAACCAATTCTTCTGCCGGGGTTGTCGACTACGAGCAGTTCTACCCTGTATTTGCCGAAATGGAGCGCCAGGGGATGGTCCTGAACTTGCACGGGGAGGTTCCCTCCCAGGGTGATGTGACCGTGCTCTCGGCCGAAGAGCGCTTCCTGCCCACCCTCATCCAATTGCATGAGAAGTTCCCCAAACTTCGCATTATCCTAGAGCACTGCACCACCGCTGCGGCAGTGGAAGCTGTTAAGAAGTGTGGGCCGACTGTTGCGGGAACAAGTAAATCGCACCTCCTGGGTTCCACGTGCAATATTGTTTGACCGTGTTGTAGTTACCGCTCACCACCTATCGATCATTATCGACTCTTGGGCAGGAGACCCTTTCTGCTTCTGCAAGCCTGTCGCCAAGACCCCTGCTGATCGGGACGCTCTTCTGCGCGCCGCTGCCTCCGGCAACCCCAAGTTCTTCTTTGGCTCAGATAGTGCACCGCATCCCGCAGCTGCCAAGAGAGGAGGAGAGAAGATCGCCGCGGGTGTATTCACCCAGCCATACACGACCCAGCTCGTGGTTGACGCCTTCGAGCAGGCGTGCCAAAACGGCGTTTTAAAGGAAGAAGATATCACCCCCGGGATCATCGAGGGTTTCATGAGCAAGTTCGGCCGCGCTTTTTACGGCCTTGAGGAGGAGCAGAAGGAGTTCATTACCCTCGAAAAGAAAGGCGAGAAGGTGATAAACATACTCAAGTCGGATAAGGTGGACGTGGTCCCATTCAGAAGGGATCAGGAGACATGGAGCTTGACCTGGTCCGCTTAGAGCGCTTTCAGCTGAATTTCCTAGGAGGCAAAAGTATTCCTTCTACTCCTCCTTTCTATCCGCCTGTGTAAGCATACTAGTCACAGCCTCGAGTGCCTGTGCTTCGGAGATGTTCATTCTGCGTCCGCCAACAGTAAGGTTCCCATCATTGCCAGGAAGCTGTCCAGACCGCTCAAGATGCAGTCTGATTCTGCTTTCGATGTAATCTAGTCTCTCATCTGACTTGGGTTCCCTGTCTTTCGCCAGACCCGATTTCGGTAGAGCGGCCAGCTTAGGCCGGAGCTTTTTTAGCATCGCTTGCAGAGCAGGAAGTTGTGACAAAATGAATGTAGTTTTGGTCGTTAACGGTGTGTGCTGCGTGTTCGATCCTGTGGCGACGCCCACGCGTGCTTGCTGAGCAGCCGGACTAGCTGTCAAGAACGACAAGTCCAGATCTTTCTTCGTAAGGGAAGTGGTTCCACTCTCTTTCGTGTCGGTTGCAGCATCCGAGGTTTGCGTTGCTGACAAGATCGCTTTAAGCTGCGCGATCATTACTTCGTTCCTCGCGCTCTCCTGCTTCAATGCTCGGTTTAGTTTCTTCGTTTCTTGCAGTTTCTGGCGTAGAGCGAGAATTGTGTCAACTGTCGGCGCGTCGGGAGGAGGATCCAATGAGATATTCTACAGCGATACCAGTTAACGCACTGCACGCCTTGCAGAGAACTCGCATACGAACCTCATAATGTTTAAGCCTGATCCACCCCATCAGATCCTCAGGCACTCGGAAGATATTGCGCAGCACGAAAATCTCAAACTTGTCAAATGCCTTATCTACCGTCGCTTCGAGCAGGGTTTCCAGCTGATGCAATCCATTCTCAATCTCTAATTGCGCTTCCGGGTAAACAACATTTCCGTCCTCGTCGGTGTCCGGGATGGTCGAGCCGTTGTTGGCATGGGCAAATCCCAATCGTTCTGCAGGGGTTGACAGTAAGCCAGACTCCAAGCTGGATATGGCCTGGTAGATCAGGTTGTTAATAGAGTTAATAACGTCATCTATAAGCGACTGTAGCTGTGTTAGCGAGCGTTCCAGCAAGTCTCGCGACCGGCGGGCTGAGCGAGGACTAGGTGTGAACTAACCAGGGGTGTATAGCTAAAATGCTCAGTGAGCAAAGATGTAGTAAGGTCGTCCATCGTTTCAGCAAGGTGTCAACTGATTCATCACCTAGCTGGTGGTTGGAGGCTCCGTATGTAGTCCTTTGTCTGGGGCGCGCGTCGCGTGGAGAAAGTTTGTCTACGCGAGGGGAAAGCAATGCCAAGACCAGGCATGGCCGAGAGATACAGCTTTCTCCCTACGTATTTTCCGAACCTCTCACAAGTTGCTAGACTCGTCTCATTTATTGACTATGATTCCTAATGATTTGACCACAATGGTAAGAATTGGAGTGAGAAATAAGCTAACCATGCAAAATCTGACCTTATTTCGCAAGGCAATTTGTTTGTGACTCACTAAATCTCTCTTTTGAGTCAACATAGGGCTGTACTAAGCTCACTCACCAATTAGCTTTTCCAAGATAGGGACTGAACAGCTTCAGTCAGGAGTCATGTCTTGCAATTACATGATCACTGACTCAGTTTGGGCTCCGTTCACCTCACGCATGTCTGACTTTGGGGATGCAGGACCATCAGATTCGCTTGAGGATAGATGGTGCACTCGAGATTGATAATCTCGAGAGGCATAAATACCCCTACAGGGGTTCCTAAACTGGCTGTGATTCTTGGGGTTTAATATCTCTATCGCTCAATATACGATTGATCAGCTACGCTTGCTCTAGATATGGCGGATAACAAAATTGAAATGGAGACGGTCCTGACCATTGAGGAAGACTCTCCGAAGAGAAGTCCCTCTCAAGATGGTGAAGCTCGCATGGGAGAATCTCCTCAGCCAAAATCCTCGCAGACAGCAGAGAACAGGCTCCGACCAGCCGCCGGTAATTGGCATCATTCCATCATCAAAAATCTGGCCTGACGTTACTGTAGATATACTGAACCGTCTCATATGGGACGAGAGCTATAATAGCACCGACTTTGTTATCGGCTACGAGGATCGATTCGAAGGGCGGCTGGAGGCGAGTCTCAACTCGTGGAAGAGAGATTCAACGGACGAGGAGTTCATCCCACAGCATCGCATCCTGTACATCAAGCGGAAGTCGAATTCTGAGGTCGTATGGGACAGGCGACGAAGGATAGACATGATCTTCAAGAGCGGGAATTCTGCCTTTGACTATTTGGCATTTCTCGCTTGATCCTCGTGATGACTACTGTGCCTACCAATTCAATAACTGCGTCGCCCGGTGGCTCCTTCTGCTTATGTACATTTCTCTCCCTGACTTCAGATCGAACACCACCAGGCAATCAAATCGTGGACTATTTCTTAGCTATCCTTTTCTGTAGCGCTTTCACCTCGGTCCTCGAGACGCAAAATGCCTCAGAGGCGCCATCGGATCGATTTCTCGCTGCTAAGAAGGCGTCAGAACTTCTCGTCGGCCTCCTCCTCAGACCTTTCTCCCGGTGTTCCGGTCCTCCAGTCGCCAATGTCGTTTCATGCGATGGCGTCACCAGAAGTCCCCGAGGCAACACTTAAGCGGAATAAGCTGGACAGAGCTCCAGTAAAGCCGTCCATGTTCTTTGAAGATATGGATGAAGAGGATGATGGTCAAGTCACGAAGTCAACAGCCCATGACCACAAGGATGTTCCAGCGCCACGCACGGCACAGAAAGTAATCAGCGGCGAGAGTCCACCAAAGACCCAATTCTTTGAAGATTCTTTCAACTCCCGTGTCTCCTTTGTACCGCCGGTTGCACGAATAGGGCAGGATTCTCTTGTCGTGATTGAAGTCTTGGTAAACGTCTGCGTAAGTCGGCCACGTCAACTTATGACGGCTCTAGGCTCATTCAGCCCGCAGGTCAAGGACGAGGAGGCTGTTATCTCGAGAATAACTACACGAATGGCGCAAATCTACCAGAGATCCGAGTCCTTCATGTTCGTCAGCATGCAAGTGATCCCATCGCTGCGATTCGGTAACTCGACAGTGCCAGCATATTCCATGAAAGTCTTCGCCCTGCCGTATCTCATTGCCCCGATCACGAACCTCCGTAGCACCATACTCATTCAAGCGGCGCTTCATGACATTCTACACATCCAGCCCTCCCGGGGAATCATCTTGTATATTCCAGTTGCAGAAGAGAACATGGCGACTAACAATACTACGATGATGGGTGAGGTAGCCCGTTTACAAAGCGATACTCATGGCCGTGGCCGGGAGTCCGGAATCTTCAAGTCTCTTTCTCGATCCCTGAGTAGGAGGAAGAAGTCCAGCAGTGGTGCGAGTGCGCCTCTGTCTGTCGCCACAACATCTTCATGGGCCGCTGGAAGCGATGTGCATGAGGCAAAACCAGTCGCGATTTCAGAGTCTGAAGATACCAATACTTCCGCCGATGAAGGCTCTGTGCGACCTAGACAATCTAGGACACTACGGCTTTTCGGTTCCCGCCGGCTAACTGAGCCCTCGGAGCATTCCAACGCGGACTCGGGAATAGGATGTTGATCCCTGGGACCCTCCCTCATACCTTGCAGCCCAGGGTGGAACAGGCCTCTAGGAAAGAGTCAAGGCTCGAGCTGTTGAATTTCAACCCAGTGTATTGGCCACGATCTGAGGACTCGTCCTCAGATTGAACTTGCTAAATGAAAGTTGTTTGGCCAATTTTCTGCTGTCTGGAAGCAACTATCCTGCCTATTGTATGCATTGTATAGTTATCTCGATTATTACGGACTTTGGTCTCCTTTGAGATAGCCATTGGTATTAGAGCTGCTAAAGAATGATAAACCTCGCAAGTTCTTGATCTACAGTACGAACACAAACTACAGACTTGATATATACAAAGCAGTAGGTAAAGAAGGCAAGGAACAACATACGTGCATACACGAGGCCATCTCGATTTCGGTCTATGTGAGCTCTAGGTAGTGGTATCTCAATACGAACCGATAAATTTGCTAGCAACCAGCAAGGTAGAAAGATTTCTAGGTAGACCAGGTAAATGGCCCAGGAACACCAAAATGTAGCTGGACAATGAGTCACTCCTACTCAGTATAATCCAAAGATACCCCAAGCCGGCAATGTTAAGCATGTCTTTCACAACCTCATCTGGAACATTATTATTTAGCAGCTCAATTTCCAGGCCCACCAGTTTTTTTTTACTGCGCATGTTCCTTGTAGCGCTTCCGCACAGCGCAATAGCCACTGGCATGGCACATCAACCGCCCGCAGAGCATCCACCAGGATCTATTCTCTCACAACATCGCCACGGCAATCAACTGCACACTATCGTGGGACAAAATATCATAATGGATACAGACACCATTCCCAGCAAGATAACAGAAGTGGAAGGTGACCTTTTTGATGCTCCCGATGGCACAGCCTTGATACGTAAGTTGTCGTACTCGCAAGTAGAGCCATACTGTGACGAACGCCAAAACTAACCGCCATCTGCGCAGACGCTTGCAACTGTCTCGGATCATGGGGTGCAGGAATCGCAGGGGTCTTTCGCAAAAAAGTAGATATCCATCCTCACATAGGCCCGGAGGAAGCCACGAAACTAACGTTTTCGCACTTACGCAGTACCCTGCGGCATACGAGGTCTACGAGTCTCACTGCCGTATGTACCTCCAAAAGCCTCAATATCGCAACATCAACCCACCAGATAATGTTGCTGGAGGTGGCCAGATTCCCCCCCGCAACATCCGACTTCCAGAGGGGTCTACACTAGTTATTCCGCCCCAAAAGCGGGACTACGAAAAGCCGGGAAGCAAAAAGCACTGGATCATCTGCCTCTTTACATCGCGTGGATATGGACGCAATGTGAGCAACATCGATATCATTCTGCAAAATACGGAGCTGGCGATTGCGGATTTAAAGGATCAGCTTGATGAGCTGAAGCAAAAGTGGTCCGGACCAGATGATGCTGATATTAAGGGGCTGAGGGCTTGTCGGTTCAACTCGGGGCTTTTTGGCGTGGATTGGGCGCTTACGCGGAGAATATTGGAGGATTCAGGATTGGAAGTTATTGTTGTTCGTCCGCCTGGGGAGAAGTAGAGCGCCAGGGTTCTCGGTGAAATTCAAGTAGACATGCCCTCTAGCACTCTTTGAGTATGTTTCATGTAGATATAGTGCGATCAAACAAGTGGTCCTATTCTGCTATGTTGTCCTCATTGAACTAGCGTGCCGAAGTACTTCGTAGAGGAAGGAAAGTGGTGTATGCAAGTCACCTGACTCCGCGCCTGGGAGTCGCGATGCGCGCCAATACAACCACCATCTCTTTCGCACCTACCAAGTCCAGAGCAAGAAAACGAAACCACTTGAGCCAAATCATGCCTCCTGAACGCCAAGTGCCCCAAAAGCGCCGCACACTTCCGTTCAAACCACCAAGTAGAGCGTCAGGATCTGCCGTGTCAACATCAACCTCTGGCCCATCCAAAGCCAAAGCCACCAAACCAGCAACAACGACCAAAAACACTAACACCGCTGCCAACTTTTTCTCGAAAAACAAACCCGCAAAAGCCATCACCTCCCGCCAAAGACCATCGCCTTCCCCGAGTCCCACAGACTCAGGCACCGACTCCGCTTCCTCCGCGTCAGATGGTTCAAGCCGCGCCTCGCCCGCTTCGGCTTCAGACGACGAAAGTGAAGCAAACTACATTCTCGCTGAAATCACACACGCTAAACCCGAGCACGAAGACGTCCTCTCATCAGACCCTTTAATCCCGCCGAAACTGTTAACGAGGCTCTTGCATCAACATTTCCGAGACGAGAAGACGAAGATTGCGAAGGATGCGAATGCCGTTGTTGCGAAGTATATCGATGTCTTTGTGAGGGAGGCTGTTGCTAGGGCGGCTTTCGAGAGGGCCGAGGCACAAGGGGGCGCGGGTGGTGGGGGTGGGATTGCGGACGGGTTTTTGGAGGTTTGTTTTCCATTTACTTCCTTTTTATCATCTTCTCTACTTAATGAGTGCCATCGTTTAATAGTCTTGTGCTGATATTGATATGGTAGGTCGAGGATCTTGAGAAGATGGGACCGCAACTTGCTATGGACTTTTAGGTGTTGATGATTTTCTTTGGAAATATGCTGGCTTTGATCTGGGTGTTGGGTGTTCTGTTGGTGTTTATTTGGGGCATGGCATGTTCTTTAGTTCTACTCGTGATACCAGTCGTGCGGATTTTTGATTATGATGGAGGCTCTTGTATGCCGTCTTTGGTATGTTTATTGATTGTATGGATGTAGGATTGGGTTGTGGGTAGAAAATCATTCAACATCGGCTTGGGCGCTATGCATCAGTAAAAACGCGTAGTCTATCGGAGTATGTACATGTTGTAAACGTTTATTAACAAGGTATTATGCCTTAACCACTTAGCAACGCATCCTTCGCTGCCGTTGTCGGTGTATCGACCGCTTCCACAGTCTCCACCTTATCGTTCGCTCTGTACTGCTCATTCTCAACCTCAGCCTTCTTCCGCTTCTCGCCCTTCTTGACTTGCAATGCCCCAACCTCCATGGCCTCCTCCGGCGTTGGCCGAATATGCGGCTGACAAACCCAAAACGGCCTTCCATATTCCGCAATCGTCGCCTTCGACCCGGTCAAGCTCGGATCAGGCTTATGCTCAAAGCGCTCAGGAAACTGTTCGTACTCTTTAAGCCCTTTCTTGACTTCTTCTTCGAGAATGGAGAGTGTGTGCTCGAAGGTTGACATGTCGGACGGTGAGGATCTGGCGAGCGCATCGCGAACATTTGTGTGAGTGGCAATCAGAGGGCGGAAGAGCTGGAAGAGATGCGCTTGCATGAATTTCGTAGAGGGGCTGTTTGGGTTCCCGTGACGAAATTTGTGGGGGACCTTTTGTTTCTTCTGTTTCTTCTTGGGCGGTCCCTCTTCCTCCTCTTCTCCTCCATGGGCTTCGTCTTCGGCTGCTGATGCTGTGGTGTTGCTAGGAGTGTTTGATTGTGGTAGCGTTTCTTCCTCTGGGTCAGACGAGATGTACAGAGGTTTTCGTTCCGGAACGGGCTGTTCAAGGACGTATTTGTAAATGATGTCTAAGTACCGTCGAAATACTGCGTCGATGCGGTATCCTCCTTTTCCGTCTCTGCCCCGCCAGTATTCTCTCCCTTCGCTGCCCACCGGGGGAGGTTTAGCAAAGATAGAGGGATCCGACAAGTTTCCTTCGGCGCTCATCACACCATCAGCACCGGTTGCCTCGAGGCAGCGTGCCAGGTCGTCGTGATTGAGATTATTCCCATTCGCGAAGATAACAGTGTCCGGGGGTAGGTTATCTCGAAGATACCGAATATAACTCCAATCAGCCAGCCCGGTATTATGGCCCTTTTGCTCTCTTGTCCGTCCATGGAGGGTGATTATGCTTGCGCCAGCGGAGAGTATCATCTTGGCATACTCCAAAGTCTTCTCCTTCGATTCTTGGATTCTAAACTTCGCCGTGACCGGGACTGGAAGTTCCATATGAAGCTTGTTGATCAATTTGTAGATCAAGTCCCAGTCCTCTTGCAGGAAAGCGCCATAGTGGCCTCGCCTAGCAATGCCTTGCGGACAACCCAGGTTCAAATCAACGGCGTCGCAATAAGGCGCCACATGGCGCGCGGCATTAAGGAAATCATCAGGATCATTGGCGCAGAACTGCACGAACAGCGGCCGGTCAATCGCTGGGTTTCCGTCCAGGTAGGGAGAGTCATCGCCTTTGCATTTGGTGTCGCCCCAGGCGCGAGTCGGGTGGAAGGTCTTTGCGCGGTAGCCAGCATGTTCCTCAAAGAGACGTGCATGATACATGGGACTGTAGGCGAGGACAGACTTGGACTCTTCGGGTGTCATGAAGGAACGGGTGAGCATGCGCCATGCCTGGGAGTAGTAATCATTGATTAGACTTTCAGTGCGCAGGGATAAAATGGGCTACACCTACGAATTCGGACCGGTCAACCATAGGCGCAACAATATATTTCGGTGAGCCAATGCTCTCATAGAATTCTCGCCCGTGGAGTTTTTTTCGAGTTACTGGCTCTAGCTTCTCCGGCGCTATTTGCGCTACGCCGTTCGACATGGCGGGGATAGTCTCCGAGATGGCCATTTTGGTAGAGTATGGGCGCGTTAACGTGAGGAGATGTCGCCCCAAAATTGGGGTCAAAAATCGTAAAAGACCTATCGTGGCCACGATATAGGTGAGACCGATGTTTCAAGGCCCTGACAAGAGAACTTTTTCTATGCCTTCGACAGAGTATTCGCCATGGGCGACTTTTTTTTTGCGACAGAATCCCGGGACGGAGGAATGTTGTTGCGGTTATCTTATCGATAATAACCTTGGCAGGCTCTATTTACTCCGTCGTCTCCGCACTCCGTTTTAGGATGAGGCATGCTACTTAATATTCTTCGCCATGATAAATATGTCTTCATAGACACCTACAGAGCAAGAACTCTTATGGCGCGTGAGCGCGTCTTCGAAAATGTCCCGATTATGTCCGACTCCAACTTCGTCAATTGACACTGCTGGTTCTTGTGAGTCCATGGTGTTTGTTGATTTGTCTAGTTAGCATGCGCTAATTACGGTCCAGCCTTGTCCTCAATTGCGCTATCCAATGACGGGGAATACGCCGCACACTTGAATGGAAGGGAGCTTCTTATCCATCTCAACCCTACTTCATCGGAATTCCAGGAAGTACAACTTGTCAAGGTTAAAGACACTGGGTGCAAATTTCTAAGGTTCTCCCGGAAACAAGATACAGCAGGAGCCCGGCGAGTGTTCTGCGCAAGCGATTCTCGTATCCTGATTTGGGATCTATCTCCATTGCAGCAACATGCGGAGATTGAGAACGTCGAACCAGGCACCGTAAACATTGATTTCGGGGCTGACGAAAACGAGATTGTCGCTTTCCACGCATTCAACACCAAGCTTACTGTCTTTGAGTTGGACTCTGGCCGCAGTCATATTATAAAGTCCCCCAAGTTCTCACATCAGAATGGCTTCGGATATCGGCCGAAGACCGGGCAGCTTGCAATATTATTGAAACCGGAGACTAGTGACCTGCTGACCCTACACGAGCCTCTGACCTATGAAGTCATAGGACGCGAAGTGCTTCCGGCGGTCGATGCGCAAGGGCTGAAATGGAGCCCTGATGGGCGCTGGATAGCTGTATGGGAAGCTGCAAGTGCAGGAACCAAAGTTCTCGTCTTTACTGCGGACGCGCAGCTCTTTAGAACCTATACAGGCTTGCCGGAGTCTGATGGATTATTTGATCTAGGAGTTAGAGGCATTGAATGGAGTCCTGTTGCTGTGGAAAATGGCTTATCTCAAGTCTTGGCTGTTGGTAAAATGGATGGCACGGTGGACTTGCTTGGGACAAAAACGGTATTTATATTCCTTTGCTGCTTTATATCTCTCTACTAACATATGAAGTTCTCTTGCTCGTCCACACTCTCACATGTCTTCCCAATCGATCAACCCTCTCCTAGCCTATGGCGGGAGCGCTACGCCGCTGGGGGTATGAGCTTAGAATACGCTGAGTCGTCAAGCTCATCTGCATTTGCAACCATCCCTGAACCGACGAATGTCCCCCGTGGGGTTTCCTTGATGGGGTTCAGCTTTGATGGTAAACTTCTGAGCACCGTGGACCAGACGCGGCCCAACATTGTCTGGGTTTGGAACTTGGAGAGCACTCCGGTTCTTGTTTCGGTTCTGGTTCATGAGCACGCCGTTAGACAGGTTATATGGCACCAGTCCAGCACGCAGATGCTCATTACCACAGCCAATAATGCTCTTCCCAGTGTGCGATATTGGAGCCCACACCGATCACCATGCATTGTTCGGGTCCCTATTTCAAGAAGTGATAGTGGTAGGTACGACGTGCGATGGTTATCCTCTGACGTGGATCAGAAATCTAGATTCTGGTTTGGCTCTCAAGAGGACTACGTTTTGGGATTCATTGAGCTGGATGAGCATGGTGCAGAATTTAAGGCTCTAAACACTCTTGGTGGAAAGGTGTTATCAGGCAGCCACGGCACTTACATGAACCGATGAGATTATTTATCTGCGCTGCATGTCTAATATTCTATTCAAGCGATTGCGTCACCATCTTTGTTGCGATTTAAAGGGATAATTATTTTACTGCCTTGCGTTCAAGGCATAAATTTTATATCTCGTAGCCAATCACATTAGCAGCTAAATTCAGTAACCGAGCCTGGACCCATGACCAGCCCAGGGCTAGGGTTAATACGCACGTGACCTTTCTCTCCCCACTCGAATTTTGCACTTGGGCTCAACTTCTGGACGCTTCAGTCTCGCAGCTCTCAACAACCACACAGATAGTCAAAATGGTGAGCTGCAGCCCTTCTCAAAACATACGATATATTCGCCCAATATGATGCTAATAGATGAAATAGGCTCCTGCAGGCAAGCAAAAGAAGAAGTGGTCCAAGGGCAAGGGTATGCTTCCTCCGTCCTCATAATGATCTCCATCACCCAACACCGAACAATATTCGATTTCGCAATATCCGACGAACTAGAAAAAACGATCGACTTTGGCACTCATCTGACATCAAAATGGATAATTAACACCCAAGCTAACATGTCTCCGCTATAGTCAAGGACAAGGCCCAGCACGCCGTCGTCCTCGAGAAGGCGACCGCTGAGAGACTCAACAAGGACGTCCAGTCCTACCGTCTCATCACTGTCGCCACCCTCGTCGACCGTCTCAAGATCAACGGCAGTCTGGCCCGCAAGGCCCTCGCTGATCTCGAGGAGAAGGGACAGATCAAGAAGGTTGTCGGTCACTCCAAGATGAACATCTACAGTATGTCACCTGTTACGCAATCCGGTTTTTGACATGGTGAATACGATACTGATTATCTACAGCCCGCGCCGTTACCGCCGAGTAAACGCTTTTTAACGAATGGTTTTTCTCGCGGTGTTTATGATACCTTTGCTACGAATGATATCTCTAAATCCGGAATTCGGCTGGGAACGATGTTGGTGGTACGATGAATCGACCTCACTTTGCATGGAAGGAAAGTCGCGCTACTGGACGTGTCAAGTACATTGCAGTGACTCAATCATATCAACCTGATCAATCTGTTCGACTACTTGCTAAGTACGTAATGCGCATAAACATAAATGCTGCCAGTAAAGGAGCAAATTTCCAGACACCCTAGTGATTCTTCCTCAGTCAAGACCGAGATCAGGCACTTTTACTCTTCTCCCTCTTGGGCCTTTGTTTCCTCGCTGCCTCGCAAAGCTCCCTCTTCCCCTTCATCTCATCATTCTCCGTGCCATCTTTAATAACCCTCCCAACCTCAAAATACTTCTGGTGCTTCTTAAAAAATCCCACCCAATGCGCAATCTGCTTCTCGACTCTCTTTTTTGCGTTCCGCACATCCTGTTCGCGTCTCTTTTTCTTCTCCCCGCTACTCAACTTTTCCAACTCCTCCGGCTCATCAATAGGTATAAACATCTCCTCAACACCGGTAAGATCGTCCGTGAGATCCTCAGCAAAACATCCCGTTACAAACGCGCGGGTTGCGTCGCGCCCGGCGAAGAAGTGATAGCCGCCACCAGGGCCGTACATGCGTGGGTTCGCGGACACGTCGAAGATGGTCCCGTTCACGGCAACATAGATGGGCCTGTCGGGGTTCGTGCCATCGTAGAGGGAGAGCTCAGATGGTGTTAAGGTTATGGGGCCTTTCTATAAGTTTGTTAACGTCGAGCAAGCGGGTAATCAATGATCTGGGTAGGTACGAGAAAGAATGAAAAGACGTACAACATATCGGACCAGCTGCGACCAGTTTGTGAACCAGGGATTATACCCCCATGTTACGGTTTCGGTGAGATAGTATGAAAGGCCGCAGGAGACGACGGCTAAAGTGAGTATCACACGGAAGATGTCGAGGATGCTAATGCCGCTGCGTATTCCGGATTGTGCGTCATTACCGCGGTCTTTAGTTGTAGTAGTGGAGGATCTGGATGCGTCCTTGGGGATACCAGCTCGCTGGCGGAGTTCAGACATCATGACTAGATTGGCATCTGAGATGGTGGTACGGGAGCGGGTAGGTAAATAGTGAGAGAGAATAAGGCTGCCGAGCGCGCCAGTGAAAGGACAGATATTTCTAAAGGTTTCTGAAACGTTATGGGCTGATCACTGATCGCTCAGTATAGCAGGCCTAATGAGTCTACCAGGATAATGACTAAGGACGCCTTGTACAGGACTTAAGTAAATGATCGTTTTAATTCTGCAGACTTCTTGGTTGGTTCGATTCCGTAAACCTCTACGTTGAAGATATTGAAGCGATGCTCAGTGGGGGGCAAATACGATGCTGAATACTACAGCCATAGCACTGGCTCTTTTACGAAGTCTCCTACAAGTATGAGGTGGTTTCAAAGACCCAATATGATTGTTCGCTCATCGAAATAAACACGCTATCATATCGGAGACCGACAAGCACCTCGGAGACCGAAAAACCAAGATCCAAGTTGACCAGTTCCAAGTCTGTTGGTCAGACACTTGTTCCTGAACAAAAATAGCCTTGAGAGTATAGTGCCGTCGGTCAGCAATTCGAAAGTGTACCTAGAATCTTGTACAAAGTCAGCAAAGCCCACAGATTCTCATGACAAAACTAGCAATGCGTAAATAGCGAATCTCGTCAGACATCCAAGGAAGTACATGCGCACAGAGCACGTCTAGATTGGGTTCTAGCGACGGCTAGCGTGGAAACTGCGAATGTGGAAAACTTTTTCATCATCGAGATTGGGGGCGGGTGAAGGAAAGGTGGTTTGGAGAGTATGATGGATGCTGCTTACCATAGGATTAGTTGACAAGCGCAGAGGTCAATAGAGTCGAATGCTATACGCATCTGAAAATCGGCATTATGATCTTGCAGATGGTATAAGCAGGCAAAATGTCCTCAAATCGAAGGAGCCTGCGTGTTTGAGAAAGTGTGAAGAGAAACTTTTTTTCAGCCTTCCTTTTCTAGCAGGCTCGGATGAAGGTAGTTCCCTGTCCGGTGGATGGAGCGGCGCTTTTCCGCTTCAGGCAAATACTCTGACAATAAGGCCCGTCAGACTTCAGACTTTAATAGAAAGTCCAGCATTTTTATTCTCCTGCTTTCTAGATACGCAGTTCGATCAATACTGTCACTTCTAATGTTCTATTACTCTCCTCTGGAATAGGAGATTGGTCATGCAGACTATGCTATAATGTCTGCATGGTTTATCAGTGCTCAACAAATCAACCTGCCACGCCGACGAAACTACCAAGTCCAGTTAGATAAATGGCTCGAAAACATTGGATCAAGAATCTTGAGTGAACAAGGCGAGAAGAATAGTTTCTTATTATAGCTATCATAATGACAAAAAGTTGTTCGTGGGCGCTTCTTCAAGCTGTGCTTGACCCACTTGACCCTGGCTGCGCTCAGTTTCTGGATCCTGCTCCCAGCTTCGAGAGAACACATCGTTCAAGGCTTGTTGAAACGTGCGACAGTTCATATCAATCAGGCCCTTCTTTTCTTTGGCCTCCGGATTACGGATGACGGAAACAAGGCATAGATACCTAGAGAAGTTAATAAAGGCAGGGCCAGAGGAAAACACAAAACATACTTGTTCATTTCCATCAGATGGATCATGGTTTCGTCATGAAGCGCAACGTGGCTTTCAGCTTCCTGGTTTTGTTCGCCTTTTGGCTTGCGGTCAGGATGATCCCAGGAGTAGAGCTCGGAGATGTCCACTATCACGTCGATGTAATCTGAGCACATCTCGTAACACGACATGTCAACGGGGCGGGTATCGGAGGCAATATAAATCTTGCTCAGAACGTCAAACAGATAGCTCTTCTCAAAGCCGCAATTGTTGGATAAGGTGTTTATCAGATTTTCCAGAGTAGACAGGTTGGGGATGAGCTTCTGGATCACTTTGCTGAAAGCTTCGAAGACCGAATAGTCGTAAATCGAAGTCAGGTAGTAGTGAACCGGAGCGTTTTCGTACCCAGCGTCACTGAGCTCATCAGATATGAGCTGGACGATATCTTGGAACGTGTCTGTGCGATATTCGTCTGACAGCCCGTCCACTTTATGGATGAACACTTCGATGTTGATATTTGGGTAGTACTGCTGGACGGCCAATATTGTCCGGTTGAGACGAGTAACCGATTCTAGATAGTCATCTTGCGCATCGATAACCCAGACAAGAGCGCCATGGCTTCCAAAAATCTCTTCTAGATCAAACGAAGATTCAAGGTATTCGAACTGACCGGGAAAGTCCCAGACTTGGAAGTCCATGAATGAGCTATAAGCTGTGTTAATAGAATCAACTAAACTGAACCATGATGCACTCACTGGACGGAATCTTTCTGGATGCGCGTGGTAGACTCTAGAAAGAGTGTTTCGTTTGGGGGCATCTTATGGAAGACAACGCTAGCAATGGACGACTTTCCGCTTCTGTAAAAGTCTTAGCTACGGCCATACATATTCTTCCAGGTAGCATCATACCGACGAAGACCCATCAGCAGAAGGCGAGGCCTGAAATCATGAGGCTTGTTGGATTTGACCCTCATGGCCTGTCCCGAAGCTGTGGTTGCGACCTGCAGAAATTCTCAAATTTTAGCTCGGTACTGATTTTGTCACTGGTAACACCCTCTTGCAAAATCATGCTGTTCGAGAAATAAATGTCTATCAAGACCGAGTACCCTTGAAAGATACACTGTAGAGATCTCGCCGTGGGCACTATGGGCAACCGGATCCCATTGGAAGGGTCCAGATCTCAACTCGCTTGAAAAGACGAAGAGCATCTGATCTGTACATGGCTGATGCCACTTCTAGCAGCAGACACCATCCGTAAGCCGATGGGAACCAGCTAACGCAATCACAGGTTTCCCGCGGCGACTGGTTTGCGGTTGTGGCCACCAGACTGATGTTCTAGGAGAAGTATGATGGAGGGCACCCACACCGCTCAGAGCAATGCTGAATATCGTGCGTTGGCACAAATAACACAAAGAAATCACGTCTCCTTACCTCCATGATGTCCAATTTATCACCGGAGCCAGTGATCTCAATGGCTATCCTGGTTCACTTAACAATGGTCAATCCTCGAATAGAAATGCAGTAAATAAGATTCCGGTACTTACCAGAAATGTTGTAGTCCAGGAAGGACACTGAGACGAGCCAAGATGGAGGGAAGAATTCAGTGTCTTGCTCAGGATTGCTAAGTACTGAGCGGGTAGCGGCACCATAGAATAAAAGTCAAGGTCTGGTAATTCGAAGACGTCCAGTGTAATGGTAACAGCCTTCCAAAGCCCATTCAGGCAGTTGATGTCTCCGTAATGAAGTGGCCCGCGACTTGAGTGTCTCGCTGCAGGCGAACAACTTGGCGACACAGCTCAGAACAAGACGCCCATGTTGGACATAAAGCAGTTCAATCAACACAGAGAGTATTTGCCGAGTGTATATATATATTTTATGCCCGTTGGCCGAACGCGCATAAAAGGCCCTAGGCTGTGCTATGCGGAGTTGGTGTGCGGAGAAGATAGAAAAAGAAGTCCTGGCCGATGGGGGCTGTCTTTCGAAGAGCTATTTCTTTAAACTAGCGCTGTATGTTCAAAGGTTTCCTTTCGCGGGGTTCAGATCGACTGGCTGGTCAAAAGTGAAACGTGGAGAGAGAACTCGAAGAAGGCTGCAGTGGACAGTAGTAGTTGAGGTTGCACTTTGGCGATAAGCCGGGGATAAGTAAGGCTTGGCGTCTAGTGCTGTCCGCTCTGGGTTATGTACATAACTTTCCAGCAGATTTACGTTGTAACTAGATACAAGCATCATGTGGATTTGGGGCAATTCAAACTTGGAGGCAAGCGATGAGCAGCACAGAAATTAATGACCCTCGATGGAGTACGCTTTTTTATACAGCGTGGGCAGGTAACCGGTGCGGGTCAGCTGATTGGTCACTGCTGCTGCTACTTCTGCGTCATCACCGCCGGTCTTCTGTCCGTCTCCGATCACTGGGTACTTCCTATCCTTCACCTCCTGTTGTACTGGGCACTCTGGGTGCTATCATTCCTCAAAATGACGACCCTCATACCTCGCGGACCATACACCCAAGATGAACTTGAGAAGCTTTACCCGAAAGAATTAAAGCTCCAGCTAGTTCAAGTTGTATGTACCAATCTATCTTTTTAAAATGGCCCAATCGAGGTCTCGCAGCTAACTTCCTACTTAGTTTCTACGGCATGGTACAGAAGAAGAGCTCCCCATCGGCCAATCTACGCAAATTGAGTCACTAACTCCAAGCCTCAGGCGAACGCACACCGGTATCTTCACGCTTTGAGAATGTACGAGCCCAATTCAACCGTGGAGCTGGTGATACTTAGGCTAATATATTCTTCTAGGCAGGACTGCCACCATGTAATTGATACTATGATCCCGATTCTCGTCTTCGCTTTCTCCCGCTGACCACTCGTTTCCTACCAAGATTGGCCTTACTGCAATGTTGCCCGTCGCATGGTCCAGATGGCCGCAAGCAATGAGGATCTTTCATCATGGAACGCCTTCAAATGGCGGAGGAAGTTCGAAACGTTCGGCGATAGGGATCAAACAATAGTGACTGTCGGTGCAGGTGGTGATATTGAGGGAATATGGCAAGTTACGACAGGGGCGGTCTACGCAGGTCTCAACCCATTCTAACTGCGGTTAAAACAGTCAACACGGCGAATTAACGGATAAAGGACGTGAGACGACCTACCAGCTCGGCCAACGTCTGCGACACCTGTATGTGAATCAACTCGGATTCATGCCCAAAATCAAGTCCGACACTGAGGACATGTATCTGCGTGCGACGACCATTCCAAGAGCTCTGGAATCCCTTCAACAGGCATTCTGGGGGATGTATCCCGCTAGCGCACGTACAGAGGATTTTCAACCACCAGTGATTGTAGCGCGGTCTGTGTCAGAGGAGACGCTCTTTCCTAATGAGAGCAACTGCCGTCGATTCAGGCAGCTTGCTAGACTTTTCGCCGATAAAGCAGCCAAAAAATGTGCGTACGCAAGCTCGGATGCTGACCATATACTCACATATATTCTGTAACAGGGAACAACACCGAAGAAATGGACTATATCAACAGCGTTTATGGCAAATGGATGCCTGAGAATTCACCCCGGGTAGCTGTCGATTCTCACCCCCGACTATCTGGTATTCAGGACACAATTAATGCCACAGACGCTCACGGTCCGGCCACGAGACTCCCCTCGGAATTCTACAATAACAAGGCCCGAGCTTATATGGAGCACATAGCCGTCGATGAGTGGTTCACCGGTTATAACGAAAGCACGGAGTACCGTAAACTTGGTATTGGAGCTCTGATGGGCGACATCGTCGACCGCATGGTTGCCACTGCCGTAGATGGTGGCTGGCGCAGCGAGACCTCCGCTTCTGGTTCCTCCGTGGAGAAGGGCAAAGCAATCAAGTTCGCCATGAGCGGATGTCATGACACCACTCTCGCCGCCATTCTAGGCAGTCTAGGCGCCCTGGATAATAGATGGCCTCCTTTCACTTCCTCTATTGCCATTGAACTCTTCTCTCGCGCAGACTCAACGTCTGAAAGCAAAAGTACCGCACCTCCAGCGCCCAAGCAAGGCGGTGGCCTCTTCTCCTTCTTGTCCAGCTCAACTCATGCAAACTCACGCAAGACTCACCTTACTCCTTCTTCGACCGCTCGCACGCCTCTTGAATCTCTCCCCGAGTCAGCGCGTCAAGCCCTCCAGAGAAATTATGTCCGCATTCGTTACAATGACCGAGTCGTGCGCATCCCTGGCTGTGCTGTGAAGCCAGAGAATCACTTACCTGGAGACGACACATTCTGCACGTTGGAGGCGTTTAAGAAGATCGTTGATAAGTTTACGCCGAAGAATTGGAAGAACGAATGCGTTCAGAATCTGGGTGAGGGATTATATGGCAAGGATGAGAGGGAGAAGGCTATTTCCGGTTTCTAGTTTGAGTATCGTTCTGGTGATAGAACGTCGTGGGTTAGAGGGTGTGTACATACAACTTCTCTAAGATGCACAGTCTAATTCGAGAATGTATATATAATAGTTATTGCAGCAGATGTTTGATTGGTTCCATAATTACCGATAGCTAGCAATATGGTTTATGTTAACCAGGCTAAGGTATTACATTTTGATACTCAGGAAAACGTGGTTTTCATAATAGCGAGGGTATAAAGAGCATAGTTACCATGAACAGTCCGAATACGTCTATGTACACCGTCTGAGCTCTATCATGCATCTACAACGTTCTTCAAACCCTCAATTCACAAGAGCCGGGAGTATGAGGGTAAGAAGAAAGATGAAATAGTATACATGGCACATTGCATGGCCCCAAAAAGTAGCACGCTTGCCCAACCTTCTTGGTCTTCAATCCGCTTGAAGTCCCAAATGCCACGCCCCTGCTCCTTGCTGTTCCTGTCGTAGACATTTAACAAGCGTTAAGCTTATGCATCCTTGCCAGATTCATCCGAACTCCACCCACTCTCACTCTCGGGGGCATCCCAGATAGAGACCTTGGTTTCAGGAGATTGAGGCCGAGACCGAGAAGAAGACCTACCAGACACGTGGGCTTCTTTCTCCGCCTTTGCCTTTTCCCTTTGTTCTTGGCTCATCTGCTCCTGCTTCATCTTAAACTTGCTCTCTCGCCTAAACTCCTTTCGCTTCTCATTCTCCTCAACCTCACGCCGTCGCTGTTCTCGCGCTTGGTTCTGTTCAATTTTAGAGGCGCGCTCGATGATGTCGAAGAGGCGCTCGACAGCAGGGGCGTATTGTTCAAGGATGTACATATCGCGGACGCGGACGCGCATATGGTCAAATGCTGCGATGATGGGAACGATAGGACGTGGCGGGGCATCGGGTTCTGGAAGCTCTGAAGGCTCGGATAGTTCTAAAGACTCCGAGGCGTCGGGGTTCAAAGCCACAGGGTCATCAAGGGCTATGTCCTCCTGCGCATCAGTGTCGTTCTCGAAGGGAATATCTGTGGATGCTGCTTCAGCTGCTGCTGTTTCTTGCTTGCGCCTGATACTTTTATGTGCCCTGAAGTCACGGGCTGTGACTGACTTGTCCTGGACAAGCTCCTTGGGCTGATCGAAGTGGGCAATTTTTTGGTAGCGCTGGCTGAAGTGGGTGAGGAGGATAGTGCGGGCGCGCATTTTGCGGCCAACCTCAATAGCTTCTTGGGCGGTGGAATGTTTTTTTGCGAGAGCGGAGCCAACCATGTCATCGCTGAATGTTGCTTCGTGAATAAGGACGGTAGAGTCCTGTCCAATGGTCACAAACGTAGGCGAGGGCCGGCAGTCGCCTGAAAAGGAGACTTTGAAGCCGTCGGGGAAAACGAGTGAGACTGCCATTGCACCACGGCAGTGGGAGACATATGCCGTTAGAATATCGGATAGACCTGTGGCTTTGCGAAGCTTGGCGCTGAGCTCCTCTCCTGGTGATCCCTTGCAGTTGAATTTCAGTTCACTTTGTTCGGGTTTTATGTGTTCAACTTCCCGCCCGCGATAGGAGCCGTCGGCACGGCAGTGGCGGTATTTGAATGACCATTTCATCCCCTCGTCACCAGTCCTGTATAAATAGGCAGATAGAGGAGTGAGCTTGGCGAAACCGAAATCCTCAACACCAGCGTATTCCTCCAACCACTCAATCATCATGAGATCAGATACAACAAACAAACGCTTTTCCTCCAGGATCTTCCCCATGTCCTTTTCAGGCTCGCCCGACTGTGCAACTCCACCGGGGTAGTTTTCCTGGTACCAAGCCTTGATGACAGAGACCGTACCAAGGTGGTGGTCCGCATGGAGATGGCTAATCCAGATTAGCCGCAGGTTTTGAAGAACTTCGCGTAGCTGTTCAGGGCTGAACATGCGCTTGAGCTGGCCAAGCGTGCCCTCGCCACAATCGAGTAGATAATATCCCCGACCTGGAACATGAACCAGGGTGCTTGAGACATTTCGATATTTTGAAGGCGCAGATGACCCTGTTCCAAGTGTGATGATTTCCGCATCAGCGCCAGGAATGTCACTCAAAAATTGCTGAATCTTCTCCTGGCGCAACGGATGTTGCAGCCTCTTGGTAACAAGTAGAGCCCGCCTTACAGCAGACTGCGGCATTTTTGCCAGGATGCTACCTGCGTTTAGCCGTCGCGGTACTTCGTCTGAGTTTATCTTGAACTCGGGCTCCATGCTAACGATGAGCCCGGGCTCGGCTCGTTCGAATGGGTGGTTGTAGCTATCCACGGTCACTCGATCTTCCAAACTAGATTTCGTTTGCGGGATGCTGTTGTTGTCGTGTATAGGGACTAGGTAATTATCAGGCCTTATCCGGGCCATCCGAATGGCTGACCCAGCAACACTCTGCATGGCCAGATAGTTCGGGCAATAATCCGTGCTCGAGACGATATGTTTGCAGTTCGGCATTGAAGCGACGAATTCCCGAAGCCGAGGGTGTTCCCCGACGCCAGGGCCCAAGATCCAAAAGAAAGCTGCCAGATTGCTTGCAACTGAGGGGGACTTCCATTCGGGCCGGTTCAAGAGGCTCTCGACATATTCTGGAGTCGGAAGGTCTATTACTGCTAGCCCTTTGCCGGGCTTTGTGGGCTCCAATACCATTTCAGGTGTCACCATCGTTCCATCAGTAGCCTTGACAGTTTCACCTCTTGTCAGAGCACCAAAGTCGGGGCCAGGCTTGACATTCAGAGCGATTGCCTTCTTGGCATCAAACTTTCCGCGGAGGTCGTGGTTCTTGATGATGTAACATAGACTCTCAGCGCATGGTGTAGTCGTCGGTATCTTGCTGATTGACGCGCCGGGCCAAGGCTTACGGACAAGAACGGTCATCTCAGGAACTTCCTCATCCCCCCCAGGAAGCGGGCCCGTGTACTTGTCGAGGTCCTTGGTCTCCGGATTCCGCACAAAAATTTGCGCTGGCATTTTGACGTCAGCAAGACGGGTTTCCTCCAATGCATCCAGAGTCCAAGTTGAGTCAAACATATGAGAAACAACAGACTGCCGCACCAATTGATCCTTGGATTGCTGGTCCACCTCCACTAAGCCCCGTACGTCTTCGCGAAATTCGTCAAGACTCCTCTTTTTAGGGCTTTGCGAACGTGGTGTGGTAGAGGACGGGCTGATAGGCATGGCCCAGACCTTGATATTCTCATCCGAAAAATTCGGCACCTCAAAGGGATCGCTTTGATCAGTGTGCAGCCTCTTTGCAACACTTTCCGCGTCGTACTCCTTCGTATGCACGGGCAACCCTTGTCTGAAAACAAACCTCCGAGCAGTAGCCAGAGTATGAGCAAGATTCTTCGAACCGTGGACAGTCAAGTCATGCTGCGGGTCTTCAAGCTCTGCATTGGCCGGCGTTTGTTTTGTGTCTTTCTTGGTCCACCCTCGCTTCTGTCGATTTGCCTCCTTTTCGCGCTCGAGGGCTTCCAGAGCCTCCTTTGAACTGGCGCGAGCATCGGCCTTTGTAAGAATCATGCCAATCAAGCCTCCAGTTGTATCCCATCCCATCCGACCCGACAGGAAAACGTCAGACACGTCCGTCAACTTTGTCCCTCGTTCCGTACATGCTCGTTGGAACCCTTCTGCAATCTGACCGAAAAGATAACGTTTCCCCGGGAAATGCAGGAGAAGCGCCGAGCCTGGGGTATCAGCCGTCGGCGTCGTCAAGATCTGATAGTAGAACTTCATTTGGGTAATTCCGATCTTTGGAATTTGGGGTGGTTCCAGAATAGGCGCTGTATTGTAGACGTAAGATCGCTTTTGCTTCTTCGTATAATGTTTCGAATCGTCTTTCTCGGATGGCTTGAGGGAGCGAACTATAGAGGCTGCGGGAGCTGTAGAGTATGCGCGAAAGCCTCCTTTTGTTCGTAACAGTGGACAGACGGTGGCACGGCGAGGTAAGAGCAGGGCTGGCCCACGAGAGGCTTGATTGAGCAGCCTTGCTGGTAACCGAAGGGAAGCCAATTTGGCTGGTGGAGGATGAAGGTAGACGCAAGCTAAGGGGCTGACATATGAGTCACACAAACAAGTGCGCAGTGGACTAAACAAGAAAAACAAGATGAAATTTTATGAGTCAAAGCTATCATCCACAGAGGTAGGGAGAGTTGCAGAGGTTGATTAATGGCGATGAGCTACTTCGTTGACTCGGAGGTCTTGGGAGGAACGCCGCCCAACTTTTTTTATTACCCGGAACGGATAGTTTCACCTCAAACCGATCAGATAACCTTACTTGAAAATATGCTACTGACAACTACAAATTTACAAGCAGGAATTTACTCAAGAGTAATGGAATACAATCACCATGGTTATTAACGATAACAGACTCAGACGATTGAAAACACCCTGTCGAATTTAAACCTGGCTTTATAGCCATCCCATTGCCTGACCAGGACCAATCGCTAACAATAGCAAAAACAATTTAATAGAGCCAGCCCAGAAGAACGCGCCAGACCAACCTCAACTCCAGAGGGGAAACAATGTAACAGCCGATAACAATATCGATGTCCAGCTGAGATTGTTATACTTGAGAAATCAATGCACAAAGGAAACACCACAAAGGGAAATGCTGGTATACATGAGTGTAGGTGTGCCCAAAATTGAAGCACTAAAGAGAAAACAAAAGCTCCATAAGATAATCTTGGCATTGCGAGATTGAAACAGAATAGGATACGGTAAATCATTGGAGATGGGCAGTCATCATAGAGACACGTTGGCAGGCATCTTCCATACTGTTGCAGAGGTAAGCAAGTCGACTGGCAGCGGCCTCGAAGTCACTTTGGACAACAAGCTCGAAGTTGGAAGCTTTTCCTGACTCAATCCCGTCGAAGGATAGATCTTGTGCGGTAGCCGAAACGGGTCTTTGTGGCTGGTCGGCGAACAGTGCAAGAACTGGGTCGGATTCGTCAACATCAACATTCATGTCCCCAGCATCCACGGCCGTTTGTTCTTCATAGGGTAAGAATGCAAGGAATGAAGCATCCTTTTTGCTAGAAACGTCGGTGAAACTTATCCCTTCAAACCCAGATGATTTACCAGAAAGAGTGTCGGAGTCTAGTACGGGAGGCTCTGGGACTTCCAGGACAGCAAACACAGAGGGAGTGAAGTCAATCCCAGAATTCCAGCCGCCATTGTTCATGTTCATTGTAGAGACATCAATCCCCTGGCTCGGAACCATCATCATTCCCATCTGGGAGTTATGTTGTTGCATTTGAAATCCTTGCTGTCCGTGGTTGGGAGCCGGCTCTTTAACAGGGTTTGATTGCTGAAGCGCGGATTGCGGAATGGTTGAGTTCTGTGATTGCTGCGGCAGGTGAGGCAGTGGCACTTGAGTACTCGGGAGACCGTTGACGTTCGGCTGCTCATCCAAATAGTGCGAAAAGCTGGGGGACGATAGCAGCTGACGAACCAAATCTGTGAGACGAGCATTTTCGTCGCAAAGAGCACGATTCTGCTGGCGCAGTTCATGAGCTTCGTTAGTTTTCTGGGCGACCTCGTTCTCCAGCTGTCCGATGTATTCTGTATGATGAATTAGTATGAAGCATTCAGACCCACGTCAGCCCATAGGAGTAATCAAAACTCACCTTTCCTTCGAGATCGAAAAGCGCGTGCTGAAACCTTGTTGCGGAGCTGCCGGCGCTCCTTGCTGCTCAGTTTCTTTCCTTCCTCACTAGCGAGGAGCCTCTCATCTTCATCCATATCTTGTTCATCTTTTTTGGGTTTTGTCAATGGGACGGCAGACGGCGACGGAGAAGATTCTGAGGGCGTGACAGATGCAGATTTCATCTGCTGTAGAAGGCGTGAAATACGTTCATCAACTGATGCATTTGGGGCATGTGGGCGGTGAATTTGTGGTTGTGGCTGTTGTTGCTGTTGACGCAGCAGCTCATTTTGTCTCTGCTGCTGAGCTGCCTTGGCCATGGCAGCTTGCTGGTGCATGCCAGGATACATGCGTCCAACTTGTGTGGAAGAACCCATGGGAACGACTTCCTGTCCTCCCAAAGCATTGGGGTCCACAAACTGGTTATTGTTTGAATTTTGCGAGACATAAAAACCGGGAACCGTAGCCATGATGCTGTCTGACTCAAGGTCCATCTCCGAAATGTTACGGGTTGGTGTAGAGTTGAAGTCCAGAGGCGCTTCGTCGCGCTTAATCTGAGGTTGAAACATGTCGCCATTTACGGCGAAGCCAGAGCTCGTACCACCAAATGGCATCACTTGGTTGAAAGGAATAGCCTGAGCCAAGGCACCAGGCGGAATACCTGTCTGCTGCTTGTGTTCTTCATATTGATGGCTAGGGGCCGGAAATGCGACGGGTGATTGACTGGATGAGCCAAAGCTGGAACTTCTTGCATCGCTCGAAACATACTCTGAGCTAGGAAGAGTAGGATGCGACGTTGGCAGGCCGATTTTCGATCGTGCTGGCTCTGAAGGGGTGTAGCCCAGTTGGTCCAGGTTGAGGAACGAGTCGAGGTCTTGATCATAAGACGTCTGAGCGACAACCGGGTTTTCCGCAAGCGTCGCCATGTTGTGATCTTTGTGCCGCTAGGACTGCAAAAGATGGATTGGATGATATTTCGAGAATCTCGTAGTCAAGGCTCAAAGCTCTTGAACGGTTGGGTTGGGATACGGCTGTATGGAGTACCACGGAGAGAGCGAGCGGTCGAACAGGGGTAAAGTCGGAAAAAAGCGAGAGGGAAAATTTGGAGCTGCAGAGCAATGGGTCAAAACACAGGCCGGCATCAACTGAGGGCGAGGAGAAAAAAAAAAAAGCGGAGGGATAGAGTGATAAAAGGAAACAAGATGGATGGTGCAGGAGATGGAGAAACAAACAGGGACAGTCGGATGGAAGATCAACCAAGCCGGGTGCTGGGACGGTGAGGTCTGAAGAGGGCGAGGGAATGGTAGGCGGTGGGTCGTAGTGGGGAGCGCCAGGGGGAAAGGCGATACCGGTAATTTACAGTGAGAATAGAAACAGGTAAAAGAGGCTTGCGTGTCCTCTGCTAAGTCAGCGGCTTTGAGTTTCCCGGTTGGTTATACAAGCTCGGACTAGGGCTCCTGAAACCGGAGCTAACGCCGCAGCTCCGCCAACATTGGTTTCTGTATTCTGATAAAATACAAGGTGACTGCTCTGGAGCGCAACATCCGTCTACAATGTCTATTATATTCATATTCACTCCTCGATTTGATCAAAAGATGATAACTACAATGGTAGCAAATTTGTCCTCTCAAGACTGCATTGTGCATAATACTGGATCTGAAACTCGGCTGTGTTGTGCTATATTTACCCTTCTTCAGGCAGCAGAATTATATAAGAGCTTGGAAGTTTGAACCGGCGAATTAACCCGTTAAGTAAAGCGTGCCCATTACGGAAATATAGACCGGCCACCGGGATTAGGTGCGTGGCGTTACAAGCGCCACGCCGAGTGGTTAGATAAATATAGTTACGAGCAGTACCAAACATTAGAAAACAACTACATACCGCTGGTCCGTAGACTGAGTTCGGTAGATATCATACCCAAACCATACCTGCATAGCTGCATAGCAACCCTAAGACTCAGTCAACCCTAGAAACATTCGATTTGACTTTATGTGGAATGGAATGTGCTAGGGCTAAGAGTATCAACCAACATCAAGACTAGTCTTTTGCGATCAGGTTATAAAGCGCAAAACAGTTCAATTTTTCATCGATTGCTCGCATAGCTCAGTTGGTAGAGCGCGTGACTAGTAATCCTGTTATCAGAACGATATAACGGTTATCACGAGGTCAGCGGTTCAAGTCCGCTTGTGAGCATTTTCATTTTTTATCTACTGATTGATAGTAGTGAATGTGGTACCCTCCTTCGTTGGCCGCAAAGCCACAACAAGGCTTTACCAAAGACCACGCACGCCCCACTGACGGTGCCGCTGTTGATTTGTTCTTTTTCTGTGTCAGGTTTGACCAGCAATGGTTACAACCCACCAATCGGACTATATCAACCCCTGCATATTCCATTCTCAGGTAAATGACGTAGGTTGGTCTGGAGAGCGCTTACACCAAGAACAATGCCGATGCCGCGGTCAAAGCAAGATAGTTGAGAATGGATAGTCTACTTTCTACATCTATTGATGAGATGAGCCAGGAGAATGCCTACAAAGTACAAAAGATAAGACTAATGGTACAGTATGCTAGGTCTTTTGGCGGATAATGATATCTCTGTGCCGAACCAACACTCTTCATTGGCATATCTGGAATTACCAAACTGTCCATATCAGCCTTTCTATGCAAAGACGTCTAGTTGATGCTCTATTGTCTCTTTTGCTGTTTTTCTGTATTTGCCTCGTTCGCTACTGACCGCGCCAGTCCTCCTATTGCTCCAACTAGCTTCGTCGTCGCTTGCCAAGTTTGATGTACTCTGTTGGTCAACTGTGCAACTATTAACAGATGGCAGAGCTAATTGCCTAGAAATGTGCCACCGCTTTCGGAGCGTGCATTGTGGGTGGCTTTATCCCATCATCATGACAACCAACACCAATGTCGGGGAGCAATCCTTCAGTTCGGGGCTGCAAAACTTTAATCAGGCAAAGTGGGGGACTGGTGGGTAGCCTTATTAAGTACCGAAGCTTGCATCTAACAAAGCCTCAACTTGGAACTTAGCGCCGGCAAATTTCTTGTGTATATGAAGGTATCTAGTCCCGGAGTAGGGATTCTGGAATCTGGATCTCGGGACTGTTTCAGCTTTGCAGTGGCAACTTGAAAAGGCAAAAGGTGTTCTAGCTCTCAGGCGGAAGAAGTGTGGAGCAGCACGACAGGTACGGAGCACAGTATGGTACCTCGTATTACCTTACCCTAAATCCGAGCTCGGATTTAACCATCAGATCATTCCACCATGACCCAGGGCTGTTCTAGAAAGAGAAAACGCATTCTAGACCAGGGCTCCGATTTTCAGTAAGTGGATTGACCCCTATCGCGGCGCACTGAGCCAGCTACCTTTTAGGCATGCCGTAGCGCATTGAACTCCCTCTCCTGTCGGGTGCCCTTGCCGGTTCTGCACGGTTCTGCACTCGAATAGGGTATGAAGATTTAGGAATACCAATAACCAGCCTAAGGTCCTCGAAAACTGTACTCTCTCAGGCCGTGAGTTTGAGTATAGCTACAATACATCTAAGTCACCATGAGACTGGTAGCGACACCATATGCTTCATTAAGGTCCCGGTTTTCTTCATCATGTCGCATTATCGTATGAGATCTTTCGCGGAATGGCTTAGATCCCGAGCCACGAGTCCCGCGACGTAGGGCTAGCCGAAGCCACACTCGTCCGGTATCCGGTATTCTACGGGACATCGTACCAAACAATTTTATTGTCAAATGTGGTTTACAAGGCCGAGTCTAGGCACTTTGAAAAGATCCCCCATCCAACCTTGGCTCGGTTCTCTACTCTTTCTGTCTCGTTTCAGTTTCCCGACCAGGACGTGTTTGTAAACGTGTGTGGCACAGCAGCCTTCAACCCTGTCACGCATTCGGGCTGCAAACACCCTGTTACTGCCTGCAGAAAGTTCTATCTGGCATAAGCGACCTAGACATCTCTTTTTATCCTGAGCCGTTACAATCCAAGTGGTGAAGTGGCTATGCAGAACGATACGATTTATTTGGTGTCAGTTTTCTCTTGGCTTGGCAAAGTATGTCCGAAGAGCTGGCCGTCACTTGTACTCCGTACATAGTTTAGAGCCTACGACCACGAAGTTGTCTCAGTAAATCATTGGCCCTTTGACCATTTTAGCCTGCAACGCCCCAATTATGGCTGTGGCTTTGCCCCAACTTACAATGAACTACGAAAAAGCACAGGCTATCTATGCTAAACATCACCGAAGTATACCCGGCTCACACGCCGGGACTTGAAGTCGTGCTGTGCTAGTCAGTAATTGTTGTACATGGTTCGTAATGAGAACCGAAGCCGCACACCTTCATCTGATACGATACGGAGTAGAACGGCAAAGTGAACCCGGCAAATTCAAGCTCTATAAACGTCACACCAGATGTTCCATACTCTCGTTCAAATTGAGAGTAAACGACGTTTTTGCCGAACCTGAAGCTCCTTAAGAACATAGAAAGATAGATAATGCCACTATTTTGGTCGCGCCAATTTACAGTCTAGTTGATGTCGGACGAGCGACGGCGTAGGGCGTTAAAGGGAGAAAGTCGACGGGGTCATGGATCGCCCTTCTAAGATTAGCTTAGCTTCTGGCCATATTTCGCACGGTGCGATCCAGCTGCAGCACATCGATTTATCAGATCCCAGTATTCAGTGATAAATAGTAATAAAACAGAAGACGTGAAAGGAAAGCATAGAGAGGAAAAAAATAGAGAAAAAAATGCTCACAAGCGGACTTGAACCGCTGACCTCGTGATTCCACTCCACATGATAAATTGTCATGTGATACTACTAGTCACGCGCTCTACCAACTGAGCTATGCGAGCCGATTGGTGGTCGAGTTTTTCAAGTATGTATATATCAACCAGGAACTGTTTCAAGCCATGAGCAGGTAGAATTGACCATGAACATTAATATCACTAAAGCCAATGTCTGCCACAGTCAAAAACTAACATACCTTACACTGGTGATCCTATCTCAGATTCTACCATTGTTGAGAGACATAGCTTATTCATGTTTTCGTGGCCGAATTTATGTTTTGACTTCTCGACACGGGCTACGAAAACGGAAGATCTCTGCGGATGCCTGTAGCGCCGCAACCATGGCCCTCTGACAGATGGACGGGGTACTGAGGACTGTTTGTCGACATAGATCTGTCTGACATCTTTTCCTGGTCTCGCATCGGTCTTGTCAGAGATGATTTCTGAAGCTCTACGCGCTTGCAATGGCCAGTCGTTCGTTAATCGGCTCTAATATTTTTTAATTCCTGCTGGTGAATGCTCTTTTGTCATCGGGCTATAAGTTGTGATCCCAAAAAGGATATTATTCTTCTCCAGTTTTGGCCGATTAGACAATACCAATGCGGCAGAAGCTGGGAAATAATGGTAAGCCAACCAACGACTGAGGTTACGGTCTCGGCGTGAATTCGAATATGAGGCTAAATAAGTCATTACACTTAGGATTTCTTACTGCTGAAAGTTCAACTCTCCTGGTCATCGTTCATGTCCGTATAGGTACTGGACATTCTTTTCTCTCTCGACACGGTGAGACAGCTATATTTTGACCACGTACAGATGGCAAATGACTGTACCATCCATTGCGCCGTCTTCTGTGACACACCCTTGGACAGTCATGGGCATAATCATCAAACCAAGCTCTTGAAGCGATGCCGACGCAGTATGGCCAATGGATGATATCCCTGGCCACTGAGCTCGGCGCACGAGGAATACCTTCACATGAGCTTTATCATACTGTACCCGAGACACATACGAAGTGGCTATGGATAATGGAAGTTGCGGAATCACTCAACTGACGCAGAATTACGGTCTCACCAGCGCTCTGTCTGCATTTAGAGATTGTTGCCAGCAAGGCCATGTTCCATTAATTGGCCCTTAACTTTAGTTATATGCTTTTGCGAAGTCTCCTCCAATTTCGAGACCTTTTCGTAGTGCACTGGCTGCTTCGGTTTTCTGCTTCTCTGGTTATACCGGCCAGCCATCACTTCTAGAGGACGAAGGTACAAATACGCTTGTCTGTATTAAGGGAACTGTCAGAAATAAACCAAGGGTGTTGATGAATCACCTGCTGGATGTAAAGCTATATACATGGCAAATAGCGGTGTTATATCGCGGTACGTGATGCACCTGTCGGCTGTACCGTGTTATGTGCCTCGAGTTCGACCATACACGGCTATGGTTAAAAGAGCAGGCTCACTTGCGAAATCATTACATAGTTCCATATCCTATAGAATTTCTAGGATGATAGCAAGTACTCCACAGAATTCCTCATTTTTGAGATGAATCACAATCATTATACTTCGATATAATCGATATAAAAAAATGCTCACAAGCGGACTTGAACCGCTGACCTCGTGATATCACACCACATAAGTAATATTACTAGTCACGCGCTCTACCAACTGAGCTATGCGAGCTTCGTACGAAGGTTTCCGCTGCTCTAAAAGATAATATATCAACTTAAAAACCAAGCCTCCATCCCTTATCGCAAAGACCTTACGTATGGACTCTGAGAGTGTAGCGCTGCTGAGTTGTCCGGAGAGGCGCGCTGAGAATTCTAGCCGACGACTATCTTTGCTCAGCCCCTGCAAGATTCTCCGAGGATTGAAAATCGTCAGTTCGCAAACCGACGGCCATGATCATAGCCTTGCTTCCCTCACTCCTGCTGCTTGGGCAATGTTAGCGCCTTAAGTGATATCCGCTGTGTAATTGTAGTTGCTTTGTTGCTGTTCTATAGTGACCTGGCATTGAACCGCGGTAGCTGGCTATATTCCTACCTAATGGCCACACATTATCATTGCTCATGAATGTACATCAAGACTACGAGCAAACCGATAGTTACATTTTGAGCATCAACTCTGACAACTCGTGAGAACGGGACCACTGTCACCGATCCAATCTGAAGCTGCTCAGATATCCCATCGCTGGAGTGCATCTCGCGGTTGTAGCGGAGACAGCCGTGGACTCGAGCTTCATTTTCAACTGAAAATAGCTGAAATCGACATCGTACGAACATATTTAAACTATCGCCTGGATGTCAGAATTGCTATAGAATCTCGGTGAGCAATTATACTAGGATGCATCGGCAGTCTAATTGGAGAACGAAACACAGAACACTCCCTCGCAAGCACCCATCTCTGGTTTCAGATGGACCACTTGCTTCGTCCTCGCAGTTTGAAGCGACTTTCAACTTGTGTGGTGAGATGTAGTATTTGGATGTGCCATTGTCCGCATACTGCCTCATTGTATGATGCAAAGATGACGGTGAAGAGCTTATGAGGAGAAATATGGAGCGTCATCTTAGACATAATGTCCGGCTTCAGCCGTCGATATTATAAACGAATGAGGGCCTGCTTCTCTAAATCTAGCTGTGTATAGTGGTTTAAGATACGCAAAGGATAAGAAGCAACCTAGCATGATACAGCAGCTCAAAGAGACATAACTTTTGGACTGTGGAAATAGCGAAATTTTTCATAAGCTTCAGCAAGCCAGAGCTCGCAGTTCTGATACTGAAATAGGGCATTGCCACCTTTGAGTAGTGGTCATTATACAATTGAGAGGATAACAAAAGCGCAGAAATGTTCGAGTGATGACTACGCAGTTGCAACTTTGCTAGTGATATAGTCTTAGCTGAAGGAAGGTTTTCATAAATTAGCTCGCATAGCTCAGTTGGTAGAGCGCGTGACTAGTAATATCACTTATGTGGTGTGATATCACGAGGTCAGCGGTTCAAGTCCGCTTGTGAGCATTTTTTTTCTCGTTCTCGATTGTTCTTTATTTTCAAGCGGATTGCTTTATTTTTACATGTTTGCCCCGGCTTGCGAAGCATTAATATCTTAGTTTTGGTAAGCATGGAACAGAAGTAAAGGTAAAAGATGCTCGGAAGCGCACTTAGGCTGATGGGTTCCTCTCCCGCAAATGTAAGAGGTCATTCCTTGTTTGCGCATAGTGAAATGGCAGATACGCCTGCAAAAATCATGGAACTAAGCTTATGGTTCTGGTACCTGGGGGCTACATGCCAGAATGGATTTGCTCACGTCTCCTTTTGGTCAAGAGAAGTACGCTTTTTTTTGGTAATAAAAGGACGTTTGGCTCAAAAATATATTTTTGACATTGACTTGGAATACGCAAGCGGTGTCACGGACAAAGGAAGATACTTTACAAATTGAAGACACCTCAAAATACAGTCTACTAAGTATATGAGAATCACTCATCAGGACCAGCCCTATCGTTTGGGTGCGCCAGAGTCGCCGCCGTAAATGAATAACTCGTCCGGCGGTGGTCAACGCCCGCATTGGTACTGTCAATGCTAGTCTCGAGCTCAGAGGGTCCCTTTTTTTATGTTAGTCTAATCTCAGATACTAGCAGGCTACTGCTGTTATTTTTATTCCACCCCAGTAGAGAATTATGGAACGAGAAAACAAGAGAATTCGAATCAGAAGAAACGACCAACCTTGCTAAAATCATTTCCCAAAGCACCAGAGCTGCCAGTCCCAGCGGCAGTACCAGCCTGCGCCTCATTCTGCGCATCGGCTTGAGCCTGCGCTAGATTCTGACCGCGGGTCTGTGTCTCGGACTGACCCATGCCGGTCGTATCTCCCTGGCTCTGACCCATCCTACTCCGGGTATAGTCAACGTTTGCGTTAAATTGGTCGGCGAAACTGCTGTTGCCGGTGCGGCCAGTATTGAGGTTTGAATTTGGGTTCATTTTTTGCGTTCAGGGGACTGAATAGATAGGTTGCAATGGAGATCCAAGACGCAGTGATGAGACACTAAAAAGTCCGTAAAGAATTGGGAGAGCGTGAGGCTCCTCTTATATTAGGGTGGTATGACGGAATGAGGTCATGACTATGCGGACTATGCGGGGAGGGACACGTTCGTGGAAAGTCGATGAACTGTGGTCGAATCAGCCGAATGCTCATGGGGCTGTTCTAGTGTCAACTGGCCATAAAGGACAAGTTACCATTCCTATTTTATGGGCTATTGGTTGTTGGACTGAGGGGACATGGTCAGTTCTGATATCCCCGCATTCCGTGGAATGATCCTCTGGAGGATGAAGTCATAGAGTAAGGATGGTTCTGCAGCGATTGGATATGGCGGTGGCGAAACCGGGCAATTAAATGGGAAGTGCTGGCCATATCATCTTTCATTCATAGATAGCTGTCGCTCTCTAGAGGTTGAAGTACAAACTTGCAGTGAAACGAATTTATGTAAATATGTACGCAGGGCACCTAGATATGCCTTGACTCGGCCAAAAGAATCAATCCCAATACCGTGGCCAAATCGAGTCCCTCTTACCATATACTACTGTATCATGTTCCTCGTCGCACTGCGAACTTAAGCTAGCGGCATGGGTGCCGTAATATCGAAGTCGATGTTTTCTTTCGCCGACTCGATCCGATCGTGACAGGTTCCGAATATGCGGTCCCACAGGCGTGTCTGTTTGCCATAGTTGTAGCTCTTTCTGTAGCCCTTGCGATGGTGCAAATCATGGTCCTCAATGACAATGTCCGCCTTGAAGAAGTCTAGCAACCATCCTAGAGTCGAAGGGGCCGTCCCATGTATGCGAAGGCCACTGTGGCCCAAGACCTCAGTGAAGGCGATGTATTCATGGCAGATCCACCACTCATAAAACCCCATTGGCAACCCAAACGCCTTTAGAGTGATGTAAGTGAAGAAAGGAACTCCAACCATGTCAAAGAACTCTTGCTCATGGTCCGCGTAGGCCGAAAGCAGGGGATTGGGGTGTTTGGTCAGATGGTGGGTACGATGAAACTTCCAAAGAAAGTCCACATCGTGCATCGCCCTGTGGTACCAATAGAACCAGAAGTCAAGAACGATGCCATAGAGACCAATCTCGAGAGGGAGCCATGCCCAATTCATTTGCGCGGGCAGACAATCGGCGCTGTAGGAAAAGTAGATTGACATGGCCAGACGCGAGCCTGTGGTTTTGTAGAGAGACTGGACAACCTTTGCAATGCCCACATCGGGAATACCGTCACGCTCGTGCTTGTCGCCATCCAGAAAGCCCCACTTATGGCCCAGTCTGCGGAGGATATGCACTTCGTAGATGACAATCGCATTGAACGCGAAGAAATAGAAATTGAAGGCAGCGAAAGGACCGAGGGTGTAACCGGTATAAGATGAAAAGACTTGATGTATGAGGAGAGGAACCGCCGAATAAATAAGCACAAAGCGGTGGAGAGACCATTGAGGTACGTAGGGTATCTTCTCGTCTTTTGAGTGCACCGGCACCTCGCGATCACGGTCGACGTGGTAGACATTCAGGAAGTCTATGATATGGTGATAGAAGTTCCATTCATCCCGGTTGCCATCGCGCCAAGTGGACTTCATGGAGTCTTTGGGATTCACTGCAGCCATGGTGTGGACAATTGCTCTCTGGTGGTATCTGATGTTTCTTCCTCGTGAGAGGGAGATCTAGTAATCCTTATATTCATTGTGGTTCGGTGGATGTCTGAGGCTCGGAGACGCGAGCTTGTCGTAGCATGCATGTGATGGAAGCTTCAGGCTTGATGATCTAACCTGTGATCTGTCTTGCCTTTGCAGATCTCTTGTCCCAACAAATTCAGACGCCCAGCCTTTCAGGGTCTGATGGGGTCCATCAGACATCAGCTTGAATGGCCCTTACCGTATCGAGTATCTACCGCGATTAAGTAATACTTCCCCCACATGAGAACGGGTGCTCGCTCCATGAGCCCCGCAAATAATGAACAGTGCGTCGGGGGCGCAGATTTGCTCGCAAGAATGTCATTTTTTGGGATAGCAGGCTCGGCTGCTGGAGAGGTAGATGATGGGTCTTGGTCTCGTAAAGTCGTCTGGGTCGCATCAAGTGTAATCGCCAATATTGTCGTATCTGAACGGTAACGAAAACGCTAGAGCGTTTAACTATTTGCAAGATCCAGAAGCTGGACATAAGGTCGTGCCTGTGCTAAGAGTCACGGAAGCCTGAGAAATAATTGATACGGCGGCGTTGGACTACCATGAAGCCAGGGAAGGTAACCCACAGCGGGTTTTTCGAAATGAAGTAGGCTATCTCAATGCCTTGCTTACCACAGAGCATAGTATGAAGCTCAGATGGCTCGAAGAAGAATCAGGGAGACGAAACCAATTGAAGAGGACCTCGTTCATACACTAATCTGGTTGAACGTGGCCCATAACGGTTCGTCAAGAGATTCGTCGTATTCTATATCATAGTATCATAAGGAGAGATGCGGATATGAGATCTGCGACGAAAAGGAGACCTGCATAGAAGCCCGTCAATGAAATAAGCTAAGATGGATGAGTTCAACACCCCAAGTCACACTGAAACTGGCGATGGAGGTGTGTATACGGTGTGTCATGGGTGAGTCAAAATGGGTTGAACACTTCAGGCGGCACTTACCAAGGTATAAAACCCGCTATTCCATTTTGGGACCCCGCTGCTCGTATCCATATTGAGGCCTTGACTCAAGCATCCTCACTTCTGTAGACTTGGGAAATGGGCCCAAGATATTGTGGATTTGGTATTTTCAAGCCATTGTCAGATAAAGCGATTATAAGCTTCCCATAGCCAAATTTATGTACAACGGCCCTCAAAGCACCTGCATCCAGCGGATATACTTCCCTTGTTTATATTGGCATCACGGAAATCCACTCAGCTTTAAGCCTCCTAGCAATTCATCATTTCCAGATTGAGTTCTCGGAATTCGTAATGGCGCTTTCAATAATAGCAACCTGCAAACAGACCCGGTTTCATATTCTTGATGACCAACTATCCCGAGAGGTTTGTTCCTTGTCCAGTTTGTCAACACACAGTATAGCTCAGATCTTCAGGTTGATGTCGAAGGCCTTACAATCGCAGTATCCTCAGTGACGGAGTCTGCGGAAGACCCCTCAAGAACTAAAGCAAAGGGGAAATCGAAGTCCAAGACCGAAGCAAAAGAGCTCATTTCCGATGCGCACTTGCGGCTTAAAGCTGGTGTGCATTACGGGCTGATAGGTCGAAACGGCACTGGAAAATCGAGTATGTTATTTGACCTCGGGTAAGACGCCGTAACTAACGTGGTGTGCTCGCAGCCTTGTTGCGGGCCGTGGCCGATAAACTGGTACCGGGCATACCGCATTCAACCCGAATAGCCATTCTGCAGCAGACAGATACGGCTAGTGAGGACGGTCATGAGGACGGTCATGGTCCCTTCTATAGTAGAACTAAAGACCCGGGAGCAAGAGAGGGAAAGCTCGTTTTGGACTATGTCATGAGCAGTGACCAGCTCAGGAACGAAGTTACTCGGAAGATGAACTGTAAGGACACAAGCCTCATCTAGATGATTTCTCATGAGAACGCAGTTTTGTCAAAGTGCTTCGAGACGGAAGACCCGCTAGAGCCTGTGAGAGGGATCCGGAGGTTTCGCCATGAAGATGTCGAGAAGCAGCTGTTCTTGGCCCGCAAAAATGCCAGTCTAAGAAGTGGCACAAGGGGACTGCAAGCGCGGAAAGAGCTGAAAGCCGCCGAATCAAAATTCGAGCTCTCAAAAGAGCTGTAAGTTGTTCCTACATCTTGCACCTTCACAAAAGCTGAGTTTTATAGTCTCGAGCAGGCGAAAGAAGATATCGACGCCGAAGTCATAAAACAAGAAACCCAGGCGGCAATAGAAACATTGCAAGATCTGCAATCCCAATTCGAAGCAGTGAGTATCGTCTGGCTGGCTAACTTTGACCCCGGGGTTGCTGAACGGTCATTAGATGAAGCTTGTCGACATAGAGCAACAGGCTCGCCAAATCCTAAGCGGGCTAGGATTCAAAGAGGATACCTTAAGCAAACCATTCTCGACATTGTCAGGTGGCTGGCGTATGCGGTGCATGCTGGCGAGCGTCCTGATTCAGAACCCTGACATCATGATTCTAGATGAGCCAACCAATTTTTTAGACCTATTAGGAGTGGTTTGGCTGGAAGAATATTTGAAGCAGCTTAGAGATTCAACACAGACGACCGTTGTCCTAGTCTCCCATGACAGGGACTTTGTGAATGCTGTCTGCGAAGAAATCGTCATCCTCCGAGACCAAAAGCTCACTTACTTCAAAGGGAACCTGTCCGCATACGAACAGGATTTTGAAGAGCAGAAACTATACTGGGGCCGCATGAAGGAAGCACAGGAGCGCCAGATAGCCCATATGGAAGCAACTGTCCGTGAGGGCATTAAAGTTGGGAAGAAAACGAACGACGACAACAAGCTCCGCATGGCCAAGTCACGGCAAAAGAAGCTCGACAATAGAATGGGAGTCCAGGTCAATGCACGCGGAGGGAGGTTTAAGCTGAACCGAGATTTAGCTGGCTGGCACTCAAGTGCTCGAGAGGAGATTGAAGTTCCGCAGGACGAGAAGGGAGCTTTGATTGCCTTGCCTGACCCTCCCGAGCTGCGGTTTCCCGGCCCGCTTATATCACTAGAAGGGGTCACCTTCAAGTACAAGACAGGCACATCCCCAGTGTTGAAGGGAGTTGATCTTGTGATGTACCTGGGAGATCGCGTCGGCATCATGGGCCTTAACGGGTGTGGAAAATCAACCCTGATCCGTCTGGCGGCCGGCATCGCTGTGCCGACTCAAGGAAAAGTCTCCTCGCACTCGCGGCTAAGAATGGGGTACTACGCCCAACATTCTATCGAGGAGCTGAAAACCATGGGGCTGGGAGACCCTAGTCTGACAGCGTTAGGGCTGATGACGAAGGACGTGGATGGCTCACTCAATGAAGGCCAGTTGCGAGGGTTGTTATCGTCTCTGGGTCTTCAGGGGAGGATAGTATCCGACGTTCCAATTCTCCGGCTCTCTGGAGGGCAGCTTGTAAGGAATCCGGGATCAGCTCAAGAGTTCGTATCACTAACACATGCCCACACAGGTTCGTCTGGCCTTGGCGAGAATCATCTGGAACACACCACACCTACTCGTCCTCGACGAGATTACCACCCATCTCGACTACCATACAGTCACGGCCCTCGCATCCGTATTGTCCACTTTCAAAGGTGCAATACTGCTTGTTTCCCACGACCGATTCATGGTTCGAGCCGTGATTGAGGGCAAACGTGACCTAGACCACAAATTAGACGATGATTTTGAGGGCGTCGAAGAGGAGTCAGATATGGAGCTGCCACGGCGACGAGTCGTTTATGTGATGAAAGCTGGTACTATGACAGTTCAGGATGGTGGTGTGGAACAATTTGAGAAAAGTTTGGTAAAGAGAGTGCAAAAGATGTTGCATTCAGCTCGAGTTTAAACCCTCCAAGATTCAGTGAGTCCTGATCAGATTAGTGTCCAAGGAAACGCAAACACTAACTCTTTCGCTCATAATAGTGATATTGTTAAGCGACAATCGAGCGAACCTGTGTTCGATGGCGCCGGGGCTGGCAAGAAAGAAAAATGCCGGTGGTTTTATGGCGACGCTGAAGGAGGACCGACAGGCTAAAGACGCCTCGCTGGCTACAATATCGACCATTGCTGGGGCAGTGTGCACGGCTTGCCATGAGCACATTCCAGCATAGGGGCTATCAACTTCCTGCGTCTCGTTGCTTGCCACGTGAATGGCGCATCACAAGGGCTGAAGGCTTGGGGTCACTTGCTGGTCGGTGTCAGTAATACAATACCAGTATGCATGTTGCGAATGATCAGGCGACATCGTATAGTCAAGTCTGTACGAAGCAGTGAAGTGTTTCTCTGCTAGGGGACGTAGACCTCAGATTACGTGACAAGGAGAGACCGGTTCAGGACGTCCAGGGAATTGTTACCTTCAACAAAAGCCTCATAAAGACTGAGAAAAAGGCTTTTGTTATGTTTCAATTTACTCAAAGACCGGTTGGGCTACTATGCCCATTCACGGGTGTAATTAAACAGACAGCATCGGACGGCATGCTCGGAGCGATGTCACGACGGTGTCCAGAAGAAAAGTTTGTATCTACACGTCCCGAAGATCTCGAATATCTGCCTTTGACACGAGTTCACCGCGACAATCTTTGGTCTATATCTGCGTCGCAACGTATGTTCGTCAGGATGGCACGAGCTGCGGGCCTGGCGGGCACTGTGAAAGCCCATGGCATGCGTTCTGGCGTGACTTGCGGACTAGCACACAGCGCTATAGCAGAGGAAGGATTGATGTCATGAAGGGTGATTGGCTGCCCCAGATAGCGGCCGGCCATCCAAATACGACGACAACTGCACTCTATGTTCGAGGCATACAGTATGACCATTGATTCCTTGGATGAAGGACGCGGGGACATTCAACGTTTCCTCGCGCCTCTTGTTTACGGAGCCATATGACACTGGCAAATCACCACAGCAGAGATCAATATTAGACTGGAAGCTGGCGTTATGGAGGCATCAGACTAAACCTGATCCAAAACCGGGGTGAGACTCGACGGGAGCGCGTTGAGTAGTGGCACGTTTGGGTGAGGCTTGTTTTAATCAGGCTGACGACAAGCGGAAAACGATAATAAAAGCGGTAATCGATGCAGGCACTTGCTCGACAGCCCTCTAAAAGGCGATTGGGATGCCGACTCGAACGGCAAATCGGAGAGCGATCCAGAAGGTGATGGAGAGCCCGAGTTTGCAAACTTTGGGCATGTTCATAGAGCACGCTGCAGATTGCCACCAGGTAACCTTCTGACGGGATGATTTACAGCTCATTCACCTCTGCACAATTACCGGAGAATCTATCCAACGAAGTCGACCATGGTTGTTCCCAGGCGGTTGCTCCGATGTTTTCAAGAAACGTGCATAAATTCTGTATCAAACAAGAAGATAATCAGAGAGGCGATAGTCAAGCCCTAATTGAAGAGAGTCCGCCGACATCCTGTTGAGAAATGCCAGCATTATTGTCTAGTATCAGATGAACATATCTGCTATAATCTTGCTTTTTAGAGCGTACGTCATTGAAAGATCAGGTCGGCTGGGGTTGATATTTGGTCGGTTGTGCCAATGTGGGGCATTGAGCGCCTTGGCAATCGTTTGATGGTCAGCGCAGAGTGTAATATCTTTCAACCAAACTCACATTTTTCAAATTATTTACGAAATACTGATCTTGTTGGATTGGTTCTTCTATCATTGTAGACAAACTTGTGGTAAAAGCTTATTGGGATAAAAAGGATTGATTAAGTTTATTGCAGCAGCCAGTTAACTACCAGTTAATAATCAGTTGGTAAGTAGTTGGCAGCCTTAAAAGAAAATAAAATGCTAAGATTCGCATTCAATACATCACTTTGCAAAAATATCTCGCCTGGGTCGTCCCTGCCTAATAAGTGGTCTTGGCGTCACGTGATAGGTGCGCCTCGCGGGGTTGTTTGCACAGCCGAGCCACCGTCGTCAATGCACTGACAGTTATCTTATCGATTAGTAATTGTGATACCAAGTCAGGTGATGGAGGCGACCGAGTCCGCGGAGAACAGCGACGATAAGAAATTCCTTATTATCTCATCCTTCCATCGCTTGATTTAGGTGTCAGTACTTTGTTCCCTTCGGGTGATGCAGCGCGCACTTGGATTCTGGCCGTTGTCGAGCAGAATCCCTGCAGGAGATGACTGAGCCTTTGCTCTTCAAGCGGGGCGCAGCTCAAGCGACTTCGTCCTTCTCTCGATTTCGCCGCATCCATACTCGAACTCGACTCCCGACGTGGCGCCGGTTGACCCCTTCGCCTTCGCGGTATGTCACTACCGGTTTGACTCCGCAAGTGGAAGTTCAGGATGGACCGAATTCGTCTCCATCGCCTACGTCGACATCGTCGACTCGCTGGGATGCGTTGAAAACAGCAAAGCCGTTCTCGGCGTTTCTGACAGACACATTCAACCGCCAGCATGATTATCTCAGGATCAGTGTCACAGAGCGCTGCAATCTACGCTGTCTATACTGCATGCCTGAAGAAGGCGTGCCACTGTCCCCTCCCGCGCACCTCCTCACCTCGCCGGAGATTGTGTACCTTTCGTCGCTCTTCGTCTCGCAGGGCGTGACCAAGATCCGTCTGACTGGCGGAGAGCCGACTGTTCGGAAAGACATTGTTCCTTTGATGCAGTCAATTGGAGAATTACGGCGTCACGGACTCCGAGAATTATGCTTGACCACCAATGGCATTTCACTTCATCGTAAGCTGGAGCCTATGGTGGAGGCTGGGCTGACTGGGGTAAATCTCAGTCTGGACACTTTGGATCCGTTTCAGTTCCAAATTATGACGAGGAGGAAGGGCTTTGAGGCGGTTATGAAGAGCATAAACCGCATCCAGGAGCTGAATAGAATGGGGGCTGGGATAAAGCTCAAGATCAATTGTGTTGTGATGCGGGGGCTCAACGAACGGGAGATCATTCCGTTTGTTGAAATGGGGCGTGATAGTCCCATCGAAGTACGTTTCATTGAGTATATGCCGTTTGATGGCAATAAGTGGAGTCAGGGGAAGATGGTTTCCTATCAGGAGATGCTGGCTCTTATTCGGGAGAAGTATCCAACACTGGAGAAGGTGGTGGACCATAAGAATGATACGAGTAAAACTTATCGGATTCCCGGATTCCAAGGTCGAGTTGGCTTTATCACGAGCATGACGCATAACTTCTGCGGGACTTGCAACCGCCTTCGCATTACGTGCGATGGGAACCTCAAAGTCTGCCTATTTGGAAATTCGGAAGTATCGTTGCGTGATATAATCCGACAACAGAACAATGGCGAACCCATTGACGAGACCGCATTGCAAGAGCTAGGTCTCCTTGAGGCAGCTCGAGCAGCAGCCCGCATTCACGACGAAGGTGGATCAGTCAGTCAAAGAGAAAGAGAGCTTCTTGATGTTATTGGCATGGCAGTGAAGCGGAAAAAGGCCAAGCATGCCGGCATGGGAGAATTAGAGAACATGAAGAACCGGCCGATGATCCTTATTGGTGGGTAGGCACTTCCCACCACCTATATATATGACTGCGACGAGAGACCATGATCGATGAGTTGTTTTTACATGCTTCACTTGGATTTTATTTCTTGACGCGGGCGTTCAAATCACATTCTTGTATATACGGTTATGCATGACCTTGAGAGATGCTGATAGGCGGCTTAGATAAAACGAGCGATGCCCAAAGAAATATAAGATACTCCACCTCCATGTCGTCAGTGGTGGCCAAGGGACAAGTAATGAACGTATCGACGCATTTGCTCGGCCCTGGTATGCCAACGGCTACCCAAATCCGACTCTACCACCGCGGACGTAGCACAACTCCGTGCGAGGAACCCGGCAACAAGGAGCCAAAATCCGCTTCGCTCCCTACATCCGACGACCCCGACCTGCCTCATCTCAACCGCTCGCAAAACGTCCATATGACGCTGATTGATGAAAAGCCCATTTCAAAGCGCCTCGCAACAGCCACCTGTCTCGTCCGCTTCTCCAACCGACGTCCCTGGGAACTCCTCAGACAAGGCCCCGGCAGCCGCAAAGGCGACGTATTTGGCATCGCTCGTATCGCCGGTATAACGGCCGCGAAGAAGACGCCGGATATTGTACCTCTGTGTCATCCTGGACTGGGGTTGACGGGGGTCGAGGTGGATGTGAACCTTCTTGACCCATCCGCTGATGATAGCGAGATGAAGCATGGGGCAATGCATGTCACGGCCACGGTGAGCTGTGTAGGGAGAACGGGCGTGGAGATGGAAGCCATGACGGCAACGATGGGCGCTGCATTAACGGTGTATGATATGTTGAAGGCGGTTGACAAGGGGATGGTGATTGAGGATGTGAAACTGCTAGAGAAGATCGGGGGCAAGAGCGGGCATTGGGTAAGAGAAGAAGTCGTGAAGGATGAGTAGACATTGTTGACACACTGAGTTGTACCTGTACCTGTACCTATCTATGATGTATATGAAAACGGGACTTGGCGGTGTCTTACTAAGAAGAAATCCTCCGTTCCGTCGTAGGGCTGACCCAAGCTTTTGCCATGCCTTTTCCCGCACCGAATCACTGAGACTCTGCCTCGTCATCTCCTCTCGAGCCAGCCGCCATAGCAACAACAGCCGCTAGGCACTCAAGATTGCGTTTCTGCACGTTCATTATTGGTTGTTGTTGAAAAGCGCCTGATAACGATTGTGGCGGCGTCTATAGTGCGATAAGCTGCGGTGGGCAGCGGTGTGGACAGCTGCTCCATCACAGAACGACCCACCAAATCGTGATCCATTGCGCTGATTTTTCGCGAAGGCTGCGGTCACTCTTGATCATTCCTGCCCACTCACATCATTATTTGCCGCTCTGGGCTTTCTTTACAGCCTGGCCTTCATCTTCGAGAATCATGTTCTTTCTTTGCACAATTTCCCCCGTAGCCTTCAGCACTCGCTTCCCTGGCCTCGTCGTCCCGGATGACCCGTGAGTCTTTCCTCAGCTCTCCTGGTATTGGCGGCGCTAACTGAATGGTTCACAAAGCCCGGCGTTGTCTACGGCTGATCGCCAGCGGTGTATCAACTCTTTTGCCGTCGTTTAACTTTCTCTCACTCCACTATACGTACTTTATCGCTGTTTCGTTGATCAGTAGTCTGATCTTCTGGGGGACCTCGAATCCTCCACGGAGCGTTTCGTATACCGATGCCCTGTTTATGTGCGTCAGTGCCATGACGGGCACTGGGCTAAATAGCGTACGTGCATTGTTGGCTACACCCTGAGCTAGAGCTGATGGAAAGCAGGTCGAGGCGTCGTCATTGACAACGTTTCAGCAAGTGATCATGTTCGTGCTTCTCATGCTGGGTCATGCCATCCTTATTTCAATTACTGTCCTTCATGTTCGGAAAAGAGCATTCCAGCATAAATTCAAAGGGATATCTCATGCCCTTGCGCAGAGGGCTGCTCAGGAAGCACCGGCGCCTACTACCGAAGACCGAAACGAGGACAAGAGTTACCCAGCGGCAGAGAGTGCTCCTATGGAGACCCCAACCAATTCTTCGGCTGAGATCAACGTTCAGCTCGCAAATACTGGCGCCCAGGGCGTCTCGCATGATCTACCACGCAAGGTCATGGTTGACCCGCCATCCAATCTGAAAAGTGAAGATGAAAGACCCAGAGATAGCTACCAGTCTGTCAACAAAGCCCAACTGCTCCCGTTGGGCATATGGCGAGGCACCCAAAAATACTTCGAGTCCAAAGGACTCATCTCGCGGAATTCTCAGTTTCACGGACTTACGTTGGAAGAGAGAGACCGACTTCAGGGGATCGAGTACAGGGCAGTCTCATTTTTATCAGTGATTGTTCCTTTGTACTGGGTATTGTTCTTGTGCTGCGGTATTCTGGGCATGGGGATATGGTTGGAGGTCAATAAACCGCAAGTTCCTCGAGATAATGGCCTGTCACCTTTCTGGACTGGAGCATTCTTCGCGGTATCTGCATTTGTGAACAGCGGTATGGGCATCTTGGATGCGAACATGACGGCTTTACAGACAGAGTAAGCTCGCTCTCCCTATGAGACCATAACCATACTGATTATTGTGCAGTGCCTATCCGCTCATCACGATGGGGTTTCTGATCCTTGCCGGGAACACCCTCTATCCCTGCTTCTTGCGGTTAATTGTCTGGTCTATGAGACGGATGCTGCCGGATGGGCCGGCATGGAAAACATGGAGAAGTACTTTAGATTTTATTTTAGACCATCCTCGAAGGGTAAGTAAAGTTCGCTTTCAGGAATCTCTTATCTGATCACTGCCAGGTCTATACGAACCTTTTTCCGGCTCGCCACACATGGTACTTATTAGCAACAGTTGTTTTGTTCAATGGAATTGACTGGGCTGGATTTGAGGTTCTTTCAATTGGGAATAAAGAGATTGAAGGATTACCGACAGCATACCGTATCATGGATGGCCTGTTTCAAGCATTAGGTGCGAAGAAACCTTCTGCCTGAGAATGTGCAGTATTAATGTCTTTCCACAGCTGTCCGAGCTGGAGGATTCTCAGTCGTCACCATTTCCGACTTGCGTCAAGGGTTACTGGTCTTATATGGTAAGCTTCCCTTTCCTTCGAAAACTAACTAGGCTAACTGTTACTAGTTCTCATGATGGTAATATCATTAGAAAATTATTCCGCGCTTCAACTAACTTGTCTAGTATGTATCGCCATTCCCCGTGCTGATCACGATGAGGCAAGTTGTACCATTAGTTTCAGCCGGACCTGCTGTACTAATAGCACGCAGGCACACAAACGTCTACGAAGAACGCTCTCTTGGTATCTACGCCGAAGATGAAACACTCTACGACCACGACAAGCGCCCCCCAAACACAGTCACCAATTTCCTGCGCCGTCACCTCTATCTCACCAAAGAAGGCACCCGGCGGCACTTCCTCCGCGAACAATTAAAAGACCAGCTCAGCCACGACCTTTGGTGGATCGCGCTCGCCGTCTTCTTGATCTCTATAATTGAGTCTAGTAACTACACAAAAGATCCCGTAGGATACTCGACCTTCAACATCCTCTTCGAAGTCGTCTCTGCCTATGGCTGCGTCGGCATTAGCACTGGCTATCCCGGCCGAGATCTGTCATTCTGTGGAGTATGGCATTCGCTTAGCAAGCTTATCTTGGCAGCGGTTGCGCTTAGGGGGAGGCATCGGGGGTTGCCAGTTGCTATTGATAATGCGATTATGCTGCCGAGTGAGTCAAACGCCCAGGCGTGGACTGAAGAGGAGAATGCGGGTTTGGGGAGAGAGCATCAGCAGGTTGGACATCTTGGGCATGGAATTGTTTGAGCACTTCGATTTCTGTTTTGGATCACTTTTAGCGCAGCGGGGCTGTAGATTCGAGATTGTTGGTCATATAGAATTGATGTTGATGATAGACTCGAGATATAGACTATTTTTTTTTTGTTTCAATGGCACAGAAAGGTGAACAGACATAGAGAGTTGATATGACTCTTACGATTTGCCATTAACTTTTAACCTGATATCTATATGAACAATGACATGACCGGCGGATATTTATAGAAAGAGATCATGATAAATGCAGGTATGATACTGTAGCATAAAAAGGATACACTAGAATAAACAGTCACTCAGTCATCGTCCTCTTCTTCCTCACCCTCAGATTCTTCCTCTGAAACCTCCTCCTCTTCCTCCTCATCCCCGCTATGATCATTCTCACTAGCCACATCGTCCATAACAACATCATCCCCGCCATCCCTCTCCTCTTGCCTCCTCTTCTCCTCCTCTCGTCGGCCCTCCTCAAGAAGAGCCGCCTTTTCCTCCCTCAGCTTCCTCTGCACCTTCACAAACGCACCCAACGGCGTACTTTCCCAGTCAACATCCTTGAGGAAAGCCTCAACCTCAGTCTTGTTCCTCGGTGCAAATGTAACATGCGCCCTCTTTTCCTCAATCCACTTCGCATTCGCCTCGACCTTCTGCACAAGCAGGAGGATCATTTGATTTACTTTCTGGTTCCGGTTGCCACCAGACCGAGACGAAACCTGTTTCAACCAGCGCTTGAGCGCAACAACAATGGGGACGCTCAGTTCCGGGAAGGAGATGTGTTTGCACCAGAGGACGAAGAACTCAGACAGCAACTCGGCGATTTGCTCGGCGGCACCATCTTGGTACACGCGAGTGCGGAGGTAGGATTTTGGCGCGCGAATTGTCGTCGTAAAGTCGAGCGGTCGCAGAGTAGCTTGTTTAGGGGCTTTGCGGAGTTCGGTAAGATTTAGGGGTTCGAGGAGGAGGGGGGCGAGCGGGATGTATGTGCCTGAAGTGCGGGAGAGACGAAGCAGCGAGCGTGTGAGCTGGAAGCGGAGTGGGAGGTATTGAGCTGTAGGGATGAGGCGGCTGGCGCCAAGGGTGATCTGGACGACTGGGTAGATGAGGGGGCGGAGGGCGGACTGTTTGCCTATTTTGGCCTCGACGAGGCCATCGCAGTGTTGCGAGAGGACGCGGGACCAGAAGTCCAAACTGTGCACGTACTGCCAATTGTAGATAGTCTTGTAGCTTTCTTTGGAAGTGTTTGTGATGCTGCTGCGGAGGTGCATGGCGAGCTGGCGGATGAAGTTGAAGCCGGTTGTGTAGGAGACGTTTTGGTCAATGCCCCAAAGTTCGGCAGCGGAGTTTTTCATCAGGTTGACACCGGGGAGTGTGTGGACTGTTGTATTGCGACTGCCCTTGACTACGCCTTCGTAGGAGGCCTTGAGGACGGATTCCTTGAGACCCGAGTCACCAATGACCATTAGACGGCGGAGAAGGAGGAAGCCGACGATTCGGGTTGCTTCTGTGGTAGAAGCGTCGGCCCAGATGCCGACAATGGTTTTAATAAGGACTTTGAGAAGCTTGCGGAATTGCAGGAGGTAGGGAAGCATGGGTTCGATCGAGGAGAGCGTCAGCTTGAGGGTTTGCTCGTCCGATAGATTCGCAAGCATCTTCTGGACAGAGGAAGTATGTGACTTGATGAGGGGGGTGAGAGTCTTGAACTTCTTTGAGTCTAGTGATACCCGGACTTTGCCAGACGCGGTCTCCTTGACGGGCAGATGATGCGACAGAACCTTAGGAACATTGTTAAGTGCTGTGACAAGGACTTGGTGGTAGACGTTTGAGTCAGAGATGGAGTACTTTTGCTCCTGGGCATCTGGGTCGTCGAGATACGCCGCGGCACGGAAAGCGAGCACTGCCTGTCGCATTGCGCGAATAGAGTGCTGTTCTTCCATGAGCTTCTGCCATTTCTGCACAGATGCAACAGTTAGGCTAGAAGCCGATTCCTCCTCCTTTGCTGCCTTTTTCTTCTTCTTAGCCGGCTCCTCGCCCTTGTCCTCCTCGCCTTCGCTCAGCGCGTCAACCTCTGCAAGGTCACCGAATTCAAGCAGCTCGGCATCGTTCTCCTGGAGATACTTGTAAAATTCCGGGTCCTTCTCTTTAAGAGCCTCGATATCTTTCTTATGAGTTTCGGCGTCGTCAAACTCGCTGGCGTCAGACCCTCCGTCTTCGTCTTGGGACTCTGCGACATCCTCATCTCCGCTGCTTGACTCTTCGTCCTCTTCTTCCTGAGGCTCTGATCGCTTGCGCTTCCCAATTTTGGGGCTGACGTCCTTCTTGACCTTCTTCTTGTCGGCGGCAGGGCCTGCAATGTCAAATCCCCCGGCAAAGAAGTCGTCCACGTTCATCTCGGCAAAGGCATTCTGTTTCTTGACTTGCTCGGCATCATCCTCGGAATCATCTTTCCTTTCGGCTCGTGACTTAGCGTTGTCCGATTTCCGTTTCTCTTTCAGCTGGATTCGTTGCTTGATCTTTGCGGCCGCCTTTCGTCGTTCAAGTACATCCTTCAAGTGCTTCTTCTCGAACTTCTTGGTAGATTTTTTTTGGCTTCCGGCCATTGTGACAATGTATTCCCACCGGTCGGTAGGGTCAAATATTTCCCGAAAATTTGTTGTCACAAAAAAAAAATCCCCAGTATTTGCGAATAGGTTCAGAAAGTAAAATCCTCAAAAAAAAATCTCTTGGGCGGCAGAAAATAGTCACGGGCTGCCGCTCGACAGAACGGGCGACCGCCTTCGGCCCCTTCACAGAGAGCTCTCCTCCCCCCGCTTCTTGATGCTGGTGATCTTATCGATCTTATCCAGTACTTAACAAAATGTACGCTCAGCGGCCTTTGGCTTATGCTCCTACTCCATACAGCTATACTCCAAATACAGCTAGGTCTGCGTCCATCAACCTAGATGAGGTATACCTTAAACGGGACTTTCGAGCGGCGCCGATAACTAATCGCATCGCCAGGAAGTGAAACTCGCCTCGAGCTCAGCGGAGCGCGACCTTTACGAGTCCCTAGCCGAAATCTACAGTATCATAGTGACGCTTGATGGACTAGAGAAAGCCTATATCAAGGATGTTGTCACAGAAGCCGAATACACCGAAACATGTGCTCGACTTTTGAAGCAGTACAAATCCAGCCTGGGTGACGAAACCGTTGCCAGAGCATTTGTCGACTTAGAGACATTCAAGCGGACGTGGGATGTAAGTCTTACGGCTTGTGAGCTTGGTGCTATACTGACTATCTTCCGTTCAACAGCTCGAATGTCCACGTGCCACCGAACGTCTTCGTATCGGAATGCCTGCAACAGTTGAACAGGCCTCGCACAGTGGTTCTTCGACCAACAAGGCTTCCGGAACAACTGGATCTGCTGGTGGCGCATCTGGTAGTCTAATTCTGACGGCTACTGAGAACTTCATCACCTTCCTCGATGCACTCAAGCTGAACATGGTCTCTAAAGACGCACTTCACCCGCTGCTCTCTGAAGTCATCCAGTCAGTCAACAAGGTGACGGATGCAGATTTTGAAAACAGAGGAAAGATCATTCAATGGTTGATCACATTGAATCAGATGCGGGCGACCGAAGAGCTGAGCGAAGAGCAAGCCCGAGAGCTTTCGTTTGACATTGAGTCGGCGTACCAGGGATTCAAGTCGACACTGGAGTAGAGAGTTAGCCATGTAAAGCGTAGGGACGGCGTTCGGAGTTCGATACCAGAGCGATGTCTTTTCATCTACTTGTATTATTTGGGGTTGTTTTATCTTTTAGGTTTGAGTGGAGTCAATCCGCGGAACAGCGGAGACGAGCCTATCCTTTTTGGGCAATTACGCCTTTTTTTCAGCGTTTTTTCAGCGTGCCTGAATTTGAGATAGCGGTTCGCCAGTCGCCACAGGCACGAACTTGTATAAGAAGAATGCCTGGACCCTGCTCCCTGCTGTTGAGGATCTTACCCATTCGATCTAGTTGACCTCTCGCCGCCTTCAACATGATAAACGCAGAGCCCGAGAAGCCTCTCCACGGTTTGACTGCCAATCTCATGTCCTCTAGATGACATTTGTGGGCCGAATGGACTGATAAGCGTCTTGCAGTACTGGACCTTCCCCAGATCTATATGAAGCCTTCCGGCACCGAACTTCTTCAAACCCTCGACCTGTTAACGATCAAACCGCGCGATTTCGGCGTCAGTCCTCATGAATCAGTCAAACGCCGAACAGTCGAATCCACAGGGCTAACTCGGTATCTGACGTCGATCATTGCAAGCCCCCTCTCCTGGCTAGAAACCGATGAGTTACGGGAAGCCATATGGGATGCCGCAGCTGCGCGCCTCAGTGAACGGTCTGGCCGAACGGGTATGTACTATATAGGATTGGTAGCTGACGATCAAACAACAGCAATTGGAGACTGACTTACTCACAGCGATGCCGGCGATGTCCCGCGTTTTCGCGGTTCCCACATCATCGGGCGAAGATCTCACACTGACCCTCCACGAGCCCTCATTGACCGCCGACAACCTAGGCATGAAAACATGGGTTTCATCCTATCTCCTTTCTCGGCGCCTCCATACCATTCTTGATTCTACCCCGCAGCTCGTTCCCTCTACATCAACAGGTCCAACAATTGACTCTGACCGCACCCTTCGAGCACTCGAGTTAGGCGCAGGCACCGGCCTGGTCGGCCTCTCATTTGCTGCCCTACGCGGCAACACGGCCAAAATTCACCTCACAGATCTTCCGGAAATAGTGCCCAACCTGTCCCACAACGCGGCTCTTAACGTTGAGCTTCTTAACAGAACCGCTGCGACTGTCACAACCGGGGTATTGGATTGGTCTGTTTCGCCTGAGAGGCCCCCAACCGCTGAAGAACAGTACGATCTAATTCTGGCAGCGGATCCTCTTTATTCCCCTGAGCACCCGCGGTTGCTGGCTGATACCGTAGCTCTTTGGTTGAGTCGGGGTCTCGATGCACGTGTTGTGCTCGAGATGCCTCTGCGGGATGCATATCTGCCACAAGTGCAGGAGCTCCGGCAGCGACTGGGGAGACTTGGGTTGGCGGTCGTCCAAGAGGGCGAGGAGACGGGGTATGATGATTGGGAAACTGCAGATGGAGATGCAGTTGCGGTGCGATGCTGGTGGTCTGTTTGGGGTTGGAGCGAGAAGCTCTAGCTTTGGCGACAATCACACACATCTTGGTATATTATGCGGGGGTCCTCATGCCATCAATTACGACGTCACGAAGTAAAGTTAAGCGAGCGACGATAGATCCTTAGATCACCGTTGATAGAAGTAGACTAGATCTAGATCGTGTCTTAGATGTTCCCAGTTGAGTTTGCATAGCACGTTTAATTTATGGATTTTTCTTGGAATAATAATACCCAATAAGAAGATTATGCTAATGGTGTTCCAGAACAACATCAACACTTTCATTATCAGTCTCAACCTCTGCTCACGTGCGACCCCCATGCAGGATGACGTAGTCAAGCATGGATCAGGTACGATCTCGAATCTGATCGACCACGAGAACCTCAGTTTATCTCTGACATATCACTATTAAGCAAACAATTTTTGAGGTTCTACCACTGTGTCTTTATATTTTCTGTTCGTTTACCTACAGCAACAATATATACGGCAGAACTTGACCCAACTATACATCTGGACCCGCCCAAGCACAAACAAGAAGAATAAAGCGACAACAAAATGGTAATCGGCCTACTAGCAATAACGGCAATTCCCACGGTGACAGGAATTGCGCTCGGGTGTAGCGAACAGCGCAAGCAGAACGCACGGCAAGACGATGAAAAGCGCATGGCGAAGTTCTATACAGATGTGGAATGTACAGAAGACGTCGAGGAGTCAGATGAGCTAGATGGGAAGAGAGTTGTATTGCGGAATAACAAGGTATGTACATTGCAATCATTACCACCTCTTCCGCCCCAGACCATCGTTAACAGAGATAGGTGTACATCGACGATCCCAACCAGACTAACCGTAAAGTCGAGTCCCATACAGGGCAAGCATTTTATATTGACTACCCAGAGCCCGACCACATGAAGAATCTCAAACGCGGACTGGGCCTCGTATCCACGATACAGGATAGTCCACCGATGCTGAATTGGATATATTGCGATAAAGAGACGCATGAGCTCAAGTACGGGAATCGGACGCAGAGCTGCGAGCATGTTCCTGCGCCATGGGACTGGACGGATAATGAGATGACAATTACTTTGGAACGGATTTGGGGGTTTTATGCGGTTAAAGAGAAAGATGCGGAGGGGCGGTGGAGTTGGGCTGTCTATTTAGATAGGGATGGGGATGATTTACAGCGAGTTCTGGGGGATGATGTGGTTGCTGTGCCGGTAAAGTTGAAGAGGACATTGGTTGAATTAGTTCCGGCTGATGGCAATCAGACTGGAGGGGCATAGAGTGCAGGGTGTAATTTAAAAAGTGATAGAAATATTCATTTGCTGGGTTTGGGAATCTTGATAGTAGATGTTGTACACAGGTTTGATATTAATCATCTAAGCCGTTCCAGCCGTCTTCATCGTCGTCATCATCAGCACTATCGGAATCAGCCCCGTTCTTTCGGGCTTGTGTTCTCTTCTGGCTGGCGGCAATCATCATCTTCTTGTTGTGTTCTATTCGGCGATCGAACCCGCTCTTGGTGCTGATTCTCGTCCGGCGTTGCTCCTTTTCATCCGTGGCACCCTTGAGACCCGTTTGTCTAGCCTTGACACCGTGCTTCTTTAACTCTTTCTTGTTCTTCTTGCTGAGATCTGGCAATGCATCTAGTAGCCATTTCTGCACTGACCGTTCGCCGTTTTCTCCTCGTAGCTTTTCACTGACATCTATGATGTTGGCGATACTCTTGACGTAAGGAATGTCCTCTTTTGTGTAGTAGGTCACTGCGACGCCACCCTCGCGACCAGCTCTCCCGGTCCGTCCGACTCTGTGAACGTAGACAGCTGGGGAATTGGGGATATCGTAGTTGACAACCCCATTTATACCGCGGAAGTCAACACCACGGGCGAGTAAATCCGTCGTGACAAGGATCCAAATCTCGCCTTTACGGAACCCTTTCATGATTTCTGATCTCTGTGTATCCGATAGGTCTGAATGAAGCACTGCGATTCGCGCAGAGCCACCAGCCTCGGGAGGGATGTCGTAAAGAAGTTCAGAATGTAGCGCAATGGCTCGAGGGATTGTCTGTGTGAATATGAGGAACGGTGGACGAAGACGGACATCTGATGTTGTCGCTGCTGTGGGGTGGATGAGCTGTCTGAGACCAAGGAGCTTTCCTTGCTCTGTGGCGGCGTAGACTAGTTTGTGCTTGATATTCGGAATGGCAGAGTCTTTTAGGCCGACGACAAGTCGAAGTAGGGGGTAAGACTTGGTTTGCAGCAGGGACAGCTTCCGCTCTTTGATCGTTGTCTTGGCCATATCCTCGATGCTAGAACCCATAGTCGCGGACCAAAGGCTGGCACGGAGCTCTGGATGAGTGCAGGAGCGCCAGATATCGAGTGTCTGGTCACGGAACAGGGGATCTAACAAGACGTCGGCTTCGTCCAGAATCAAGTTCCTCACCAATGGTAGGGTTGCGAGAGGCTTCGTCTTGTTATCGGAGAGCGCATTAACTAATTGCAAGGGTGTTGAGACAAGAATGTCACTTTTAGTGACAGGAACAGCTCCCTTGTTCTTGTTAGGTGTCCTTTCGTCGCTTTCAGATTCTGATGGATCAGATTTGCTCTCATCTAGGACATCCTCATTTTCGCTCTCACGTTCCACTACCCGCATCCCCTTCTTCATCAGCGTTACCTTTACACCTGTTCCAAGTGCTAGCTTCCTCCCCTCATTGACGATCTGGCTGGCGAGCTCCTTCGTCGGGGCGACAACGACGGCAAAAATACCACGCTCTTCTGGCTGCGTATGGTGATGCCGAACAATCTTATTAATCACAGGAATCATGAACGAAAGCGTTTTCCCGCTTCCAGTGGGTGCAACCACCAGAAGATCCGGTTCAGTGGTGCTCGTAGAACCAGAACTCCCCCCAGGGACCGCATTATTTCCCAAGAGCAAAGGAAGGCTCCCCAGCTGAACCTCAGTTGGAACAGTAAATCCCTGCTCGGCAATATTCTCCGCCAGCCGGCGCGAGATCTTGTACTTCGAGCGTAGCTCCTTGAACGACATAAGGGGCTGCGGATACAAGCGCCGCGCCTTCTTCTGCTCCTTTTTACTAAGAGACTGAGTCTGCTGCTTTTCTGCCTCCTCCTGCTGCTTGCGCTTTTTCTTTTTCTTCTTTGGCTCTTCACTTTGAATCTGGGCGGGTGCGATTTCTTCCAAGTCACGCATATCAGTGACCTTGATCTTATGAGCATTCAGTATCGTTCGGCGCTGAACTTCATCCATGGGCTCATCATCGGCATCTGAATCCGAATCAGACGCTCCTTCCTGACCTGCTGGCGCGCCAGTTCCCTTTGTCGCTGCGGCATCCGAGCTCTTCGGAATAGAGCTTCTGCCCTGACTGAAGAAATCCAGGTTCAGCGCATCCTCATTGACTGGTATTGCTTCGTCATCCGCAGTATGGGCCCTTTTCCTCTTCTTGCCATTCCCCTTCTCGAGCTTCTCTGCAGCAGCACCGCGGAATAGTTGCGGGTTTGCTGCATTTCCTGTAGACGGGAGAGTCGAAGACTGGGTGGTAGCAGACTTCAGTTTAGTTGATCGAGTCAACAGTTTAAAAGCGTCCATATTGACGCATGTGGTTTATCCGTCAATGTAGACGGCGAATTTGGTCGAGCTAAGGCTTGATTAAGTTGATGGCATTTGGAAACTTACAGAAAAAAAAAGTCGGGACCAAAATTCTAGCTGCACAGACCAATCAGATCGCGGAATGATCGAATCGCCTCAATCCCACACCCGCCAGTATACGGCAAACTGGAACGTGCCATGAAGGTCTCGATAAGATCAGTAATCTAGTAAGTAATTATCCAGGGATGTTGTATTGAGTCTAAATATTATCCATGAAGATGATACATGCTGGGAGTGTTCTTGTGCTTGCTGCTTCTTACAATTCGCGGAACATCCACCATGATTGATAAATCCGGCCTAAGATATGCAACAGTAAACGTTAAATATTCATATCAGTATATTTAACCCAGACAATAGTTTAATTCCATCGTCTATCATACATAGTACAGTTAACAAAGGAAAAATATAGCGGAAATAAAGACAGGTCAGATATATTGTGTGCGATCGATCTAGTGGTGTCCGTGGTCAGCCTCGCCCCGGTAGCCAACGATGTTGAAACGACCGATGATCTCTCCAACTGTAAAGAATCCGATGACCTCCGCAGCAGTAACACCGGCCAGGGCGATCTCCTTCTTGTTCGCGTTGCGGATACGGGTTAGGATATATTGGGGCGAGAAGTTGGCGTTCTGAAGGGTAGCAGGGTTGCGAATAGCATTGATCAGAGGCTGGAAGTATGATTGGAAGGTAGCAGAGCTCCTGAAATCGGATTAGTGGGACTGTTGATGTTGAATACTGACAAGAGCATGGCGGGTGCGCTTACGGAGGAGTCATGTTCTGCCCACGGAACACCAGCTTGCCAAGTTCAAGGCCGACCCTGGAGTAGTAGATAGTAGGGGGTATCATGGCTGTTATAGGAGAACAACGGGTCAGCAAATCCACTTTTATGTGTGAGAGAAAATGGCCCAAGTATCGCCCTTCGAGTACCCAGGAAAGGAGGGACAATCCGTCGTTACGCCATAAAAACCAGCCACAAAGGTGCAGATTGTAAACCGGAGACGTGGGATACAATCTCCCGGGGTTTCACTCACATTCAATGAAGGAGACGACTTTTCCGGTTCTTCCACCAACTTTCTTCAGGGTATTGCCGAGGCCCTGAGCAGCGTTCGTGATCGCAGGACCGGCAGAGGAAGAGACACGAGAAAGGCCCTGCTGCGCCTTAGAGGCAGTGGAAGAGGCAGTCTCGGTCGCCTTAGAAGCGGCTTGAGATGTGGAAGAGGAGTGTCTGACCGCGGTCCGGGTCAGGAACTGCGATTGCCGCAGCACGGCACGGGTCGCCGTGGCAGGCATCTTGATAACCACTGGAAGAGAGAGAAGAGAAAAATGAGAGTGCACACCTGAGCTGTCGCAGGCAAGAAACAAAGAGGTCCAATGGCGGGTTGGTCAAGAGCCGTCGCGCAATTGCAGGACTAGAATCTGAGATTTGAAGCTCGGGAAGTTCAGGGAATTCGCCCACATCGCATCACGTGACATTATCCTTACCACCGGGTTTGCTCTCCACGAGCCTCACGGATTCTCCTTCTCTCTAGTCCGTGAGCAATCATGTAAGGACTTTCAAACTCATCATTGCTTACCTCTTTTACATGGACAGGCTTTACTCACAAGGCCAGGAGGACGGGAGATCGTAAGTCTACCAATAATATCTAAGGCCCTGATCCTGTTTACTCTGTCTCGTGCTCTGATTCTATCTATACATGCATCGCAATCTCGATCCCACCATTGTGCTTTTCATTAAACTGACTTTTAGCAGAGGGTTTATGCTATAGTTTCATAGGTGATTCGAGTCAATCTAATCTGATTTTTCTCTCAAACAAATATGCTGCTCGGCCTTTGAGGAGGTACTGCAGTCCCAGGAAACAACTGCATTGCGCCTCTCACGCTTCGCTTTTATGGCTCACTGGATTGCGTGCCGCCAGTTGACTCTTGATCACAGTCATTTAAATTCATGTGCAATCAAGCGACTGTTCAATCTTGAAAAAACATTTGGTCCTATTGAGACTCGGCGCATTCATGGCAACACTGTAAAACTCCGAGGGCAATGTTTCCTCTTTAGCAATCCTAACAGAGGCACCGCTCATTATACGGGACCCGGACCTGCAAGGTAGCATTTCTCCCGATGCCAGCGTTGCGGATGGGCGCAGTGTTCAATATCCGCTCTATTAATGATGATACTGGAGAACAATAAGCCTCTACGCCGGCCGATGGCAGGGATAACCGTTGCGCGTTCGTCTGATACGACCCTTCGTTCAAGTATGCACAATATCTGCCAACAAGTCAATTGTTGTACCGGAATGCATCCTAGGAGTCGAATGTGAACTGCACTGAACGACCAAGACACCATTGATGGACTTTATACCGGGGAATCAAGGATCGCTTGCTTCTCTACGAGAGAAGTGAAGACTTGCCCATGCTTGTCAGTGTCCACATGACAAACTTCGAATCATATGTAGCCGGTAGGATTATATACCCTTACGTTGCTGTTACCATGTAAGGAAAGAACCTAGTTCCAGCTAAGATAAGCTTAACACTAGCAAAGCCTTAGTTCCGAGACTGCAATAGGCTGGCATTTAATGTTGATCCAGGAAGCCTCCGATTTCATGAGGTATAGCAGCTTCCATGACTGACCGTGCCGACTTAGAAGAACTCTACGCCTTCCGCAAATCAATGACGAATCCTGATTTATTACACGCTGTATGGCTGGCATGGATGTCAGGTGCTGAGCCTAGCTAGTTTCAATGTTTCACTTGCAGATTTGATGCATAGCGTCACTGCTGTTGCTTAAGAATTGATAGCTGAAAGCTGTTTCAGGTTCAGAGGACATTTCGAGGATCCGTCGAGAGACCTTACATGTATCCCTAGCTGGTGGAATAAGTAACCTCTATATATATTGGACAGCTCAGCAAGCGTTACAGACACACCGAGCTATCCTAATACTGGTGGTGCAGGTGGATGGAGGATTCTCCACCAAAGAATAAGAGATGACTGAGTGCCACCGGAGAATTACCGATAGCAGCAAGGCAGATTTCCTCAGTCTCTGGTACGTATCTATGTGTCTGCCGTACCGAAAGCAACAAAAAATGGGACTGGGCCATTGTGCTTATTTATGCCTGTGCGGAAGGGGAAACTGGACGGTAAAGAGGCTAAATACCCTACTCTCATTGCAATTAACCGAGGCCACTTCTGGATCTACCGAACCATCAACCCTGAAGTCATGATAACTTCGTCCTTCCATCGATCATTCGTCATTATCAACCGAGATAACCATACTGAAGATTGCCCTTTGAATAATGCTTTGTTGATTTTTTCCTTCTGAGATACTTTGCCAGGTGCTACCTTAAGTACGGATGAATTCCGGTCCTCTGCGACAAGTTGGATCTTGAAGCAACTTCAAAACATCGAGGCAGCTGAAAGATAATGGAAATTCCTCACTCATTGGAGGAGGCAATCATCATGTACAGAAGGTATGCCCCTAGTTACTAACGATCTGACCGGGATAAGGGCTATTGATGGACTTCTGAAACCAACGAGGGGCCCCCGCATAGAAGTCCGGATAAAAGGCCATAGTGGCGGGCTCCTCTAGATGCCACGATAGTTCTCCTCCACACATTTAGTATCCAATGGATAAGTTTCTGACTGGGCAATGCTTGCCTCTCTGGAGCATCTTCCGTCCGCATGATCTACTATTTAGTATAATCGGTGTCGTGGAAAAATACCACCCGTACAACATGGAGGGGCAGGTATTTAATCTGGTTGTACCCCAACCTAGATCTCCTAATCTTCACTCTTTCACCTCTCCCCGCTCTCGTTCTTCGGTCTGCGTGTTTTCGACTCCTTTAACCGCGAACTCCCCTGATTGAATCATGGCTACCGCGACCGTTCTCGAGAAGCCCAACATCGGTGTTTTTACCAACCCCAAACATGACCTGTGGGTGGCCGAGTCCAAGCCGACCCTCGAAGAGGTGAAAAGTGGTGAAAGTCTCAAGCCTGGAGAAGTGACCATCGAAGTGCGCAGTACCGGAATCTGCGGGTAAGTTGCTAGACCGCCCACTTCATGTCGCCTTGGCCCTGGCCCGACTGACAACTGGTCCGCCAATACAGATCCGACGTGCACTTTTGGCATGCAGGATGCATTGGTCCCATGATCGTCACGGGGGACCATATTCTTGGTCACGAGTCGGCCGGAGACGTTATCGCGGTCGCGCCAGATGTCACTTCGCTCAAAGTTGGAGACCGAGTCGCGATCGAGCCCAACGTTATCTGCAATGCATGCGAGCCATGCCTGACTGGTCGCTACAACGGCTGTGAGAAAGTCGCCTTTCTGTCGACACCACCAGTGGATGGACTGCTGCGGCGGTACGTCAATCACCCCGCAGTTTGGTGCCACAAGATTGGTGATATGAGCTATGAGGATGGCGCTTTGTTGGAGCCCCTCAGTGTGTCACTAGCTGCCGTCGAGCGCAGCGGTCTCCGTCTAGGTGACCCTTGTCTGATTACCGGAGCCGGTCCCATCGGTCTTATCACCCTGCTTAGCGCGCGCGCTGCGGGTGCAACTCCTTTGGTCATCACTGATATCGACGAAGGTCGCTTGAAGTTCGCGAAAGAACTCGTGCCTGAGGTCCGCACCTACAAGGTGGAGATCGGTCTCTCCGCGGAAGAGACTGCAGAGGGTATCATCAATGCGTTTAACGACGGTCAGGGAGCCGGTCCCGATGCTTTGAAGCCTCGTATCGCCCTTGAGTGCACTGGAGTTGAAAGCAGTGTTGCTTCTGCCATCTGGAGTGTCAAATTCGGCGGCAAGGTGTTCGTGATTGGCGTCGGCAAGAATGAGATGAAGATTCCATTTATGCGCTTGAGCACTCAGGAGATTGATCTCCAGTACCAGTACCGGTACTGCAACACCTGGCCGCGAGCTATCCGTCTCGTGAAGAATGGTGTGATCAACCTTCAGAAGCTAGTCACCCACCGCTACGCACTGGAAGACGCGCTCAAGGCTTTTGAGACGGCCGCAAACCCTAAGACAGGAGCCATCAAGGTCCAGATTATGAGTTCGGCTGCTGACGTCGAAGCGGCCTCCGCTGGTCAGAAGATTTAAACCTTGTCAATGCTTTTGATGGAGAAATACCGGGTTTTTCAGAGCTGGCGCGTCGCCGCGTGTCGCCTTTGCTATGATTGTCTTTACTATTCTTTGACGGACGGCGTATGATGTTGGCTAACTGGTTTGTTTGTGCATTGTGATAATGAACATTGGTGATGTTTTATGACCATTTCCCTAGAGATGCATGCAGGCTGTGAGATTATAGAGATGCAGGTAGAAATTCATTTATTATCTGTTTTCTTTTTGTACTCGATCGTAATATGTACGTGGAATAAGCGGTCTAGAATGACCGGGATGAGCGACCTCTCAAAGTTCTTCTCCCGAGGTCACCTCCTCATCCCTCCTTTCCTGCAACTCATCTGTCATCTGGTTCGCCATCATTTCGACTTTCGGAGAATATAACTGAGGCTATGCGTCGATCAATTGAGCCACGGCGTATTGAGCCGCCACCTTGCCGCAAATATATCAGAAGCCAAACAGACACTCGATGTGTCCAATGTTTGCTTCGACAGACCAGCAGCCCATTTTCACCACTTAACCGGTATGACATGTACCTATTTATCTTTCCGTTGTTGGAAGGTGCTAACCTATGGAGAGTATGTTGCCCAGTTCAGTCAATATCACCACGCAATATGCCAAATAAAGCTCTTTTGAAGGCGTCTTTCGGGTTCTTCAGGCTTCCGAGCGCCTGACCCTGCCATGAAGTGTCCGAGAGAGCTTTTAGGCCCCAAAGGTCTAGGCACCTTGAGCAAGGGTATCCAGCTCGGCCGGACTGTATCCATAGAGTGGTGGCATATTACAGCACTAAAGCTGAAGATCTACATTCTATCGGCTTTGAAGTCTGTTACTGAACCGATGCCCAATATTTGACCGAGCTACAGACTCCCCACAAGATAGAGGAAAGCGTCATTTTATCGCAAATGGCCATGGCTTCCTCCTCCTTTTGCAACTCTGTTGATGGCAATTGCCGGCATCCATGGCCCACGCCTCGGTGACCCCTACAGTTACGCTCAGCTTACGGGGAATGAACTCCCGAAGTCCTGTTCGGAGCGGGTCTTGAGCGTGGATCCCTTGCATAGCGAGTCCGATTGATATCCGGGACCATGCAAGCTTCTCTTCGTTCCAGTCTCGCTCAGGCATACAGCGCAGTCGGTCCAGCACGTTGACTGTGTTTTATTGTCGCTCATATCACCTGGTTGTAGATATATTACAGCGGTGATACCCTCATGGTCGATTCTCCTCCTCCTACGGGTTTCAACTCATCTTCCAACTCTCAAGATGTTGGGGTCCCTACTTTTCCTGCCTCTTGTCGGCGCCGCCGTCATTGGGCCTAGGGCAAGCAGCCAGAGTTGCCCTGGATATAAGGCATCGCATGCTAAACGTAACAGCCACACTTTTACCGCGGACCTGACACTTGCAGGTAAACCATGCGACACGTATGGCACCGATTTGAAGGACCTGAAGCTCTTAGTGGAGTATCAGACGGGTGAGCATTTACGGGGATGAATGGTTCTTGATTTCTGCTAATCAGCATTTAGATGAACGCCTCCATGTCATGATCTATGATGCCAATGAACAGGTGTACCAAGTTCCTGAGTCCGTTCTGCCCCGTGTTGGCAGTGGCAATGGCACTGAGAAGGATTCTGCTCTGAAGTTCGATTACGTGGAAGAGCCTTTCTCGTTCACTGTGTCTAAGAATGGAGATGTGCTTTTTGATACATCTGCGTCCAACCTGATCTTCCAGTCACAGTATCTGAATCTTCGCACCTGGCTACCAAACGACCCTTATTTGTATGGTCTCGGAGAGCATGCCGATTCCCTCCGATTGGAAACGAACAATTACACCCGTACTCTATGGAACCGTGATTCCTACGGTGTACCGAGCCACAGTAATCTGTACGGTGCTCACCCTGTGTACTACGACCATCGCGGGAGTGCTGGAACTCACGGTGTCTTCTTAGCAAATTCGAACGGTATGGACATTAAAATCAACAAGACACTGGATGGCAAGCAGTATCTTGAGTACAACATACTCGGAGGTGTACTTGATTTCTATTTCTTCACCGGTTCGACACCCAAGGAAGCTAGTATCCAGTACGCGGAAGTTGTTGGGCTTCCAGCCATGCAGAGCTACTGGACCTTTGGCGTATGTTTTCTTCTCCGGACACCCACCCGGGCACCTTTGTAGCTGGGATGAATCTAGCCGCTGACCAGACATAGTCCCACCAATGCAAATACGGCTACCGAGATGTTTATGAAGTGGCTGAGGTGGTGTATAATTATAGCCAAGCTGGAATCCCTCTGGAGACCATGTGGACCGACATTGACTATATGGAGCTGAGAAGAGTGTTCACTCTCGACCCGGAGAGGTTCCCACTTGGGAAAATGCGGGAGCTCGTGGATTATCTTCATGATCATGATCAGCATTATATTGTCATGGTTGATCCCGCTGTAGGCGCCAGTGGTAAGCCTCCATGAAAGTATGCGGAAGCCATCATTGACAGTTTAGACAACCCGAGCTATTGGAGAGGAGTTGAGCAGGATATATTCCTCAAGACGCAGAACGGTAGTCTGTACAAAGGTACACAAGCCCAACTATGGCGACCAGTGGTTATTGACATAAAGAGAGAGCTAACGCACGTCTAGGTGCTGTATGGCCTGGTGTAACTGTCTATCCTGATTGGTTCCATCCAGCTATTCAAGATTACTGGAACGGGGAGTTCAACAAGTTCTTCGATGCTGAAACCGGTATTGATATTGATGGTTTGTGGATTGATATGAACGAAGCCGCAAATATGTGCACCTTTCCCTGCACCGATCCGGAAAGATACTCTACTGAGAACTATCTTCCACCTGAACCACCCGCTGTCCGGCCCAGTAACCCTCGTCCGTTGCCTGGATTCCCGAATGACTTCCAGCCAATCTCCTCGAAGCGACTCTCGAAAAGAGCATATGGTGATAAGCTTGGGCTGCCCGGCCGCAACCTCCTTAGCGCCCCCTACTCAATTCAGAATGCGGCTGGAGCTCTTAGCCAGAACACAATCCAAACCAACATTGGCCACGCGGGCGGTTACGTTGAATATGACACCCATAACCTCTATGGAACCAGTAAGCCAGCTTACTTTCAATTGTTAGTTTGTCTGACTTGCTGTTTAGTGATGAGTTCAGCCTCTCGAATAGCAATGCAGCAACGCCGTCCGGACGTCAGACCCTTAATCATCACTCGCAGCACGTACGCAGGTGCCGGAGCACATGTTGGGCATTGGTTCGAGACATCTTTACTATGAACTCGACCTAGCACTAACGCTGTACAGGCTCGGTGACAATCTCAGCACTTGGAAGCTGTACCGCGCCTCGATCTCCCAGGTCCTGGCCTTTGCTTCGATGTTCCAGATCCCCATGGTAGGAGCTGACGTCTGCGGCTTCGGTTCAAACACCACAGAAGAGCTCTGCGCCCGCTGGGCATCACTTGGAGCCTTCTACACCTTCTACCGTAACCACAACGAAATTGACAGCACCCCCCAGGAGTACTACCTCTGGGAAACGGTAACTGAATCCGCGACCAAAGCCATTAATATCCGGTACCAGCTCCTCGATTACGTCTACACTGCCTTCCATCGCCAGAGCAAAACCGGTGAGCCCTTCCTGCAGCCTCTATTCTACCTGTACCCAGAGGACAAGAACACCTTCGCCATCGACCTGCAGTTTTTCTACGGCGATGCCATTCTTATCTCTCCCGTCACCGAGAAAAACTCGACATCCGTCAACGCATATTTCCCTAAAGATATCTTCTACGACTGGTACACTGGCGCCGCAATCCAGGGTCAGGGCACGAATATCAACCTTTTCAATATCAACATCACCCACATCCCCATTCACATTCGTGGCGGCAACATTGTCCCCATCCGCTCCTCTGGCGCCATGACAACCACCGAGCTGCGCAAGAGGGGCTTCCAGCTTATCATTGCCCTTGGTACCGACAAAACAGCTTTTGGAACCCTGTACTTAGACGATGGAGACTCGCTCGAGCAGACTGACACTGCCAACATTGAGTTTGAGTACCGCAGTAGTGTTCTCAACATCAAGGGGCAATTTATCCGCGATGTCCCTCTTAAGATTGAGAGTGTAATTTTGCTTGATCAGACAACGACTGCTGGGGCTGGGCGGCACAACCAGAAGCAGGTTATTGAAACCAAATTGGAGCTTACAGCGCCTACGAGGGTGAAACTAGCTTAGTCCCTTGCCTAAGACATGCGTGGAATATGCTTCACTTGGCACTATCACTGTGCCTTTTGGATAGAACTCATAGTAGCCTGATTTCTATAATACCTTGTCTAATTCCCTCAGTCAATGGTCTAAAGTACATAAACAGAATCCTAATAAAGACGGCTGGACGAGCTTATGCGGTATATTGCCGCACAATGCTGTCAGAAACCCAAGCCTGAACATATTGGGAATGCAAGGGATAAAGCAATAACCCGTCGCTGCCAGGGACTTCGCTTCATCCCTGTCGACACGTACCTAGTACGTAGGTACGTGCGTCCTCTAATCAAGCCAGGCATCGACATCCTGAACGAAAATCCAGGATCTGCATTCCACATTCAACTCTGCCCGCACCCATCTTCATATACCACGCCGCGGTATACCTATCCTCGCTCCTTTCCCTTCCGCATCAATATATTTTGCTTTATTCTGACAAGCCATCACCAGTTCATTATCCAACAACCATCAGATAGGAGACGGAAAGAAGCGAAAGAAACATCAACCATGCACCTGTCCATCTCAGCTGCCGCCCTCCTCGCGCTCTCCTTAGTCCGGCCAACAGTCGCCGGACGACCCTGGTTCTGCCCTCTAGCTCTGGACGCCAAGTTCCTCCAGGTCCCATTCTGCTGTGAGGGATTTGTTCCGGCGCGGGACTCCAAGGTCTCGTATGAGGGCGTCAATTGTGCGTATCATCTGCTTTCGTATTATATGTGATGTGTCTTGTCTTGCTTATACATGAAGTTGGAACTGGATAAGGGCGAGTGCTAATGATTACTGGCGGGTAGGTATTAATGTCTCGAGTGATGAAGACTTCGTGAAAACTTGCCCTAAGGGTGGGACACCGAAGTGCTGCTATACGATTGTGAGTACCCCGGCTCTTGTGTTTGCTGTAAGTGAAGAAAGACCGGCTAATTGTTGTTTGCATAGGGACCGAAGGTTATCTGCACGACTGAGGTTGGTGATGGGGTTGATGAGTAGGAGCAATGTCGTGGACTGCTGAGGCGGATACGAGCATTAGAAGGATAGGGCTTGGTCTTGTATCGATAATCGGTTAGAGGTTGGATGTGGCTAGATATTGGGTCGACCATCCATTAATTCCTCTATATTGTATCGAAACACCCTCTTTGCTACGGCCCACGAGCCACATCGTCGTAGACACATTTCCGTAAATGGTTCAATGTCAATGTTGCGAAATCTAGTATGCGGCCAGTCCGTCGCATAAACCACGCGGGTGGGCGCCTCGCGTATGAACTCTCGAGCTAGGACATCTATATCTCGGAGCTTTTCATCCTTGCTGAAGCGATACGGAGCGGATATTTTCACCCATGTATACCCCCCTTGAAGCAGGTTCATTAGCGATGGGAAACCGCGGAGGAGATACGGGTCGAAATATGCCCCCTGGTCCCATTTCAACTTGGGCAGATCCGGGCACCCAAAGTGGTCGATGCAGACCTTGACTCCGAGCTTGGGGATTATCTCTTCTAGGTGCGGCATCGTGCTCATGGGCGTGTGGACCTGAATCATCCAGCCCAGATCTCGAATGAGCTGCGCTCTTTTGGAAAGCGCATCGTTTAGTTGTTGATGAACCGGTGTGACACCTTTGGACATGAAGTTGACTCGCACACCGCGCACACCTAATGAGTGCCATTCTCTCAATGTTGACACTTTGGTTTCACGCGGGTCTATATCGACCACGCCTCGCCCGTGGGAAGGTCCAATGCGCCGAAGGGCGTCGAGGAGACACGAATTGTCAGTTCCGTAGATGGATGGTTGAACCAAGACGACGTTTTTGATTCGCAGCGTTGACTCAAAGGCCATGGCATCGTCAAGACCCTGGCCTGGTCTGCTTTGATATGCTGCCTTTGCGACGACTGGATATCTCCTGTCCGTGACATGCATGTGACCGTCCCAAGCGCCAGCTGGGATCCATTTCCTTAATGGCTTGGACTTTGTAAGTCTCATAGACGATTCAGTACCCAAGAACGACCTGGGGTGTCTATAGAAATCTAGTCTTGTTTTCATAGGTGCAAGTGCTGGAGTGAAGGCGGTCCTAAGAGTGGGCAATGCCACTGGAAAGCAGGACCGCGATGCCATCGTTGAAACGTATGCATCCGGTACCTCGGACGATTGTGATAAGAATTCCTCTATGGCTATATTCACACCAATCTCTGCCTGCCCCAGAAAGGTAGAACGACGTGACGGATCACGGAGGATAGCCTCGGGGGCCAGAAAACTCGAAGCCTAGCTAGTCTTCTCAAGTTCTCATTGCATCGTTGATCATCGAGAGTCGGTTAGCTCGGCGTTTATTGCTTGGTAAAGACTCTGATCCGCTTCCGTGCCAGGCTGAGCAAGATGGGGCTTGTTGGTGAGATTGTGGATGCTGTGGATCCGTCAGGAGAAGCCCAATGATCTTGAAGCTCAATTAACGTACCTGAGAATTAGATTCGACAGATCGATGCCAGTTCGCAGTCTGAGTGATATTTCTTAGATTCTCATGCTATCGTTGTTCGGCAGATTGATGCAAGTCGATGAGAGCACTTGTCGATGAGAGTGTGTGCAAGGCGCGGAAGTTGACCGAGCAACATATTTTGGAGATTTCCTTTGTCACACCCCTCCAACACCTCATGATCCTCCCGAGGACCCAATCCCTCTGCCGAAACTTGAACGTCGAATGGCAAGAATCGGTCTAGGATTTGCGGGATCAGACCGAGATTCATTTTTTTGGCCGCCCCGCCTAGTCGGCAGTCGGCGTCGCCCGTCATGAGTCGGTTGGAGCTGGATAGGTCGCGGTGGACCACTCCTCCCTTTTACGTGTTTGTGATCCTCGTTATAGCGTGCGGCAGTATCCCTAAAGGTATCATCTATAAATCCTTCCATTACTTGAAAAATTTAGTCAGGACTCTTGCTGATATTTGAAGTCTCTAGGCTACGATGAAGGTGGATATAGCGCTTCTGTGCGCCTCTACTCCTTCAAGGCCGACTTCAACCTCCTCGACTCGAACTGGACGAACGACGAGATCGGGTTAGCGAACCGCATAGCGAATATAACTTCTTTTAATGTCCTGGGTGCGGCACTTGGCGCTTTGGTATCCTTAGACTTGAATGACCGGCTGGGAAGACTCCGGTCATGGCAACTAGCCTGCGCGGTGTGGATGTCAGGCACATTCATCCAGGTGTTTGCCTCCGGGATGTATGGGTTGTTGCTGTTTGCTAGGATATGGGGTGGACTCGGTGCCGGGGCGTTGACTGTGGCGACGCCATTATACTTGTCAGAAATTGGTTTGTGAAGCCGGGACTGAAGGGTTGAACGTGACTGACCGTTCTCAGCGCCCGCACGAACGCGAGGTCTGATTGTCAGTATTTATATGGTCGTTCTACTGACAGTATTAGCTCTTGGTGAGACGTCCTTCCTTGCATACCCGTCCCGCTTCTAATGACATTTAGGTTTCTTTATTAATTACGGCGCCAATATTCATATGTCTCCAACACGGATGCAATACCGCCTGGTGCAATCTATACCGTTGATCCCTGTCGGGATCGCCTTTGGTGCCTCGACCATGATTCCAGAGACACCCCGCTATCTCGCCTCAAAATATCGTCTCGAGGAAGGGCGGAATGTCCTCGCCCGCCTCCGCGGATTGGATGTTTTGTCCCCCGAAATTGAAGAGGAGTTCAGCCTCATAACCACCCAAACGCGCCTCAGAACTGACACTCTTTCATCCATCTCCAAGTGGGCAGCCTTTAAAGAAACGCAATCAAATCCCAACTATCGTCAGCGCTTCTGGCTCTTGATAGCCATGCAGACGATCTCCCAATGGACGGGCGGCAATGGCATAACCTACTACGTTTCGTCCATCTTCGAGTCCGCCGGCATCACAGGAAGCGCTACATCCCTTGTCTCCTCAGGTGCCTATGGAGTCGTCAAGCTCGTATTCACCATGGCCTTTACGTGGGGATTGATCGACTACCTAGGCCGTCGTTATTGTGCACTCCTCGGCTTAACGCTCCAACTAGCCGCGCATGTCTATTTAGCCTGCTACATGGGCGTTCTGCGCCCAATCGATGATACGGAGCTGGTTAACAAACCCGCTTCCAACACAGCCGTCGCAGCCATTTTCATCTACGCCATCGGTTGGTCCATTGGCCTCTGCACGATTCCGTATCTCTACGGGACGGAAATCTTCCCTACGCGCATCCGAAATGTCAGCTACGCCGTGAGCATGTCGCTGCACTGGTTCTTCCAGTTTGCTGTCGTGCGCGTGACGCCTAACATGTTTGTCTCGCTGCATGATTGGGGTGCGTACATGTTTTGGGCCATCGTATGTTTTGTGGGTTTAGTTGTCCTCGGTATATGGATGCCTGAGACTAGGGGAGTAGATATTGAGCGAATGGGAGAGCTTTTTGAGGGCCCCTGGTATCTCAGGTGGCGCGCTCGGGTTCGACAAAAGGATGGGGAGGGGATTGGTCAATGAACCTTCATTTGGTTTGGCATTTCGGACGTTTTGGGATTTCACACTACCCTGTTCTCGTTTTTATTATTTACAGTGCTGAACTCGCTATATACCCCTGATATACAACGTATAAATATATTGCGCAATCCATTTTCAACTCAAATTTGCAAAGCTAACTCCGCCCAACCCATCCATACCCCTCCGCAGGCGTCATATTCGTCGTAATAGGTTCCGCATACGAAAATGCCTCAAACACCTCAGGAGTGATCTCATAAGAAGCGGGATTTTCTAGAGACATTAACGGTTCCGCTAACCCGTTGAAGTCGTGCGTTACTGCTGACCGCGGAACGTCATGATGAGATGTACCAAAAACCGATGCGTACATGGACGGTTGATAGGGGTAGAACTGGTTTGTGGATGCGCCAATATCGACGCCTGCATGAGAGATCGTAGAGGAAGTTCTGTGGTACGCGGAGACGGGGTGAGATGTAGGGGGTATGTTAGACAGAGGATATTGATCAGCGGGTGAGTGGCGATGTGTAGTTGGAGGTTGTTGTGGTTGAGGGTGTAGTGCGTCTTGCTCCGAGATGGATAGTGCGATATTGTGGTCCACACGCAGGCGTTGGATTTCTTGGTATATGAGGCTTAATGCTGTATTGATCACTAGACATGTATGGTTAGTCGGCTTGACCATTGAGTGAGCACGTTCTCTAGACGCATACCAGGACTGGAAACCCTAACTGCTTCTAACGCAGAGATGCAGATCTTCAATTTCTCCAGTGACCCCGGAGCCGCGAATTTCAACGCCTGGATTTCGAGGAGGAAAATTGACGCGGCTGTGTACACGCTGTAGGCGATTGAGAGGACGATGTGACTATCGCCGAAAGTGCGCCGGTACATTGTAAATATGGAAAGGATGGCGGTCGCGGACGTCATACAATGGAGTAGATGGCTCTTGTCGTACGCCTCACGGCTCCATTTCGAGCAGAGAATAGGCCGGTGAGTTAGGATGTTGATGGTATGGTAAACACAGCTGTATCATTGTCAGTCTATGTCGACACAATGGGACCCACATTTATACGTACTTTAGGGTCACAACGTGACTGGGAGGAGAATATGGAGGCAGATCTGTTGGGATGAGCTTCAGATGTTCCGGTAGCTCATCCCACCATCCACCCAGGTTGCGGGACTGTTCGCGAACGCAAGTATGGAGCTCAGCCTCAGATATTCGGCGGTTGTGGTCATAGATATGAACCAAAATCTGATTCAGAATTTCCATCAAACCACACATTTCTATAAAACAAGACGTGGAGCGGGCCTGCGTTGGGGGGTATTTTGAACCGTCGGCAAAGACAACCCCGTGGGGAGTCCATGACTCAGTCTCAGACGTATCGTCCAGGATTGTCCTCGGAGGGCAACCTTGCGAGCTTTGCAATGTCGGAGACCTGCCGAAGTATAGAGACATCATTTTATCCCAGAAATAACAGCTCCAGAAAAGGCGATTCCGGATCTCGATATCCTCGTCACTCAACTGAGCGGAGTCCGAATACTTGCGGCTGTCAATCGTGATCCCTAGGTCATCTAGCATTCGAAACGCCATTCCACTATACAACCATGCCTGGGTTCTGTTCCCCTGGCCACATTCACGTGCACTCAAAAGGAGCATAGTCTGAATAGTAGGTATATCCACATGGCCGTCTCTGAGCGAGTCATGAAGACCTGTCACGGCACGATGCCAAAACACGGCTCCACCTTCATATTGTTCCAGAAGAGGACTAATTCTAGGTTCCGTTTTACACCACCGTACCGAATGCGACAGGATTGCGTTGAGTAAAGCGTCTGAATAGTAGGGGCCATTAAGTTTCATGTCCCCTTGTATTAGAAGGTCAGCACGCTTGTAAGGATGTGCGGGTAACGGCGTTACGTACGAGTGAATACAGGTCTGTAGACGAAATTGAAGAGTGGCTGGATCCAGCACCAGTGCGAGTCGAGAAGGTACTGGAATGGTTCCTAGTACGGCAGATCGGTCAGTCGACTACAATAGAGTCAAAATGGAGAGCTTTGCGCAACCATACAGGCATTGTAGCCATCTGCTCAATCGCTCTCTCCCGCCATGCATTATTAACCAGCCGTTCCTTACGGCCGCCCGCTTGGGTAGCAAGCTGCGGGTTCGATATAGCTGGGTTCAATGCACCGCTCGGAAGTTGGAATAAGCTCGTGGGCCCATGGAAAGAAACTCGTCCATCATGTTCGACTTTGAGCCCTTCAAAGTCCCTCGATAGACCCTGATCACCGTTTATCTCATCATCTTTATGATTCGAGCTCGTAGAATTCAGGCTGTTTTCGTTCGTTGAGGCGGCAGATGAAGGGGTTCCCGCGGCGGCGTCTGGGGTCTGCTGGCTGCGATTTTTTGCCAGAGCGTCTTCTAACTCTGCCACTCGCTTCTCCAACTGTTTTGTATAAGCTAAGGTAGGAGCTCTGAAACACCAAGCATCAGCAAGTGATATGAAAGATCGGCAGGCGCTCGGATAGGTTGCATATATTAATGCAAAACCAGCCAACGGGAATCGGGGAGATAAGAAGGTCGGAGTAAGATTCGGGACGGACTCCAACTCACAAACTATAGACACATGGAGTCCCTCGTGCGGCGCATCGCGAACAGGACGGACTGGCTCCGTTGCATTTTACCTAGTGCGAATTGCCGGTAAGCGACAGGGAACAGCACTGCGGCATCTAGCCGAGCAGATAAAGAGGACGGAAGAAAGAATGAAAACCCACTTTGCGCTTACGACACCCTTCGCACGAAAAGGCACTCTTTCGGGACGGATTGGACTTCGACGGCGCGTCCGCCATGGCCGATGATTTGGCTTCTCTGACCATGAAAAAGCAGCTGAGATCGCCATGAAGACGAAAAGTCGGGAAAAGGAGGGAGAGGAAATCGGACCGAGCCCAGTTCAGTTATATCGGGGACTCTGGACTCCGAAAAGTCGCGAGTCCAATAATAGAGCCCAGGATTGATTTCTGATAGTTCGATCCCCTCATCGGAGGCTGAGCGACATCGCAGCAAGGCGGGGGAGACTGGAGAGTGGAACGGGGACTGGGACTGGAGACAAGAACCAGACAGTTACTCCCGCCCTTCACATTGCGCTGTTTCGGGCAAATTCGACGATCCCCAAACTAACGCGCTCAGGGATGGTCATGATGCGCCTCATTTTCAGCTCTAGTATCGCTGGCTGCGTTTTTCGTACTCTGGGAAGCCTCACGTGCTCCCAGTCGACAAAATCATAGACAAATACTTTCATCAGAGCCTTCAAACTCACGCTTTACTCTGTGGCTACATGGCTATACTGTACAAAGGCCAGTCCTCCTAAAGTCTATCGATAGTATATTATACAAAGTGCTTCTCCAATTGCACTAATAGGTCATGAACTTCGTCAACCGGTAGCGGAATCGCCCGTGGTTTACGCAACGCTTCCTTTCCCACGCGTTGGGCCAGCACCGCCTGCAGCTTCTCGGCATTATGGTCAGGTTTGCTGTTCATCTGGCCCGAAATATCGACGCTGATCCGACCCTCAGCAAGATCCCTGGGGCCGAGAATGAAGATGAGGTTGTATTTCATCTGCTTCGCCCGCTGGATTTTTTTGCTTAGTGTCTGGCTGCTCGTATCGACATCGATCAAAAATGTAGAGTCGGTGGCTGACAGAGGCCGAGGAATCCCATCGGCCGCATTCTGATCAAGAGCTTTAAACCCCGAAATTTTCGCTGCTGCTTCATGCGCCTGCTTTACAACATCGTCATCCTGGTTCACAGTTAATATAATGCCCTGCCGCGGCGACAGCCAAAACGGCCAGCGGCCAGAGTATTGTTCAATAAGCAGGGCAAGGAAGCGCTCAAGAGATCCAAAGTTCGCCCGGTGGATCAAGACGGGCGTTGCCCTTCCAGGCGTAGCTGGGTTGTAGTCTTCCTCTCCCTCTGCAACTTGGTACTCCAACTCAAACCGCCGTGGCAGGTTCATGTCCAGCTGAATAGTGGACAACTGGTGGTACTTGCCAGCCTGGTCCTGAAGCTGGATATCGATCTTGGGCCCGTAAAATGCGCCGTCACCTTCGTTTATCGCCCAGTCTTTCCCGGTCTGGTCTAAAGCTTCGCGCAGCTGAGCTTCCGCACTATCCCACAACTGGAGGTCACCGATGAAATCCTTTTCGGGCCTCGTAGACAGCACGAGTCGATAGGGACCTAATCCAAATGTGGTCATCACCAGGTCGACAAACCCAAGCGCGGATTTGATCTCTCCTTTGATTTGCTGCGGCCGACAGAAAATATGTCCGTCGTCTTGATGGAATCGTCGGACGCGTGTGAGGCCGCTCAACGAACCAGAAATCTCGTTTCGATGGAGTGGACTGAAGTCGGCGTAGCGTATGGGTAGCTCGCGGTAGGAGTGGTTCTGCGACTTGAACAGCAAACAGTGTCCCGGGCAGTTCATCGGTTTGAGTCCGTAGGACTCATTCTCCCCAGCCTCCCCGTCTGTATCTCCCGTTGCCCCTCGCCCACGCACCTCGTACATGTCATCTTTGTAATTCTGCCAGTGACCAGAGACCTCCCAGAGCGATCGTTTATAGATTGTCGGCGTCAGGACTTCGCGGAACCCGTACTGAAGATACTGTGTACGGAGGAAGGAAATAAGCTTGTTGATGATATGAGTGCCATTGGGGAGGAAAAGAGGCGACCCGGGACTGTAGATGGATGTGGTGAAGAGGTCTTGAGCGGTTCCTAGAGCGCGATAGTCGGCTGAAGACGCAGCTTGGTTTTCGGGGGGCTGTTGCTGTGTCTGTTGATCAGAGCAGGAGCACGGCCGTAAAGACGTTGATGATAGCCATTGGACCCTCGTCGACGGGTATTGGCGATTGACGGGTCTCGTAAATGGTATTTTATTTCGTAGTGACGGATATATGCGGCGCATGCTGACTTTATGAAGAACGAAGTGCTCTTCAAGCGACCGCGGATTAGTCGACTAACCGATCGGCGAGTTGCCTACTGCCTGAGGTGGACGGATCCCGTGATGGCCTAGACCACCATTGCGCCAATGTTTTCTAGCGTCCAATCAGGCCTTCTAAACCCCAGTAGTGCATACTACGGGACCTTGTTTAGTACTATAATAGCTCGGTGATGATTCACTACTTCTAGTAAGACATCAATTCACCTTATGAATTACAAGAGGTAAACATAGCAAAAAACCTCTAAAATATCCTCCTTAGATTAGTTGTTCAGCCTGGTAGTCATCTCGGTAGCTCACAACTACATGGCATCATGTGACTAGCTCTCAGCACCTGGAAGCAACCTCCAGGGTCAGGCAACCCCCTTTCATCACTTTCCAAGCTAAAACTACACCTTATTTCTGACACTGAGTAGCAGAATCCAACTATGCTCAGAACCGGCATATTTTAAAGCGGATACGGGTGGGAAGCTGCATTTTTCCCGTAATGGAGCCTTCACACCACCTTCCGAGACGATGATATCTTGTCCTCAAGTTTCTCAGACTTCTCTTCAAACTTCTACTCCAGCAATACCGCAATGTCTAGAATCGCTACCACCACCCCCTCTGGTACCAGTGCTCTGAAGTACGACGGGTATGCAAGCTTTGCTGCCACGCTTCAAGACAACCTACATTCGGGCCATGAGGTACTTGATTTTTCAGGTGTCAGTGCAGAGGATTTCAATTTCCTTGCGTCTGATAGTCATAGACCTTTGAAGTCCGCCAAATTCACATACAACTTTCTGACAGGGCTCCTAACGATCAGGATGTCGAGGTTCGCTCACGACACCATCACGGGTTTGTTTAGAGCTATGGTTGACAAGCAGCTTTTCACGATGGGCATATATGACGAAGTTTTACCCCTTGCATCGCCTCTGACTGTACTGGACAACTGGGCAAAGGAACCGGATGCGTGCTGGGCACCTGAATCAACAGGTAACTTGACAGTTGTTCTCGAAGTTGGCGCATCAGAATCTGCCCCGAGACTGGCGATCGATGCAAAAGCATGGCTGGAAACTCCCGGAACAACGGTCAAGGCATGCATAATAATCGATATTAGCCAAGCAAACAGCTTGATTATTGAAGTTTGGCAGCTGGGCAGAAGGGCTTATACAGTTTCCTCTCGAAACCTACCCTCTCCAGCAATGCGAGTGCAACACGTCGAGATCTTTGACGGAGAAGTAGAGCCCCAGATACATGGATGGAAGACGGATCAAGATTCAGGTGTTGCCTTTACAGACGAAATCCGGTTAGAATTCGCGATACTTGCTGGGCGTCCGCCTGCCACCAATCTTGAACAAGACGTTGTTATGGACAGGAGTATTCTGATTGCATTTGCCAAAAGGTTTTGGTGTCATTAGAACCGACGTCAGCAAAGCTATTAGCTGCCTTTGTTTCTGATAAGCCCAGCCTTTGTTGCAGAAAGTGTTAAAGAATGCTTTTGAGACCTATTCCAGTCGATGGATGATTAGGATTTTGTGCCTTGAATGTTCACTCTGCCCCTACAAAGGGAAAAAGTTTCTTTACCTGCAGGTTGCTGCAATCTCGCTCTGGTTTTATGTGTTGGCGTTGGAGGTTGCATTCCCAAGGCGTTCTAAGGCTGAACTTCTCTAAGTCAATCCTTCGTGTTTGTCTCTTTTTCTTTGAACCCCGAGCACCAATGACTTGTATTCTTCAAGGTATCATTTTCTTCCTTCCTTACAACATGGGAAACTTGCAGCTCTTGGCCAAGGTGGCCATTTTCTTAATGGGTTCCGCGCCCCGCCAACAAAGAATGTATCGCCAGGTTTGACTTTACTAGCAAATTATATGGACAATTTGTACGTCTTAACGACAGCGCCATAAACTAGAGCTGGTGATCTCGAGGAGATAGAAGGTAAACAATAACTTACTGAGGTAATATTATGATATGCCCAAGGGAAGAAGGCAGAATACAGCTGTATCGGCTACAAGTACGTAGCTTACAAAGACGGGTTCCTTTATAATGATAGACACCAAATATACTGGACGATCCTCTATGCGATGCTCTTTTTATTCTCACTTCTGCTGTCTACAACTCATAGAGAAGCATTGAACTGAACCCAATATAGTTCACTGTGCTCGACAGGTCACCTGGGCCTTGAGCCTCGCGGCCTCCACGAGTGGGTTTGCGTGGAAGTACATTGCATGGAATTACAGAGGTTTGTTAGAGCGACTTCTAAAACGGCGTCAAAGTAGTCATGGCTGCTTGCTCACTGTCACCACACGATAGAGTATATCTTAGGCATACTCTTGACGGTAAAATTTTATCTCTAAAACTGCCAGGAGTCATAGGCCACATATCCAACTGGGCAATCATATGGGACAATAGCTTAGTAGGCAAATATTGCTGAGCTTAGTCAGCAATCAGACTAACCTATAATGGATAAGTGCAACTCTTTAGTCACCTGACTTTATATGATCTCGCCCCGCCATGGTGACCGGCGCCCGTGACAACAATCATTTAACATAAATATTTCTTTTAAAGCTATATTTTTACCGTAGAAGTAAATTTCTGTAGTTTCTTGCTGGGTAAAAAATGCTAGCTAAATTATAATATTCATACATATCAGGCTACGCATATTAGGGGCATGGTGCGGTTGCCGCTATGAAGGGGCCATCTGATTCATTTGGCGTTTTCCTAGTTTCCCCGCCAGCCTTCTACTTTAGATCGACACAGTATAAAAGCTTGTGTTCTTAATAATCCACCTCATCACTACTTTACCACAATAGTCTTGATCCTTCCTAGGTATATACAGTGCTGCTGAAAGCTGTTGCACTCATCACACTTTGGGACGGTCACAGCCAGAGATTTCTCCTCGAACGCGATTTTTGTGCCCAAAACGGGATAACGCCAATATCAAATTCGAGCGCCAACTCGATGTCTGCTTCGGTCTTGGGTGAATCGTGGGTAGTAGCCTCGGCTCACACCGAGGGAGAAGATACCAAAGGTAGAAGCTGTTCTGAGGCGCCGGAACAGACTCGATCGGTCATAGAACCTGGATGTAAACATGGATCAGAGTCTTCGACCTCGTCCGTGCCAGGACCGGAGTTGATTATGCCTTCAATCTACGAGACACCAATTACCGAATCATCCTGGGTTGTGCCGAATGTGCGCGCAAAGGCAGAACATGCTACTCTCAGGAGAAGGCATCAATCCTCCTCTGAGCTTGTCAGGGCAGGGAAGGCGGCTCCCAATACACCAGACCAGAACGCTCATTCGACCGCAGCATGCGCAGAGCAATCGCAGTCCCGTCTGACATTTTTTGAAACAGCAATCCGATCAATAATCAACGTCATCCTTTGCGCTGCAATCTCGCATCTGCTTATCCTTCCTGAGCTGGTGCAACAGTATCAAGCCATGTGCTCCATCGGTGCCGTCTCGGCGCTATACCCATCCAGCTGTATCTCACCGTATATGCCGCACTTTGGCTCCCATAAAAACAGCCAATCGTCAAGCACGGAAGCCGTTCTATCATCTCAGGCGCGTCTAGAGCTCCTGTTTAATGCAACCCTGCGTGAAATGGCACCCCTCGACAATTCTCTGAAACAGACAGAGTCTCAACTCCGCACAGTCGAACAGGAACTGCGACTCGCGCAACCAGGCACGAAACACGAGTTGGACCTCGAATTCGAGAGCTGCTGGCGTGTCATCCGCACTGCGGCGTGGAAGTTCGACTCCCTCAAGGTCGATCTCCGATCCGCAGTCGACAGTCTCGTCTCAGCGGGCGATGTGAAATCGAACCTTGCGCCAACCGAGTCGCAGGCCTCTTTTGCCCATGATGCCCGTCTATCCACCCAGATGCTACGTCGTGAGGCCTATGTAAACCAGCTTATGACACGCATGCGCTCCAAGGCCGACTCCCTTGCCGCTGACCTTGCTACGCTCGATGACCATCTCGAGTCAATCGAGAACATCGTGGATCGCGAAACAAAACGCTTGCACTTTTCTTCGCAGCCAAAAGACTCATCTAGTCGACTATGGGCTTTTGTAGACGCCATTGTGCCTCCCGGCGTTGCGCTCCCTTCATTTCTCAGTGCACGTAGGGCCGGTAGCCCCGATGACAGCGACGTCGACCCCGCATCTACTACCCCTTCTCCGAAACTTACCCTATCAGAAGTCTTTGGTGAAGCTACAAGGCACCACCACTCCGTCGCTAGGGTAGCAAGAAATCTATCCAAGCAGCTAAAATAGGTTTCGGAAAATAAGATCATTGCCCATTCAGCTGTGAACTTAATAATTTGACGACGTATCATGACCACAAGAACTTGGATGAAAATCAAAATTGACACCGCGGATATGGGTCCGGGAAATTGGCGTTCTTTGAGCATTTACACATGAACCATTGTTTTCTTAATGTACATAGGGGCATTTAAATACCACTTTGAGGACGTGACTCCTTGCTTCATTATTATCTAGGCAGTATATACCTTGTTACAGTAACCTTGCAGCATCCATACGTCCAGTCCACAATAAGTTCATAAAGGAGAGACAGCAAAAAACAGGGCCACCGAGTCATAACAACCATCATGCGTAAGCAAACATAAAGCGCCCTGGAAGGTCTTGACAGCAAAATTAACAATGGGGTAATTCGTAAAAAATCCATCGAGATAGTGCAACCATGTTCCAACCCTGGAAGGCGCAAAGATGGACATGTGGAAAAAGAGACACCAACTCATTGCGCGCTTCATAAAAATTCAATCAATCAATCAAGTGCTTGTATTCACATCATTAGTATGTGCAGCGTCTTACAATATCTCAAAGCGAACGCAAAAAAAAAAGTGACCAAATTATAGCTGGAGCATAGCGGCCATCATGCCCAAGACCGTGAAGAGCCCGCCAGCGGAGCGGGTCAGGGACGAGGCAGCGCCAGTGAACTCCGGGTCCTCGCTAGTTTCGCTGGAGGTAGGGGTTGCGCTGCCGGAATCTGAAGGGGTAGAGGACGCTGAGTCGGACCCAGAGCTGGACCCAGATCCAGATCCAGAGCCGGTGCCAGATCCAGTCTCTGTCGCGGTGGGAGAGGCAGGCTCCGACACAGAGCTAGAACTAGTGGTCTCTGTTGAGGTCGAGGTCGGGGTGCTAGTCTCGGTCTTGGTTTCAGAGTCGGTGGTGGAGGTGGAAGTCGTGGTTGTGGTGGTTGTTTCGGTCTCGCTGCTGGTGGAGGAGCTAGTAGGTTCGGCCGAGCTGGTCGTAGTGCTAGTTGTCTTGGTGGACTGAGAAGGAGGTGTGGAGTCATCGACCTTGATGCTCTGCCAGTCGCCAGAGTTGTCGGAGTAAATGTACTCGGAGCCGGGGTAGGTGTTCTCGATGTGGACAGACTTGATGTACATGGTGAAGGGACCAGCGCTGTAGTCAGTCTGGCCACCAGCCCATTCGATGGTGCCAGGTGCGTTGTCAGAATCGCCACCGGCCCAGATGCCGAGCCTCAAGCGCGCAGGAGTCTGGGGAAAGCGGCTTCCACCCTTGGCATCGGCATAGTTGAGCGTGCGAACGGTGTTACCGTCAATGATCCAGGAGATGGCGTCGGGCGACCATGTGACGGTGTAGGTGTGGAAGATCTCCTGGGGAGTAGCAACAGCTTCAAAGGTGCCGCGGTCGTAGCTGGAGGTGTCGCCCTTGCCGAAGTAGTTGGTCTGAACCTGGGTGGTATCGCCTCCAAGAACCTCCTGCACAAACAAAGCAATTAGCTTAGTTCCCGCGTGGAAGTATGCACGTGTGGATGACAATGAAATGTTTGCTTTGGAAACGACGCAAACGGCAAAAAAAGCAAATATGGGACATACCCAGTCGATTTCATCGAGAACATCCGACTCAATGACAATGCTGCTAACGATACCAACACCGGGCGCAGCCTTCATCACCACTTCGGCCTTTCCGAAGAAAAAGTAGAAGTCGGTGTCGATGGTAGGTGCGTCACCCTTCTTTGCCACGGTGAATTCGGCACCATCAGGGCCGAAAGTGACATCGCCAGAAGCTTTGACCCAACCGTCCAAGGCAGATTCGCCCTGCGTAAAATCAGACGAGAAAGTCTTGCTGTTCAAGCCTGGATCAGGATCGCATGTCGCTGGTACAATGTTAACCTCCATCAACAATAGAGACAACTTTTATTAGAGGCACCTACTCTCCAGAGGATTGCAGTCAGTGTATGTCTGAGCGACGGCGAGAGGAAGCACTGAGGCTAGTGCAGCAGCGTATCGGAGATACATCATGGACTATATGGCTCAAATGAGTTCTTGACGAGTGGGTAGAAACTGCAGTCCGGAAACGGGGAACCCAGTCTATTTATGTGAGGGTCCTTGGAAGTAAGCTTTTCAGCTGGCGCAATCGAAAGTCTGCCCCAGAAAATCGGAGGCTGTACTTCCACGGACGGAAAAAGCAAAAACCCCCAAAGATAAAGCGAAGAATAGGACGAGGGAACTATGCAAGGACGGGTGGAGAAACAGAGTGAATATGTCTGAGTCACTTTCAGCCTCTCTAGAGGATCAGGCAATAGCTATAAATACTTTCTCCTGAGCAACAAAGGCTCCAAGAATCAAGTTGATACGACCAACCACCGTAAAAAAGTTCCTCGGGCCGCTAGCTAGGGTGATTTAAAGCCCAGGATTTCATTGGAGGCAAAATCAGCTGTGCCCCTGGTTGCACCTGGGGTGTGATTTAGTGAATAATGAACTCATGCGGCGCCGATACGAGTGGCGCCCAGGTTGTGACTGAAGGCCCAGAGGCTGCGAGTACTCGTGATTGCGAAATCTGAATCGTATTGACAATATGATTGAAGGAGACACGGCAAATGGAACCGATGGTCAGCGATCTTGCGGTGGAGGAGCCCCAGTCTAAGACATCATACTGTAGGGTCCCGTAGGCGAGGTCCGTGATGGTTCGTCCGCTAGCGTAAGGGTGGGTTTGGCTGGGTGGGAACAGCAGGCCGGGATGATCGCAGCACACCCGGGGAAAACGCTAAGAGTCTTGGTCCGACCAGGCACTTATGCTGGGCAGAACAGGTCGAAGTAGTTCCACGAGGCCGGAGAAAAGGAGCTGAGCATTGTACTCCGTAGAGGAAGCATGTCCTACACTCTGTGGCAATGGCAGCCGCAAGCAGAAAAATCTCCGAATTCAAAAGGCGGGAGGATACAAAGCAGCTGAGGTCGCATTCTGCTCGCTTATCCTCTGCTGTTCCTATCCAATCAGTATAGTGCCTAGTTTCACCCTACTGCGACGTAGTCCCTCTAGCGGGAGGCTGGAGGCTGGAGCGCCCAAACTCTCATTCTAGTCATCCTCGTGGTCGAGGCCGTGGAAAGAGGCCCCATCCCGTGGTTCCACCCAACACTGTCTTCTGTCGGATTCTCTCGGTCAGCCCGGGAAGGAAAGATGATTTTCGGTTGATCTGTTTGAGGATTGTCGCAGATGTTCTGGATGCTGTAATCATGACTGTCAGCATGGCGTAACCAGCGACAATCCGCGACGTGACAACGCAACCTCGCACTTACAGTAGGATTTACAGACCAAAGAGATACATTAGTCAGGAGGCTTGATGTCTCAGCCAAGTGATAAATAGTCGCTGATTAGCGTGAGAAATTAGCAAGTTCAGATAAGAAGATGAAGAGGGATGCGGGCAAGGTCCGTACGCCTTACCCCGTAATGTAAGGACCAAAGGAGTATCGGCCGGAAGTTGTCGCCGAGCCTTGAGGTTTCTCGGCTCACAAGCCCATGATTGTCCCCACGAAAAACTGAATCATCCTCTCTCAAAATATCTTGGGTGGCTGGCGTTGACTCTCCAGGTTTGCCCTGAAAATTGATCCTAAGAGACGAGCATAGCGATCTCTGGTAGAAGGAGAGACAAGCGGCTCATGTGATGGATCGCTGAATCTAATACGAGGGACAGAGATAGAACGCAGAGCCGACGAGGCTGTGACACTGCCACTCTATAACTCTCAGGGGACAACACGAAAAATATGGTCTCTTTTCGCAGGGTTCGAACTTCGAACCGCTCGCTCTTGCAGCCGAGTGCCACCATTGAGGGCCAAGGGTGGGTGTCGAATATTTCTGCCTCAGGCTAATAAACGTTGCCTGATGTTGCCAAACACTGACTGGTGAGTGATGATGACTAACCACTTTTTCCAAAAACAGCCTTGTTGAGGGAGTGACGACGCTGGCAACAACGATTGGTCGACTGACAAGCAGTTCAACTGTTTCAACAAATCAACATGTGTCGACCTGACCCAGCATCAGGCACCTGACGAACCCCCGCCTTTTGGACATCGTGCCTGCTCTCAACACCTTTCATTTACATTTCACTCTCTCTCCTTTCATCTTACTATGCATTGATTACCCAATACGCTCCTTAAAAACAAGGACAATCACTCACCATGGCACCGAAATCGAAGTCGTCTTCGCGCCCTCATAGTGTCTGCATCTCCCGCGCGGCCTCGCCCACCACAGCCTCTCTTGTCTCCACGCTCCCAATCTCCGACCCTGAGCCCCCTGATAACAACAAAGCCTATATCCCGCTCTGGTTCTGTCTGATCTCTTTCGCGGTCATGATTTGTGTCAACTAGGCCACACGCGGAGTCTCAACGTCTGCCGAGGTTCATTCAAAGGCGGTCTGTCGCGGGACGAGGACACCGGACAAGCAAGAGCTGAGACCCAAACGTTACCACTCTCATGGCTTTGTCTCCGCCCTGAAAGATTAGGCACGCCGCTACAATAGCCCGTGTCCAGGGCATTATCGAACTCAATCTCGACAATTGGACGAATCGATGTCCTCCACGTCCAACGTCGTCCTTCTCTACGCATCCATAAAGATCTATACCGATATAGAAGTGTGATTGATGGACTATCGCCACGGCATCCTCAATACAACAACAGCCCTACCAGCGTCTAGCGCTTAGCACCCAGCTCAGCCGGCTATGCACCAGGGTGACACAAACCCATCTCACGAGACTCCGAGATAGTTCAGGCGGACAGGCGTGTCTATGCACCTTTTGTTACACAACTTGAGATAGAAGCTATTACGGACGTGCGGCAGGGTAGCGACAACCCTTGTCCACGTATAGTATCACTTGAGTCGCTCAAATGTTCGAGCTGGATTGCCCAGTTCTGGGAAGTTGATTCCCAACTGATCATATGAATTTTGACCACCTGGCTGGAGAATGTTATCTCATGCCCTGGCGGCAGACTACATCTCCACCAGATTATCTATTTATTGGCGCGGCGTCTAGCGAATACGCCAGCAGTGACATTCAGACTATGACATACTGTTGATTTCCATCCTGCGCTCTGTTTATACTTGGATAGCGATCACATTCTTTATGTAGCCTATTTTCCTATACCATATCTTAGAGCACAAGCATGAATACAAAATGTTTAAATATACATTAACAGCCTCAATTATCAACGATCCGGTACAACCTCATGAGGAAGAGGTTCTATGTGAGAACAGTTCATTCTATCCAACTAACGCAAAGTAACAAGCTCTTCCGCACTAGTAGGATGAATAGCAACACAGCTGTCGAAGTCCTTCTTCGTAGCACCCATCTTCACGGCAACCCCAAAACCTTGCATCATCTCCCCAACACCCAGACCCAGAAGATGCAGTCCAACAACCTTCTCCTCTGGTCCCGCAACAACCATCTTAAACTCAGTTGGGTTCTTCGCCTTCTCCTCGGGCGGGAAGACGGAATAGAACATGGCCGGGAAGCGGGTGTGATAGACCTTGACGTTCTCATCGCCGAAGCGCTCGCGGGCCTGCGGCTCTGTGAGACCAACGGTGCCGACCTCAGGATGGGAGAAGACGACTGTAGGGATGTTATCATAGGAGAGTTTGGCGTTTTTGAATTGAGGACCACCGAAGAGGCGGTTGCCAAGTTGGCGGCCGGCAGCGATAGCAACTATTGTTACATATCAATAAGAATGTTTGAGAAGGGGAATTGAGAAGGGTGGGGTTTTGAACATACCTGGGGTGAGCTCGGCCTGACCTGTGACATCGCCAATAGCGTAAATACCCTCGACGTTGGTGTTTTGGTACTCGTCGACTTCGACGTGCCCGCTCTTGTTGAGTTCAACACCGGGGATCTCAAGATGCAAATCCTCAACTTCGGGGACACGGCCGATAGCCCATAAGAGTTCGTTGACCTCCATCTCCGAGCCATCGTTCATGATCAGTCTGAGAAGCTTGTCCTTGCCCTTGCCGTCGCGAAGGAGCTGAACCTCCTTGATACCAGGGTGGTTCTTGTGAACGTGAATGCCGACAGCTTCGTATCGCTCCGTCATGGTCTTTTGGATCATCGGATCGAATTTGCGCAAGAAGGTCTCGCCACGGATTAACATGTGGGTGTCAACACCGACAGTGCCCATGACACCTGCCAGCTCGACGGCGATGTACCCCGCACCAACAACAGCAAGCTTAGGGGGCAGCTCTTCGATCTCAAAGAATCCATCGCTACTGATACCATGCTCAGAGCCCTTGATATTCGGAAGGCTGGGTCGGCCACCGGTCGCTATTAGAATGTGCGGCGCAGTGTACCGTGTCTTGGTGCCGTCCTGGTTGGTGACCTCAATGGTCTTTTTCTCAACGAAGCGAGCCCGGCCGTGCACAAGGTCAATTCCTTCATTACCCCAGTTTTTCTCGTAGATGCCGTTCAACCTCTCGATTGTGGAATCGCGCAGTTTCTTAAAATGTGTGTAGTTTACGTCAATATCATGAGGGAGGTCATAACCGTAGTGGCGACCAGCCTCGATCGATTCGGTGATGGAAGCGAAGTTCCAGGTCATCTTCTTGGGGACGCAGCTAGCACAGGTATCAATCAGCAACTGTGCCGGTTCACCAGATACGAGTCATTCCATACCCAACATTGACGCAAGTACCGCCGGCGCGTCCACTTTCCACAATCAATGTCTTTGCTCCGTACCAACCTGCAGCTCTACGTCCACTACCGCTACCACCGCTTCCACCACCTAACACAATATAATCATACAGTTTTGTTTCTACCGGCGGCATATTGCTCGAGTTCGCTGCTGGCGCAGTGGATGAAAATTGTCTTGTGAGCGAGGCTAGACGTAGCCCAGTGGAAGTGGAGATAGCTGAGAGAGATGAAGAATCCAGGACTCCTCTCTTCTGGGTTCTATTGGCAATGCCGTAGCCTGCGTAGGCTCGGTGGGATTGAGTGATTGGCGGACAGACGAGAGACGAACGGGTGAGCCGAGTCTTCGACACTTGGGCACTTAATGACCGAAGAGAAGAGCGAGAGAGCATGGAGAGAAATTAATGACGGGCACCCGAAGGAATAAAAGGAGGGGGGGGGGGAAATCTGCAGGCTGGATTGGAGAGAAAAAGCTGGCGGGGAACGAAGCCGGAGGTGCGAGCTTCGGCGCTGGATGACGCTATCGTCCACCAGTGCTGTTGGAAAACAACCGATTAATACAAACAAATAATGCACAACAGGAAGAGAAAAGACCAATTCCAAGTTAATGTAGAGTTCATAACCTCCAACATTGTCTCAAAAAAAAAGTCTTTTTACGTTTTGCCTTCTTCCGTAAACTCATCCCGTAGCCTAGCAACATTACTCAGCACTTATTATGCCGGTTGGTAAGCAGTAGGAATATTGGGACTATTACTAAGATGTGGAAGCATATAGCACAAGCTAGATCCTGCTGGTTATACTGGAATTGGAAGATAGCACGGTACATGAGAGCATTCATACATCGTCTTATTGAGTAGGGCCTGCTGATTAGAGGACACAAGGTCGAAGGAAGACCGCCACATTCATATCAGCTGGCGGTTATCTTTCATACACAAAACAACCAAACGTGGCCCATAGCTGACAATATGGTTTCAAAAAGCCAGACTGTCTGCCTGAGTGGCGCCAGCGCCAGAAATCCTCAAGAGATATGCATCGGAACAGCAGATAAGAAGGGGTATGGCAGAATTAATGAAACAGAGCAAATGTGTAGGCCGTGCTATATGTCTTCATATAATGGTGGTGAATGGAAATGGAGGTATGAAAAACGGCTATTCTGGCATGGAGGACGCAAGCGAGAGGTTAGCAATGGGAGGATCATCGAGAAGTGGGCTCCCAGGCACGGCATCCAATGGAACGGCGTGTAGTGCTGGCTTGGTTTCATCTTTCAAAAGACCATTTACCCTTCTCTCCAGCCTATCTTTGACCCAGTCCGCAACTTCCTGATCATCTGTAACTGGTGGTGTGACGTCGCCAGATGCGCCATCTGCGAGAGACACGGATGGTATGTCGGGGTTAGCCGATTCAGCAGGAGGTTGCATTAAAGAAGATAGCCAAGGATGTCGGATAAGCATGTTGTATGTGGGACGTTTTTGAGGGTTCTTGTCGAGACAGGCCCTGACGAAGGAATGCGCGTCGTCAGAATACCCAGATTCTGGTAAATTTGGAGCTTCGCCATGTACAATGGCCTAGGACTCAATTGTTAGTTGATGGGGATGAAAGCTGGAAAGTGGAATACTGACATGTAGCTGACTGAAGATGTTATTGAAAGTTTCTGGGGGATATGGATACCGGCCGATGGCACATTCAATAATGGACAATCCCAAACTCCATATGTCACTTTGGACACTGTAGGAGCCGCCAGAGGCTCCTGACTGCTGCACTCCACCTCCTGCAATGCGCTCAGGTGCCATATAGCTCTGGCAGCCTATGTTTGTCTTGGCGATACTGGCAACCAGGTTTCCGCTAACTCCAAAGTCACAGATTTTGATCTGACCTCGTGTGTTGACAAGAATGTTCGTGGGTTTCACATCTCGGTGGATGATGTTATGATCATCCTTGAGAGACTTTAACCCCATAACAGTAGAGAGCGCCACTTTGCGAAGAATGTTCTCGGGTATGCCATCACCGTAAAGCTTGTCGATGGAGCCGCCATCCATGAATTCGACGCAAATGTACACAGCACCTTCCTGGAAGAAGGCGCCGTAGAAGTCGATAATGAACGGTGAAACACATCGGTGGAGGATATCCAACTCCATGATGATTTGTGCAAACTTGCTCTCGTCCAACTCCAGCCGAATCTCCTTCATCGCCATGACGGCGCCAGTCAGGGAGTCTTGTGGCTTCGATTCAGTATCTGAACCGTCAGCCCCTGGAGGTCGGCTGACAATGCCACTCAAGCCCTGTCCAGGCTTGCGCATGTGCGGACGGCTATGCCGAACCTTGTATACAGTTCCGTAATTTCCCTTGCCCAATTCATCCATACGATCCACTTCATCTAGAGAGATGCTGAAACTTTGGCCGGACGAGAACTCGATCCCGCCCCCGTGGAGAACGGCTTTGTTCTTGAACTTCAGGGTTCCCGACTTCGTGTCAATGTACTCCGAATACTTGCTGAAGGCTGTCTCTCCACCTCCAAACGATCCACCGGCTGGCGACTGACCTCCAACTGCCGGATTGCTTGGTCCAGTAGCATCTGACAGTTTGAGCCCGGGCTTCATGCGCTTTGCCGCCAGTCCACCTTTAGGAGAGCCACTCACGGGAGAACCGCCACCGACAGTAGGAGCGGAAGCCCAATTTTTCGGAGGTCCCGGACGGTGAGTTGGAGGAAGCCGCCCGGAAACGGTTGGCGCCAACGGACCGTTCATGGACGAAGGAGAGTTATTACCCGATAATGGACTAGACACACTCGGTATGCTTTGTTGACCGCCTTGTGGGATCGCTCCTGTCGAGACGGACGGGTTTAGGTTGGGAGGAGGTGCCCCTTGTCTGGAAAGTTGAAAAGCCTTCATCTTCGCGAGAATGTCCTGGCTCGCACTGCCTATGGACGCCTGCGGACGGATATTAATCCCGCCACCGCCGCCATGCCGTGCCGCATTGACCTGGCCGAGATGTGTGGAAGAGGGAGTGATCCCAGAAGCCTTATCGGAGGTCGGGCGTAGGACCGGTATAGTCTTGGTGCTAGGCGGGGAAACCTCGTCCTGGGGGGTAACAGGGGCAGAATCGCCGTCGGAATGAGGAGAAACCGGAGGATTCTCCACTGCAAAATCGTGTTCAGCGCTCATGGTCGGTAGATCGCGATGCTACGATCAAGGAGAACCGGGAGGCGGCAGGGCCGGAGCACGTTCTCCAGCACCTTTGGGTCGTCTGACAATGCTCAGCAGCTCGGGAGCATGAATTGGAAACGGGGAAAGCGAAGCCGGCTCGGTCGGAGAACGAAACTGGCGAAAACAGGGAAGTTGGCTGACGTGCTGGTAAACAACACTGGACTTGGAAGACAGGAGACAGAAGCGAAGGTCCAGGTAGAAATGTTCACAACGCCTCAACGCGGGGCAGAACCTTGGGCCTTTCTCGGTTGAGAAACGATTAAATGAAGAAGCTCAGCACCGAACATGCGCAGTGTTTTCTCCGAGAAGAAAAAATGGGTTTCGAATCGAACACAGTGCTGAGCAATCGAAGTTTGGTGCTTCTATTCCTTCTTCTTCCAAGTTCCCGCTTGGAATTTCCAGGTTTGTTGGTTGGGCTGTGGGGGACGGCGGGGAATTCAAGGTCAGAGGCGGTTTAACCGTTCGACATTCCAGCCTTTTATGACTACCAGGCAATATCAATATTGATATATTAATCTCGCGCAAAGCTCGATATTACTTCCCAGTTATCAAGATGAAGTCTGTGTCGCGGCATGCCACACCAGCCAATCAGCAGCTTCGCCACCGCGCGTCTCAGCTCTGCTAACGGCCGACTCTTCAATCGTCAATCGTCAGTCGTCCACGAGAGCTTGCATCATCCCGTCAAACCGGAATCCATGATCTCACCTCCTTCTACCCAAGATCACCCAACAGCGGTATGCAATCACGCTGTTTTCTTCTTTGATGCGGCCCAATATCAATTATCCTTACGGGCCCTGACTCGAAGCCGACTTTACGCCTCCTCCGGACGGAATATATGTTTCAACCTACCGGAATACAGTATCGATAAAAGATAAGCCCCGATAAGTTGATAATATCCCTCACTGTTTATATTCGATGGCCGTTATTGTTCGCAACACATACACATACACAAGAGACATACACCCAGCTTGTGGCGAAAGTAGATCCAGCCCTCTTTTGCTCACTAGCCTATTTCAAGCGACAGCAGCCCGGTCATTCTCCCAGATATCGAGTATATGCTCGCGTATCCTGCCGGCACCCACCCGATACTCACTGTACAGACAAGCGATGTTCCGCTTGTCAGGTTCGCCAAGTTTCACTAAGAGTATTGTCTTTGTTGGGTTGTAGGTACTTTGTAAGTACTTCGTATATATGGATATTTACATTTATTTACCTGCTGGAAAAACATCGAATTACACCGAAGCCCTGGAACCCAAATAGAATCTTTGAGCTGAAGGCAGGAATATATTATGTCTAATAGAAGTACTAATATCAGGTAGCATACTCCAGGCATGTTCGAGGTTGCCTTTTCTGAGGTTCCCTTTGTTTTGGCTTACGTGTACTCTTCATTTCTTATGCTCTTTGTTCTTTGTTTGTCACCGCCTCACTTGTTACTGGAAGTGGAAGTGGCTGTGCTGAAGACGACTCTTCAGCCTAGGAGTACTCCGTAGCTCGATAAACTTTGGTGCTCATGTCGATCATGACATATCTGAGATGCGGACCTCTGGGTAATCAGTGTACCAGGTTGGGGATACAGATCGACAATCAGTACGGAGTAGTGGCAAGGCTCTGCAACAAAAGTACCAGATAGGCGTGTGCAAGATGACGAGTTGTTGAGCTCGACTCTATATGAAGCCTGATATCGCCTGGGAAACCGCTGTTAACTTAGCCTGTCGTCTATACAAGGGTTCAAAATTGATCAATCAGGTATACCAAGGGTATCCCTGTCTTGCTCAAGGCCCGCAAGACTTCCAACGGACATTCTGCTTTACAGAGTATGCTCCGAAATTTTGGAGAGCAGCGCCATGCCTGACCTGCTATGACGTTACTGCCAAGAGCACTGCCTTCTGTTTTTTGTTTTGTAGTTTGTACGCCTACACCGTACTACATCAAAGTCCAACTGGCCGTTGTCAGAAAATTTGGATGTCTCGATAATATAGTCGTATCGCCTTTGACGACACCAATTCTGACACTGGTTGAACTGCATGGGCATCCAACACCGTGGTGGTCGGCGGTTTGAGAGTGAGGAACACCAATACTCTTGGCGCCCGCCTAGACTGATCGGTGCCCTATCAGCACGTCAGGTCCGAGCATGAGATCATTGCAGGAAGCCTGCTCTATTTGCTCGATAGATATCCAAGCCCTGCTGCTGATATCATCATCACAGACCAGGAGAAACTGGTCATTTTTCTTTTTCACAATGCTGTCTTAAGGCTTCAGTCTATCATCAATTATCAAAGATTCTTCCATTGAAAACTCGAATCGTCATATCTCTTTGGGCTCATCCTATTGCCGCTTTTGTAGGTTCCCACTTGCCCCCGGCCTCCTAACTCTATCGCAGACATTTCCTGGGCATTTAACCACATTCCCATCACTTGCGTCCATCAACACTACTTATCTTCATTTGTCGCTAATGTCTAGATCTGTCTAGGGACAAGCTAGCACCTTCTACCCGCCGTCGATGGCCTTTTTCTCATCACCTCGATCTTTTCAGAATGCCCAGTTGTTGACCTCCCGCCAGTTTGTGGCGCAAACTCAGATGGGCGTCAACCCTGGCATACTGCAAGATATCTCCAGCCCGCATTCGAACCATCCTCCCTTTTCGCACCTAGTGCTTCTTGTCTTCGAAGCTGTTCTGGAGGTTGTCTGCGTCAGCCTTCCGGGTTATATTGCTGCCAGGGTTGGCATGTTCGATGCCGACGCCCAAAAGTTTGTTGCCAATCTCAACGTCGCTCTGTTTACTCCCTGCCTAAGTAAGTGCCGTACCCATTGCACAAAAGGGAATTATAACTAATCTGTACAATCTGGACAGTCTTTACGAAGCTCGGTTCCCAGCTGACGGCGGAGAAACTCACCGACCTGGCGATCATCCCTCTCATTTTCATTGTACAAACCGCCGTATCCTACTCCTGCGCGTTCGTGGTTTCACGATGCTTTCGATTGAAGAAACGACCGTCAAACTTTGTGGCGGCTATGGCAGTAAGTAACTCAGTGGATGTTATGTGTCTCAGATGGTTAATTCCTGCTCCGATATAGGTTTTTGGAAACTCAAATTCACTCCCCATCTCTCTTGTCATCTCGCTTTCGCAAACACTGAATGGACTCCACTGGGATCGTATTCCTAACGATAACGATGATGAAGTCGCAGCGCGCGGTATCCTCTATCTGCTCATCTTTCAGCAGCTTGGCCAGCTCGTTCGCTGGAGCTGGGGATACCGTGTTCTTCTTGCACCGAAGGAGCGATACATTGAGGAGGGAGAAAGAGATAATGGAGAGACAGCAGTCGCGCAAGGCCAGGAACGATATACAGACAACCCAGAGCAAGTGGATCCGGACGAGCCCTTGATAAGGACAAGGGACTTCTCCGATGGCTCTACCGAGCAAGCAACTGGCTCGAATGATGGCTCCGATGTTTTTCACTCCGGGGAAGCAACTCCTGTGAATACACGCACTTATTCGTACACGAAGCTGCCGAATTCTGGACATGATGACCAAACTCCAGACCAGTCGCCAATTCTTGGACCACCTCCAAGTGGGCCATTTCTCCCCCGTCAGGACTCTCGTGGCGATATATTGTACTTTCCGAACGTGGAAATCAACCCCCAAGACAATACCCTCGAGCAAGGGCCATTATCTCGAATCCAAACTTCGATGGGTCGTCTCAGGGCTCGAATCGCCAGCGGTTGGGCTCGGTGGACCGGCGCATTATACAGTTGGCTACCACCAAGTCTCCAGAAGGTGTTATCGAAGTGCTCAGACTCTACTAGCAGATTCGTTCGAGGTGTGTGGGACTTTATGAACCCGCCGCTTTGGGCAATGCTAGTTGCTATCATCGTTGCCTCTGTGCCTTCTCTACAGCGCCTATTCTTTGATGACGGCACGTTTATCCGGAACTCAGTGACTCGCGCGATTAACCAAAACGGTCAGGTTGCTGTTCCCTTGATTCTTGTGGTTCTTGGCGCAAATCTGGAACGTAACACGATCCCTCAGGAAGCACTTGAAGATACAGAAGATCCTGAAACGGAGAAGAAGCTCATAATCGCGTCGTTATTGGCACGAATGCTTCTGCCAACTTTAATTATGGCACCGTTTCTGGCTTTGATCGCCAAATATGTTCCAGTCAGCATTGTGGACGACCCAATCTTTATCATCGTCTGCTTCCTACTCACTGGAGCTCCGTCGGCTCTACAGTTGGCACAGATTTGCCAAATCAACAATACTTATGTGGGCGCAATGTCGAAATTGTTGTTCCAAAGCTACGTGGTTTGGTAAGTCCTCTTAACATAAAACAGGAACAAGCAACTAATGTATGCAGGATTCTCCCATCAACCTTAATTCTTGTGATGTGTGCTCTGGAAGTTGTCGAATGGGCGGCCTGAAGTTGTCTACCTTAGGAGCTCTTTACGTATCATTAAATTCTTGTATCCTTACTGGTGTTGGGAGTATAGGGCTGTTTCAAGCAATGGTGGTATGGGAAGGTTTCCCTTTGGATTTTTAGAATGCGATCCATACTTTTGTATTGAGATCAAATATTCCATGAATAACAACGATATAAGCCGACAAAATGGAACTGAACCGTTAGCAGCAACCCTGGTCCTGCCGAGCTCGTACGTGTAGACTAGATGGTTGCTTCAGCAAGAATCTGTGCCTCAGGCCAAGATCACGCCATCAACTCCCCTTTTCCTCGTGCCCATCGTCTCCGAACTCCGGCCAACCTCCAGCTTCTTCAAGATTGCCTTTATCAGTGGCTTCATCCGGTTACAGTTGCTCCGAGTTAATAGTTCAATTGTCGATGTATCGTCCTCAGCTCCGCTTGCGATTTTGACTCAAACTATGAGCATGGTTTGCCTATCGCTTACAGCAGCCTCTACTCAGCACTCCATTGCCCGAACGCTGGAGTCCGACGCTATAGCAGTGCGGGGAGACGGGTGGAGGACAATCTTGCGTGGCTGGTCGCAGTAACCCCAACAAACTCCAACAAGCTACTCAGAGACGTCATTCTAAGCTTCAGGATAGCTCCATCTAATGCAGTGATCTGATGATCGCCCTATGCAATATCGTGGATCGCGATCGTACAGAGTCTGATCCCTGCAGTGATCTTGACGGTCTACTCCGTAGATATCTGCACTGGTCTCTCAAGTCCCAACATCATGATAAGGCAACGAGCCTATCAAGGCATCCCATTCCGAAGCTGCGGTTAAGGTGCCTAGAAGATGTCGCGTGAGCAGCTGGGCGGATCCGATATACTCGAATCCGATAAACTCCATGGATCGTTGCGGCTCATGCTCTCCTTTTTCCCATGCGCCAGGAGCAGCAACATGAACACGCCACAGAATGCGAGATGACGCTGCTTATTACATTCACATGCAAATCATGCGTCGACTTAGAAAAACTCAATTTGTCACTTTTTTATAAGGTGCAATTGTTGGAGTATGATCAACTTGAAGTCCTCGACGCAGTATCAAACAACTTGGGAACCTAAAGAAGATCCGCTGATAAGCCCGATTTTTTAAGTACTTTCGCCTTCTGGTCTTGTGATCTCCCAACGCGACTTAACGCCCCTACGCAACAATCAGCATCATTCGTTATCTGGGCCATTCGATATATCTACAAAGTATACCTACCTCACTCCTTTCGATCCTCGATCCTTCATCGCAGGACCCGTCCCTGTCTGAATCTGGTTCTTTGTGCTCCACAAGCCGACCGCTGTTTTCTAAATCCCACACTTCTTTGGGCCCGCTATCGTGCCCCCACCCGATACCCCTCGTCCTCTGCGTTTCTTCTCTCTTCTTTTCTCTTCTCAGCTGTTTATATACGCTGTCCTTGTCCTTCTCGTGCATCACCGTCGCTTTAAAAAACTGCTGAGCGAACGAAGGCTGTTAAATGTTCGAACCGGCGCTGATAAGCATCTGCGACAAGTGAAACGTGACCGACTTCCAACCCCGGACGAGCTTCCCTGGACTGGACTGTCTTATCCTTGGTTCTGAAGTGCTTGGAGATGCCTTCATTCACTGAGCATGAGCTACAAGGTAGGTGTCCTGGTTCCTTTGTTTGCCATTGTGCCTGGCCTTTTTTTTTTTTCTTTGTCTTGGCTTTGGCGGCCAATAGTAGTCGTATCTAGTAACCTCCGAGGACCCTGCGCTGGTAGTCTTATGATCTCATCACCCACTTCTTCGACACAAAAATCTCCCTACGCATCTTTCTGGCTTCACTTTATTTCTCTGGACTGTTCAATGGCCCATATCAGGAGCATTCATGGATTCTGACAAGTCTGCAAAAGGCCACTATCCAGGTCTCGAGACTAGGCTACCGTCCTCCGCCCAGAACCCCAGTCAAGACTCTGCAGCGACTCCTGAAGCGACTACCACCAGGCAACGTCGTGTGTCTGTGAGTAAGGTTACTGTACGCCAGAGTTTTCACTATTCGAATTCCGCGGGCGCCTTGAACCACCAGGTACCCAGTGCAAACGAATCGGTGACGAAAGAAGACATCGACCGCTGGCTCAAGCAGAGTGAGGAGGAATCGCGACATAACCTCTTCAGTCAGGTGTACGAATGGCTCTCGCGCGAAAAGTCCAAACGCAAGCATTTGAGTAAGTCCAACGGATCGGCGAACGGCTCGGGTAATGGCTTTGACGGCGAGGGAGATGCACATGGCGAGGGTGCTCCGTTGACGAGGACTGTGTCGCAGGGCTCCGACACTACCCTCGCGCTCGATGGGCTGGAGAAGATCCTGCTGCAATACGCCTCCCGATATGACACCCGTACTATATCTACTTGTTCCTCACGTCGATCCACGCGTCGGCGTCATCCGATCAAAGGCTTGCGGAGAGGCTCCGTTTCCGAGTCGGATTATGAACTCGACCCGATCACTCCTGCCGTGGATGCAGTTCTGGACAACTCGAAGACGTTATCTTATACTGGTGGTGGTGTGGAAAGTGAAGACGGCGATGCTGCTAGCCTCACCCGTGCTAAAGACCGAGAAGCTTGGGTTGTCTTCAAGAGCGAACTTCTCCGCTTGACTCATACGCTGCAATTGAAGGGTTGGCGAAAGATCCCAATGGAACTGGCAAGTGAAATCGACGTGGTTAGGCTCAGCGGCGCCTTAACAAACGCTGTCTATAAAATCACTCCTCCCCAGAACATTCCGCCCCCCAAAGCCGAAGATGGATCGTATACCCTGGTACCTAGGAGACCTCCTCCGTAAGTGGATAATGATCCAGTCTTGGGATTCTCTCTAATGTGCTTGTAGGAAACTTTTGTTACGTATCTATGGCCCACAAGTAGATCATCTCATTGATCGAGAGAAGGAACTCCAGATTCTTCGACGGTTGGGACGGAAGAACATTGGGCCCAAGGTGCTAGGAACGTTCAACAACGGCCGATTTGAGGAGTACTTCGAAGCGCGGCCTCTTACGCCGAAGGAGCTCCGTGACCCGTCGACAATGAAGCAGATCGCGAAACGCATGCGCGAGCTGCACGACGGTATCGACCTGCTGGACGAAGAGAGAGAAAATGGCCCGATGGTCTTCCACAACTGGGACAAGTGGGTTGACCGTTGCGAGAAAGTGATTAGCTGGGTAGATGCGGAAATCAAATCCCCGCTGAACGAGGGCAAAGCTGCGTCCGAGCCCTGGCGTCGACGTGGTTATGTCTGCGGTGTTCCTTGGCCCAAATTCCGCAAGGCCGTGGAGGACTACCGTAAATGGTTGATTATGGAGAGTGGTGGCGTACATGAGATCAACCGACAGCTTGTGTTTGGCCATAACGACGTAGGTTATGATACGGGTCGTAGCTTATCATCCATCGCTAACAAGCTTCCTGTAGACACAATATGGCAATTTGCTGCGTATGGAGCCTAGCCAGCAGTCTCCCCTTCTTCTCCCGCAAAACGAGCATAAACAACTGGTCGTCATCGACTTCGAGTATGCCTCAGCGAATACCCCCGGTTTAGAGTTCGCCAACCACTTCGTGAGTCAAAGCAACATGATCAAAATCCTACCTCACTAACTCTTTCTGCAGACTGAGTGGTGCTATAACTACCACGATGCCGAGAAGCCGTGGGCATGCAATAACCAGCTGTACCCGACACCAGAGCAACAGCACCAATTCGTCACTGCATACCTAACACACAGGCCAGGGCTAGGCAGCCGCGCCTCCCCCTCGATAACACCCATCATGCGCCCCCTTTCCGCAAGCACACCCACAATGACCCCGCTGGACCTCAATGCAACCAGCCCCGACCTTACACCCCAGCGGCCGCCGGATACCATCGAGCGCAGTGCACAGGATACCCTAGAAGCGGAGACCCAGTTCCTCATCCGCCAAACACGGCTCTGGCGCGTTCTCAATTCAGCGCAGTGGGTGGCTTGGGGTATTGTTCAGGCCAAGGTCCCCGGAATGGAAGACGATGGAGGCTCGACTTCTACGCCGCAGGCAGACAGCGATGTCGACGAGTCAGATGAGTTCGATTATCTCGCGTACGCGCAGGACCGAGCTTTCTTTTTCTGGGCGGATCTGGTCGCTCTGGGATTTGTGCAGAAGGAACAGCTTCCAGAGTCGTTGGCTAAGGCTGTTGAGGGGAGGATACTTGAGTACTAATTTATTGATCAGCAGGTATATGGATGGTTGCATATTATTATCCAGTCTGATGGAGAACGGGGCACAGGTTTCTCCTCTTCCCATCTTGCTTCTTTCTTTGCATGCTCGCTCTTTTATTCTTGACCACCTTATCATTTTGTTGCGATACCAGATATGCAATGCCATGATTAATGAGACATGATAACATGTATGAACTTGTGAGAATTTCTCAGCATCAAGTTGAAATAGACCACCACTTTTCAGGTAGAAGACATACCATGACGCCGCTGTTGGGGAATACGGTACATCACCCAGCTTAGTATATCAGAAACCCAGGTGGGAGTCAAGGAGATTGACATGACGTTATCCTGAGTGGAAGAAGGAACAACGCATCACCTGCCTCCACCGCTACATCTCTTTTGGCGGGCTCTACGCGAAAAGAGATAGAATATACGAGGTATAACTAAATGTGATATTAGTAGTACATACTCGCCTGCGTTTCATGTCTACTTTTTAGGTACTGGCCTAACAGCTCTCAATCTGACAACAAACGTGCGACCCGCCCACGAGCCAGTGCAGGTGTTGCTCGTAAAGCCGTTTCTTCCCTAGGGCTATTTGGAGGACGCAAATCTCAACTCGGCTGTTGATCACCCATTCTATATTTGGGTTGTTGATATCTGTGCGTACTGATTTTTTCGGTGATATTAAGGGAAGACACGGGGCGGACGGCCCCATGCTCTGTCTGTGTCCCGGCGTTCCACTTTTAGTAGTATGTTTGGACGTGAAATACTGAACCTCCATCTCGTATACTTCAGGCCCGAAAATGCAGGTTAGTCCGAATTGGTGGAACTACAATGTGGACTGTGGTTGGACATTGGTAGACTAGTCCCCAAACATCGATCAGCAACCAGCTAGCTATTGTCCCGACTATACCCGTGAGTAGTATGAACTAAGTGCCATATCCCAATCGTATGGTAGACCTAAATTGGCTGGGATTATCGCAGAATAAATCTACTTTGAGATTGGCGGGGAACAAGGGAGTGCTGCAGGCGTGGCATGTACAGTACTTTCAAACTGAGGAAGCTACTGCAGCCGCCGACGTCTTTCGGCTTTGAGGGATTGAGCCGGTTGTTTGGAGTTGGACTACTAGCTTGAATCTAGGTGATTGACAGGGTGAGGCCCCGACAGCTCTATTTTTGGTTCGGCTTGTATGGACAACGCGACGTCGTCGGTTCGTAGATGCATTAGATGGTATATGCTTAACCCATCAGGACGGGGAAAGTTGCAGGAAAAATGCACTGTAGCTGTTTCAAATTATGTAGGGCGGGAGTACTACTGAGAACCCTAGATTGAGTTCAGGGTCGACACTTAAAGACGAAAATAGAACGGAGAATGGAGTCGAGATGGCGATAGGTCGTTAGGGCCATTTAAGCTTGTCGCTCCATTTCGCGGGGCGCGTACGGCGGAGGAACTCAAGCTGTGCGACTGTCGGATGCGTGAGTATGATGATTGACGAGGGTTATGAGAGACCGCAGAATCCGTGATACAACTCGGAGGATAGGATGGCTCACCGACGAATGGGTCCCAGCCCGAGAAATTGAGTCACAGACAGACGGGAATATATGGGCCCACTCAAGCTTGCTTCGAGTGATCTTAATTTTATTCCACGACAGACCCCTCCCAGCACACGAAAGGACGAATCACAGCCAGGGGCACGGTATTCTTAGAAACGAACTAGATTTGGGTGCTGACATGGACCATGGCCATCCACGATCCTGGTTGCAAGATTGGATCGAGGAGCTCCGGCGAACTGCAGTGGCAGGAGAAATGCCCATGTGCGTTGGTGGGAATCCCAGCGGCCATCATTGGGCGGGATAAATGGTGTAGAGCCCAAGAATAGAGGCGTTGGAGAAGAGCGCGCGGAGATTCTCCGTGCTCCGTACAGACTGTGAGTCCGTGACAATGTACTCTGGGTTTGGTCCCTTACAGATCATGGATGACTGCAGTGAGCATTCCCAGACGAAACCCGCGTGGTGAAGGCAGCAGGTATCGAAATCAGTCAACGGCTGCTCATTCGGACGTCTCCTGGTGAGATTATGCAGGTGGCTGAAGGTCGAGACTGAAGAAAAGCCGCCTATCAATCGGTGAGGCAGAATCCGTGCCCGTGCCCATGCCCTGCCAGTATCTTGATTCTTTGTTGACCATTCTGCGGAACCGCTCGAGTGCTCGAGGCTGGTCAGTGGAGGCTGGAGCGAGCGAAATAAAGTTGCAACCGTCAAGATTGACGGTCCTAACAAGCGGTGATTAACAGTAGGCTAACTGGAATAGGCGCCATCTCGCGAGATGAAACTAATTTCCCTGACGGTCGTCTGCTAGGGGCGTGGGCGTGGCAGCCTTGCTGTTGCAAACCTCCATCGGCCGGGCGGCCGCGATCTGCCCAGAAGCTGCCCAGCGCGGTGAGTGGCCAGAGCCAATCAAATGCGGAGTTCAGCTCGTGCACAGCGATTGGTCCAGACAGTCGGTATCCCGAACGGGTCTAGCGCGGAGCTACTCTGGACATGGGACTGGACTGGACCTGGATTGACAGTCGACACTGCGAGATCAACAGGAAGACGGGGCTCCGGAGGAATTCCTGCACCGCTTCTTTTGTCTCAAGTGTCTCGTCTCATTTGACGTTTTGCTGGTCGTTGATCGGTCTGAAGAGGACCGCTGTATAGCGTTCGAAATGACTCACTCCGACTGCCACCGACTTGGTGAGGCCATGCTGTGCGGGCAGGGTCACATGGTTTCTTCGTTCCCACTCTCTGGCTCTCGGTCACAGCGCACTCACAGTCCCCTAGGCATCTCTCTGCTTGGCGTCCATCCACATCATCTCATCTCTCGCTGGTCTGACCCCCGGAAAACGTGGCAGGAGCGCTGCTGTAAGACTCATGCATGCAGCTGTCTTTTTCTTGCCGAATCAGAAATTAATTGTGGGCTTCACCCTTAATGATACATTCTGATCATCGAGCCTTGTCTTGTCAGACAGTCGAGCCCATGCCTACCTATCCTTGCCGATAAGCCGACTGCTAATCAAACCGAGCATCTGGAAGGCTTCGTCTTCGACAATAAGATAATGAGATAAATCGATCTCGGCCGCATTCCCCGGATATGCCTGTTCAACAGTTCGTCTTGAAGGGTGGGAAGGTGGAACCTGAGAATCGATAGTTTCGAGTATCGACAAATGCCCAGTCCGATCATGATCGGCCCTGTCACCGTCACCAGTCACCACTATATTCCTTTTAACCTACGATGGCTTTCTTCATCACTAATGTTTCCGTTAGCTCATCTTATTAAGCGGAGCAATGAGCATGCAGCTTGCACTGATCCACTGACCCTTTCTTTCATTATTATTAGTATTTTCTTTTTTTCCCTTTTTCTACTTTTCGCCCCCTAATCGACCTGTCGATAGATGTGCCAAGGAGCCTTGTCCTAAGCTTCCCGTTCTGATGATATTTAGCGAAGCTGACATGGACCAGGCTAGTTCAACTGTTTGATGATGTTTCACAGTCTCATCCTGCCAGTTGGTGACTGTCGTCGCGAACCAGAGGATCATCGTCTCAGAATCGATAGACTGCATAGGCCGCATCCACCATTCCTCATTACGTATCTTGCTGCGGCTGGACCCTGTAATACCTTGCAGCTATCCTTTGCTAGCACTGGTTTGTCTGCCGCAAAAAGTGACCTCGAAGAGTGCAGGCCCATGCAAAATTGTCCAAGCTGCATGCATTCGAGTCCCATGCGGACCAACCGCTATGTAGGGTTCCTTAAGCCCCGCCTCATCGGGCTCATAGTCTCAGCCGCAGAAGGTCGGAGGGTGAATGACCATTAACACATTACCACCATCTGCTGTCTTGGCTGAAGGCTCACCCCATGCCTATCACCACCCCCCCTGGCGTTGTTCCAAACTACGCATGACGAGGAGAAAAAATAGTATCACTAAGCGTCTTAGCGCACTATACCGACCCAATCTCAAGGGTCATCTGAGCTCGCTAAACCCAGACGGGACTATGGCGATGGCATGCCAAGCAGGAGCACTGATTCTATAGGTACGTGCTCGACACCGATTAGGCGATGGCTTGCCGAGCCTGCGTGGTTGATGTAGAGCACCCTCAATTGCAGTTGCACAGGTGCAGCATGAAAAAATCGCAAAACAGTTAATCCTGAACCTGTTTTAGGAATGTTAGACGACTCAGCGCATGGGAATTCAGTATACCGTGCCTCAACTCTGGCCTGGGTCAGGCCTTCAGTCCTAACTAGCTCTTCTAGATTGCCATGTTTTGGGTCAGACTGAACTTGCGGTACTCAAGGAACGCGATTCCTCGCAATCGTCTAGTAAACCGAGGACTGGGATATGCAGCAAAGAAATGCGCAATTTACTCATGACTCTGAACAGCATCTCAGTCTTCTTGGCTTCGGCGCCTGAGTTGAAGGGAAATAATCTTCAAGTCCAGGAAGGCAACCCTAGTGCGGTTTAGCCATTTTAAGGTTGTCTACCCACAGGACGATGAAGTGCTCCACGGTAAAACCTTAGTGTCATGCTTCTCCTCCCAGCTCCCACAATCATTATTCCGTGGACCCTCTAATTACTTCGGGTATTTTTCTTCTGTTCTCCTCCAGACGCACTGGGCACTGCGTCTGCCTTGCAGGCAATCCTGGAACCTGTACCAGTGTCCGTCTGACCTAATTATTGCGAACAAGCCGAGATATTGCCAAGGGTGTCGACGCCTTTCAGGCAACAAGACAGTCGAGAGTCAAAAAGTCAAAGCTCCCGCTCCAAGACGAACCCATTTGGCGAGAAATCCTTTGGTTGCTCGATGAGCGATCATCTTGACTGAAAGAGGCAAGATCGTGGACTATCGCCGACCGTCATGGGCTTGAATCGCCAACGAGAGGATTGACAGGGTCTAGCTCGCTCTGGCCGATGAGACTAAGGGGAGCCCCCCGAATCTGGTAAACTAGACGTCAAGCGTGCTGACGGGCGTCACCTCTCCCTCAATCAGGACCACGACTCCCGACCACCAGACTAGGAGTAGAGAATAATGACAAGGCAGCATCGGGTTGAAGGATTGAACTCCGACTCACTTTCACTGCCTTGACTGCCTCTTGACAGCCTTTGGCCTTGCGGGTGATTTCCAGGGAAGCCTGACGAGCGCCTTGGGTCCTTCGAGGCTGACTTGCTGGGCTTGCCCGCATTTGCCCGCCAGCCTGGCACGTTTAGTAGATTCAGTGAACCACAGGACGGAAAGGCGCCGTTGGCCTTGGTATGGAGGCGCTTTGCGCTCTTGACCTTTTTCTTCAAGATTATTGCTTAACCGTTCGCCACTTTTTTTGCCGGTGGTCCAATTCCGCATGCGTGGAGTAGGCGAGGGCTAAAGTTTGGCCGATCTGTGGTTGACCCTGGCCGCGGAGTTGGAAGGTTCAGACCCTGGACGGGAAAAAGAGGAAGAGATCCCGTCTGATTGATCAAGTTCACGACGTAGTCAGCCCATCCGATTATTGCTGGATCGACAGCAGACCGACCCAGAGTCTGGCACTCAGCACTGTGACACGGTTGACACGATTGACACCTCGCTTGCACCGACCCGACTGATGGAGGCTTACTTTTGGTGCTCGTTTCATCGTTAAAGGGGTTAAACTCAGATTGGGCCCTTGGGGCTGAATCCTGACGGCAGTCGGAGGAACGTCCCACTCGCTTGGGAACGGGCATCGGGAACGGAGCTCGATAGCTTGGAACGTTATGTGACAGACGGAGACACATGGAAATTGGCTGCGTCCTGCATAGCCCCGTCGGCGGTGCCATTGGAGGCCCCGATACTTTGTCGAGTACTGGTTTGGGATTGGATCTGATTCTGGGGTTCAAGAGGCTCTTCCCACGTTCTGCACTCCTCGCAGCCATGCCTTGAGGGCCATTCACGTCCCGACGATAATAATAATACAGGAAAGTAAAAAGATACAACCCAATCAGGCTACTCTCGCAATTCTCGGACTCTTGTCGAACGCAGTGAGTCTCTCTGACTGGCGTTCCGTGGCGTGTGTCCAGTGCTCTTCCAAAGTCCCAAGTCCCAAGTTCAGTTTGCTTTTTCTCTCCCTTTCTGTTTCCAGCATCTTGAAATTAATCTCATTCTATTTTCTTCGATTATTTTATTCCTCTCTGATCTCTGCCCCCTCCACTCCAGCTCCCCTAGACTGAGTCCAATAAGAATAACCTTTTGCTCCTTCTTCTTCCTCTATAATAATTCAGCAGCTCCCTCCGCTTCTCTTCTCTCCTGTTCCTGACTTCCTGTCGTATCTGCTGCAAATCCTCGCTATAAAAATAAACTGCTGGCTTACCGTTTTCTCGTATTCCCACGTGCTTTCCTCACCACTTGCTTCATCTTGCTTCCTTCTCAGGCTCCTCCTCCCCACTCCAAGCTGCCTGGGCTCTGCGGCTCGTGGTTATTTTTGGACTCTTCATTTCTAACTTATCGCCATCTCCTTCGAGGACCTGTCTTCTTCCCCAGTCGATGGGTTTCCGATAAATATCCTCTTATCCCCTCACCGGCTCTCGCCTACCTGCCCTAAACCACATCGCCCCTCATCCTCACGCCATCTTTATCTCCATCGTGGTATTGTGGATAGTTGACTTCTTTCCTGTCCCTTCCTTTCAGCTTCACTCCTTGACTCTATCTATACTTGCGAGATGGCTGGTCCTGGCGGTGGTCCCCCTCGCAAGAGCCACACCAAGTCCCGGTTCGGTTGCAAGACTTGCAAGCGGCGCCATATTCGTTGCGATGAAACTTTCCCCCAATGGTATGCTTCCTGAAGCCCGAGATCGGGCAGCCCTGGCTAATAGGAACAGTCGCAACTGCACCAAGCACAACTGCCGTTGTGATTACATGGACATTGCTACTGTGCACGATGAGTCGACCTCGGTCCGCAAAGTGCCCGACCTTCTCATGTCCACAGAAATCGAGATGGAGATCAAGAACTGGCAGCTCACTGGGCTGCCTCCGTTTCCTGAATTGATGCAGTTTCCGCGCGATTGCTGGAGCAAGCTATCGCGGACGGACCTCCGTCTGATCCACCATATCATCGGGCTCTCGATTGACCTTCATCGGCGGGGGCTCAGTAGCTGCACTATCTGGGCTCAGAAGATGCCGCTGTAAGTACCCGATCTGGTTTCGATTTCGGGGTCTTGGCTGACAGTGTAGCTTTCTGTCTATTGCCATGTCCAACGACTTTGTAATGAGCTCAATTTTAACCTTCTCTGCGACACATCTTGCCTGGATCACCCGGAACCAGGAAACCAAACAGCTAGCCTTCCATCATCGAGGTACTTCCATTCAAGGCCTCCACAAAGCAATCAGCACTTTCTCCAAAGATAACTGTGACGGCATCCTCGCTGCGTCGATCCTGCTGTCATGGCAAGATAGCGAATGGTCGAGCTGGGTATCTCTGCAGCAGGGTGTGACATCTGTATTGGACTCGATGCCTCAGCTATGGAGGCAGGAGTCTGAGCTTGCTATGTTCCTGGAAAACCAGCGGTTCTTAGCAAGCGCGAATTCTTTGGTCGTTTCTGGCCTCCGCTTCCGGGAAGAGGACCTGGCCAGCCTCGACCACACCATCATCACCCTCCAAACCATCCAAAAGCGAGTCGCACACAACCACGAACACTTTCGTCGACTTGGGGATTTGCTCGAATTCGTGCGGCATTTGCAGCGTGATATTCCATCACTGACCGCCGCTCAAGCCTTTGAACGCGTGCAGCCTCTGCGGCAGTGGCTATTCTTCCTCCCGCCGGCCATGCTGCGTGGAGGAGATGCTGATATCGGAGCCTTGGCTATTTTGGCGCAGTTCTTCGGCGTCGGAGTAGCTCTGGATAGCCTTCTACCCGACCTAGGAGGCGCCTATCTGGGACCGATGTCCGCAGGACCCATCGAAGAAATCTACCGCACTATCTACGCAAGAAATGCCACCCACCCCTTTAATCCTGACGTACAACTGGCTACTTCCATCATGGATCTCCCTCGACATCTGGCCGCTAAATACAAGGCCCGTCTACAATGGTCCCCCCGAACGTCTGTCGAGTACTACTCCCCGCCGCCGCCGAGTCCCTTCCAAACAGTGCAGGACTTCCGTCCAGCAGCGTCACCATCACCCTCTTCAGTCTCGGCTTCTTATACCGCATATACCCCACCACTGCAGTCTCCCCCGGCGGTGACGATTGCGAGCTCACCCTATGAGGTTTCCGCGTCGTATGTAACGGCGCCAGGCTCAGCGAGCCTCTATCCCCCTGCCCAACTACTCTCGGACACGCGGGAAGAGCCCTCTGATTGCGGCCAGACGGGCTCTTTACAGCACTCCCCGCAATATCCCCCCTCGTATCTCGAAGACATGGCTTGCGGGCCTCGGGTGGATGGGGGCCTCGCTCTGAGCCCTTTGGAGCTTTACGAAGACACCCACTCTGTTGTTCATCACTACGGCACACCAGAGTCCATCTGGCCGGGAGGCATATGCACGTAGCTTCTCTTTTTGTTTTATTTCTTGACCTCATCATCTACTTCACAAAAGGCATCCAGGTTGAGCTTGGGTTTGCATTGGCTTACGGCGATAGAAAGGGCAGGATTGATTCCTCAAGGTGGCATGTTCTTACTCTCATCTCATCTCCTATACCCCGAAGCAAGGACGAGCTCTATCTCCAGAAAAATAGTCTGCTCAAAGACAGAACGACTATCAGCTGGATAGCGGGTCGCTTCGAAAAACTGGAGAAGACATGTGCGATATACCCAGTACTTTTTTTTATCACTTTTTGGCGTCATTTGGGCGGAAAATGCGGGAACAATGAAATGACCGGATATTCCCATTACCTACTTAACAACACATGACTATATTTTGATGCTCAGACAGTCTGATTTGGCCTGAATACAAATCTGCAAGAGTGGTGACGGCAAAGTAGCTGAACCTAAAAGTTATAAATAGATATATAGACTTCCGGGCGATCGACAGTCTGCTTTCCACTCCTGGAGTTTGCCTTTCGCATTCCTGAGCAACCTGAAAGAGCTAAAATGAAAGGACCATGGGTGGAAAATTTAACCATGACCTTTAGAGTAATGGCAGACATGCTACGGGGATCCTCGGAGAAGGAGATTACTTTCTTCCAGTGGACTTTTGACCTCGATAACCCTGTCTAAGGATCAAAGGATTGGGATACGCCTCTGAAGAAAATGTCACGCCCTTCGTACGGTTCCACGGCGTGCTTTCCGTCTATAACTAAAATGACTTCGATAGTGAAGAGACGAAATTGATACTTACAAGGAAACCTCGATTCACACTCATGGCAAATCCATGATCATATATATCGCAGCAACATATGATCTCAGCGCAGTGGGATCTTTTCTCATTACATCAGGAAAGTCCGAAGATTGTCCGTCCCCAAGCCCAAGCTCACTTGCTCCAACCTTTCAAGGGTAAGCACAGGGCAAGGCCCATCTAGACGGGTGGGGGCGGTTGTGGATATTTGCCAGCTTGTCTAACCGCACCAGGACCCTCGTATTCGGCATGTGCCGCCATGCCCGATTTAGAAAGCGGCTGGGATTTTACCAGCTAACCTACCTTGGCTAGCTTTGAACAACACTGCAAACAAGGCAAAAAGAACAAACATTCGTCCCAATGTCATCACATCGTCGCAAACTTGTTGACAGAGTATGTGCTAGGTAACCAAGCTATACAACTCGGCACTTCACACCAGGAAAATGGCCGATGCCGCTGGCTGGAGCACAATTGAGTCAGATGAGGTGCGTTTAAATAATGGTGCAATCAGTTAAGAGAATGGACTAACTGACCTGCCTCCGTTTCGCAGGGCGTCTTCACCTCTCTGGTCGAGAACCTCGGCGTCAAGGGCGTGCAGTTCGAGGAGCTGATCTCGCTTGATCCTGATACGATACGCTCACTGGGGTACATACTGAACCTTTCACACTTACTTCTTCTCCAAAAGACTAATAAACGCACTGCAACAGAACAGTTTACGGTGTAATCTTTCTTTTCAAATACCTCCGCCAAACACCCAACATCAACACACCCTCCTCATCCGCCGACGGCACCCCAACCGACCCTTCTACCCTCCCACCTACCTTCTTCTTCGCTAACCAAACTATCCAAAACGCTTGCGGCACACAAGCAATCCTCTCTGTTCTGCTAAACCACGACACCCCTTCGCCCGAGAACAACAATGACCCCATTACGCTAGGCCCTGAACTTTCCTCCTTCAAGGACTTCACGACGGGATTCCCCTCCGACCTGCGCGGCGAGGCGCTCTCAAACTCCGAAGCAATCCGTACCGCGCATAATGCTTTTGCGCGCGCGAGTCCCTTCGTCGACGAGACGGTGCGGCCGCGCGACGAAGACGAGGAAGGCGACGTGTACCACTTTATTGCGTATACGCCTGTGAACGGGACGTTGTACGAACTGGACGGATTGCAGGCGAGCCCGATATCCCATGGGCCATGTGATGCGAGCAGTTTCCCGGAGAAGGTGATTGAGGTACTACAGAAACGGATCGCGCGGTATCCCGAGACGGAAACAAGGTTCAACCTCATGGCTGTTGTGAAGGATTTGAGGATTCGGGCTGCGGAGATGGGGGATCAGGAAGCACTTAGAGTGGAAGAGAGAAAGAGGGCTGGTTGGGCTTGGGAGAATTCGTTGCGCCGGAGTAATTTTGTTGGGTTTATTGGGGAGGTGTTGAAGGGGGTTACGAAGATGAAGGAGGAGGAGGGAAGTGTGGAGGAGTGGGTTAAGAGGGCTGAGGCAGAGACGACAAGGAGATTGAGGCGTTAGCCGGCTAACCTCCCTTTTCAATATGGACGATTTGGATCATGGGATGGATGGTCATTGTATTATACTCTGCGGTTCCTGGGGAAATAGGACATTGCATTTACGGGTCCTCACCACATCTTCATCACCTAGGTACTATATCTCATGAAATCAGCAACAATTCAATCGACTCGAAAAATTGGATTTTGAAAAAAAAGAAACAATGCCATCCATGCATCAAAAAGGACAAGCTGCCGTAAAGGAAATCTACCTAGTATGCTACCTAGTCTATCTAACGCAACCCAGTTATACAAATCATCATCATAAGCCGGTCATTACGTGTCTCTCATATCAAGCCTGAACCTGGCCAGTATCAAGTCAAGTCCACCAAGGCCCATAAATCCAGTTCCACCTCTTCCATATATATCATATGTAAATTTCCAGCATGAGAGTTACATATAATAGATGATTCCAGTTCAGCTGCCTGTTGCTGCTGCTGCCACACCTCCTCCTTGCATCCAGACCAGACCGCAATGCCATTAGTCAATAGATGGAAGATACACGCGAGATCGCAGGAAAGAAGAAACGAAAAAAAAAAGAAAAAAAAAAAACGAAAGAAAGCAATAGATAAAACAATATGATATTTTATACGCCCTTCGCCGTAACCGACAGTGATGAGAAAAATGCAACACAGAAAGAGACAGGAATAGATCTAAATCTGGTATACAGAACGGAGCTTCTGCGCAACAGGCGGGGGAAGTTGGGACATGAATGAATCGAAATCGGGTATCATATTTTTGTAACCTTGAAGAACCTGTTATATTTCGTTAGTAAATCAAACAAACGAGGGGTTGAATGAAAGCTACCTGTTGAAATGAACTTTGAATATCGTGGTATTCATCCTGGTGAAGCGACTTGCTGGGAAAGGCGGCAATCGCCTGGAAGTAGTCTACAAGGGAAGACTCCATGGCCGCTGGGTTCTTCATCACGACTTGGTTGAATCCGAGGAACGCCGAGGCCTTCTCTCGCGTAAAATCGATTCGGCTCATGGACTTCAGGAAAGTGCCGGCGTATTCAGCCAGTCGAGGCGCAAGCTGGTCAGAGCAACAGATGCCGAGCCGGCCTAGGGCCATGGCTGCATTCTCGTTGACCGAGTCGATGATCTCCTCGTTGTTAATGATGGCTAAAAGGCCGTGATACAGCTTCTCTGCGTACGGGGCGAGCGCGGCCTTCTCGTTTACGGCAATCTCACCGCAAGACCAGCAGGCGTTGTTCAACACGCTGAAGCCAGTGTGGCGGTCGTCATCGCGGATCATGTCCAGATCCAGCTGCTTAATTAGGATTGGCATGATGTTATTGATGAACGGCTCCAATTGCGGGAAGATGTACATAGCACAGTCGCCAAGCAGGGCGTACGACGACTGGCGCACCTCGTAGTTTGGATCTTCCATGCAGAAGCATAGAAGATCAAAGAACCGCGGCTGTGAGTTGACTACCAACTCACCGCTCTTGTTCGGGTCAATAGCTTGAATGATCGCGCTCAGCAGGTCCAAGCTGGTCACCAAAAAGTCCTTGTCAGGTTCGTCAATGGTGTTATTGTTCACGGAGGCCACATATTCCTGCAAGTTCTCGTAAATAATCTTCGTACACCGCTGGAAGAGCGGTGGAGCAAATTGAGCAAATGTGTCTCCATACGCTGCTGCCACATATCCCAAGCATTCCAGCAGAGGGAAGAGCTCCCGAGACTGGTCTGACACCTTGTTGTAGCGGTCGATAAGAGCGGGCATTAAAATCTCCACAAGATGAGGTTTGCCAAGCTCGCCCATGACGCACTCGGCGAGAGTCTGCACACAGTCATAGAGAATGTACATGTTGCGGTCCTTGTACTTCCCAAAGCAGAGCACGAACTGGCGTAAGATAGGTTCGCAGTATGGTATCAGGTTGGCATCCGACTTCTCTTCCAGACTGGCGAAAGCTGAGGCGGCCGCCTCCTGAACCTTCTTGTTTCCGTCTAGCATGCGACGCAAAATGCCCTCCATCATAGGTTCGAAGAACCTAGCACGCTCCGCAGGGTCTGCGATGTGCGAAGCCCATTCAGAATAACGCCCGAGACACCAGCAAGTGATTTGCCGCACAACGGGCTGCGCGTCGTTCAACAATGAAATTAGGTACGGAATAAGTTCAGGAAGGTGAGGAGTAACGGCATCCATACAGCCGTCGGCTACCGCACCGAGCGTCAAAACAGCGGCCTCTCGCTGCACCCACTGTTCGTGACGCAGAGTTTCTTTCAGGTAAGGCAGGATGATTTCGAAAATGGGCTCGTGATAGACGTTTGAAAAGACATCCAGTGCAGCGGCCGAGCACTTGCGTAAAGTCCATTCATCCTCAGGATCGTCTCCAAACTCAGAGTCCTCGATCTCGCCTTCGCTCAGATCATCGTCCTCATCCTCCGGCGCCTGCGCCGACACGTTCCCGTTCTGTTGTCCGCCGGCTTTGGAGACATCCATACGGCTGGCCTTTGACCGAGCAAACTGAGGTTTCAGATCTTCTTCGCGATCTTCCACGTCAGCATCCTCGCCTTCCCCAGCAAGCCGAATAGCCTCCTCCTCATCATATACCATACTCTGTAGTAGTACTGGAACAATCTTGGGCATATGAGGCGCCAGAGGTTGTTGTAACGCAGCCTGTTCACCCGCAACCAGCCAGAACTCGGCCGCATCGAGGTTCAGTTCCGGGTCGATCTGGCTCTGCTGTTGCATAATGATGTAGTTGACCAGCCCATCCATGTGAGGAATGAGTTTCTCAGGAGCAAAGTCCACGAGCTGTGCAAAAGCCTGGCACACCGTGCGCTGGACCTCCAAGGAAGGATCGTTGGACAGTTGGAACAATTGCGACAGGAACACGTCCATCTGCGCGATCAAAGAGTTCGGTCGGTGCGGGAGGAAGATGAGAATAGCTTTCAGCGCCGACTCTCGGATCCGGAAGCTGTCGATTGAACTGAACGATAGCAGCTTTGGGATGATCACATCCAAGGGGCACTGGCCGCTGTATTCCCGCTCGAGGATCTTGCGGTTATCCTCGCACACTTTAAACAACGCCGACATGGCAGCTTCCCGAGTGGTCGTATTGACATCTCCGGCCGAGTTCTCAACAAGCGTCAGCAGCTCATGGAGGACCTCTGGCCACGCCAATAGTCCCGCCTTTGCGATCAACTCTGTTATCACAATACCAGCGGAATTCCGCACTTGCCCGTTGTCATCGCGGAGCCCGATGAGGGTGGCTGACCGGATATATGCGAGGGAATCCTGGGAGATGGTGTTGTATGCAACGTGGATTTTCATCTTGAGGTTCATGGCAGCGGCTACGCGGACAATGTCGTATTCGGCCGGCTGCATATTCAAGACAGACGGTTTCTGGGGGGTGCAAAAAAGGTAGGTAATATATTTAACATAGTCTGGAGATGATGTTGCTTGTACCAGCATCTGTCATGGTCGGAGATGCGCTCACGTCAGTTCTCTCTCTCCAAGAAAAATTTCCAGACCGACGAAGCGCAATAGGTGTACGTTGCGGTCGCAGACAGGAGAAATAGGGCGTGGAATGGGACTGCAAACATCGAATGACACATGAAGATGGTATGCAGAGGGTGTATATCGATAGGGAAAGAAATACGAATGCGCAACGCACCTGTTCGGCCTGTTTCTGAGCGGCGCTGTTGTGAGAATTCAACGAATCCCTTAGGCAGTAGGCCAGCTGCCCCAGCGGGCCCTCCTCTGGCTGCCACTGCATGGTTATAAAATTATAAGAAAAGCGGCGAGATTAGCCGGTAACAATTGACTCCCAATGTAGGGAAAAGAAACGGAAAATAAGGAGAAGAGAGGGGGAGGGAGAGGAGACTCTGAGGATGGAAGAGGGCGTGTGGTGGTGGGTGGATTCAAATGTGTAGGCTTAGGAACCCCGCTGTGCTTGTGGGAACTCTGCTCCAAACCTTTCCCCAGAACCAACGTCCAAGACTGCTGCTAGCTGTGACCGCTCTGATAATGGCGCGAAATATTATGACTGTTGAGAGAAAGAAATACATAGATAAAGAAAGAAACCCTCCATCAGTGGGCGTGTGCACCGTGCACAGCTGCAACAAGGAAGTAAGAAAGTTCAGCGTTAGAATAATACCACATTGATTACGGGAAATACAATAAGCCAATTAGTCCGATAGAGCAACCTTTCTGGCATATTATAATATTAGAAAGGATCTCCTTCTGCCTTCTCCTCAACCCAGTTTCATTATTACCAATGGTCTCTTATGTTGAATTGCATGTACTTCAATATCGTGTTCGAGTGTGGACAGTATTGTAACAAACGGGCCAAATTCGGTCAACAGTTGCACCAGCTACCAACCACACTGACAACCGCGATGAGATATATCATTCCAAAAATGATCTAGATAGCATGATGTTGTGAAAATTCATATAATACAACGGTTATCGGTCACTCCACTAGTATCCTAGGTCCTCACTTCCTGCACATCCCAACTACCTCTCCAATATTATCCAAAAACATGAGCTTTATTACAGCTAAGCCCACACCATCTTTTTAATATCATGAACCAAGTGCTCCAAAAGCCCCGTCCGCTTCTTCGCCTCGGCGAGCGATATGATCTCAGCTGGTCCAATCACAGAGGACCGGGGTTCATCTGCCGGCATCTTCTCGCCAGCTTTCATAGCGCGTTCGATCTCTTCACAAATGGTTTGCACCCAGTCAATCTCACTCACTGTTGCGCTCTTCCGGCGCTGTGTTTGTGTCACTGAGTTTGACTGTGGAAGAGCTTTGAACGCCATGATGCGTGTTTTTACCCGTTGCGGGCCCCTAAACCACGAGGACATGTCCCATTGATTGTCGAGCGCTTTCGGGTCGACCTCGCTTTGGAGAGACCGAGTGTTAACTCGGAGAGCATTGTTGTCGCCTTCGCGAAACTCGATCACTAACCCAACGTTGTGCTGTTCATCGGATTGAGCCTCTGTCAGGGTAGATGTTATATACGTGCCATAGTAAATCCGCGTTATTGAGCGCAGATCAATCCGCTCAAATGAAAGTACCTTGTCTGTGTTCCAGTCAAAGCGGCAGCTGTAGACAGCGGCATCCGTGAGAAGCAGAACCGACTCCTCGAATGGCAATGTTCTAAGTGTGTTTGGCTGCCGCGGCGTTAACATGGTCCAGCCGCCTAAGAACTCCTCAGACTGGTCACTGATCACAATGCGGCAGCTGGTATCGATGGCATTTTGTCTGAGCTTCTGAACGGAGATCCCGGGATCTGCTGTCTGAAGCTCAGTCGCAAACTCCTGGAATACCTGGGTTGAGACATTGCCCAAAAGATAGTCGACGCAAGCCTGCGAGAAGTAGTCGTTGACGATGTTGTTGTAGTACCGAGACAGCGTTAACCCAAAGTCATTTAGAGCTCCACGGTAGTCCCGTTTCCTAGTCCTTGTATAGTCGCCTTTCAAAGCTGCCGTTGAGGAATACTGCTTGGAAATGGCATCACCGTTGTCCGCCCACAATATGTTAAACCACCTTGTAGAGGAGTCCCCTCCCAAGTCAATATCGATACCTTCCTGTTTCAATGCGCGCTCAAGAGCCCATTGTCCGAAGGCGCACTGTGCGACACCTGTGCGGTCAAGACAGTCCATGCAGTTGGTACGAACGATTCCCTTCTGGGTTTGAATTATGGTGCCATTGTTCACAACAATGCTTTTGAACTCGTCCAGGGTGTCTGCAAGTTTGTCCACGAGCCGGCTCACATTCTCAAATTTCATTCCACGGCATTCGTTATGGAAATCGAACCATTCAAATCCAAGTGGGACGCCGTCAATGCCGCCAGACAGGTTCAGTTCCTGAGCATACTTCTCGTACTGCTCTCCAAGCTTCAATTCGGGGACGCGCTTATCAATCAAAGAAACAACTTGTATCCTCCCGTAACGTCGGCTTATGGTACGGAAGTGCCGTTCAAACGCCAATTTATTTGTTTCTGGAGAATGATGGAGAACAGGGACCGGTTTAAAGGAGTATGGAGACTGCGAAAAGTATAGCGGAATGGAACCTCGTAGCTGAAGGTACGAGTAAACATTGTGGGAAGGGTCCCAATCCGGTACTGAGAGAATTTGCTCCGTTTCTACCGTGTTGGCGGTATTCCCGTTGTCATCCACTCCACGACGAAGATACCGTAGGCCTGGACGCTTGACAGATCGTCGTGAGATTAAGGTAAGGAGATAATTTCTTTTTTCGGCGGCTATTTTGACTTCTTCCGCTTCCTGCTTCTCACCTATGATACGTGCCTCAGAGGTTTCTGTCTCTGAGGACGGGTTGGTCTTTGCAGCCACGGTAAACTCGCTCTGACCAATAAAACCCTGAACAAGCGGTAGGACAAAGGAATGCATGCCTGCAGTAATGAATGGAAGCATGAGGTTTTGGTTCCAGAAGTACTAGAGTCACATAGATTAGTTTCGAGATACAAAATATGGGACTCCATACGCACCAACTCATCTGCAAGCTTGTGTATTGGTAAGTGCCCACTTCCAGCCGACGGCTGAGCACTAACAGGCCTGGTGAGATCGTAATCATACGAGAAAAAGAAGTTTCTTGAAGAGAATATCAGCTTCGTATACCTCAGTAACTTCGGTAACAACTCTATCGGTTTCGTTTCCGTAGGCGGCTCTAGTTCGCTGTCTTTCGGCGATGAGGAACCACTCGCAGATGCAATGGGTTCCTCAGTATTCGCAGCGTACGCCGAGCGCGCTGCCACTGGATCCTCCTCCTTGAATTCCACCATCGGTATACCCACTGATTCTGTGTCCTCCTGCGTGTTCAACTCCGCAGTGCCGAGCCCCGGTAAGCCCATAGCCTTCCGCGACAACCAGTTTGCGGCGAAGCGCCCGAACCGAACCTTCTTGCCTATCATGTTTTCGGTGATGTTGCTACTGATGCTGTCGTTCCTGGGGTGACTTGTTTCCCGAATGGGGGAAGCAGGGGCAGTACTGATTTCTTCTGCATCACCTCCATCTGTCTCTGCCTCAGATACATCTGCATCTTCCGAAGCTGTGTCATTGTCATTACTCTCTTGCCCCTGGAGAATGCTCTCCTTCGCCTGGACTATCGCACGACTGGCATCTTCCTGAGACGAAGTAGGGATGACTGCCACGTGTGCGATGCTATATATTGGCTTCCCTTGGATTTGGGCAACCTGCTGACGCTGCGTGATCGTAATGAGGAACGAATACGACGCAACAGATAGAAGGCCTGCAATAACGGTTGCGCATCAGCAAAAACCGGTTTCCCAATGGCTATTTTATTGAATGCAGTATTTACCGACAAGGCCGTAAGTTTCGAGGCCAGCGGAATCTTTCCTCACAATTAGGTCTGATGCGAGGCCCGATAATGATGAGATGCGATTAGTTTTATAATCGATGCGGATTGACGAAGAATCACCGTTGCCATTGTACCGAGATCCATTCCCCGAAGACTGAAGAATCAGTCCATCAACTGCTGCGAAGACGACTATCCTCCGTAGCAAGCTAGGCATATTGGTCACATTCCCAGTTGCTCTTCGGGTGTGCTGACTCGCTATAAATTTTGCTGTGGGGAATGTCTTTGGGCAGCAAATAAACCTCTGGAAGCTCCAGGGTGTTGACACCTAGCCAGTACAGCAGAGATACCAATGTATAGTCTCCTGTATGCTCGTATACATTATTTCGAGGGCAGAGATGCGGGGAAACTGAGGGAACTTGAATGATCGTAATGGGCTGTTTGCGGTTCACATGAGGTCGACTTGTGTCATGCCCCCACTCAGCTGCTGATCTTCACAGAAACAAGGTATAAACCATTTATCTAGTTCAAGGTCAGGGCATCATTCTATTATCAAGTATATCATAAACATCATCGAGTAAAGTTATGGCGACCTTTAGTGATCTAGTCATCTTGTAATACAGTTTCAGCAGATAGGAGCGCTGGTTACTCTACGCAATTACCTATGACGTAGCCAAATAATAGAGACAAAACGCTTGGAATTTCTATCTCAAAACTGCCTTCAATGCATAGGTATATACAATCCAAATCCTTATCGCAAGCACTAACGCCTGCGTTTTTGCCCAATCAATGATAACGTCATACCGAAAACAAACCACCGCAACTCCGGTCAAACGGCGTCAGTTGGCCGCTGTTCCGGATTCTGATCATAAATTTCTTCTGCCATCGAGAGAAGGTAAAAGTACAAATTACCGAATCTTATGGATATCGGTCGGCTAAATAAATGGTGTGATGGCAGATCGAGAGAATTGAAATCGAGTGCGGAAACGGACACAAAGAAATGGCGTAATAACCTGTCGTGAATAAAGCTAGCACAGCCAGCAACACAGCAGTGAAATCATAGGTCGTACTATAGATCGTCGTTCTTCTTCCGTGACTGGGATGTGCGAAGTACCTCCTCGCTCCTTTTGAACGTGGGGCCGGGTTCTCCATCGCTTTCCTCGGTCAGCTCAGAGAGCCCGAAGTTTTGGTTCTCGACGTCGTAAGAACGGATAAGACCTTCCCGGTCACCACGTCCACTCAGGAAGGCAATGCTCGAAGAGCTTCGGCGATGCGGTTCGCCGCTCCTGCGTGCCTGCATCGACCGACGAGTTTGAAAGCCTGCAATTCCGTCTGTGGGAACACCTTCATCATCATATTTCGCATTCATCGAATGTCCGTCTGGATCATTTCTTGAGATGTTCAGGAGATAGACGCCGGAAAATATAATCAGAAAACCGCAAAGTAGCGATATGGTATTGACGGCATCGGTCGTATTGAATCCTTTGAACAAGATGAATGAGGCGCAGAGCGTGGCGGTGGTGAATGTAACATAGTACAAGGGATTGACGCTGGGCTTGTCAGATACGTCAATCACTTGTAGGTAGGTTACTTACATCGAGGTGGAGAACTCGTTCAAAGCTTTGTTAAAGTAGTTCATCTGCGTGAGAATGCAGAAGGCGGTAACGATGAGGAACACGTATGTCGAAGCATGGGTGAATTGGTTGTGGCCGCCTAAGGTAAGCTTCAAGGCAATGCCGAAAGCTTTGACAGACATGACGGAAACAGAGCCGACGGTAGAACAGATCGAAATATAAATCAGAGGATTCCTCTTCCCGTATACAGGAGCGACTCGGTATATCATGACAGTCGCAAATATCGCAACAGCAAGGCAGTATATCAGAAATCCTAGAACAGCGACGAATGTTAGACTATCGTGAACGAAATCTCTGGCGTTGAGGCGTACCAGGCTGGAGCGCATATTGCAAGATTTCGTCAATCGTATCGACTGGCTGATCCGGCGGCGCATGTAGAACGATAACCACTGATCCAAGCAAGCACATAGCGCATCCCAGTTTTCCCAAAACGCCAAGCCTTTCTTTAAGGAAATAAGATCCTAGGACAGCGCTTTTAGGTGTCAGTAACGCGCCGGTTGATGCGAAAGTTTTTCGTAGGACGAGGACGAAACTCACCCAATCAAGACGCTAAGCGCACCCAGAGGTGTCACCAGGATGGCTGGTGCAAATGCATATGCCGCGAAATTGGCGGCCTCTCCAATGGCCACTGTGATGTGGTCAGCTTTTCCTTTGCAATTGTTCAACGACGGTTGTTCCATACAGGTACTGACTCCAACCCACCACGTCGGACTTTTCAGGTATGAGAATCCTTCACCTTCAAATCCATGTCGTTCCGTAGCGTGATTAAGACCCTATATGGAATAAGTGAGCCGCGTTCCAGGCGAAGACTAGATCTGTATCGACCGGCGTAGGAAGGAAAGGCTATTTGGTTTAAACGCACTATTTTGGTGATGACAAAGCTCGTGCCTAGCGGACTGTCAGCGCTATCCACAACCGAAAGGATTAATAGGTCCGTACCAATGGCCATTGTAGAAAGGATGGCCAACAACAGGCCGATATATCTGTTGACCGAGTCACCCGATTAGAATGCGACCGCCTAACACAGGGAGCAGGAGACGAGGCGATGTGTACTTGTCTGAAATCATCGTTGATGCGCTATAGGAGCTAGGTGCTCCCTCTTGGTGAAAGCTCCAGGGCTAGCGTTTATTCGATAGAAGGAGTGCAAAACGAAGGGCAAGACCGCAAAATGATGACGGTCGTTCGGAGCTGTAACAAGACACGGTGATGGTTTTGGAATGAGGACGCGAGTAGTACAACAAGGGCGGCGGTGAAAGGAATGGAGCGGCTGAAGATCCTGCAGCCTTAAGAATGAAACAGGACGACGTTGATGAGGTTCGAAGACTGGCGAATGCTTGGAGGGACAGATCGATCTCGATGGTGGTCGATTCGGACTCTCGGAGGCTGGCTGCGGCTGGCCAGTTCTCTTGCTACGTCTGCGTGCGGTGGGGTTTACTGGCGCTGGTTCTGGACGCGTAAGTGGCCCAAGCGAACGAAGGTGGCAAGTATACGGAGTAGCAGCTCAACAAGATTGGTACTTTACCCTGTAATATCTGCCCTATATGAGGTAGAGAAGGGTGCAGAATTAAAGCGAGAGACAAAAGGCGACTAAACGAGGGAACAAGGGCCGAAGGGCTGGAAGGGCGGGTTGCAAAAAGGCCAAAAGTCCTCTGCCAAACTGGAGGGTCGCACCACTAAATATGCCTAGGTAATTAAGCTGATTGTTTGAGATTCGAGCCTACGCAAGCCGGGACCAGGTCCAAACAGAAATAGAACAGGGCCACTCACTTTGCTTATGCTCCCACGGGTAGCCCAGCCTATGACTCGTATTGTCTCCTTAGAGCTTCTAATACCCAGATGATCACCCATCCTAAGACTGTTTTCTCCTTCGTCGAAAGAGCTGTCTCAGCAGTTTTTATTCTTCCCGGGAACCCCTCAAAAGGCCAATCTTAACGATCGGTGTTTCATCATCGCCCAAGATGGCTACAGGTCTCAACCAGTAATGTCTGTTCTAATTCATTCCAGCCTTCCTTGAGAAGAAAATCAATGGAGGAAAGTATTGAATTCTTAAATTATAGAATCTGGCTCAGTGGGCATGGTGACCAGGATGATAAGCCAAGACAGTCTATCCTCGAACCGCGGCCATAGGTGGTTTCAGATCTACCCCGGCCGCTCTCTCCATTAGTATGTCTAAGTGTGAAGACTTTAACACTTGGTATATATTATCCTCAAGGGCTCGTCTCCTACTATCTGCAGCCTACCCAACGGATTCCCGGACGAGCAAAACCATGCTTAATCACTCATTGTATACTAGGACAGCGGGCCTTGTAGGAGCGCTCAGGTAATCACACTAAATCGACTCTATCGACCGCAATATAGTACAATAGTAATAACGCTCCTCCACTCAAGCGTTTACTATATTAGTCGCAGCGCAATCACAAAATCGGCCCTCCATGTCCAACACGCCGTCTAGATATGTAGAACTGAAGGTGTCCTTTTGCTTGCCAAATAGCAAGGCTAGACACTTCATCTCAGACCCACGGTATGAACTGTTTCCGAATACTCCTATGCACCACCGAAACGCCGACCCTTTCCCGAGGTATCGCTAACGAAATGACAATAACTGGGGAAACACAACAAGAAAAGCCAGACTAAAAAAAGGAACAAGAGAGAATCGGAACTAAACGAGTCTACTTCGGTAGGAAGCGCCGGTGGTACGAACCTGGAGTGGCAAGCTATGACCGGGCGCTCATGGCGAGCGAAGTTGGGGAAAGTATACCTAGAAAGTACGCTCCCTGGCTATATAAGAGGTTAATCGATAGATACGTACCTAGATTGATTGAAACGGCTGCAGCGTGATTGTCGCGAATTCCATACAAGGCCGGGAAAGGCCACTCAATCCCAGAGTGCCGAAGCTGTTAATTGTTATACAGTCCCACGGAACTCGAGTTCGTGACGAAGATGTCGTGAATTGCCAGTCAGTACCAGCTTAGGAGGACCGGGAGCGCTTCACTTCTGGAGTGCTGCTTTGAGGAAAGTCAAATTCGTCGTCAGGCTCACGGAAGCGCTTGCCAGAAACGTGACTGGTGGATGTGTCTTCCTGGTCCTCATAGAGAGAATTCGCATCGTTTGCACTTCCTAGGTCCAAATAATCCTCTTCGTCTTCGAACGGCAAATCGGCTCCCTCGTCGGCATCGGCGGGCAAAGGAACAGTATTTTCAGGGGTTCGGTAGAAGTGACCCGGCTCATTTGTCTCGCTGACTCCGACCAGGTCCACGGCTTTCGAACCGCTGTCAGAGCTATTTGCATGTTCTGCCACACCTGGTGAATCATCTACCTCATACTGATGGTCGGACTTCTCCGACGGGATGCCATCCAATAGCGGTTCTGTCGTGTTGGAACTATCCTCCGATTGAGGCTTCAGAACGAGATCATCCTCATTAGCAGCATCAGCAACGTCAGCAACATCAGTCTTGACATCCTCCTCCGAGAGCGGTTGCTCGTGATATGATTCCAAGTCATTATATTCAGCCGGATACTCTTCAAGGTCCCCGGTGTCATCAGCCTCGGGTTCCTCCGGATCACCAGCAGATCCGGTGGTTTGGGCCCAAAAACCCTCTTCAGGATGAGCCTCGTCGTCATCCTCATCATCTTCGTGATAGTCCTCATCATCGTTCTCATCGCCGTGGGATTGTTCATCAACTTCTCCGGGTTGTAGTCTCTCCTCGGGCGTATCGTTCACGGGTAGCGGCTCAAGTGTCCCGCTGGAATCTGTGTTCTGTTCCTCTAGGTTATGAGATGGAGCTTGAGGGGATGCATTATGTCGGTCTTCCAGATCGGAAGCATTAACAGTAACATTCCCATCTTCAGCATTTCTAACACTGCGTTTTTCTTCAGTTTCCGGGTCGCCTTGCGGGGAATTTGACGCATCCTGTTCATGAGAAGTGACATCCGATTCAGGCTCCTGGGAACTTCCATGGTTGCTTTTATTATCCATAATTCCCTTCTCAAAGGTGTCAGGTTGCTCTTCCGAATAAGACTCCTGGGCGGTTTCTTCGAATTCTGCAGCCCCTTCTGCATCTGGGTAGATCTCCCAAGACTGGATCTCGGACAATCCCTTTCCTTCACTTGCAGCAATCAAGAGTTCCGATAGTTCCGCAGCAAGGGTCAGTTTCGTACTAAGATTAAGATATAGGGCCTCCGCTTCTACGATGCCATCATTGTGACAGAGTTGCAGGTACACATCTATGATTTGTTTCAAAGTGAAGTTATGTGTCTCCAGTGAATCCTAATATTTCTTCGTCAGCAAGTTGCACATGAAGATAAGCGTTGATTAGCTCACCTCAGTCACCTGAAAGTTGAGAGTTTCGATGTCGATCACTAACACCTCGTTCTCGGTAATGTGGTTCTTAAGAACTTCACGACATGCACCAAACAGTTTGACAAAAGATTCGTATGCAAGACTCTCATCTTCCAGAAAAAATGTTTCCGAAGCATCACCTTCCCTTGGGGGAAACAGCGAGATCTCATTGTCTTGATAGTATACTTTAACCGGATGGAGTGGAGAGGCGTCAGTCGATTCGTGGCCTTGTTCAGTTTCCTGGTCATTGGACTCAGAGACTTGTAGCTGTTCTCGTGACTCAACTTCCAATTCTCTGCATTCGCCATTGGAAGACTGAGGTTGGCCTGGATCTCCCTCATCAGACCCGTTTTGCGAATTCTCAGAGTTGTCCTGATCATTGCTGTTATGTAGCAGCTGCAGTTCTGCTTGCTCGGCTTGTTCTGTTTGTTCTGCTGTATTAGTATTATTGGCCAACACTTCCGAATCCTGGGGTTCCACGTGAACTGTTTCCGGCTCTTCTGCCGGTTGCTCGCCATCCAGGCGGTTCGCAGCTTGGCCAGAGTCTAGCCGTGAATCCGATTGAGACTCTTCCAAATCTTTTGATTTCGCCTCGGTATGAGGCTCAGCGTGATTCTCAGAGCCATTCTCTGGGAGATCCTTGTCGCTTTGATAAGCTCTTGGGGCATCTTCACTGTCTGCGTGCTCCGGTTCTAGGGATTCAGGAGCTTCTTCCGGGTGTTCCAGAACGGGTGCGTCGATATCCTCGACATATTCATCTTCTAGCATTTCCGCTTCGTATATTTTTTTTTCGTCTTCCGGCTTCCCTTCCTCGTATTGCATATCAATGTTCTGATTTGTATCAGGGTACTCGTCGGCGTCTATCATGGAAGGCTCGGCTACATCGTCAATCATGTCTTCATCAGGGAATCCATCTTGACCATGGTTTTCGCCATGAGAGTTATCCATGTAGTCATCCGCAGCCGTCATGTCCCTGTCTGCATTCGAAGCCTGGTCCTCCATGACATCGATATCGATATCGAAATCATCGGCATGCCCCTGGTAAGGAGATGCCATCTCCATTGTATCATCCATTGTAGGAACTTCCATCGCGGAAAATGGTAAGGACGACGTGGTTGTCATGGTTGAAGGGCGCGTTGAAAGTTCCGAGGGTGGCGTTCTAGCCCAATGTGTTTCGGCCCTGCCGCGAGACACCCACGTTGAGTTCTTCACGGTGAAGAAGCCTAAGCTATGGCCTCAGAGAGTATAATAGACAAAAAACGATCCTACTGAAACGCAAGAATATCGCCGAAGACTTCGTTCATTTGCAACGGTTGTGTTTGGGACAAGGTGTGGTAAGCGAGGGGATAGCGCGGTGCACGGGCCAACAGGGGCCGAAGAGAACAGCAAGACTCCAGCACCTCCGCCGTCGGTGGAATATCTACATATCTGGCTTCGCGACAGAACAACTCGTGTCTCCAACCCTTGTCTTCAGTTGCCGGTACTATTTGAGCTGCATCCTTGACCCCATAGCTTTGCTTGTGGTGTCTTCATCATGGTATGCCCACCCACCTTTTGTATAACTGGCCAGTCGTGTTTAACCAGTCCACACAACTTAGGTCGTTCTGGCAGCGTCAATATGCACCCGCGGGGGCAAAGCGGTGCTCTCGCGCCAGTTCCGGGAAATCGCTCGCTCTAGAATTGAGGCTTTACTAGCATCTTTTCCAAAACTCGCGGATTCTGGTACCCAGCATACGACCGTTGAGCAAGACAATGTCCGCTTCGTTTACCAACCCCTCGACGAGCTATACATCGTTCTGATCACAAACCGCCAATCGAACATTCTACAAGACATCGACAGCCTTCACCTCTTCGCCCAGGTGACCACCAGTATCTGCAAGAGTCTAGACGAACGGGAAATTCTGCGCAATGCGTTTGAGTTACTTAGCGCATATGATGAGCTGGTGACCCTCGGTTATAGGGAGAACTTGTCTCTGTCCCAAATCAAGACATTTTTGGAAATGGAAAGTCACGAAGAGCGAATCCAAGAAATCATAGAAAGGGTATGCATTATTATAGGTTTGACGTTCAGAGAGATACTGAGTGCTTGCAGAACAAAGAACTCGAGGCGAGCGAGGAACGCAAAAGGAAAGCCAAGCAATTGGAGATGCAACGGAAAGAAGCCGCACGCAACTCACGCAACATCGCTCCGCGAGCCCCATCATACCCCGTCTATACTCCTCCATCGCGTCCTGCCGTGCCCGACACATACGACAGCTATGAAGCGGAGAAGAAGAAGACGTTTGCAAAGTACGTCTTACTAGGCCCCATTGTTTCCCAGCCTTTCTTCTAACAACTTTGTTCTTACTAGGCCGTTGCCCACCCGAGGAAAAGGGATGCAGCTGGGTAGGAAATCGAAGACTACAGACATATACGAGAAGGTTCGCGGCGACCTGGGCCCAGAGGCTGAAGAGTCAAGCCCCCTTGTAACGCCGCAGGCTTCAACTCCCGTTGCGGAAAGAGTGTCCTCCGCCCGTCCTTCACTCTCCGCTGACCGTGAGCCGATCCATGTCACGATTGCCGAAACCATCTCCGCTTCTCTCACTCGTGATGGTGCGCTCAAATCTTTCGAGGTCAAGGGCGACCTTCAGCTTCGTATTAGCGACCCTGCTTTCACCAAGCTCAAACTTGACCTTCTCGCCAACCCCACGCATGGCGCACAATTCCGCACTCATCCTAATGTCGACAAAGCTGCATTCAGCAACTCTTCTATCATTCAGCTGAAAGATACATCTAAACGATTCCCTGCCAACAACTCAATCGGCGTCCTCCGTTGGCGTGTTGCGGGCTCGGGATCTGACAATGCCGATGTGCTCCCGATTACGTTCACAGTCTGGCTCAACAAAGGCTCCGACTCCACTACAGTGACTGTCGAGTACGAGCTCACGGGCTCCGACAGCCTTCGGGATGTCGTCGTTACCATCCCGTACGGCACGGCTGAGCCAGCTGTCTCTAGCTTCGACGCCGTTTACGAGGTCTCGGGAGACAGTCTTGACTGGAACATTGGAAATGTGGATGAGAACAATGCATCTGGTAGCTTTGAGTTCGAGTCGACTGCCGATGACGAGAACGAATTCTTCCCTATGACGGTGCGATTTTCGAAGGCCAGCCCGTTCGTCGAGGTCGACGTCACCAACATCTCCTTAATAGAGGAAGGGGAGAGCACCGGATACTCCAAGGACATCAAAAGTGTCGCCGAAGGCTATCTTATTGAGTAATTTATTTTAGAACCACTAATGACGTGCCCGCCGCCTTTTCTGTGTACGAGACTTCTACTGCCAATTGTTTAGATTCCGTTAGCAAACCCTTTGATTGAATGGTATACTTTCTTATGACCTCGAGTTCATCCCCCTGCTCTGATAAGTCCAAGGTGAAAATCGTGGCTAAGTGCATCTGGTCATTTCTAGTCCGGGCAACTGATCGTAGTGATCTCGGGAGCCGGCAGGCGAAAACTTTCTGCTCCTCGCCACTACAATGCCACCCGCCTCGCTGTCTCACAATGCCCTCACGACTATCTCAGAAAGAAACATTCCTAACCTTGCTGCCTGCCTGGACCAAGCTGTGGCTCACATCGGATCAATGAGCAACCGGGAATCTGTCGGCCGGCCAGGTGTGACTCTACAAAGTTTGAAGCATTGCGCATCTAGGATCCAGGGACCTTGGTTCCTGGCCATGTAGAGCAACTCAGTGCGGCTGTTACTTCCGCCCCTCAGTCAGAGTCCAATATAATTCCAGGATAGTGGCCCTCTCACCATCGTGCACAGAACGCTTATCTGGTTTGATTGATATGAGTACCAAGGTACTGCCATTTGGAGCTCGTCAATATCGTCGGTCTTAAGTTTGTTGACATACTCAATTACATCCATGGCATCTCTGAATGACGTTGGCAAGGTCCACGACAATATAGAGCACTCTGCATAAAAGGTCGCTCTTGCCCTCTTGGAATCTTTCCTGGCAGATAAAAACGGATCGGCCAACGAGGAGTCACCTGTTCTTTGTTTATTTCTGGCAAGTCTTTGCCAGTGTGCAGCGTTTTGAAGCATTATTATCGTTCCATTGGGACTCGAGCACCTACACTCACTTCTCAAGGTATGCTCCTGCAAAGCCTCCTGTCACAACGGATATTGAGCCCAGTTCTGATTCCGCTCTGCAGTTTGCTTCAGTCCCCTTTTTGGCTATTTGGCACCATGAGCACGGTGGGTGGAGGACTTCTTTCGAATTATTTGAATGGCGAGTCTCGCAGTGTATGTTGTGTCAAAACTCCAACTACAAGGCAGCAGAAACTCACCCTGCGTGTCTCTTCCAGCCCAACTCATTTGCTTCCATGTGCGTAAACGTACCGTCAGTTACCCCCAATGCCAGAGTAGCAATCAAACGGCTGGGAACGGGAGGCGAACCGCGCTACGATCCGAAACGGTCTCACCGACAGCATGTCAGCCGGGCCTGTGAAGCTTGCAGGCAGAAGAAAACGAAGTGCACAGGAGAAAAAGCTGGTTGCAGGAATTGCATCGGTACTTCGGTGCCATGCAACTACACTGACGGGAAAAGGGAAAAGACGAAGAAGTGCGCCCCTCCTTGTGAGCTTCGTTCGGGAACAGAGCGGTTACATGCTAACACCAGCTGATTTTTATACAGGCACATGGCCGAGCTTGTTAAACGGGTCGAGATCCTGGAGAACGCAATGAACGGGCTGAGCTCTAAGTACGGTGTTCCCGTCGAGGAGCTAGTGAGCCGTGGTACTAAAGCACATGTTTGACTGTCCCATGCTGACCGGGTGCGATCATTCACTCACTTGAAGCTAGGCCCAGAACATCATCAGGGAAAATCTTGATGCGACAACCCCAGAGGGCGTAGAAGCGAAGCACCAGGAAATACAGGACACGGAATTGAAACACGAGGGAATGCAGACTCAGGACGCTCCCTTGGAGGACTTGTCGTCGACTCCATCACCTGGTCCTGCAATTCAATCTTATGCAGACATGCCATCAAGCAATCAAGTGACAAGTGGGATAAGTTCGTCTAGCGTATCACCGGCCAGCGAAGTGCAAGGCACCCCCAATCCCTACATAATACCAGATCCTCAATTTGTTCACCCTTCGGCTCCGGACATGCTGGAACCCCAAGGGTTCTTCCGTCAAGAATACAACGAGTCGTTCATTCTTAATAACGACAGGACTCTTCAGTCTAATGAGCTTACAATGCACCACTCAACGATGGACACTTTCACGACTATGCCTGACTCTTGGGAGCAGCATTTCTAACCTTCCCGCGATCGATTTCTTTTGTTTTTGCTTTGTATCTTTGTCGCTCTTGTCCGGCCGGGAAAGCACTCTAATTCTTTTGCCTATTGCTCCAGATTGATCCAAGTTGATAGCTTGCGCACGCTCGAGTTTATTCTATTTTTTATTTTCCAGTATACAAAGCAATGATTGTCCTTCATCGAAATCTACGTAAGTTGTATATGGGTTCGGTCTCCCTGTCCATACCGGGATTTCTACTTTAGCAAGTTGTGAAGTCTTCTCTGTCCCGAAAAAGCAAGGCGAGCATCGCTGCCTTCAAGTCTGGACAACGCACTGTATATGTTTCGCTTCGCTTATGAACACATGTCTATGGAAAGGGTATCTATATGTCTAGCGCAACCACATATACAGCCACAAAACCTCACTCTGTATGTATCTAACTTCATATCCCTTTACCCTGAATCTCTGAGGATTTGAAGATGTGGGTCAGCCTCTCAAGCCTCCCAATTCCTCTTCTTCGCTGTAAAGAGTAGCCGCGCATCCTCCTCGCGATACTCTGCAGCTGAACTCCCCGGTGACATGAGCGGTATCCCCATGATCCTGGACAAGCGGAGCTCAACAAGGAGAGCCCTACGATGGGCGCGGTTTGCCCAGGATCCCTGAACATGGGGCCATTTGCTTCTGCCTCCGCCTCTGTCACCATTTCCTTCTCTGCCCCAGTGACTGAGGTTCACGCCTAGGAGCCCCCTCTCATCGCCAACAAAGCCCTCAATACAATCCAAGGCGGGAAGAAAGCGGCGACGAATACCGCAGGCTGTGTGGTTAGAGTCGATCTGGTAGTCTGGGCATTGTTTGAGGAGCGAGATTACGGATGTGATGTCGGCAGGACGTGTTCCTGCTTCCGCATCGGCGTCTGCGTCTTCGATGTCTGGGTTGAAGTCTGGGTCTAGGAGGGTAGAGCCAATGAAAATGGTCTTTGTGCGGAGGGAAAAGAAGCGCGTCATCTGTCCGAGGTGGAATGTGTCGCAGGCGCTGGAGTTGCCGAGGCCGCAACGGCATTGGTATTGTCGGGATGCTGGTGACGGATTGGGAAGGGGAAGTGTGCCGGATTTGCTCGAGGGTGTGGGCTCTTCGAGCGCACCATAGATACGGAGGAAGTAGGCTTGCAGGTCGGTGATGGTGTTCAAGACACTTTGGCGGCGGTAGTAGAGTTCCTCTGATACAGGATCAGCGGGTTATACTCTGTTTGGTAATCATGGAAATCATACCTTCGAGGCCATCTGAGAGATAGTGCCAACTGGGACTATCAGGCGCCAGAGGTTCGACTCCATTAACCCAGAACTTGGATCCCATAACAATCAGAACATGCGTGAGCATCTTAAAGACGGTTTGGTCGTCTAGAAACTTTGCTATGTATATAGATTGCCGAATACGACTCTCGTTTAGTTTCAGCATGGAGGGCGTGAACTTGGTCAATGGCAGCCTTGGTTTCCCAAGAGTATAATAAGCCCGCCTAAGGCATTCCCGGACAGCTTCGGGGGAGTTGAAGGCATCTGCTATTTCTATCAAACCAGCAATGACCAACGGCTTTTGAGCTCTGATTTCTGCATCGAAGCCTTCCTTCTCTGCCTCATTGAACGAATTGAAAGACAGAACTTTGAGAAAAAGTTCAATAGTGTCCGACCCAAAGCGTGGTGGCAAGTGATTATCTGGCAGTCGCAAAGTTGGGAGAGCGCCCTGATCAGAACTAGGATCTCCTGGAAACCCAGCAACTTCTCCTTTGACTGAGGGATTTACGTCAAGCTTGTGCAGTTCCCTCTGTTTCATGAGATTTCTACCCTCGGAGAACTTGTCAGGATCCAGGAGAGCACGAAAGTAGGGACTACTCTGCATCAAGCTCTCACTAGACACTCTCCAGCGGGTACATGTGGTCTCGGCATGCTTCAAGGACGTATATTGCAGGATAAGGTCGCCGCTGTCGACAATGACTTGCGTACTTGGGTAAGGGGAGTCTTGTCCTCGTCCATTGGTCATAGAAGTCGGCGTCTCTGATCCAGAAAACACTTGAGTATTACTTTCGCCATCAGAAAGTGATAGGTTTTGAAGCGAAGCATTAAAAACTGTGGACGACGGTAAAGGTGGGTATTCGGAATCCATGGCCAGTTCGCCGCTTTTCAGCCTTTTTTCGATTCATTCACTGCAGTGAGAAACAATATATTCCTCAGGCCGGTGAATAATTCCGCGATACACAACATTTATACAGTGTTCGCGCCTCGCTTTTGTTCATAGCAGCGTCAATCCTAGAGGTACATGCGGTTATCTCATCTCATTGAATCAGACATTCAGTTGAAAGCATTCTTCAGAGTTGATGCAGCATCAACAACCCGTTAGTTTAATCCATGTGATCAGGCCGTCGCTCAACGAACCGCAAGCGGGGAGGTCAAAAGCTCGAAGCATGGAAAGAAAGTCGTCGAGATCATTGTCATGTGACTCCCAGCTCCACCAACACCTTAGACATCGTCTTTCGGTCTCTTCCCCTCGTTCTCTCCATCTAAACCACTGGAGCGGTTGTCTGTATCCGGTGAAATTATGATAGATTCTCTTGAGGAATTGAAGGACGGGAAGACTCAGAGCTCATGTAGAGGCTCCTCTACCACATCATTACTGTCTCATCTGCCATAATTCAGACCAATTTTGAACTGAAAAGGCACATCGATAGCCTGTTTGCAAGCAGAGCTAGGGCGTTGATATGCCTTCAGGCGTTAAACAGCTCAGCGGACTTCTGAAGCTCCCTCAATCTACTAGTTGAAGACAGGCACTACCTTACTCTATGGGGACGTGGCTGACATCATGGCCGAGTATACAGCAAATGCCAGTAAGATAGTAGAACAATGTATGGTGATAAAATAATGGCGACACTCTTTTTAGATTGTTTCAAGATTGTAGGTCCTATGCAGATATAGAAATCTATATAATATTATGTTATAAGAACTATAGCGAACCAAGAAGACACATATATCCTGATACCGGGTTCTGAGCTGGAGTTTTTCTTGAGAGTCAATGTATAGTGAGACTCAAATGTCGAGTAGAAAGGAAATATTCGATTGTATCAAGGCAAGTACACAAGGGGAATATGTAGGATATCAGGCCAACGACGACTCGTCTTCGTCGCTTGTTTCCGTGTAGATTTCTCCCTCTGGCTAGCATAAGCATCCCGGGCCTTGACGCTTTCTCGCACAAGTGAATACAATCTGTGGGCCAGTGGGTTTAGAGAATCTGTGGGTAGCTCTGGCGCTTCGAATGTTGTCGGTGTTATATCGTCCGGCTGCTGGTCATTTGCCGAACTTAGCGTATGCGGGATCATTGACAGTAATGCTAGAGGTTGAGATGGTGTATCTTCTATTCCATCCATGTCGTGAGATAATTGATCCTGCTCGGTTGGTGTTAAAGTATCCATCAGTTCATGGAAACCAAGTATCTGATCGTCTTGTTGGGAAACCAGATGCCATGGTTCACCGCAGATGAATCCAAGTACGAAGTCTTGATTAGCGTACGCCGCCGCCATAGTGCTTTTGCGGTACTCGGGAGTGAATGCGGAGTCCGTGGCGGAGGGGAGGCAGAGAAGAATGCCACGGGCGAGGAGCGGAGGCGGAGGAAGGTCGGTGTCGATTGTGGGTGGTGGCGCTACTCCAATGTTCCAGACGTCCTCGAGCTCATAGGACTCGGTTTCCATCAGCGCATCAGTTGAATCCTCAGTGTGCTGAGTTATCGTTTGAGTGAGGGAGATAGTGGATGCTTTCCGGGGGGGGAGCGCCAGGCTATTACTCTCGCCTTCCCCTATCGCATAATGTGATGGCTGACGTTGATGACCGAACTCGGCATTTGTCTGAGCACCGAAAGAGTCGTGTGCACTAAATGGACGGTTTGAGTCGGTGACCGCGGTGATTTCTGTCCTGATGGTCTGGACAGCATCAGCGACGGCCTCTCTGGCAGCAGCTTTCAGAGTCGGAATCAGTATGTCCGCCGCTTGGGTATTGACCGCCACACCAGAGGCCCAGGCGGTTGAAATATTCGCCCACGAGGCGGGTTTCACCACACCCTTGGTGTATTTCTTGCGGATCAGGTCAACCAATGTATTCCTCACTTCTCTCGACTCTGCTCTTTGTCGGCCAACAACCCCAATAGTGGCATTCAGAATTCGGCCGCCTTCCCAGATCAAGAATGCATATTTTTTGGCTAGCAACGTCAATTGGCGGATAGTGTCCTCAGACCAGTCATCGATGACGTCTGCCTGAACCTGCAAGATAGTGATGTATGGGCCGATAAGGGATGCTAAGCGGAGAAGAGCGTCCGTGCTGTTGATGGTGTGAGATGGTGCAACGCAAACGGGCAGTCCATACGGCAATCCCTTTTTGGCTTTAGCCAAGGATTGAATATAGGCAATCAGGCGATTACCTGGGAGAGCCGAGGTGGTTGATGAGTCCATTTCAATGACGTTGGAAGATCGAGAATGCTGCCGTTATCAAATCGAAGGAGATAGCAAGATAGTGAGCGACTTCCACGTCTTTTGTTCGGACAGGAAGAAGAGAACAGAGGGGTTAAGAGAAAAAAGAGGGAAAGATGCGAAGGGAATCTGAAGCTGAGCTAGAGCACGGCTAAGCTGGCTAACTGATCCTGCGGTCTGCGGCCAAGAAAAGGGATTGACAGCTTGTCAAGATCTCCACCCCGTAGTAGCACGGAGTTCTGATCACTTCAACTTGCAGCTTTGCATACCAATCAATGGCAGACTGTTGGCAACAATAAAGATGAGCGAGTCCGTTATTCAAGCCCGGCCTTATCCCTCAGTTGGAAGTCCTCGGGAAATTGAGACGAAAGAAATAGGCGGACGACTGACCCCCTGGAGCTTATTTAACTGGCCAACGGTTAACTGCGATCGCCCTGAGATCTAGAATCTAGACATTGCTTTCTTTGACTTTGGGCCATCTACTCGGCGAATTGCTGTCCGTGCTGGTCCATTCCTTCTGGCATTGCTTTCTCTTTTGCTTCGAGCTTGAACAATGATGCTCTGCAAGACGGTCGCCCCAGTCTGCTTTACCAACCGCTTCCCAACACCCCGGATACGGGGAAAGGCCCAAACAACCTTCCATTCATTGGGGCAGCAGTTCCGGTCTAGCTGCATAAGATCAGTTAACCAGTGGGAGATCGCCTAAAGGACGTTTAAAGTTCCGAGTCTTTGGAGACGGCTAGCCTCATTTTGTCTGGATAAATGCCTAAAAGCCTCGGCAAAGGCAAGTAAATTCTGATCGTTTACATGCGCCCAGGGCTAAAGGCCCCGAAGTATGGTCAACAAATGAGATATATAGAGTTGCTAGGGCTGTACGCATTCAGTTTCGGAGGCAAATTATCGAGTAGACTGCTGATTGCCAATGTGCAGTCTTACCGTTCAGTGAATCATGGTGCCACACCCACTCCACCTGGGCTGCTGGGCAAGTCAGTTCAGGGGCTGTTCAAAACGGGTTTAGCGCTGCCCAGACTTGACTTTTGCACCTGATCCGCTCCCCAGACTACAGCGATTTTAAGGCTTTGAGCTATCTCTACCCTTCTACACGTCCGAAAGAGCTTTTGATTTTCTGTTTGAAATATCAAGTAGCCACTTGCCTTGTGAATATTTTATTTTTTTTTCTTCAATTTCATCTTGTCGAACAGCCTTCTACTACTGGTAACCTTGTCTCGCACAAATTCGTCCTCGGAGCCTCCGGCGCCCGTCCCTGAGTATTATTTTTTGAGCTCACGCCACTTTCCCGGTCTCACCCCATTTATTGCACGCTCGCCACCGCTGTCAGTCACGAACACTCTTTCAATCTACTCAGCCTCCTACTTTATCATTGCCCTTCCGTAACGCCTTCCCTGAGCCTGTCTACGAGATCAAGTTTCCTTTCCCGCGGCGATCATGCCTGGACAAACTTTGCCCACCCTCACCCCGGCTGAAGTTGAGTCGCATAACAGCGCCAAATCCTGCTATGTGACTATAGGCTCGAAAGTCTACGACATTACATCGTTTGTGGATGATCACCCAGGTGGCGGAGATCTGATCCTTGAATACGCTGGGAAAGATGTGACGGAGATTCTGCGGGACCCGGTATCTCATACCCATTCTGAATCCGCATATGAGATCTTGGAGGACAACCTGGTTGGGTTCATCAGTTCCGAATCGAGCTCAAAGTGCGCAAATGGATCTGCGAATGTAAAGCCGGTGTACGCCAGCACCGGGATGTCTACAGCAGAAGACTTATCCGTGGAAACAGATGCTGTCCAGGATTATCAAAAGCACAAGTTCCTGGATCTCAACAAGCCTCTATTTATGCAGCTATGGAACAGCGGGTTCAGCAAAGAATTTTACCTCGAACAAGTTCACCGGCCACGTCACTACAAGGGGGGGGACTCTGCTCCTCTCTTTGGAAACTTCCTTGAGCCTCTTAGCAAAACAGCCTGGTATGTTGTACCAATTGTGTGGCTTCCTCCTGTCCTCTACGGGACATATCTTGGGGCTTCTGGCTTGGGATATACTTCTGCCGCAGCTGCTTATTGGCTGTTTGGGTTCTTCTTATGGAGTTTGATTGAATACCTCATGCATAGGTTTCTGTTCCATCTTGATAAGTACGGGTTTATTGTCCCCTAGCTTCCCAACACAGCACTAACTTTCTCCAGATACCTTCCTGATAACCGAGTCGGAATAACTCTACATTTTCTCTTGCATGGCATTCACCATTATCTGCCGATGGACAAGTATCGGCTTGTAATGCCGCCTAGCCTTTTTGTCATCCTCGCTACGCCGTTCTGGAAACTTGCGCACACGGTTTTCTATTACAACTGGAATGCTGCCGTGCTCGCGTTCTGTGGCGGCGTTTTTGGGTACATTTGTTATGACATGACGCACTATTTCCTCCATCACCGCAAGTGAGTATACCAGGCTATCGACGTTAATAGATCTCAACTCTAACACTTTATCCCAGCCTTCCTTCTTATTACAAGGGGCTCAAAAAGTACCATCTTGAGCATCACTTCGCCGATTATGATAACGGCTTTGGCGTGACCAGCCGTTTCTGGGACTGGGTGTTCGGTACTGAGCTCGAACTCCCTCCTCCCAAGGTTCTGAAGACCCAGTAGATGGGGATGTTCTCCATGAGCGTCTTAAAGTCTGTATGACCTATCATGCCCGAACGGCTCTCTTTCTCTACGAAATCATGCTGCAACTGGTTGTGTCCTCGTTTCTAACACCGACACTTTGAGTGGAGTACCTACACTCCTCCATGGTATCATTCCCTTTTATGTAAAGCTAATTCTTACCCTTCACAGAGGGCTGGGTTTGCTTCTTTGGCAAAGTTTCTTTTCCAGTTACATCTGTCACAACCACGACTGTATATGATCACCCTTCATTAATAGGAGGCCACCCGCTAAATTTATCCTCGGTAGTAATATAATCATTAATAACTAATTTATCATGAATTAACTTTGTCCAAGATGTTGGTACGAGGGCAGAGGGCAGATCTGAGCCCATACAGACCTCCATGCGTGCTTGGTCCATGGTTCCGTTAAAGAGGCAAATGCCAGTGTCCACGTGACTGCGCTTACATTCCGTCGGTCCGCCAGATCCTCATCTCTCTGCCGCTCATTGCAACACATAAGTCTATTCAGCGTCAGGACTTTGGCAGCCCGTCAACTCTTTGTAATTTCCCTTGCTTAAACATTGTTCATAACGCTTCGGCCTAAACCCGCAAGACCGTCACCAAATAAGGTCAGCCAGCTTGGTTTAAAACAAGAAGGGTTCGCAAAAAAAAAAAGCCCATTCGCCTTCGAGCTCTAACGAAGCCAAAGTGACCTCAATCCTCTCCGATCTGCTTTTTCTTCCATCTTGTCAGCTTCTTTAGGATAAGGAAGATCTCCTGCCTACAAAACAACATGTCAGGTCTCGACGTTGAGGCTCTACTCGAGTCTACTGCCGCCCCCACTTCTCAACAACCTGACGACCGCTCAAAAGCCGAAAATGGTGACCGACGTGATGAGCGCGACCGCTCGTGGGACCGGGACCGCAGGCGACGGGATCGTAGCCGGGACAGACGTCGCTCGAAAGATGCCGACGGAGATGATGATATGAGAAGCCCGAGGAGCGAACACGGCAGTGCTAACGGAAGCCATAGAAGTAGGAAGAGGAGCAGGAGCCGCGATAGCGACCGTCGTCGGGCTCGCCGCGATCGACACGGCGACGACTATCGCTCGAATGGTGATTACTACCGTGGCGGTGGCCGCGCACGCACTCGATCTCGATCTCCTTATGATGACAGATATTACCGCCCCTCGGGCCGTTCCCGCCGAGATGAGCGTGATGAAGAAAGGCGGCCTCGCCGTGAACGCGAAACTCGCAAACGAAGTGACTCGAGAGACAGAAGCCCAGAACTCAACGAAGACGAACGCGACCGGCGTACAATTTTTGTGCAGCAACTCGCCGCACGGCTGCGAACTAAGGAGCTGATCGCCTTCTTTGAAAAAGTCGGACCTGTCAAAGAAGCTCAAATCGTCAAGGACCGAGTTAGTGGAAGGTCCAAAGGGTGAGTTTCATTTCTCCCTATCTTTTGTCTGCTGCTAAGTTCATCCTAGTGTCGGTTATGTCGAATTCAAAGACGAGAGTTCCGTTGCGCCCGCTATCCAGCTTACAGGACAAAAACTTCTAGGAATTCCGATCATTGCACAATTGACTGAAGCCGAAAAAAACCGCCAAGCCCGCAACTCTGAGGCAAGCAGTGGCAACAAACACTCCGCCCCTTTTCACAGGCTTTATGTGGGTAATATCCATTTCAGTATCGATGAGAATGACCTTCAGAGTGTCTTTGAGCCATTTGGCGAACTCGAATTCGTTCAACTGCAAAAGGACGAAACCGGCAGGAGCAGGGGCTATGGCTTCGTGCAGTAAGTTTCCGACTCCCTGAACTGTGTTATATATACATTATTAACTTCTGTATTTGCAGGTTCCGTGACCCCAACCAGGCCCGGGAGGCATTGGAAAAGATGAACGGCTATGACCTTGGTGGTCGGGCTATCCGCGTCGGTCTTGGCAATGATAAGTTCACCCCCGAGAACACTCAACGTACCCAGAGCCAGAGTGCAAACCAAAGTAACTTTCAGGGCTCTATGTTCTCGGGCTCTGGCGGACGTGGTGTCCAGGCTGGAGGCACCAGCAACTTTGATCGTGCGGGGGGTCGTGAGCCTGAGAAGGGAACTGCTGCCAGTGCGCTGGATGACACAGACGTTGCCGGTGTGAACTTCAACAACTTCAGTAGAGACGCATTGATGAGGAAACTTGCAAGAACAGATGAACCTGCTGAGCCCTCTGCAGACGACAAACAGCAAAAGATACTCCTACCGAAAACTGAACCGAAGCCTTTACCAGTTAACGTCAACATGGCGAGTAGGTGTGTTTTGCTTCGCAACATGTTTGACCCGGCTGAGTTCGTACTCCCTACCTACATTTATAACGCTGACCTTGCTGACCAAATCCATAGGGAGGAGGGTGAATCCTGGGTTAAGGAGCTGGAGGATGACGTTCGCGCTGAGTGCGAAGAAAAATATGGCCATGTTGTTCACATTGCACTAGATCCGAATTCCCAGGGCGACATATACCTGAAGTTCGACCGCGTTCAGGGCGGAGAGAACGCCATCAAGGGTCTGAACGGACGCTTCTTCGGCGGTAGACAAATCACTGCGCAACCTGTCGTCGATGCTGTTTACAGCAGCCTGTTTTCCCGGACAAAAGCTATCTAATCTTCATCGACCCCGTCTATCATCAGCAAGACTGCCTACCACAAGATCGCCAGTTATGGTAGGTATCTATCTAATTTTGTCTGCCAGGTGCTACTTGTGATCACAAGACCTATCAGACTACAGCGCCATTAACCAGTCTTGAGACTTGGGATAGGACTCGCACTATGTTTGGTCCTGTATTTCACTACCCCTGGTAGGTGCTAGTTTTTTCTCGACATCTTGCTTCCTACGGTTTTGAATGCCGAAAGGCTTGATGCGCAATGATTTGTTTATAGGGATCTTTTTATATTTGTCCTAGCGCGAAACTTATTTGTCTTTATCTTACCTTGCATATGTCTAATTCGACGAAAGTTGTTTAAACTCTGGTTCATTCACCACTACCCAAGCACTACTCCCTTATTATAGAGCTGGTCAATCCCATCGCCGTGAAGCAAGCCAAGCTTTTAGATATAGAAGAAAGCAACCAGTAGAATAGCTCGCGGGCTCGTATTCTACACCAATTCTGTCTTGCCTGTAGACAAGTGGTCAGAAATATAAAAAGCCATAGCCCGTAGTTATCCTTGCAGCCCCGTCGATTTGGACAGCGCAGCAGCCATCTTCGTACAAACAGAACATATTCTGGGGGCGGTCTGTCTTAGTACGCAAAGTGATCATTCCAATAGCTACATGATGACAACCTGTATATTAGTCAAAACTTAACTCTTCAAGAGTTAGCCCTTCCTAGCTGAGCGGGAAGTTCAATAGAACACTTCCTGCCTATACCTGCCTTTCGTTTGTTGAGATGATACTTCAAGACACTGGCTGCTGATGCTACCCCCCCTATAATTTACAAAGACAAGGCCCCTGATCTCAGATTATCATGTGCGTGCGTTAGAAGAGTCATCTTGTAATACACATGCCCGAGGTCTAGGTGACAATTCTTCCCACAAATAATCTCCAGGGTAACTCTCCAAGCCTGCCAGCTAGTGATAATGGTCTTTAGTGAACTTTCTCACTTTCTCACTTTCTCTTCCTGTTTCTCTGACCTGAAATTGACTAAATCGGCTTCCTATTACAGTCGCTTCTTAAGTAACATTGTCCGGTTCCTCCACATAGCAGAACGCCAGAATATTCGCTGCAATTCATGCGTATAACAGTCAATACTGTCTCTGGATACTTGAATCTATGCTGATAGTCCACAGGAGCCCCTCGTGACACGTATCTAGACAAGAGATCACTGGGATGATGCTTTTTGCTTAATATGGCTGACTCTATCACTTGGATTCTGGGGGGACTGGAGATGCGCAGGCGTACATATTCTATATCAGTGGCTTCCCCTGCGAATCGGTGCTAGTCAAAGGTACAAAGCAATTTGGTTATTCACTGGGTGAAGCCTTGTATCCAAAACAGTAACACAGCAAAGGAGCCATACATGAATCCAAGAGAGAAAAAAATTAGAAGGCCACCTAGAAAATGCGCGCACAGTACCCCAGAGATGTGTAATAATGGCCTTACACATTTAAAACCTGGAATCTCTTCCTTCAGCTTTTCTCTCTCCTTTCCCAACTTCTTACCCTTTGTGCATCTTCCATACTCCTGATTTGTTGTTATTGGCTTTTCTTCCGCGTACACTGTCCAGAGCTGGTCCTCTCCACAGTCTTCATATCTTTTGATTGCCCATCTGAGTACTCAAGGCTCTTTCGTCACATCCAGAGGAGGGTTAAAACTGGGAGTTTTGCTTGTGTTCTCTCCCTATCCTTCTTCCCATTCCTAACCTGTGTGTCACACTCCATCTAGATGCCTTCTACTCAGCTTCCCTCCTCAACCATGGCCGCCGACACCTCCAGTTCAAACCCAGGAAGCCCAGGGCCGAGCGTTCAGAAAATAGAGATTGACTACAGGCAGCAACCGAGCTACAACTTCAATGATTCCTCCGCTCATTTGATAATCCAACGTCTCCGTCGCGAGCTGGACGACGCCCTCCTACGCATTGATCGCGACACCGACGTCATCAGTGGCCTTCATGAAAAGGTCACGAACCTGGAAGAGCTGGTCAAGAAGCAGCAAATCACCATCAATACCCAAAGCAAGACGATTTCCGATCCTAGATCTCTGAGAAAGCAGCATTCGCAGATTCAGGTGCATGTGCAATCCCCCATGGGTATGGGGCTGTTCCCCATGACGCCTAGTCACCACCAGCATCATGTCCATCATCAATATCAGTACCCGGGCTCTGGGGCTTCGGGTGCCTCCTGTGGTAGTGGAGTATGTGTTTTGCAGACCACCCCGTCGCCACTCGACTGCCAGGCTCAGGTTCATCCTCAGCCGGCGCATTCGCCTGAATATATTCCTCAGAATAGCACCGTATTCGATCAGCCGCCCCCAAAGTTCGAAATTCCACCCGGCGCGTATGCCCCTTTCGCACAGATTTCCCCTCCCGGTCTTGTTCCAACTCTGGGGAGGCCATCAGATGTGTTCAGCCCTTTCAGCTCTACTACCGTGTCCAATAGTGCAGATCATACAACTCCAACTACCTCAAATGATGCAGCTGGTTGCCATAAGAGAATGGCGGATTTCTCAACCCGATTTCAGACTCTAATGCGGATGTCTGAGATCTTTGGCCAGGCGCATGCGAGCTTGCCAAATGTCTTCATGGATAGCCACATGGATGACCATGTCAAGGACTACCTCATGGCAATATCGAGGGGAACTAAAGCATCTGACCTTCTTGGGAACGCGGCGACACGGGCTTTCTTCGTCGCAAAAGCCATAAACTGGTATCTTGTCGAGAAAATCCTCAACATCTCTGTTACCAGCGGTTTCGATACGGCTGCTGATTCGGAAATCAGTCAGATCCAGGAGCAGATGAATTCCAGTAGGTCTACCCCAGCTCATCCCAGCCGGTTTTTGCGACTTAAGACGTTAACCCTAACTGGCCTCATTGCAGAAACTCCCCTTGTGCGCCACATAATGCTCACCGCGGTAGCAGCACACATAACAAAACTCACCAAGAAATCCGGATTCACAGAGTACAACCAGCAAAAGATCTACAACCATCTTCACACGCTCTGGGCATATATTGGGCCTCTCGGACACGACGCAGCCAACCAAAACAGCCCGATGTGGAATGACCTTCACGCGATAGTGTCGGAAGCTCAGTCCCTCGCTATCGACATGTACTCCATGCCTCTGGAGTATAAGTTTGAATTTCCTGAGCAGAGCGAGCCGTTTGATCCGCATACCATGATCAATCGTGATCCCTGGGTCCTCGCAGATCCGAGCGTTCTACAGAACACCGACACACGGGTACGTCTAGGCATCACGCCTATTACGCGAATTCGAGATAATTCTCAGAGTCCGGGCGATGTGCAGATGGTGTACATGGGCCATGTGTTGCTGAAGGGACCGAAGAAGCAGATGCCATGATTCAGTGTTGTCTGTTTATTCGAAGAGTTCAATCCGCTGGGGGCTTGTCATATATTATAATTCCAAGACATCAGAATGACTGAATGGGTGTCGTCTGGATACGATGTTGCTGAAATGACATTTGTTTGACTTGTGGATATGATTTCATTGTGTTTGTGCATGTGATGAAGCTAGATATTAGTTTCGTGCATCATCCCCGCTTTTGTTTGTTCTCTTCTCAGTTTTAGTCTTTCTTTTTCATTATACCCGGTTGTATCCAGGAAATAGGAAAGCTCACCAACCCCACCATGGATTGGATTTGTTGCGTTCTCCGTAGAATTGGGACGTGAACTTGAAGGGCTCGCATTTTACTGGATGAGCCAGCAGGTTACAATCTCCGTTCTGCATACGAGCAGTCCCTTATGAGCCTAGGGGGCAAATTAATCGATAATCAGAAAACGTGGCTAGCTCGGAAGGTGAATTTCATTTGAATCAACCAACACTTGCCAATCGTGATAGTAAGCGGCGGAAAGAAAATTTATTTATGGTTATATTCCTTTTTTGGAAACAAACTCCCATCAAATGGGGCTGTGGTTTAGTGGTATAATGTTCCCTTAGCATGGGAGAGGTCCTGGGTTCGATTCCCAGCTGCTCCATTTTTTTTAATCATTTTTGCTCTCAGTACAGTATACATGTGTTGCTATGTCTTTTTGGGTCCCCTGTTTAGAGTTGTTGAGCCTTCCAAGCAAATGAGAGCTTTCTGTTCCCAGTCTGCCTAAGCAAGGCTCCACCTGGGCACCCCTACACCCTGTTGCCGAACTGGTTCTTGGCCTCTTCACACCTTCACTTGGCCCATGTCTGCTTTTCTGGCTCAATATATGGGAGTATTCGGGATGTGAACAATTGTCTGTTCATGTTTAGGGAGATGATCAACTCTACATGTTTACGACTCAGCTGTTTCTATAATGTGGGTGCTGCAATATAAGCCCGTGTCTGGTTATTTACTTGATGCTTTGGTCAGTCCATAGGACATGTGCTATAGTGTTATCATTGTTCAACCAACCTTGTTTATGACGGTAAAGCTTCACTGGCGGGTATGCTTGCTGTTGTCTATAGGGGGAGAAGACAAATTCTGAGCCCGCAGGTGTGGCGGATGGTCTAGGGGGCGGGTCACACCTTCCTCATGCTCATCTATCAGGTTGAGGAGCACGTACCATTGTGTTCGTTGCTCTCTTTATGATCTGATATGGGCATGTAGTCACCTGGCTTTTGTCCTAACTTGCTATGCTCGTGCGATGTTGAGACAGCGACGGTGTGTATAAGATGCTGTACCTTGTTGGGGGCTCTGTTATTCTGGCGCCGCAACTTTGGAATATTTATTTCGCTGCCCGATATGGCCTGTGTGAGGATATTTGGGTCGGTCCTGGTTACCCTTTTCCGTTCGGCCGCTCTTTTCCCCATACGTCTGGGCTTGCAATGCCAGTGTGATGATGCGAGCACCAGGCCTAGCTATAGTTCGCTCCTCCTTGCCGTCCGGGTGGTTGCACCGCCTTTGGTAGCATGTGTCCAGGTGGTATTGATATAAAAGGAGTGACCGACCTGAGATGTGTGCTGGCTGGATCATCATCACCTATTAACCTCTTTCCCAGTTTGCTTCGCGTTCGGCACACTTGTGGTGCGGCGGCGTCGGATACTCGGTTACTCCTTCCTTCTTGTCCCTTCTGTGTGGCCATGTTAGCGAGCGTGTGGTCCGTGGTTGCTTGACGTGGTGCCATCTAGGCGCCTTTCTGTATATTGTATTTCGCCTATGTTCCTCGGTGTGTTGTCCCAGTGGTGTTTTCCTTGCTCAGAAATAACCAAGTCTGACTGTAGGTGGCACTCTGACAGACCCCGATGGTGCGCTTCAGACGCGATATGACGGTGACAGGCATATCCGCGGGTGTCCTTTGGTTTGTGCTATCTTTTAACCCTCTTTGATGGCCTGGTTCTGTTAGTTATGGGTCGACGATATTTGAGTACACTGGACGGTTAGCGGTCCCGGTGGGTAAATATATATGTTGGCAAAAGTACTGCAAACTCAAGTGTTGGCGATGTATCTGTAAAAGGGTGATCGGGTGTACGAGGCTTTACGCACTGACCGACAATTCTAGTCACGGTTTTTTTTTTTTTTTTTTTTCTCCCTGCAGTCCTTCCCTCCTTAAATCTTTACCCTGTCCTCGCCCGATTGATAGACACCGCGGATATTACCATAGTTTGATGCTTTCCAAGTAGGGCCGAATATATTGTTAATTATGTATTGGTCTACCAATCAAATGGGGCTGTGGTTTAGTGGTATAATGTTCCCTTAGCATGGGAGAGGTCCTGGGTTCGATTCCCAGCTGCTCCATTTTTTATTGATATTTGGTCTCCTGTAGCCCACCAGACGCAGCGAAAAGATGTAGCTTTCAGGGCATCTTACGGCATCTGTGCCGCAAGGGGAAGAGACGAGGGTAGGATGTGGAAAGTATAACACTCCCATAGCGGAAGCAATATACTATTGAGCGGACAATGCAAAGCAGCATACTCACCGACACACTCACAATCGGTATTCTCTCCTGGTGGCCAAAAATGCACCCTAGTGATAAACACCCACTACCCCCAAGTATACATCGGACTACCAGTAGTGCCAGAAACTGACTGTTACACCTGGAAGCTCAAGCATCCCACGACTGACGACACCTGTACACAGGCCTTACCATGCCAATATCCCCACAGACTAGTATGGAGATGACACAGGGGGAGAGCTTGCGCCATACGGAAATCTCGGCAAGGTATTGCAAGGTAAGTTCGCATATTATGACCAAGAGGCCATTATTGACAGACTGACACAAACTGGAGGGGAATTCGTGACCACAAGAGCGCAAGCCCCATTCCAAGGACCAAGTAGATTACCACAGATATCCAGTTATGATGGTGCCTCCTCGGATGGTCCACCTAGATTTAAGCCACTCGAGCCAAAGCTCAGAGTATGACGGTCTAGGTCGCTATCGAAATTGTTCAGAGGACTCCTCGGCACCATTCGAATCAACCCCACGCATGAACAAAGATGGAAACCTGAAACCCACGCACCTTCATATCCACATATCTCTGGCTGCTTTACACTGTACTGGGCACTGGGATTCATAGGTGTCACCCCAATACTGCACCTGGGAGGCAGCTATTCAGATGATACTATCGGAGCCCAAACATGATGACACAGCCCATACACCGGTTGATCCGAAAACCACCAAAAGATGAATACAGGAACGAATGGATGGACTTTTGAGAGATAAGGCCTTGAGCCTGAGAATGAAGCAATGGAAGATAGATCACCCGCATTTGTTTGTTTATCCACGGATGGAGAAAGATATAATGCCCAAAAGGAAGCACGGAATCTATATCTGATGTCACGGTCTCGCCGCCGTCGACATGTAGTTTATGCCTTGGTGCCTGAGGTCAAATGGTTCATCTAGATAACACCGAGCGGTCGACCTCCGTCATCCCTACCATGCTTTGTATTCTCGTCGACCGCTGCCATAGTTGATAATAAGACTTTGTTTGAGCAAACCGTCATACCTAAATTCGAGGAATCGGAGTCAACAAGGCCCCTAATCTCTAGCCGATGGTATTCAGAGCGTGCTCTTGTAGACGTACAAAGCAGATAGTGATACACCTGTGCGTTTCGCCATTTGCTTCGAGTTAGGGCTAGGCTTTGGTAGAATGTCGAGGTGCCAAATTAATCAGGAAAAAAAAAAATTATGGAGCAGCTGGGAATCGAACCCAGGACCTCTCCCATGCTAAGGGAACATTATACCACTAAACCACAGCCCCAATTTATAGTAAGGATCGTGCGAACTGACCATGACATGCCATTGACCGAAGTAAAGCGGCAAAATACTCCACCACAACCCTATCTGATATGCGCCCTAGATTTTTTTTTTCGCCTCTCTAAATGGAGGAGGTTTTAGGTCTGCTTCATAGCAAAGCAAAAAAATATGGAGCAGCTGGGAATCGAACCCAGGACCTCTCCCATGCTAAGGGAACATTATACCACTAAACCACAGCCCCAATTTATAACACTTGAGTATGAAAGTGCGTCACAATCATGGCCGTTAGTCTACAGGTGATAAAACAATTCAACATTAACTAGGAATAGTGGCAAAAAAGTGGAGCAGCTGGGAATCGAACCCAGGACCTCTCCCATGCTAAGGGAACATTATACCACTAAACCACAGCCCCATCTTGATGTTGAATTGTGGATAGATGTGCCTTACGAACGGCTCGGCTAGGCCGTATGCTTGTTTGCAGGGACGAGGACTTCTCCCGGGTTAAAAGTGGCTGACTGTTTTCGAGGCGATCCGCAGTACCAACGTGGAGTTGTGAGAATAGCCAGGGCAGACCCATCGCGGACGTTGTCACCCAGAAGTAGCGAATACGGGAAATAGTATGGGCTGCTGGAGGCCTGATTGTTGGAGTATCGCATTTCCGCCTTCTATCAGAGCTGACGTCCGCTCGTCGCAGGATTGAGGTCAAACATTGTAGCTGAGGATTGTTCTTATATATCGCCAGCGTCGACCTTATCTTTTTGACGGATTGGTACCAACACTGTCAGCTAATTTATGGCAAGTTCGAGGTAAGCGTTCGTGGTGTGACCGAGGGAGTCCTACTGAAGTAAGTCGGACCCTGTCATTGTTGATGTCTCGCAAGGGCCAAAGCTCAACAAAACTAAAGATATCCACTGGCCGGTAATGAACTTCTCCCCACGAAGTTAGCGGAATTCTGTGAATTGTATCTAGTCCATCATTGAGTACTGTGTCAACTGCCATAGAAGTGGCAGCAGCAGCCTGGGAATTGGCGATAACATAGTGCGTGGTCTGTGGTAGCCTCTGACACCTTCACGCAAACGGTCAGCTGAGAATTGCTAATGCAAGATTTATTAAGGGGAAGGTTCAAGACAATCAGAAAGCCATCACGAGTCTGGCTTGACATGTCTGTGGGTGGAAAAGCGACTACCATCCTCTACATCATGAGCCTTAATCATAAAGGCTTGGGATTCGGAGTAGCAGAGGTAGAAAGTGCTAGCTCCACCGTATGTTCTGAACAGAATGGACACGAAGTTGACGACAATAACAAGAAATGGAATGTATCGAAGCCCCCAACACACAGGGCGGTGAGATGCTGTTGAGCACCAAAGACGGGAGTGTTCACGAGGTGAACTTGCGGTAGTCGTGTCGCCTGGGGGCGATGACGTTGCTGGGTTGTGTTGCACTAGCCGATTTGGGCAAAATGCATCATTGGCTTATATATTATTCTTCCCTCGTAGGAACCGTAAGTTGGGGCTGTGGTTTAGTGGTATAATGTTCCCTTAGCATGGGAGAGGTCCTGGGTTCGATTCCCAGCTGCTCCACTTTTTTGGCATTTTTGCTATTCGTGCGCTCGAGAGCTTCTTATTTTGTGTCTCATTGTACCTGCTAGACTCAAGAGAACATACAATAATACTTTACAAATTTTTTTTTTGTTGCCGCCGAACTTTTACATTTAAGATGTCATCATTAATACTGATTGCGACTGTATTAATCGCAAGGAGCGGACTGAAATGCGTGAATATAACAACTCATCCTGTACCCATAATCTGCCTTAAAACGGAGTAGTCTAAGGGGAGATATCACTACCTCCTATCGCCGTAGGCATTTTGTGCTTTGTCTTAAAATGGCTAACTTGGAGTTCTCCTCAGCATTTGTAAGATAAGAATAGAACCACGAATTGCCGGGGGTTTCTCCGTTGCATTCTTCGCTCAGGCCGCAGAAAGGTTATTAGATCAGCTCCCGCGACAAATACTTGGACCTCAGAACCAACTCTTTCTCTTCTATTATCACACTATCTTCTGATCTCACCTAGCTTAAAGGACCAATGTCGCGACCTTCATGACTCTGGCTCCGTCGAAGCGAGTCACTGTCCGGGTCTGGACCCTGATTGACAGTCAAAGTACGTTCGGAGTTCCTCCATGCTTTTTCCAGTCCCTCTTATCTCCGATAGTTCGAGGAGATTGTGAATTACGACAGAAAGATGCAATAACACAAATGATTTTGAACAGCAAATGGCTTACTCTTACTTTACCTAATAGACTATATTCGTTTTTATAAATGTCGCTACTCTTCAAATTCGCAGGCAGCAGAGTCAACGCGGACCACCAAACGACGCGAATTCCACGACTATTTCGTTACGCATCTTCCTTCATCCTCGCTTCATCCGGACCCAAGGGGCCCTCTAACTTCATTCCACAAACTCCCTCGCTCGGCGTCCGTGCCCCATACAGGAGAGTCCACACACTCGCCAACTTCTTTTCAAGCCCTAACTAGCCGGGAGACAACGGTAGTTCGGATTCCGCTGCGCAGTGCGAAACATCATTTTGGAGCAGCAACCTCGCGAGGAACTCGCCCTTCAAATGAAGATACTTACCAAGCCGGAGTGATCGATATTCCTGCTTTCGCGAAGCGGCCGCCTGCCTCTCTAACGATCAGGAACCGGAGTGCGCGGGACGCTGCTCTTCGCGAAAATAGAGGTGCGGAGAGTGCAAGTGGCGACCCCCAAGTGTTCTATTTTGGCATTTTCGATGGCCACGGGGGGTCCGAATGCAGTACGTTCTTAAAAGAAACGCTACATGAATATATACAGGACACTGCCGCTGAGTTCGAGCTGCAGTCGAGTTTGAGAAAGGCTGGAGAGAACTCAGCGTCTACGGACGCTGAGGACGAGTTGCCAATTCGCCAAGGCAGCAACGTTGCGCGGGTTCAAAGGTTAGAAAAGACTCTAGTCCAGAGCTGGAGAAATCTTGTTGGAGGATACTTTAGAAGATTTGTACCTCCCAACTTCTCACACCTCGCCAAACATACCGCAGAGGAATCGTCATCAGTGCCAGAGAACAACAAAGGGGTCACAATTGAGGAGATCCTTGAGTATGCTTTCTTGCGTGCAGACTTGGACTTTGTCTCCGCCCAAGCATCAAGGGAGGATGACGAGCTGAGCAATGTCTGCCGTCCGCTTTACCAAGACGATATTCTTTATGGACCGAGCCGCTCGCAGTCTTTGAACATTGCTGGCTTGAGACGGTTCAAGGGTGGAAGCACAGCCAGTACTGTACTCATTTCCACGCCCACACCCGCACCCTTCTGGCACCCAGCAAGCCCATCTAGCTTGTTGGTGTCGCATGTCGGTGATACCAGGATACTGTTATGCTCAACAATCACCGGCGAGGCAATTCCGCTCACATCTAATCACCACCCATCTTCTCCGATAGAAGCCAACCGGCTACGGCGGTATGCTGCTACTTTTGTTACCGATTCATTTGGCGAAGAGCGCATTAGTGGCCTAGCCAACACTCGTGCCTTTGGCGATGTACACTCAAAACGAATCGGAGTGTCGGCCGAGCCTGAGCTCCGTCGATTCGAGATAGCGCCCGCGGAGTACTCGTTCCTGGTGCTAATGTCAGATGGTATCAGCGAGGCCCTCACTGACCAGGAAGTGGTGGATATCATCAAAGAAGCGAAGACCCCGGATGAAGGGGCTCGACATGTTGTCAACTTCGCCACTGAAGTAACTAGGACCGGTGACAATGCTACTTGCCTCGTTGTGCGACTCGGCGGCTGGGAGCGACGATTGGAGGGGGGTTTAGGAAGTTTGGGAACCAAAGAATCTCGCGAATTCCGTCGACAAGAGGCTACAGATCCGCGCAGGTCACGGAGATGACAGAAGCCTTGTATATATCATGTAAAATCGCCTCTAACATCTTCCGTTTGTTACTTTTGCACTGCATGAACTGTACATATTGAGAATATTACCTTTTCCTTTCTCTAAGTGCGGAGTACATGCGAGTTGGCTGAAGGTCCGGAATGCCTAGGAGCTGAGTCCTAGTACAAATCCTAGCGATGGGACGTTTGCCTGTCCTATTCCAATGCCTTGCTATGTGGAAGACTGGATTTGCTCAGTGCTGCATGCGCACCGTGTGAAATAACATACGGTCGCTTTTCCTATTACCAAAGGCTCTCTCGCTTCTGATGTCCCCTCTTCGCATTTATCTCAGAATCAAGAAGGAACCGGCCCCTGCGTCTTTCCTGTTGACTCTAATTGGGGACTTGTCGCTTCAATTCTGCATTATCGAGCCTATCGCCGCGAATGAAAGTTCTCGGAGAAGTCGAAAATCTGTAAGGGTTCTGCTGACACGGTACTTCTTGATCAACAATATCTGAATAAGCTCCAGTGCTGCTTTTATTTTTTTATTTTTTTTTTCTTTCGCTAATGCCCAGACAAAATCCAGACCCTTCATCCCTCGTGCTCTGTTTCCTTAAACGAATTACTATCAGCGGTGATCTTGTTATTAGCGATCGAACGCGTGCAGTGCCCAGGGCGGGACCACCCTAGTGGTATGTGTCGGATAGGCCCTCCAAGCTGACAGTGATTGGCAATTTCAGCTCTGCTCTTGCTCACCTCAGGGGATATCAACGGGACATTTTCAGAGAGCTAGTGCGCAGTTCATTCTTCAGCTTCCGACTCAGTTGACACCTAATCGGTTAGAATAACTTGTCATCGAAGTTGCAATTTGTCCGCGGTGGAAGTTTTCGGATAAGAGGTTTCTCCCCTTTTTCACCACATCATCGCGTCGTACAACCGCCCTTTCTAACGGCCCCCGAATAGCTTCCAAAAACCACTCCGATACTTCCGCCCCTTATCAAATATGAGCGCCCGTACTAGAAGGCAGAAGGCCGCGCTGGCTGCTCAGTCCGAAGGAAGCGACGACGTATCGTCAACAAGTAACGGCACTATACAAAGACCGCCCAAACGAAGCAGATCAGCCTCGCTGGAAGATGACGGAGTGACGGAGAATGTATACCTCTTTGCTCCAAATATTATTGGTAAGAAACGCAGTCCAGGTTGCTGGTCGCTGCATTTCCGCTGACACCGCAAACTTGATAGGTTACGTGAGAGTTGTCCTGGCGATTGCGTCCCTCTACTATATGCCCCTCCACCCGCGAACATGCTCGCTCCTTTACAGCGTCTCCTGCTTGCTGGATGCCCTGGACGGATATGCAGCGCGTTATTACAACCAGTCCACTACGTTCGGCGCTGTGCTTGACATGGTAACTGATCGTTGCACAACTGCTTGCCTTCTCGTCTTCCTGAGTTCTGCCTGGCCACGATGGGCACTCGTCTTCCAGTCGTTGATCTCCTTAGATATGGCCAGTCACTACATGCACATGTACGCAACTCTCAGCATGGGAGGGGCCAATCAGAGCCATAAGAAAATCGATTCCTCGCGAAGCTGGGTTCTGTACCTCTACTACAACAGCAGGGTGAGTTGTGGGATTCTGGTCTGAGCCTGCATTTACAGATAATACTGACGACGATCACACGATAGACTGTCCTTTTCATCTGCTGTGCTCTCAACGAGCTCTTCTTTATCGGCCTATATTTACTCTCCTTTTCATCTCCTACTCTATCATCCTCTCTACTCCAGCCTCCACAAGGTGTTACTGTGGGCGGAACACCACCACATCCAGCTTCGACTAGTGTATTCGCAAGTCCTTGGAGTGCTGGAGCTCTAGAATTGGCTCGGGCCAACAAAATTGACAGCTTTTGGCCTTGGGTGATCACGGCAGTCTCGTTCCCAGTTATGGCCTTCAAACAGTTTGTCAACGTCGTACAGCTGGTCAAGGCGTCCAATTGGCTAGTCGAAGGAGACCTTGACAACCGGCGGAAGGCTCGCAAGGCGAGGAAGAATTAGCTCGGCGTATGACATGAGCCTGCATTCGAAACTGGAGCTTTGAGTTATATAACCATTCTACCTTGAAGCTAGCGAAGTTGATCCCAAACCCTCTGGGCCTTCCCTGTCTTATCGACAGCCCATATCGTTCTACATGGTTCTGGTGCTTCGTCTCTTCGTCGAAGACCAGCATCATTAATATGTTCATCTTCTCTTTTGTGACAAGTCTCTGGTAATATGGTTCCTTACGGATGGATAGATTGTGGCTCGGCATATGAATTGGGGGGAATTTGTGGAATTGGGCATGTATATCTCACCAACAGGCGTGCGGACCAAGGATGGTTTGAGTGATGGTCTCTGGTTTTTTATTTTTCTTACTTTCTTACTTCTTCTCCTACCTTCTCTTTCACTTCTTGTTTTTAATTGTCTCCTTACCTTGATTTCTTCTAGCTATTTTAATGCGTTTCTTTGGCTGTTCTTGGTCTATATTGGCCCAATTGGGAATATCGGATTACCGTACATAACCGCGCTCCGGTGTCGGCGTGGGGAAGACCGCAAATCTAACCCCGCCGACTACCTTTATAACGTGGGAGGCTCTCCTAATCTTAACACCTTTGCCGAAGGTCTTTTTTTCCCCTATTGTTCTATATTTGCAGTCCCTCGTGAGCTGTGCCGTCATAATGCCGTCTTACAATATCGTTGTCTTTGGGGGAGACCATTGCGGTCCTGAGGTGAGGTTGAGGCACACAATTACTATGGTGCGGAGCTGATGTGCTATACTCCAGGTTACCGCCGAGGCTGTCAAGGTGTGCTACTGAACGGTTACAAAGAGCATTGGGCGATTCAGGAAGCTAACCGCAAGTCCCGCGCTAGATCCTCCGTGTGATTGAAAAGAGTCGTGACGATATCACCTTTAACCTGCAAGACCACTTGCTCGGTGGTGTAAGCATTGACCCCACATATTTTACACATTAAGATCTATGTGCTAATAAAATCCCTATTCTAGTGCTCAATTGACGCCACGGGATCTCCTCTTACCGATGAAGCACTTGAAGCCGCGAAGAACGCTGACGCCGTGTTCCTTGGTGCCATTGGTGGCCCCGTATGTGACTCCAGGCATCCTCGCGATACACCAAGTATTGAAGGCGCAGCTAATCAGGTATCAATTGGTTGTTAGGAATGGGGAACTGGTGCTGTCCGCCCTGAGCAGGGTATTCTCAAGCTGCGCAAGGAAATGGGCACTTTCGCCAATTTGCGACCATGCAACTTTGCCGCTCCTTCGCTAGTAGAGAGCTCCCCCCTCCGGCCTGAGGTCTGCCGCGGCGTCGACTTCAACATCATCCGTGAATTGACTGGCGGTATCTACTTCGGTGAACGCAAGGAAGACGACGGTAGTGGGTTCGCTCTAGATACGGAACCCTACTCACGCGCTGAGATTGAACGCATTACCCGCCTCGGTGCCCACCTCGCCCTGCAACACAACCCCCCTCTTCCAGTGTGGAGCTTGGACAAGGCCAACGTCCTTGCTACCAGCCGTCTGTGGCGTAAGACCGTTACCGAAGTCATGGCCAAGGAGTTTCCTCAGCTCAAGCTTGAGCACCAGCTTATCGACTCCGCTGCCATGATTATGGTTAAGGACCCTCGCAAGCTGAACGGTATTGTGATCACCAGCAACCTGTTCGGTGACATTATTTCAGACGAGGCTAGCGTTATCCCTGGATCTCTGGGTCTGCTTCCCAGCGCTAGTCTGAGCAGCATTCCTGACGGAAAAGGCAAGGTTAACGGTATTTACGAGCCCATTCACGGTATGTATATCTATGTTATTGCCCCTCTCGAGGATTAGTATGCTGAATTGGTCTCATTAGGCTCCGCACCCGACATTTCTGGAAAGGGCATCGTTAACCCTGTCGCTGCAATCCTCTCTGTTGGCCTGATGATGCAGTACTCCTTCGCCCTTTTTGAAGAGGCTCGCGCCGTTGCGACTGCCGTGAGCAACGTCATCGAGGCCGGTATCCGCACCGGCGACATTGGCGGCAAAGCTTCCACCAAGGAAGTCGGTGATGCTGTTGCTGCTGAGCTGGAGAAGCTTCTCAAGAAATAAATAATTGCACCAAGGGCGTGGTGAGGATGCTACTATAATGAAATATGATGACAGGTCGAAAAGGTACTTGTCATAAATGGCATTAAATATGCCAAATGAGATAACGAACGACTTAAAATAAGAATTACCATCAGAAGCACTTTCATGATTTTATCAATTGCTAGTATTGCAATGATGGCAGTCAATGCATGAGTAATCTCAATATAACAGCGGGTATCTCAAACCGAGGCGCCGAACGACCTTTTGTGTCCATAATGCGAGAATGTGTGTCCACCAACTCCAGAGAAACCGTACTTCCTGGAGTACATAGAGTGAAATAGTAATAAACCGAATCTGATCATCGAATTACAGGATCTCCCATCCAATCCGGCTCCTCTAATCCTGTTACCTTGCCCCTGTCACTAACCCCTGTGCCTTCGCCTCGCCCGTCATCGTCATTAGCACCACGTAGAGACTTCCGGACACTGTGCCTACGGACTCGACCATCTGCAGAGGCGGAGGGAGCATTACCAATTCGCCGACGGTTGTCATCCCTCGCGAAGACTTGGAACCCACGCACATGAGTATCCTTTCCGTTCTGATGATTCTCCATCACCCGCATCTGAATTACCATGGCCTTGAGCACGCTCCCCGCGTACGGGTCATCATCGTCATCTGCGTCGTCATCATCATCAACATCGTCCCAATCGTCGATATTGTCTTCTCCATACAAGCTGGTCTCTTGATCGAAATTGTGATGATCCTCAGCATCGGAAAGCAGCGGATCATCCGCGATTATGCTACCCGCATACTTCCCCTTCCCCTTATCCTTTTTACCGCGATATCGGGCTGATGATTTCCACACTCGCCGACGCTTGCGTCTCTCACGTACCCATCCACCGTTCAGCCCACCAACTCCCTCGAGCGGGATATCAACCCAGCCACAGGGTCCCTCCCCTTCCCATGTCGCAAACTCCACTAGATCGTTCCCGCCCATGCCAGCCAGGAAAGTCATCTTCGTGGGCGTGTAACTCTCATCGAGACTAAAGTCGAGGTAGACCCTAATCTTGACCACAGCAACGAGCTTGAAAAAGTGTAGCGTAAGCGTATGCGGCTGTGGCCCATCGGACTGCCAGTACTGAGAATGATCTGGGTTTCGGAGCGCGGCTACGCCGCAGCCCGGCTTGTGTGTTGAGACTGTCCAAGATGCTAATGAGGATATCTCACGGAGATCGTTCGATAGCGGAGCGGGTGATTTATCTATGCCGGCGAAGCAATCCAGTTAGCTGTTTGGACCCTCGAATTGACGTAGGGGATAATGGGATATGCACCTCGATCATGCATCAACTCATCCTCGTCCTCTTCTGCACCCTCTTCTTCAATTTCTCCGTCAATAATTCCTTCCATCTCCTCTTCTGAAAGATCAACTTCATTCTCTTCCGCACTCAGATCAGTCCGTCCTTCCACTTCCACACCATTCAGGTCTTCATCGTCGTCACCGTCTTCAATAAATGGATTGTCCTCGTCATATTCAAACTCCTCGTCTACATCCTCACCAATCATTGACTCCCTCACCTGACCCTGTGGTCTCCCAGCCACACCCCTCCCGAACAAGGAAAAAAGCGCCGCTTGCGCCTGCGCCGCGCGCCGAACCGGCTCCGGAGGCCCCGCTACATCGGCGGACGCATTAATCGCGGCCCCGGCAGAAGGATGTAGCTGTGGAAAGGGTATCCCTCTAGGCGAAGGGGTCTGGAACTGAGACTGTGCTGGCATATGGTTTAGGCGCTGCCGTTGTTGTGGGTGCTGAGGTGGGGAGTCGGAGGGAGCGGTGGGGTGTCGGCGGAGGAGATGGCGAGGCATGACTGCGCTTTGGGTGGTTGGGCTGGGATACTTTGGCCGCCTTTAGGGGGTTCCCATTATAACTTCCTGCTCAAAGTGGTCTCTCAGAGTTGTTTGTGTTTTTGTGATGGTTGTCCTAGTTCGCGTGCTCTTTCTCTCACCGAATTTCCGGGTCACGTGATCCATAGATTGTTGATGAACAGTAAGTATAGAGTAGTCTGGGTAGAGGACGGCAAAGGCCGCAAGGTAACTAGGATATAAGAATATGGTACATTGTATAATCTGGGAAAAAAGTATAATACTATGACAACCTAGCGTAACACGGTAGCAACAGGGAGGTGCAAGGAGCTTATATTCACATTCTACTCCTTGATATCCACGTATGCAAGTTTCTGACCCATCTTAATGCGCTGGCCCTTCTCAATCGTCCAATTCAACCCACCGTCTCGCTGGCCCTCTTTCCAGCCGGCATCAAATGATTTGCGGGTGCCCATGGGAGCCTCGAAGACCAGCACAATAGAGCTTCCCAACTGGAATCCACCCATCTCCTCACCTCGTTGAAGGGGGTGACCCCCAAGTGTCCGACTGGCGTGAAGGTAAGTAGCCTCAGCAAAGCCAGGGTATTGCTCGCCGCGCCTTGCGGCTTCCGCGGCAGCAATGTCCGCCGCAGTGTCGGTTAGAAGGCTATTCGTTCGAAGCTCGGAGTCGAAGTTGATTTTGATCGAGCCTACATTTGTGGCGCCCACTGGCGTATAGCTGAAGAAACCCCAGCGCCACCGGCCCAAAAGCACGACACGCTCGTTGAGAGTGAAAAGGCCAGGCAAATGTCGTTGTAGATACGGCGACACAGAGAATAATTCCCCTGCAAAATGTCGACGGCTCTCAACCACCCAAGGAACAGGGGAATGGAACCTATGGTAATCACCAGGGGCGAGGTAGATGACCACGTAGTAAAGAGCGTTATTGGATGTAGGTTTTGGAGCATACCAAGGGGTGCCATCGCCACGGGCAAGGTCTTCTCGCACCTGAGTTTCGGACGTTACTTGGGATTCAGTGGACGCATCTTTAGATGATGAGCGTTTCCTCAGACCGCCTGTCTCCCCGGAAAGGAGAGATGGCAAAGTGTAAGAAATGCCGTTCATGGTAGCAAACTGTTCATCAGCCGCAATACTGGCGGCATCCTTTTGCGAGGGCTCGTTGTGATGATCCATGAACTTCTTGGAATGATCCGCTTGAGATGGAGTAGCAGAACCTAAGAGCGCGTCCAAGCTGTAGGTCACGCCTTTAACCTGTTCCACCTCCCCTCGCTCTATGAGTCCGAACTGAAGGATACGCCCATCGGAGGGAGACAGGATAGCATGCGGGTCTGGGTCTAACGGACGAACGCCAGGCTTCAACTTGCGATAGAAAAAGGCAGCCAGATTGGGATATACGTGAAGATCTGGCTCGGCCACTTCGTCGAGGTTGACGCCGAAAATCCAAGAGTATAGCTTGAAACCCGGCACGCGCAAATAGTAGGGAAGTTCTATTTCATTGAACCGGCCCCATAATCGAGACATTGCCTTCAATGGCAGGGTTGACATGATCTGAACTTGCCATGGCCCGCTAGGTCGGATCTTTGGCCGCGGGGGTGGTTTCGAGAAATCAAAGGATTCCCCAGTAGCTTCAGCTTCCCTTTCTTGTCGTATTCGTTCATTACGTTGAGACTTGTAATAATGCAGTATACCTAGTAGACCAATTCCCAGCCCGACCGGAATCGGATACCATTCGACTTTGGTATTTCGTAGAGCAAAGCGTAGTCTGGATCCAAAAGAGCTTTTGGTCGACGAGTTCTGCTTTTGATTATTATTATAAGACGGGCGAGACTTCGAAAAAAACCTGACACCGGCCCTAAGCCGCTCAGGAGGGCCGAAAGACACCATGTCTGATAGCGCAATGCGCTCTATTGAAAGACGAACGAGGTTGCGGCGCAACGGAGCGGAGTAGCTGAACAGGCCCGAGGCCATAATGCGAGGGTCACACCATGAAAGTCATCCCGAACGGGACGTATAACAGGCAAAAGCTCTCCCGAGGCGCGGGGATTTCAGTAGGATAGGCTCATGTGAACAGGTAATGCCGCTTCGGGGGGAAAATGATGTTTCGAGTCTCTCCACCGCCCGGCAGAATCGGCTGATAGCGATCGTCTCCTTCCTCCACGGCCCCATCCCCTCCGCCTCTCCAACCGTCTTATCAACTTCTATAGTGGAATCATATTACTCAGTGACTCTCTCTTTACTTGCGTACTTCTTACTTATACTTGCGATCCGGGCAGATTCAAATTTAGCTAGGTGACTGCGTACAAGGCACTTCGTCCTATTTACGGAAAGGCCACCGTAATATACTACCAACTGAGCTCCGCACCACTTCCCACCACTTACCTGGCCTTTTCGCTATCTCCAGCTTTTCCTTATTACAACACAGCCGCTTTTGCTTGAACCTATGTCTTTGCTCGAGGCGGAGGGCGGCAATGGCTCTGGAGGTTTCATTCTCCATGTGTTGTGTCCGTCCCTGCCACCGCCGAATCGCTTCACCTTCACCAACCTTCCTCTCTCCTCGACCATTGCCGATCTCAAAGTTCGCATTTCGCAAACAGTCCCATCTCGCCCTACACCAGATAATCAGAAGTTGTTGTATCTGGGAAAATTGCTTTCCGACAACAGTGTCACGTTGCAGTCTCTCTTCGAACCAGTGAACGTGAGCGCAACCCCGTCCCATTTTCGTTCACCAGGACTAATGCGGTTCTCTTTTAGGGCTCCGAGCACTCAATACACCTCGTACTTCCACCAACTCCGACAAACTCTACGAATCCTGCCAAGACAGTCACAAATGCCTCATATCATTCCAACCGGGCCGACGGTCCTAGAGACGACCAATCGCGAAACCCTGAACTGCATGCGCCGCAACTGAGGTACAGGGAACCTAATCCTTTAAGGCGGGATGAGATTGCACAGTCACTACATGAGAATGCCGCCCGTCGTCTGGCCGAACTACAACACGATAATGCTTATTCCCAGTCCTCTTGGACAAGAACATCAGCATGGACGTCACAGCAGCTTCATCGCCCGCCGTCGTATATACCAGGGCCAATGGGCACAACTACACCAATTAACTCGCCTTTGACTACTCTCCTAAACCTCCCAATTAGGGATTTCGGAGATGGCATTCAGCTGCCAGAAGAGACTCAGGCGCGACTGAGGCTACTTAAACAGCATATCAGCCTCGCGGAAGAACAGATAAATTGCGGGATCGCTCCCGCGATAGACCATGTAGTTCAGCTACGCACGCATTTATTCAAGATTCTTGATGATCAGCTTAGACGGCATCCGTCCGAACGTGGCGAATTCGTGGAGCCATTAATCACCCGGGTCTTTGACATATCTACTCGCGCCGATGAGCTCCGTCGGCGTCATTTGTTACCTCACAATTCTCGTCCCTCATATCGGCCGACAGCCCCTTTGTACCTCATCTCTTCACCCAATGGTTATCAAGCCGTATGCACACCTTCACTTCCAACGGATGGGGACCGGACACCAGGTATAGTGGGTACAGTCGAGACAGCAATTTCCGCGGAGGGGCAACACGCCAATGCACAGCCCAACGCAGACCCAGCAGTTATGGAAAATGTAGTCCGTCGCGCCGTACTCAACCAACGGCCTGTAGCCGATGGCCAATTTGGTATGGGACGAAATCTACGGCGGCTGTGGCTGTTTATGCGGCTTTACTTCTTTTGCCATATGTTCAGCCAACCCGGATCCCAAACACGGTTGCTCTATGTAACCCTGTCGGTGATTGCAGCGATCCTCTCGGAGACCAACATCCCAAGCCGAGTGTACGAGATGATCCTCGTTCCTATCCAGCGACATCTCGAAGGGCTAGTACATTTTACACCGGGCGAGCAAGCACCACTGCGCCCTCAAGGTACGGAAGCAGCAAGTGGTGGAGCTGCAACAAATCAACAAGTGGGTATACAAGCCGGTCGCGAGGCACGCTGGACTGGTGGGCTATACCGTAACCTACGAAGAGTGGAGCGTTCAGCGGCCCTCTTCATTGCCAGTTTAGTACCGGGTGTAGGAGAGAGGCATATTGAGGTGCGGAATGCGGCGGAGGCTGCACGAAATGCTGAGCTCGCGCGACAGGAGGAAGAACGACGGCAACAAGAAGCAGCAGCAGCAACAGCAGCGAACACAGACGAGGGCACAGCTGGTGAGCGAAGTACTCAAGCTACCACGGCGGCCGAAATGAATGAAATACAGCCCGCAATACCTCAAGAAGTACATTAATTGTGCTTCTGTCTACACATTCTTTTTGTCTAAAATCACTATTTGGCGTTACTGGTTGACTTAGCGTAGGCATTATTAGTCGGTTTATGTACATCGGAGTTACGAGTGGAATGAGCTTGGAGGCAACAATAAAAGAGTCAACATCTTTAGTCTATCAGAGATGGGTATATACAGACGTGTACGCGTAGACTCTATAACTTGGTCCCCAGCCGCATCTCACCTTCCTCCGAACTCGCCGTATCTGCCATGGGCCCTGTATCAAACGCCTCCTCCCCATTGAAATGCCAGCCTCTCTCTGCACCACCGCTCAAGAAACTACAATCGCCATTCACCACACAGTCCCAACCACCCCCAACCCCCTTCCCTCCTTCCCACTCAGGCACAATCGTAGCGGTCGGATCCGTAATCCGCGTTCCCTCTGCCAGCGCCCTACCCTCTCTCATCTGCGCAACATCCCCAAGTTTAGACGCAACCTCATACTTCCTCCGCCGAAACGTACTCAGCCCCGCTGTGAACACATTAAAATCTTCCTCACTTGAGTCCTCCGGCATATGGCCCGTCAGCACGCGTCCAATAGCAATCAGCGGCGCCGCATGAGAGCATATAAGAATTGCTTTGCTTGATCTTTGTTCGGGGGGCAGAGAGGCCTCGAGCTCGGAAACTTCGGCGTCGACTTCACGGATTATACCGGCTATGGTTGCTGCGAGGCGATTGTGGAGTTGGGGGATAGACTCGCCCCGGGTGGATGTGTATAGAAGGGGTATGCTGCGTGTGGTGTCCAAGGTGAATGGCGGTTCGCTCTTTTCGGAGTTGCGCTTCGGGAGTGACAGCAATGTTGAAAGCGACGGAGGCGTAGGGTGATGGAAGAAGGTTGTGGAGCCGAACCATTCTCTATCTCAAGTATGGCATTATCAATATTGCCATCCCAGATAAGTTCAGGAAATGAAGAACGAACCCAAGCCCATTCTCCACTCTAATTTCAAACTCCGCATTCATGTCAATCCCTCTCGTCTCAGCTCCGACTTCTTTTCCCTTCACCATCTCCTTTGCACCTTTCAAAGCCCTCACGGTCGGCTCAATAGTCTGCAGGCATCTCCAAAACGGACTCGAATAGATCCTGAACGGCTTCGGTGTTACATCCCCACTAACAAGATGCGCCGCGAGCTCATGCGACTGCTGGACGCCGTGGGAGGTTAAGGTTGGGTCGGACGGATTCCCTGTGGGTGTGGGAAACTGTGAGCTGTATGTGCCAGTTTTGTGGTCGATTGTCCAATTCAAACGGTGCTGGGGCACAATTAGTGGGGCTGTCGGTTAATTTGGGGGAGACCTACGCCGTGCCGAGTTAAGTAGATTGTGTCGAGGGGCATGGTATAGCTGAGTAGGTATTTATTCGTATCTAGGTAGATAGGTTCGATATTGGGTTGAGAAATGGAAGGTAAGTTGGGTTAGAGGGTGGAAGTTGCGTGGGATATCGATGGCGTCTCTGAACCTCGGCCCGTTGTGTCCACTTATCACTTAACGGCTAACATTTACATAAAGTATGTTACTCCTACTACTTAGGATTGAGGAAATCAGGTTCAACATGGTCATAAATCATCGAACGTAACTAATATCTAGCGTCCAGCACAGGGTATCATCCCCCAACTCCTCGCCACATGTATAGCCGTTCTCAGTTTACATCCATGTCGGGTCCATCATTTTAGCTTTTAATAGACCCTTTAATGTCGAATCTAGTAGAAGAAACCGAGGAGCTTGCCAGCAACGTGCTTGCGACGAGCCTCCTCGTGGTCCATGATACCAGCGGAGGTGGTCAGGACGACGAAACCAAACTGACGAGAAGGAAGGAGCTGGACGGCCCAGTTCTCAAGGTCACCGAGCTGAACAGGGTAGCGCGGGTTGATGACACCGCACTTGTTGAGACGGCCGTTGAGTTGGATGACGATCTTGCCAGAGCGGTGGTCATCAACCTCCTCAAATTCACCGATGTAGCCTATGAACAAATTAATAAGACTGTATCGAAGACTTAAAGGTTTGCCCGACACGAAGCTCTAATATGAGAAGAGGGAAGGGAAACTTGTAAGATCTTCGCCATCGGCCATCATGCGACCACCGATGGGTTCAATATCTCGGGCACTTAAAGGGCAGAACTTGTAATAATCGAAAGCGCCGCCTAGTTATCAACCCGAATTTTTTTTTGATCTCACAAATTCCCTTACATCTCCTCATATCGCTTCCCTGTCGAAGAGCGGAAAGTGCCAACATACCGTGCTTCTGCATGACGCTCAGGAACTTGATAATGACCTTGGAGGAAGGACGGATGAGGACCTGGCGCTTGCCAGCCTTCTCGGCGTTGTTGATGGCGTTGAGCGCATCGTTGAGAACGGAGGTCTTGACCATTTTGAAGGCTGTGGAGGGAGAACGAGATTCTCAAATCGAGTGGGTAGAAACTGGAGATGAGGTATCTATAATATAATAAACCCAAAAGCCCCAAGGTGGGGACGGGATTCGCGTCAAGTCAGCCGACTAGTCTTCAGGCGCAAAGAGTGCCCTTATGGTTGCAACAATCAAAAGGGTTCTTCAGCCTGTGCCGTAATGAGAGATGCGTATCACATTAGAGGTTTTTGGTCCCATTGAGTCCTTGTACTTGAGAGTTCTGCATCAAGAACTTTTTGTCTTTCGTTTCACCATCTTCGTGCAAGGCTCGAATTCTTTCTCCGGTCGCAACTCCGGTGAACAGGATGGATGACCAGAACTTCCGCAGTGATTGCCCTCCCAGACTAGCTATGAGGCTGTAGAAGGGGGGAAATTGCAAAAACGTACCTCGATGGACGGTACCGACGGTGCTGGAGTGAACGAGGTTGTCGAAGTCAGGAAGCAGATCAACGGCGATAGAGACAAATTTTCACGGATGTGCGCGCTTAGGGTTTTCCCCCCCTTTACCCTTATCAAAATCACGTGTTGATAGCACTTTGTGCCCTAGGTGTTCATTTTGTCCTAAATGATGCTTGTTTTTATCGTATTATACATAGTATTCCAATTGCACTTTGGAAATATTTTAATTCGTGTGCTTATTCAAAGTATTGTCATTCTCTATACAGGTTCTTTTGGGTTAGGTAGAGTCAGGGTCAGATTATACTAACATGGGTCAAATACTTCATGGCGGTGTATCTCTTAGGGGTTACATGACTTTCGGGCATACATGAGCTAGGGGAAAAATGCGGGAGTCTAGTGATGAGAAAGGGGGAAAAATGAAAGAGGGAAAGGACAATATTGATCATGCATTGGACATATCTTGGAACAGGAGGGGTGTCCGAAAGCGGAAATGCCTTACGGCAGGGGTCATTAGACAAGGGGAAAGGACAGATGTCAAGGTAAGGTAGGGGTAGGGGTTGGGGTAGGGGAAGGTAGGGTGTAAAGAGTCGGGGTATAGATGATGAGAGGGGCAAGTGCTGGAAGAACCGCCATCACCGCTGTCACAAGCCGTCTGAAAATTATGGACTGCTTGTCACTATTTCAGGGCACGGCATTTGAGTGTCTCCGTAACGAGAACCACTTCAAGACAGAGATCACCTCCATCGCGGGGTGACCCCCCAAATATAGCAGGCCACGCTGAGTGATGTCGACGACGATCATAGGGATCGTTTGGGCAAGAGTGTCTTATGACATTCCACCACCCTGCATGTTAATCTGGTTCTTGACCTGCTCACGAGCCCAGCGAGCGGTATCAATGGTGCGTTGACCATATTCACGGTTGGTCCTAGTCTCCCTCACCAAACTGGTGACCCACTCGTTGCGGAAGTAGGGGGAGATAGATCCATCCGGGAATGTTTCAGCAAGGTCACCAAGGACACCCATGGACGCTCGCATCAGACCCTCACTACGAGAAGTGGGATCCTGAGAAATGAGGCGGAGAAGCTCGAAAATAGGGTCAATAAATTCCTTTAGAGCTTGTGCTGAGTATCGGTTAGCATGTGCATCGGAATTTTGGTCGAAAACAACGTACCCTGCGGCTTGCCCTTGTAAGCAAGGAGAATACCACCCCAGGCATCCATGATACCCTCACGGAGGGAGATAATGTAGTCCAGCATCTCGATAGTAACATCATTGCTGGCGGTGACCAGGGAGGCCTGCTTCAGAACCTGACCGACGACGGTCAAGTACTTATCAAACTGCTCTCCAATTGCCTGGGCAATGTCTCCGAAAGTTTCGAGGATAGCTGGTTTGAGCTGGTTGGTGGCGCTCTGCAAGTCAGGTTAGAGACTGTACATTGAATATAAGGGGAGGATTTCTTACGCTTAAGTTGTTCATCAGGTGGTTCATGAAAGTGTCGCAGTACGGCAAAACCTTCTCGTTCAATGCACGAGATATATCACTGACCAATCCGATAGCCATTGCGCAAAGGCCAGGCTCTTCCTGGTTGCCAAGGGCACCGTTGAGGAACGGGCTAAAAGACTCCATGTACTTAACAAACTCCTCCTCCAAAGCGTTAGCAATGGCCCCAACAGTGGCGAACACAACGTCAGGCACGCTGGATTTCGGAGGAACAGTAGAAAGGACTTGGAGCAGGATTTGCATAATGCGGTCGGCCTGTGGCTTGATTTCAGCCTCGAGGCGTTGAACAATAGCCTGGTCAAGTTAGTAAGAAGCTAGTTAAGGAGAGCTTAGATGTACTTACCAGAACAACGCTTGTGATTCCGGTCTGCATTTCCTCCAGCATGATGCGGTCCTCGACGCTGACGACCTGTTGCTGCATAGGAATAGTACGCTCCAGACGCTGAAGGACAACGTCGGATAGGTGAGCAACAGTGGGAAGGCTGTCGTTGGCAGCGTTAGTCACGAAAGAGTTGAGGACTTCGTAGCCAGCGGTCCGGAGCTGATTATCTGCATCTGATCTGACCGGGAATTAGTTTTGAACTTCCTAAACGAAAATCCGAGGCATGTACCTTTCGGTGAGGGCAAGGAGCGACTTGACGCTTTCCTCGAAGTATTTCGATATCGGGTTTGTCTGCGCACCGACATCACCAGCGAAACGGTCGGCCACGTTCATCAAAGCCCAGCAGCATGAGCTGGCGATCTTCGGTGAGCTTGCAAGGCCGTTGAAAAGGCAAGAGATAAGGGGTTGAAGGTGCACGTCAGGGTCAAGGGTCTCAGAGCAGAAGTCGCAGACACGGCCGAGCGCGTAAGCAGCGGAGTCGCGGACCTGGATGGAGCTGTCTTCCATCATGCTAACGAGCACATGCAAAGCCTGCTTGACCAGGGGCTCGAGGACCTTGGGATCCGGACCGTCCATGATGGCACCGAACGCAGCCACGGCAGCATCCCTGCGGCGCCAGTCTTCGCTTCGAATGTTCTCCTCGACAAAAGCAAGCACGGGCTGGATGACATCGGCCTGCACGCACTGGGCGTACAGCTGCAGAGCCTGGTAAGCCGCGCGAGAGATGTTGTACTCGTCATCACCTGCATCTTCGTCTTGTTTGCACATTGCCTGCAACAGAACCGGGACAACTTCACGGCAAGCTATGCGCGCGAAACCGTACATTGGGCGGACATCAGTCAAACCCTCAGCTTGGGCCTTGAAAACATAATCAGCAATCGATCATCAAGACAATGTTGGTTTAGACATACCGCGGCATTATCATCTTCAATAGCAATTTCTTCCTCGCAAACGGTACACCAGAATTCAATAGCAAGCTTGGCTACATCTTCCTCTTCGCTCTTCATTCCCATAATACTCAAACCAAACAGAGCCTTCTCCATGTAGAAACTCATCTTATCGTAGTAAGCACCCATGATACGGTTCAGACAACCAAAAGCACCGGCCTGAACACGAAGGTCCTCGGCCTGTGTAGCCTCACAGACGACCTGCATGATATAATTCCGCTCACCCTCATTTTCCATGTTCGACCGCACAAAGTCCACAGAGTCACTGAGGGCCTTGATGGCGGCGAATCGAATGTCCATGTTCTGCTCCTCGCGGCGGGCGCCCTGAACGACAGCCGTAAGGATAGCATTGGAGTGTGCAGCCAGGCTCTCGCGGAGCTCCATTTCTTGAGATTCACAAATAAAACCAATGGTGACCAGGGAAGCCTGTTTCATCTGGTCGGATCCGCTCGCTACATTCTGAACGAGAATCTGCATCAAGTCCGGCCATTCATTCTGAGGCAGCTCGATAGCAGCAATAGAAACGATAAACTGAGCCGCAGACTGACCGGCGCGCCCATCCTTGGAGGCGAGCGTCTTAAGCGCAAGTTCCTTGACCTGCGCCTTAATTTCTGGGGTAATTTGCTGGCGCCATTTTTGTTGAACCTCGTTAAGCCTCTCTCGATCTCTGAAAGTAAAAGCGTTCTTCAGAGCGAGACCAGCGGCGGTCCTGATGTGGGAAGCGGAGTTTTCATTTGCGAGTTCCTGGCCTAAGGTGACGAGATAACCGGCCTGAAACAAAGGAGGGGCACAGCGTTAGCAAACTAAGCCCGCCGAAACTTGCTTTATAGAGGAGGGAAAATGGGAGAACAGAATATAGAAGGTATACGTACAAAGTCAACCTCGGCCGCGTGGAGCAACTGTTGCTCAGCGTTGGAACGTGTGTTAGCATCTATAATGTAACGAGAGAAGCCATTAGCAAGAGCGCTCCTAAAACACGTTCTGGGACAAGAGGCAACGAAGACCAGAACGCACCTGCGGAGATCGTGTTTGCCAACACTTGAGTGACATCCATGGTGATTTTATAGGTAGAGTCACAAGCCTGTAAGAGGGATGAGAGGAAAAAGAAAAAAGGAAAGGGGAGAGGGGAAGGAGTGACCGAAGAACTCCTCTTGCCAAACTAAAAAAGAAAAATAAAAAGAGACAGGAAGTAGATATAGCACAAGAGAGAAGCTCACGGCAAAAGAGAGTGTCGTAGAATAAGTCGGGTTGGTGTGAAATGGGAGGTTGTTGGAGGATGGTAGGAGGGACAGTGCGGGAGAGGTTCAAGTTGTTTTTGTGGAAATATGACGAGGAGCTGGGGACTAGACAACGGCATGCACCACTTTTGGGGGACCTGCCAACCGTACTGCACCAGTCGACACCGAACAACCCTAGTAACTGGTAGACCAGCAGAGTTTCCAGACTTCCTAGACTCTTTTGACTCTGACTCGCAGTCAAAATAAAAGACTAAAGCCTGGTTTATCCGATCTCGCTTTGGCTTCGTAAGGCTGCGAGATTGTATGAGGATCAGCGAATGGCAACGCAAGCGATAAACTCAAAGTCAACCGAGCAGTTTCTTGACCATGGAAGAAAGGTTGAAAGCTCATATACCGTGAAGAATTCTCAAATCAATATTGGAGAAGTTTTGTAGCAGATTCCATCTAGGTTCACTCAACCTCTGATTGACACCTGATGACGGTTGGTCCAGCTACAGCTTCTGATTGGTTCGCCGACCATGATCTATCACGTGATATCATGACACAAAGGAAGTGAGATTGCATTCAGTATGTTGAAGAGTGTTGTGAGGTTCATTAATATCTACTAATCTCTGAATTCATTGCTTATTGCCCCGAGTAGATATGCCATTCGAAGGATATTCAACAAGTGTAGCCACAGGTCCCGGTTCAATTACTATACCTGTCGTATGATTTACAGTGTGGTCTCGAAGTAGATATATCCATCCGCTGCTGCCTGAGGCGGGAACGTGAGTCAGGAACGGATGTTTTTCCATAGTGCTTCCACGCTCGCTACTTTGGCGAAATCTCCGATCATTGTTTGCTTGTTGTGATTTTACCATTTGAAGACCAATCCCACTTCTCAGACTGCGCCCTAGCAACACCCCACCAAAAGAATCCATTCGAAGGGAAAAAATTTCATTCCCGTTGTCATTAATAAGATTGACAATTTTATCATGAAATAGTAAGCTGTCATTGGTCCACTACTCATCACCTTCCTCGTCTTCGTCTCCCAATTCGGCATCGAGATCCAGCACTTCATACTTCATCGCGCCGGCGAACAGTACACAGATCGCCCTTCGGCCCTGCCGTCCATTCACATCAATCCTAATTGGTCGAACTTTAGGTGCGAACTGGTGTTTGACTAGCTGGGGAGATAGGATATCAACGTTCGTCGTTTCCTTTACGGCATCGACGTGGTGAACGTCGTGGTAGCTGATTGTGAATTGGTAAACAGAATTTGGTGGATATTCTTGTGGTGGTGGTTGAAATGGGAGTTGCAGGACGTAAGAGGTTCCAACTGCAGGTAGGCTTGGGTTAGAAGGGTTCAGGGGAACTTGGTGATGTAGACCACATACCGTTATTTGACCATAGGACCATCATATTGTTGCCTTCGGCAAAATGTACCTGGCGAATAATGCCGTCGTGAAGATTTATTACTCCCACTCGAGCCTCTCGGGTGGAACTGACGCCGTTTTCCACATCGAGGACCACTCGGTAAATATGAAGTAGGTGCTTTGATGTCGCTAATCTTGAAGCAACGTATATCACACTCAGTTGCTCTTCGCTTCCGACATCCTCGTAGCGCATCGTCGAATCGAATACGGTCTTATCGCATTCACGGTGCAGCGTAAGCGGTGACCGATGCAGAATACCGCGTTTCTGGGTCACTGCAATCTGGCTGAAGACCTTTTCGAACTGCAGCCCAAGGCGTTTCGTGAGGTTATTGAGCTTGGGGAGTTCAACCGGTTCCGCATCAGCAGATGCTTTGCTCTGCTGGTTCAACAGTTTCTTGAACTTGTCATAGAATGATCGGGTATCTCCATCTGTAGGGGCCCAATCGTCGTCCGAAGGAGGAGGGGGTCTTGCGAAGCCCATAATTGGTAACTGCTGGATGTAGTTTCGAAGCGAGCTCTTGGTCAAGGCGCCTCTGATGTACTTTAGGGTCAGTGGATATTCCACTAGATCAGTTTTCTCCATCAGTTCTTCGAGTGTTTGTGACATGGGTTCTGCACTAAGCATCTCAATCTGGTGACGCAGCCAGCGCGAAAATGCATGGAACTGGGTCAACTCTTCGTTCGCAGTGATGATGATGTGATGGGCTAAAAGATGAAGACAGTCGAGCGTCTCGACGATGGCATTGAGGTCCGAAGTCTCTAATCCTAGGACCTCGCTCAGCTTTTGGAACTTCGAAAGACCGATTAGCCGGCTAAGTAGAACCTCGCATCGCTCCAAGGCCGGAAGGAGACACTCATGTGTCAATCGCCTGACATTCTCGTAGCCACTCGCAACGGCTTTTTCCCATCTCTTGTGACCCTGCATCCTGTTAACCTCCCACAGCGAGAATCCAAGGAAAGAGGCGTAAACATACTCGTTCTCCCACAATAACCGTTAGAAACTCCCTCAAAGGCTCAAAACAGTCGCCGGTGACAACCAAATGATAAGCTGCCGTAACGAAATCACAGTGACACTTTTCATCCAAATCTTGATTCACACTGCGCATATACCTGGCCGGCAACTCCTGCGCATTCTTCCATTCCATCTCGATCTGCCTCTGTACCTGACAGATGTACCGGAGTAGACTCTGAAGCTGCGTCGTCTTATGCGCAAGAAGCGAAAGATACCGACCCGATCTCGTAATGAACCGCAGATCAAGCGTAAGAAGATGCAAGTCATCCCCGAAGGATGCAACAAGCGCATGTGTTGAGCTCAGTGGGTGGGATACATGCTGGAGAATAGTACATTGCTCGGGAGCTGTGAACCGTACAGTGCCAATTTCAAAGCAATCAAAGATCCGTAGATGAACAGTGCCATCCTCGAAGCCGACAAGTAGGACGTCCACTGCACCACTGGTAATCTTTTGGGAGGAATGAAAGATTGCATCAATCGACGCCCGAGAACTGAATACATCATCGCTATCATTTCAGTTAGCACAAAATGCCACCCTAAGTGTAATCAAGTAAACTCACTCGCCCCCGGTAGAAGGCAGGGTACTCAGCCTCGGCAGCGAGCTCTCTATATCCAACAGTGCCAGCTCCCTTGGCAGATCAGCCTTGAGCAGAGCTGCAGCCTTGGACGGCTGCATATCCAAAGACAGTAGATCTTCAACGGATAGTTGCCCCGCAGCCTCATATAGTTGCCGTTTCGCGGCCTCACTGTCCGTAAAGTTCATGCCCCAACCTAAGCAGGTAATTTTGGAGCTCTGTTCTCCACCATGTGCCTGGTAGTGATGTGCCGTTTTCCCGCTATATGCGCTGATGATACGGACGGTGGAATCCGCGCACGCGACGGCCAGGAAATGGCCTTCACAATCCAAGGGGGAAAAAAGTCAGCTTTGCAAGGAAATTCGAATCTTGTGCAAGTAAGAACATACCGTCATTCTTCCACCTCACAGTCCGAATCTCTCCACTTCCATCATCGTCATCTAAATACGGGTCCCCCTTGTAAGAACCGCCAAATACCTTCTGACCATTTAGGCGGAAGACGCGTAGTTCTTCGTCATCAGTGACCACGGCAATCAGGTCCATTGAAGGACAGTATGTGATCATGTCCGTCTTGCATTTTGCCGGCAGCGACTTCTCCCCAATTGGTGTGAGTTGCGGCTGGACTGGGGAACCAGGTTCAGCCATTATGGAAGGTAGCAGTGTGCTTTAGGCCATCATATTTTACGAGGCAATCTGTCGTCGCTGACGCGAAAGTCGCGAGTTTATTCTTTCTGGACCTGTTGTTGATTGTTGGAACGTGACTTGCACGGGTGGAAACTGGTATTCTTGGCAGTGGGTGTGTACTTTGAAGGCCGAACCGTTCTCTACGCTTCGAAATGAATGAGAATCTTGCTGTATCTTTTTTTTTTGTTAATTATTGTTAATTATATTAATTACAGTTTTGTCAAAATAATAATACCATGGCTTAATTCGTTCTATCGTTGAAGGATGACGGTGCGCTAAACTTACAAACATATAAAGAGATCCCGCTCTAATGCCACGCTATACCATCAATGCTATCAAGCTCACAATGCTAATCAAAAATAAAAATATCTCAGTGCTGATCTTCAGTAAGATCCGGCGCAGACCCAGATTGGATCATGTTTTTTAAAAAGCTCAATTCGTCGATCATCTCCTTCATCGTTGCAGACTGAGACAAGAGCACGCTGTAACGGCTGGGATCATTCGTAGGCGTTATGTTCCTGTCAGGATTCACATCCCGGACGCCCTCAGGAAATTGAAGTGTAGTTGCGGGAGGGCTCGTTAAGCCAAGGCCTTTCAACTCCATGGCTCCAAAAAACGCTGCGTGGCGCTTGGGGTTACTCTCAAGAAGTTCATCGTCTTCTTCGTCTATGCAGAGCCCGGGGATGTTGAGTTCTGATGGGGACAAAGCGATTGTAAGGCGCGGGACAGGGAGCTCCATTCGAGGAGAGTCCTCAAGGTGGGCTGGGGATTTCGAGCCCACGGTCAGGTGTGGGGTATTCGGGTCGCTGGGCGCGTTGTCCGTGGAGGCGTCGGACAGCTCTGAGAGCCCAATTGCTGGAACAGTCGGTGACCCCTCTTTCTCGTTGAACGTCAAACAGGACGTTACGGACTCCGGCGAAACCATATCAGTATCAGTGCTCCATTCGGAGAAACGGCTTTTTTCGCATGGGGCCTCGCCATCTACAGACTCAGGTTCGGTGAAATCAGAGAAGTGGCTAGCCAGAGCCTCCATGTCCAATGCCCTCTCTTTCTCGTCGAGATCACGAAGTGCCTCATCCATAACCGAGGAAGGAGAATTTGGCAGCGTGGGAAGCCTTTTATTCATAACGGCCACTGGGGTAGGTGTCATGGATTCCTTGTAAGACGGCAAGTCGTCAGATGGGCGTCGAAGCATAGAAGGCGTGGAAGGAGTAGAAAGTGGCCTTCTCATGAAAGGCGAACGCATGGAGTGGTCGCTGGTATTGATGGGAGCAACCCACGGCTGCTTCGGCCGCAAAGTCAGAGGGATTCTTGGTGTAGAGTCATGCGGGGATTTCGTGTTTAGTGCACGTCGTTCTTGAATAGATAGAGACCCCGAGCCATGAGTTCCTGCGGATATAGGACGTCGAAATGGAAGGCCGTCTTCACCATGGCGCTCAGGTATATCGCCCATAGAAGGAGACCGCATGTAGCTGTCATTTGACTGACTTCTAACATGATAGCGATCATCCATTGGGGGACGGAGGTGTGCATGAATCCTGGCTTGACGTTCGAAGCCTCCAGGTTGATCATCTGTTGGTGAAATACTCGGCGTTGAGGTATTCCATTGGCGAAAGGCGGCGCGCAGACCCTTTGATCTTGGCGGAGACACGGAGCGAGAAGCCTTCAGCTCATTAGGAAATTGCTTGGCTTTCTGAGAGCCGTGACCGGGTTGAGCCGCACCTCGACTGGTGCTCGCGCCCAGCGGAGAGGTACTGAAAGGCCAATTCGGGGTGTGCGTCTGTAGAAGTGGTGGGGAGGTACGGAGGCGAAGCTTAGGCTTTGGGGGCTCTCGAGGATTCATATATTTGTCCTCAGGATTCATGGTTTGCACTGGCCTCTGAGCGCTCGGGCTCCTCGCTCGTGTGCGATTGAGATGTGTATCAGGAAGAATGATGGGAACCTGGAGGACATTAACAGGCTGGCCCGGTAAGAACGGACAGTGCGTTGTCATCGGCTCGGCCTTATTATAGTATTCGACATCGTCATCAAGTAGATACTAACAATATTATTAGATCATTGCACCTGGCAGAGACTTCTGGTGTACTCACATAGTACCAGTAGGTGGCCCCCATCTTCAGGCCACCGGAGCGCGCCGAAACGGTGTTGTTGACCAATCCGTCGCAAGTTATGTTTGTGAACGTATGACATCCGCGCCAATGACCAGCACCGACGCGCTTATCCCTTTCCATAACATACGGTTTTGAGAAGTTATCCCAGGAGCCCAGCAATGTCACCGAGCGGACGTTTGGGTTCGTGCAGCTATATCAAGGGTTCTTAGCACCATTAAATCCAAAAAGTCAGGACGCACTCACAGCAAGAATGTCATCAATGTGGTAGAAGTCATGGTGAATCTGTAATTAAGAAGTATAATGGCGAAATAATGATCCGTATCGAAAGACTCAATAGAGCGCAATTGTATTGCGAATGAAAGAGCGAGTGCACGCAATCGCAATCAGAAGGGCAATGCCAACCCAACTCAAAAGGAGTGTTGTCTCTCCGAGACTAGCCCGGAAAGAAAGTAAATGAAATAAGAAAAGAGAAGTGAAAGGAACGCCTCGACGGCCAGAAAATCCGCCTTGTCAAACGAGCGAGTTCCGAGAGACTGGAAGGAAGGCTGTTAAAGACACTCAGCCCTCAGACGCGCGCAAGGAGACAGATATAAGCCTGCGTCGCAGCACCTGCACGCCGTTCCAGACCAAAATAACAACAAACACCAACGCTAACGAAACGGGCCAGAACGATCCGAGACTGAGGATCGCGGCGGGAGTTCTGGACGTCAACGCCTCAGTAGCCGCGCTGACGCAGGGGTTTGAAATTGGAGAACCCTGATATTAGGTCGAGAAAGCTGAGAGCCAATGGTGACGGCGAGAAGGCTCTCTGCAAGCGCCGATGCTGCAGAGAAGGCACAGGGAGAGAGCAGGCGATTGGAGGATGAGGATGGATGTCAGCGTCTGATGCAGGGGCCGAAGAAAGGATGGTTTCGAAACAGTTGACAGTCGAGAGTCGATACGCAAGGCGTTCATACGTGGCAGCGCTGGGAGTTCAGCGACGAGGTCGAGTTATAACTGTTGATCAACGATCGGACTTGGCGGAGGAAAATCGGAGAGGATCGATCATCGGCAACGAACAGCGACTGAAAGACAGTGGGCCGGGAATTGACCTGTCGTCATTTGTCAGGGGAAGACCAGAAGCTGTTCTCAGTTGGGAGACTCGATTCTATCCATCTGATCTTCGCAGCGTCGTCGACGGGAACCAAGCAGAAGCAGAAGCTAGCAAAATAGCGAGATCGCTGCCGCTGCACATGGTTTGGTCAAAACTGGGCCCAAAGGGGCGTGGTCGGGGGAACTAGCAGGGCGCTTACAGACTTGATAGTGGGGAGTGGATATCACAATAAAATATCCTTCTGACCCTTGCGTCCCCCTGTCCATGACTATGCAATGTTTCCAGGTGAACTAGAGATAGTACTGGGCTCTCCTCTCTCCAGGATTGGCCGTATCTGCAGGTGTTCATCAAACAAACCAGACTGAGCAGCTGAGACTGACGAACGACGCCCAAACTAGCCGAAGATCGTTCCTCCCCACAGACAAGGAGAATTTTCAAAACCGCCAATCATGTTCCCCAGTTTCCGATACTAAATTAATCGGCTAATTCTTGGTCCAGTGAGATCATAATAATGGGAGCATACCAAGGAGCTAGACTAGCTGGATTTATTGTTTCAGGTGTCATCTTGTTTGAGGATCCATGTCAGGGACGTCACTCTGATTTAACTTGAGCTAAACTATGGCCTCTCCTTCACCTGCCTTATGTTTCGGGCTGCCAGCGCCTACTGTTACATGGGACCCTCAAACTGAGAACCAAATACAAAGAGAACAGCCTCCTGACGCCGCCAAGAAGTAAACCATCCAGACAGCCGCCTAAACAGATCGAAGTCAACGGGAGCGCAGGTAGGCTAAAAAAAATCCCGCTTCCCAAAGAAAAGCACCAAATCAATGTGATGCCTCCCTGTTGTCGTACTTCTTGTTCACCGCGCCCAAAACACACTTGAGAATCCCATCCGCATTCAGCACGGTGCCCCTATCCCCCTTCCACGGCACCGTATCAACAATGTCCCTCATACCCTCGTAACTGCGCCTTCTGACAAGCTCATCATCCAACGCCTGCAAGTACTCCTTTGCCTGCTGATCATCGCCGACCTGGAAGAACTGGATACCCACCTGCCACGGCACAGCCTGTATACTAGGGTCATCCAGCTGCCGCGTAGCACTAATAATCACGCTCTCCGCATCATCGGTAAACGCCCCGTCGGTGATGACGATGATGTTGAGCGGCTTGAGCTCTGACTCGCGGCCCTGGGAGGTAAGGCGCTTGAGATCACGCAGGTAAGGTGAGAGGATTTGATGTAGGCGCGTTCCGATGGGTGTTGCGCCGCTGGGCGAGACGGATTTGAAGATTTCGCGAACACCGGGGGCGTCGGTGACGTTCTTATAACCGCCTGCAGTACCGCTTGCAGAACCAGAGCGTGAGTGGTTGCGGTGGTTGAGGAAGTAGATATCTATGCCATCGGCGTCATAGTGTGTACAGATTGGTGCGATGGCGGCGATGGCGTCTTCGGCTTCGCGCCAGCGTTTGCCACGCATGCTGGTGCTGTCGTCGACGAGGAAGACGGTATCGAAGGTGCTGAGGAACGAGTGTGCGGTGTCAGGAGTGGCGCCGATAGAGCTCGAGCTGTTTGCTGCTGGTGCTGGAGGTGTTATGCTGGAGTAAGGTGGTGGTGACCAGACGTCGACGCCAGAATCTCGAGTTGGCTGATCATAATTCTGGGCTTGATAGGGCTGCACGGGCTGCACGTAAGAGCGCCGGGATTTGGAGCCGACGGTTCTGCGCTGGGCAGGGATCGCGTCCTGGTGATCTTGAGAAGAGTGACAGTTACCCATGGTTGGGTTGGTGGTCTGGTATGTTGCTTGCGAGCGGGTGCAAGATGGAGAGTGGGAAGGTATGAGGATGAGAAAGATGAAGGAGAGAAGAGTCTTCGCAGTAGAGACATTGGGGGAGTGAAGAGAATACGTAGGGAGATTGTGCAATGGACGGTCTCTTGACTGAACACTGCACTCTGGTTCTGGTCACTGGAAGCTTACTATAGTCCTGCCTTAGGCTACCCTACTCTCTCTGTGCACTCTGTACACCAGCTTACTCCGTATATATACCCAAGCCTAACAATACCCGAAGGCAAGGCACTCGCAAGGCATTATCTGGCGCTTTTTATTGAATGTGAAAGGGTTCATTTGGTGCAAGGCCAAGACTTATGTAAATAATTCATAATCATGGAGTCAGAAGCTCCTTGCCAAACTCTATGATGAAGGCTGTGAAAGTAAAATCGTTTGGTTCCATACTTGGTCGTACAAGGCTGAGTTGGGGCGGAGTCTCGAAACTGTGGCATGCGCTGCAAAGTAATGAGTCAGCCTCAACGCTCTGTCCCCGAACTAGTCAGTGCATACGATCTAGAAGCCTGAGAACGGTTGAGACAAGAATTTAACCTTGAAACTGAATGTATTCGACCTATGCAATATACCAACTCCGAAAATATATATACTCATCCATCATTCATGTATATATACGCCCAGGCCCGACGCTAAACCCATGACATAACTCCATACACAGCCCCCCCGCCCCATATTCCAATCCAGGGTATATTTGAATGTAAAATTGTTATGCACTGTAGCCGATTAAATGTTCCACGTCGGGATCAATACCTGGTTGAAGGCGCTTGCATCGGCTCTTGCCGGGAAAACGATTCCAGATTCTGTCTCCTCCAGCCCCTCAAACACCCCGGCCTCTGTTTCTAGAACATCGACGAGGGCCAATGCTTGGTCAATGCCAATGCTTTGCCCGATGAGCCGCAGACAGTTCCGGGTCCACTTGCGAAGTGGGTGGTCAATCGGTTCTGAGCCCCCGGCAAGCGTCAACGGCCATAGGAGGAGCATTCCACCGACATAGCAGTAATTCGTGGGGACAGTGAACTCGGATGCGGTGGAACCTTCTACGCCGAGGTGGTACGCAGCACTGGCGCAAATGTCACATGCCAATTCACGCGTAACATTGCGGATCCGGGCGCAATGACTCTGTAGCTCCTTGGACATGGCCATTGTCGGAGAGGAGGCCGAAAGTCGGCGGAAACAACTCAAGATGATTTCGCACACAATAATCCGTGCACATCTATATTGATTCCACGTATGACAAATCCATAGATCGCGGTACACGTGGTATTGATTGTTGTAAGGGAAAGGTTTGTTGCCGAACATCCTAACCCATTCCTCAAGTGAAGAGCACTCATATGTTGTGTATAAGAAATCGGGCGGGCCGGCGGCGACCCAAGCCAGCAATTCTGCTTCTATAGCGTAGGCGGCGGACAACGTTTCGTTCGGGTCCGTCAAGGTCTTTGTTCGAATAAGGTCTGCTCGCAGGTTCGAGAGTTTCCCGGTTATGACTATTAGTCGATCGCAGTAGGCGTCTATTTGTGGTCGTAAGTACATCGCAATCTTGCTGCATTCCAAGAGGTCCTTTGGCACATGTATCCCTCTTTGGAGACAGCTGATAATCTTCTCATTGTTAGCCTAGAACTTTTCATAACCTTTGGTAACATACGATCTGAAATCTCAATTGAACAAAGAGCTTGAGCCCTTCCTCGCTCTGAAGGTGTTCCGGTCCTCGTAACTGGAGTAATCCGGTTGCTCCTATTATATGCATCGTCCATTTCTCGATACTCTGTATGGAACGGCTAGTGATGACCTGAGTCGTGTTAGAACAGACATTCATGAGTGGATGACAAATCACACCTCGTAAATAGCCATCAACAAGACTGCTGATAAGGTTGCATTAGCTCTTGATTCCTTGTCGTTGGACATCGCCCGCAAAAGAAGCGTGGTTGCAAGTTCGTATTTCTCTGCAGCAACCCTATCCAACTCTGGGGTTCGCCGCACACGTGCAATCATGGCCGTCCCCACCGAGACAAGCGCAGCCATCTGCGCCTGTTCGCTCAAAGTAGCACTGGGATGCCCGGGTGACTTGAGCTTGAAATTCACCATAAACATCTCTCCAGGCCACACATTATGCCAGAGGAAGTAGCTGACCGCTTCATTTACCGTCAGCTGCCAAGACGGCTGTGCATTCCAGGGCTCGTGTGCGAGTTGCTGGAGCCGAAGTTGTTCCTCATTGATGAGCTTCACCTCTTCAACATCATTAAAATCAATGATGTCACTCGCAGTATATACCGACGGTGCCGACGGTGACGACTGTGTCGGCGAACCCGCCTTTCCGACAGATAGGGACCCATCCGGACTGAGGCTGCTGTTGCTGTGCGACTCTGACACGCCGCCGGGGGATTTCCTGTTGGACGCGGTGGCGGCGGCGGCATATTCCTTCTTCTTTGAGGCGCCTGCCATTTTCTTTGTCCGCCTCGCTGACGTGCCACCCCTTGCCTTGCGCACTACCTGCTGACTCTCATCGCGAAACATAAGTGATAACTCATCTCGGTAGCCGGGACAGGCCCGGTTTCCCTTAGCGCACTGCGCGCAGCTTGGTCGGCCTTGATCGCACCGGATCTTGCGAGATCGGCATTGGCCGCAACCTTTACTCGGTTTGCCGCAGAAGACCATCTTGAACTGATCTGGTTCGGCGGGGCCTTGCGCGAGCGCCGCCGCGTAAGAGGTAATTTTGTGTTTCGTCGCTGAGTGCGAATAAGACGGCGGCAGGGGCAGTTGAGGAAAGAAGCAAGAAAAGGTAAGCAGTGCGAACGCGGCCCCCGGAAAACAGGTAGCTACCAACTAGTGCGGGGATAGCGCTGACTGCGCTCACATCCGAGGTCCAGAACTCGAGCCTTCTTTCAATATTCAGCCTAATCGCCTGGATTCCTTCTGTGTAGCACTGATGCACCTTACTGCTGACTCGTGCACTGTAACCTTGTTGAGTTACCCCGCCTCAATCGCGATGACCCCAGACTCAGGAGGTGTCCGAGTCTCTGGGTCAGGTCAGGGGTATCAAAGCACAGGGCAACGCCGCCACAGGCAATAGTCCGGCAATACTTCCTACCGCCGATTTCACCGCTGTCTAGCATGCGGAGAAGATCTACACTTAGCGCCGTCCAGTTTGTTATCCGTAACCTGGTCAACCATTCTTGGTCGAGGTATCCCCCGCCTCTACCGTACGGAAATCTACTTCTCTCGATAAGCCAGAGCTCCTCGCGCTCTATCAGATCAAAGGGATTCTGGCGGTGCAGTGGACGAGAGCGACTCTTGCAATGATGCACCCTTCCGACGGTCCACGTTGATTTGAGCTGTCCACGCTGACTTGACCCTTCTCTCGACTGAAAGCAGCTAAAGTGGGAGAAGAACATCGGACAGGTACGGCCATGGCGGACTCTACAAGTATAGGTCGTACCGGAGAAATATTGGCGACGGTGCAACGTGGTACAAACAGGCAATCGACAAGCTTGTAGCTGGACCCCGGTTCAGGTCTGATCTAGGTTGATTTGGTAATAATAGGAATCTTGAAGAGCACAAGCCTGTCAGGCGGAACATGAAAGAGAAGTGGTTGACTGGATGGTAGATTAATTATAAACATATTAGTAGAGACTAGAATGTAAAACAAAATGACCAAGTCCGCTATTTGCAGCCGTGGTTCTTGTTACTCGGCCAGATGATGCCTCGGCTTCAGTAACGAGCATCATCCTGTTCGGATACTCATTCTGATCGTGCAAGCCGATATTCCTCCGGAATTCCGGGCCATTCGTCAATCCGGTCTAGCAAAGCCAACGCCATGCCTCCGCTTTGGTGAACTTGAATGTGGCAATGCAGCAGGAACGCCCCAGGGTTGACGACATGGTATCGAAGGGCCAACCATGTCGGACCAGTAGCAGCAGGGGGAGTGGCGAAGGTATCTCGAATCTGGGGTGTTTCGAAGTTAAAGCTCTCAGGTATATGTGTTGCTGCTTCGGCCACGGAGGAGTAGTTCCATTTTCCATTGCCCGCGCCGAGAACGTAGAATTTGTTAGAGTGTTTGTGGATAGGGTGAGGTGGCTGGATGGCGTTCGCAACATCAAAGACCAGGTCGACCCATGTGCCATTTTTAGTGGCAGCAGTGAAGTTCTTGGATCCCATTTGGGGGTAGAACAGGAGCGGTGAGTCTTCTTCTAGCTGTAGAGGAAAGCTTGAGTTTCCCATAGTCCAGGTGTACGAAGCATTGTAGCGCTCGAGCGTTAAGATAAGTGTTTGAGCGACATCTACTTGACTCACATCCTGGGCTGCGATTCGTCCAACAGGGTGTGGTTTGATGTAGGTGTACCAACGAGGTCTATAGAAGGAGTTGATGGGTGTTGTTGAAATGGACCGATTCCGTTATGGTAGGTCATCGGCGCTTTCCCATGCAAGATCTGGTTGAGACCCGTGTTTGCCACGCGAATTGTGTAGTTCCCTCTTGGCTTATCGAGCTTCACAAGTACCGAGTATCTAGCTCCGTTGGTTATGGTGATTCCGTCGGCTTTGATCGGTTTGATGTAACTTCCGTCGACAGCATAGACATACATAGGATGCTGATCAATCGAAAAGGTGATCGTCGAAATGAACGCCGCACTAATCAAATCAAAGCTAGCGTATCCATAGGTAGCGTCCAGGTAGAACCGTTCTGTTAGGCCATCTCTTGGGATACAACCAGAAAATACCGATGGGGAAATGGCGCTGAGGTTGTGTGGCCAAGGACCCTGCGCCAAAAGGTTGTCTGGTGGAAGACATCTGCGAAAGTATCAGCCGCGACTGAAGCTATTTATCATATATTCTTTCGCGAGTTGACCATACCCTATGTCAGTCAAGCTCTGGTCTCCCAAAACACCCCTTTGCGTAACGGTGGTGTACTCATTAAGAGCCTGCTGTCCTAGGCAGGTCACGGACCCCTTGCCGTTCACTAGCAGAGCATTTGCACATAGTGCATCGCGTCCCATGGCCTTTTCAGCATCCCAGATTTCCGCCGAGGTGAGTGTGCGTACATCCGACAGTATAATAGGGGTAGATTTGCTCTCGGCCTTTCTCATAGACTGAATCTCGTGTTCATTTTCAGAGATTAATGCAAATGGCCTTTCGATCGAATCATGAGCCAGAATATGGATCGCTCCGTAAAGACCATCCTCCCGCTGGCCGCGGTTGCGAGCGTGGTAAAAGTAGCTTCCATGGTTCGTTGCTCGCCATTTATAAAGGAACGATTCACCAGGAGGAATGGGCCGTTGCGAAAGACCGGGAACACCGTCGGACCAGGGGGTGCCCTGCTGCTCAATGCCTAGTACACTGTGTCAGTTCCCTAACTATTCTGTTAAAAGAGATAGTACACAGAGAAGTTACCATGAAAGTGAACAGTAGTGGGAAAAGGCATCTCATTGTTGACCAAGAACTCGACATCATCCCCCTGCTTCAATCTCAACGCTGGCGCTGGGAACTGGCCGTTAGCCAGGATCATCTTTCGAGGAATCCCAGCAGGCAAATAATCGTCCCATGTTAAGTTGACTTGAAAGGAAACCGATTTCCCGGTTGTTTTCACATTTGCACCGTAGGCATGGGCAGAGAATATTATGGTGAGCAGGAGGGCCTGCAAGATCAAGCGACGGCGTAAAAAGCTCATCATGGTGGAGTGACGGAGAGTCAAACTGATCACCTCAGAGGTAAGATTGCGCGCGAATGGGCGATACCTTGGAATAAATAAGCCCTTCTCCACGGTGAACACTAGGCATACAAATGACGCCTTGCCGCTTTTTGCTGCGAAGTTGGAATTCCTTCGGCTGTACAGAACAGCTGCCCTGGCATGTAAGACGCCATGGGATCCTTCCGATCTGATCAGAGGAACCCATCACAGCTCGAGCCCAGACTCCGCAAAGATGGAGCTCGATCTATTGGATGCATGAGTAAGGGCTGTCGATCAATTCTAGGGGCCCATACACTAGCGGGCGTGTCCAGCCCTCAGCCTTGGGCCTCGATGAATCAACGGATCCAAGAGATTTCAAAGTCAATGGTAAAGCGAGTCGACACTTCCCAATGAACCCTTGAACCAGAAAGCGAAGCTGCCTAGTAGGACGGCTGAAGCCCGATAGTGGATTGAAAACGACACTTTAATTCGATCACGAATAGCGCGTCATGGTATGTTTATTTCGCAGTGCACAGCCAAAGCTGGAGTTGTTCGGGAGGCCTTAACAAGCGTTTGCCCACAGCTAAATACCTATGAAAAGGAGAGTCCGGCGGTATCTGCCCCCCCGCCGTCATTATTATTCCCTCCTGCTCGTGCTTATTGAGCACGCTGCTACCGTTTGGTTGTTTGATTCGCCTTTGATTGAAGTGTTCCGTCACCTGCTGACGCACAAAACAAGAACGAAGGCCATCAACGATCAGCAGTCCGCAGCCGCAGCGCGGCCCATAGCTCCTATTTTGGATCGTGAGGTGATGTCGATCAACACAAAAGGGTTAATTGAGGATCCTGATCCTGAATCTGATCTGACCTTAAGATTCAGCTGCTAGGGCTGACGACCACTCCGCGCTGTAAAAACTCGTTTCGACACATCTTTCTGGGACAAGCATGGAGCCACGGAGCCAAATAGGCCATAGATAATAGGGAATACCCAACAGAGACAATTTTTTTTCTTTTCAAGAAGAGGCGCTGCTTAGGAGTCGGTGAGAAAGAGGATTCGGTGGATCCTGTGGAGGTGTTTGCTGGAAAATATTAAGACCCATACGGTGGATCCGAGCGGAGGAGCTTTGGGCTTCAGTCTGTGACTGAGGAGAATCGAGGGTCTGGTCTATACCCAGTTCCTTAAAATTTACAAGTCTAAATTGACCATTTTTGCGTAAGTATGTACGGTGCGAATACAGAAAGGCAAAAGGCATTAGTAAGGCTACGGACGGACCCACGAGTAAAATATACTAACGCAGTAATATACATTGAAGAAAGGTACGCGAAAGCACATCCGATGTGCGAAAAAAGTCAGCAAATCCTGGCCCGCAGTCTGAATGCCGATAGCAGTCATAAGTCCTCAGGTCCTTGTCGAATAGCCCATTAAGAACTACTGACGATAAGCCAGCAGGGCTCCTTGGGTTTTGACACAGATTCCTCGCTGAGAGAGGGTTTCCAGCCTGGAACAAACTCCGGCGCGTCTCCCCGGAGCTGAATGTTCTGAACAACGGGCTGCCCTTCCAGTTCGAATGCATTTTCTCCTTCCCAATGGTATGTGAGTGGAGCTTGAATACCTTCTAGATGGGGCGGCTGGTAGGTCTAAGGAAGAAGGCAGTTTTAGCACTGAACCAGCACAGCGGGGCGCGATGTTATCTTACCTGATGAGAACCAGGAAACCGATATTCGTCCAGAAACAGTCTACTTTGGAATTCCTGATATCCATGATCCACCGGTCTCTTGAACGGGCCATCAGAGCCTCGATCTGCCGCATATGGCACGTGAGGGTAGAGCGGCTGCGGAGGCGGAAAGTCATAGGGCATGGCTGGAGGAGTAGTATTTAATGATCTCAGCGGTAGGCCGCTCCCAGAGTTGCCAGTGGGCCCGCCGTGGCGAGCCTGCCATCCCCAAGCAGGAGCAGGAGCATGAGGAAGGGGATGTTGAGCGTCTTGCGCATAATGGTGATGATAAGGAGGGAAAGGACGGTGAGGATAGACTTGAAGGCCAAATCCATAACGTGTATTGGGGCGGGCATCGAAAGAGCCCAGCTCTTGCTGCTGGTTGAAGGAGGTGGATGAGTTCCGTGAAGTGAAGCTCCTCTTTCTTTGAAACGAGCCAAATTGTGAGCTGCTCTAATTGAACACAAATTAGCGTTGATACTAGTTGGTCATGCAATCCCCAAAACCGGGAGTCTCATGGAGGATGGCTGCTGAGCGCGGCCAAGATGGGTATAAGACATACTGAGCTTCTCTGGTACCTATGAGCTTTTCCCATGACGGGCTCATTTGGTTGCTGCGCTCGTTTGACTGCTTTTAGCTTTGATTTGGGTATGGGAAAAGTGAAGAAAGAGGATGAGGAGCAGGCCGGGAGGGCGCTGTTGGTTTCAGTAGCTGTAGAATTACGCTCAAATAACGCAGGTACGTCTAGACATTGGCAATGGAAATTACTAACCACGCGCTTAAGAAAATACAGCATGAATTAAGTAGAGTCCTCCTGAGAAGAGGGCACAGCCATGCTCTTGGCTTTGTTTCTTTTATCCTCATGGATACGCTAAACATGTGGATATCTAATCTTGCCATGTGGATGTGGTGATCGGGAAGTGATTGTAACCTCTAAATATGGCCTGCGCCATTGTTCATGCCGGCTCTGATCAGTTCGTAGATTGCTCAAGCCAACCACTTACCCTCTCATCGCTAATCTATCCATCGAAGGGGCTAGATGTGGCTCTTTCCTTACAGCCAAGCCGTACATCCTCCTTGTCTATCGAGAGCTACAAAGTAACCAGGAAAGCTTCCTTACTTCTGCACTATTAGAAGCAGGCAAAAAGTTCAGCCACCGGTCTACCAAGCTACATGTTTGATTCAGTTTACATACCCTTCCCTTGTGATTTTCTTGGTGTACTAGGGTCTTTGTTCATTTTGACTTTGTGAATAAAGAACAAATATAAGGAGGCAACAACGAAAGGGAAACATCTAAGTCCCAACTCGACACCTATTAGTAAGATCTGTTTCCATTCCGGTTTACCAGCGGCTGCTATTCTCACGGTTCATTACGCAACTAATCTCTTAGATATGTCCCGGATGTGGGAAATAGATGCGACCAAGGAATGACAGATACGGCCACAGTATCACAAGTCCTCTTAGCCTAGTCGTAGTATAGGGCCAAAGCTGTTAAGGTGAGTAGCTGCTGAAAGAACTCTTTTTTTCTTTGTTAAGTCGCGCAAGCACGAATCTTCCCCGCCGAGAATTCAGTGACAACAGTTAGCCAAACAGGACAAAAAGAGAAAATTAACTCAAAACATGTATTGAGTGTATCATCAAACTGAGGGTATATTGAGATGAGAGTAAGCTCTATTTGAATCAGTAAGTGATCTCTGAGTTAAAGAAAGAGAGACAGACCCTAAACCTAGTCCATCTCAATTTGGGACTGTGCTTCAGCTAGGCTCGTATTGAGAGCTTCTTCTGCAACTTTTCTCTCCAAGAGCTTCTCTTTCGCCAAAGATTCAGTTTCCAAAGCGGCTTTCTCAATGCCTTGGTAGTCAGCGAGCTGCTGTTGCAGACTAAGGGCAAGCTAAAGATAATTAGCAAACTAAAGTAAATGACGACCAAGCAGATGGCTTACGCGAAGATGCCTGTCTCTTTCCTGCGAGGTAAGTGCTTCGCCCACCTTTTTGCAGAGGGTTTCCAAGCAGGCGCGGAAGGCGTCCAGGTTCTTCGGTTGTGTGCACCCAGTCGAAAGATCAGAGACTGCCGCCGTCTTTCCGGACACAGAAGATGGGGACTGGATTTCTCTCTTCTGAGCGGCGAGCATCAGTATGTTACTGGTTGTACGCCTAGAGCCGTGGGTCAGACGTTGGGGGCTGCCGGTCGAAGCTGTACGCACGTGAGGCCTGCGTCCATGGCCCTGCGGAGTGACTGAAGCCTGTTCCTTCAAGCCGGGATTTGCCTTAATACGCGTTGATCTTGTAGGACGAGCGAATGATGGTATATTTTCCTCAGCATCGCGGTGCGGGGGTGCGAGCAGACGGGGAACTGACGGGGTTGGAGTAGTAGGCGACTCCGCGTTCTTAGGGTTACGGGAGCTTCTGTTCCAGCTTACTCCACTGGAGAGTCGGGTGTGTTTCGCCTTGAGTTTGAGGCTCTTTTCAAGATTATTATGGAGATGATAATCTTTTGTTGCACTCCTCTCAGTGCTGTGGGCTTGGTTTTCGGTCAAAATGATTGGTGCATCGACATCTTTTTTGGCACGGTCCTTTTCAGTAGCACCGCTCCGAGAACGGAAGATATTGCGGAAGCTGCCCAGGAGATGATTGCTTCTTGATTCAGAAAGCCTAGACTTGTCAGGGCTCTGGTTCAGATGCTCCACGTGCGAAGTGAAAGGCGCGATGTCATTGAATGTGACGTTCCGTCGCAAATTTGTGGCCACTGTCGAGGCTTCCCCGGTGGCAGAAGGGCCGGATACTGAGCCAGAACAGATTGGGAGGTTGGTTGAAGCCTGAAGTGAAGAAGTTCGAGGAGGATGTGGGCTCATTGCACCAACTTTAATGGCAGTTACAGGCATTGGCGTGCTATCAGATTCAGATTTGGAGTTGTCCTTGAGCCCCGACCCGACCTTCACTGGAGTCTCTGACTCAACAATCCTGCTAGGAGTATGGCGCATTCCTGTTCCTGGATCGGTGTGATACCGTTCTGGTATCTTCGGCACAGAGGGCTCGTCCAAGGGTCGCAAGCTCTTCGAACTCGGTGAAAAAAGGCTGCTCAGGCTGGGCTTGTTGACTGGCTTCCGTGAAATGGACATCTCTTTCCCACTGATGTCCCTTTTTTGAATAGTATCGAGCGAAAGCTGAGGACGGCAAAGGTTCCGGGTGGATGGAGTACTTCCTTGACTAAGACCACCACTCCCCTTGGACTCTGGTGTTGCCACCGATTCGAGGGCAGTGTCTCCGAGCTTGTTGGTATCCTTCGGGGTGCTGGGCGTGAGCTTACCCAAGCGCTGAATCAAGGAAGGGGTTGAATGCTGAGTATCGGCGTTTTTTGACGCTTCGCCAGACACTCGTCCCATAATCACTTCTTCGGCAGACGAAGCGATTCTTAGTGTAGGCCCCGGGGAACGATGACCTGGAATTCCCAGCACCCGTGTACGGTATTCGCCTGTAAACACAGTCTGCGGCCTCTCGGGATCGCCAATATCCCTGAAATCCCAACTGCTGACAGTTGAAGAAGATGCGGATGGAGGAGTTAGCCCAGATTTCTGTTCTGTTTCTTCGGTTGACTCATGTGCCAGAAGTGCGGTCTGCTCCGATGGAGGTCGAGGACGAGGTCCACGAGGCTTCCCAACTAGCCGAGCACCAGAAAAACAAGTCTCACTCTGTCTTTTCTGTAGAGTGGCACCCAGCTGTTCGGCGCTCCGCCTCTGAATGGGCACGGGTATAAGGCTGCTACTCCGGACGCCCTTCGCTGACGACGGATTGGCCGCTGGCTTCCAACTAGCGGCTCTAGGAATGGAAGAGCTCGTGCAATTTTCATCGCCTCTTGATAAAGGTTTTGTGTCGGGGCTACCGTGCGCTTTGGTATCCAGCGCCGTGTTACTGTCCTGTAGCATGCCTTGCCCGAGATTAACTAACATGCTATGCAGGTGTGATTATAGAAAGACTTACCCGGCTGCTGCTCTTGACCGGAATAATGGATAGACATGAGGTTAGGCTCACTTGAGCAGCTGGAAAGTGCGGTTGTCTGTGCCTGTTGACTAGGCTGAATGATGACTTTGGATTGAGCATGTTAGCACTCCGGTTATCACCCTTGCTGTACTCTGCAGTCCTAGCTATAAACTGTAGAGTAGAAGATTACCTTTTGCGGGGCCATGGAGGCTACTAGCAGTGTCTGCGTTGCCATCGCCGTTGACGGTTGCTTGCTTGTCAGCGACGAGGTCCTCTTTGGAACAGCATCCTGCCTCAGACATGTTTCTCAAGAAGATTCTAGCTTAAGAATGCAGTGCAACCTTTGAGGTAATCTGAAGTTGGTAGTTTGATATTCTTAAGGGATGGATGGGGATAAAGTGTAAGAGGAGGATGGGAGGAGAAGATAGCCAGTGTGTTGTGAAGTGTTTCTGAGAAAACAGGTGTTTGCAGTTCTTGCTCGGCATCACCTTTTCAAAGTATGCCTGTGTGTTTTGCTATAAGTACAGTGAATGCCAGTTAGGTTGCCATTCATAGTTAAACAAACATGATAATTACCGTCCTTCTTTCATCAGTACTATATCTAGAGGTGCAACCTGTATCTATGCCCTTGCACAATGGCAACAAACGCAAGACCTTCTTCTAAGAGTTTGATTTGACTAGATCTTGAGACTTAGAGGGTTCTATTTCATCTATGCTCTATGACTACATGCTTTAAACACCCAGTGTGGTGGGTGTACCTGCAACTGATAACATGAACAGACGTCTGGCTCCGAACATGTAAGCCCATCAGTTCGAGCCAATTGCTGGGGAGTCCAGAATGAAACAGAAAATACCTTCAGTGCCGTCTCCACGACAGTTCATTGCTTCCAGGGTCCGCTTGCGTCGCGTTTCAGTTATCTCCATATCTTATCTTCGGATGACGGTGCAACCGAAACACATGTGTCGAGCTCACATTGTCCTTCTTAGAAGGTAAACACAGCTGTGGGCAGAGTATATACAGGCGGCGCTTTCTATTAGACTTCTGGCTTGAAGTAGGGAGTTTCCTGGGGTGAGCTAAGCGCCCTTTTCTTTAACGATGGGTGTCTGCCGCCTGACGATTCGAGAGGTGAAAACTGGCGAGCCAAAATATCATATCTGTTCTCTAAGTGGATTGTCTCCAAACAGTCTGCTGCCGATGGCTTTTTCCTGAATTGAAACTCAACTAGCTCGGTGGAATCCTTATCACTCGGCGATCACGGTGTCAATCATGAAGTCTAGTATTTTTAGGTCAGTCTGATGCATTCCTCAGCGTTACCTGGGAGTGTATGAAATAGCTTGGAGTTAGTGGCAGGATTCGCTGTGCTATTATTGCGCACCAATCTAACGGTTCATGATTTAAGAGTTCTGCTGCTGTTGATTGTGCCTCGAGGCTTAAATGAAAGGATATCGGATAGAGATTCTGACCTGGGAATCGACAACAACTAGACAAACCCACACTTATGCATGTGGCATATTTTGACCTGAGTAGGACGAAAGCCTAATAACCTGTACGTTTCTTCAGGGTTTTCTAGGGCATCTCTACTCTTCAGAGATGTTTGATCGTCTTTATCCAACGGAGCCGTTTAGGGCATTGGGTAGGACGTAAAAAGACAGGACGATATAAGAATCAAATGGAAGCAAATGAGACAGTGTGAGCTAACTGTTTCAGCCCACAGCGTGAAAAAAGTAGAGGGTACCATATATCATTCAAGTAGGCCCAGTAAGTTTTGAGGAGTGAGTGAACGGATACCCTTTTAAGGAATGATGTGAGTCATGTGAAAGAACAGCACATCTAAGATGCCTGTTAGGTATATTCAATCACCCGTTTTGTCCTTGTGCAGCTCTTTCAGCTGTTCAGAATATTTTATACTTATAGGAGGTCCACTGAAGGCTTGAAGTGTCTGCACTTGTCAATATATTTTGTTCCAAGATATAAGGCTAAGATGAGAAAGCTAGGACAATTGAAATATCTCATTCCCAGAGTAGAAGCTCGGCTGGTACCTGAAGATTCAATTACCTTCTCTACCGGCGTGCTCCCCACGTTTCCTTTTCCCGACAGATTGACTAGACAGGCTCTTCGTTTCCGGTGCTGTGACTGTCCAGTCGCTGACTTCCCATTCTATAGTGGTCGAGCGGTTACCACTCACACCGGCGCCGTATCTTGCCTTCATCAACCTGCCCAGTCCACTGCCTTCGATCATTTCCTCAAACCAGGGGATCCCGTCGGTGTTTCCATGTCTATAAGACCGCGTGGGACCCTCCGTGAAAACACCAGGCGGCACATCAAGGGTCGATGAAGAATTAGGAGCATCCGTGGCTAAAGTAGTGGATGCCTGTTCCGCGGCTGACGGAGATATATCTGGCGACTCGGACTCTTCCCACCGTGGAAGAAGATGCAAGTCCTCCAGTATCCGCTGGTCGTCACCATAAAGACTCCCAATAGTTACAGACATAAAATCAGCCTCTTCCCGCGGATCCTCACTCCAGTATGTGAGGGGCGACCCACAAAAGCCGCAAAACACCCTCTGCGTGTGCGGCGCATGGTGCGGAGTGAAGATTCGACGGATGCTGCCATGCGTTTCGTCGGGGAAGAAGGATTGGGTATGGGATTCATACCAGTCCAGAGGAACTCGGAGCCATGCGGTTAGTGGTGTACCATACGACTTCCCTAGACATCAATGAAGTTAGGTGGGAAGACCTCGCGCAACGTGAGCAACGACGTACGGTTATCCCGGCCGGTGTCGAAGTAGACCCGGGCGTGATCAGTGACATTATCAGGAATTCGAATGAGGTATTGATTTCGTCCACACATGCAGGATCCGCGTAAAGGCTCTTTGTGGTTCATATTGTAATTGAGGGAAGCTGTGCACTCCTCACGTCAAAGGTGCTGGCATTTTCTAGTCAAGAAAATGGTATGCGGAGATGAGGTCATAGGCCCACGGGTGGTATGGAAAGCCCCAATTGTTTCCTATTACTCAGGCATCAACACGTGAGGGAGGCGTGAACGTTAGATTCGCAAACGGTCAAAAGAGCAAACAAGCTTCGCCTAAATAATGAGGTGCAGATTAATTCCAGGGCCTCTCTGTAGGTGATAGTGTTGGTATGAAGCCAAAATTGAGGATATCCTTTCCTCGCAGTCATTTGGTACCGAGGTCCTTTGATATTTATGATGGTGGAATAATTGGCCATTCAGGTGATCATCGCTTGGAATTAATAGCAGATCATGGCTAGAATGAGAGACTAGGGCGACCAGTCGACTTCTCCGCACGCTAAAGGAATCCTAGCCTCGAGGATTCGAGATGTCACGGTTCCTGACTTGACACCGAGTTTACCACCGTTTTATTTTCTGAGCTCTTCTTCTTTCTCACCTTTATTCCTTCCTGACGACAATATAATCTCTCATATATATCCATCGACATCCCTTTGTAACCTATCTCTTCCGTCGCCCTGTTTTCCCGAGTCACACTTCCCGTCACATGAGTCAGACCCGCCCCTCTTTAGCTACGCTCGCTTTCACCCCAGGTTTCCGAGAAGTCCAGGCAACATGCCCTCCGCGCAACCTCATATCCTCACAAGCTCTTCTGAGCCCTTGTACTCGCCCATCGCAGCTAGCGGATCAACAAATGCAGAAGACCGACATGATCGCTCTTCATCTACACCCACCAATTCGTCTCGACAAGGCGGCGAGAGGGACAAGCCTCGTTTGACGGAACAAGAGAAAAAAAACAACCACATCGCTTCAGAACAGAAGCGACGCGCAGCGATCCGTGAAGGGTTTGATCGACTTACGGAGCTCGTTCCTGGCTTGGAGGGACAAGGACGAAGCGAGAGCATTGTCTTAAAGAAGACTGTTGATTTTATCCACGCCCAGCTTCAAGAGCGCAAGAACCTCATCACTGAGATCGAACGCAGAGGCGGTCGTGTCAGTGACGACATGCGACCTTAAGTTACCAGTCGTTTCCGTACTTGGATACCGAAGCCCGTTGGTGCTAAGTTAAGTCTGGTGGCGTCTTTCAGCTTCTCGCGATTGAAACAACATTTATATAATCCATGATACCATGCTTACTGCATGCACGGCAAGATACTGCTAATACCGTGAACGAGTATAGGCGGAGAAGCTAGGACATGGGGCCTGCTTTCGCCTAGTAAGAAGGGCACACACCCTTCAGCATTACTGTTGTCATCAAACCACATAATATGGGAGGCTAATCATCTCGCAAAATACTGTTGCAGAATGACTCGGCGTTTGGGCATGGGGGCATGATATCCGATACCTCGTGAACCAGAACCTCGAATCTGGATTTCTATCTATTACGCGCACTGCTGTTCTCTTTGACAACATAACAATATCATTAACCAAGAATAAGGGCTTTTGCGAATAACTCTATCAATTGTGTGACTAGGATTCAAATTGTCTGAGCTCTTATCAATCTATGCAAAAGTACACAAATAGAGCCCATTGTTGTGTAGCACATGTTGCCCCTCGAGTCCTATATTACCCTAGGTACTGCATACCTCGAGTGCTACGGCAGCTCCGCAACGCAGTTTAGCCCATTTACTGCGTATTATACTCGACCGTGACCAGCCTCGCTGTTCTAAAGAAGCAAACATACTTATGCCAAGCTTCACCGCCCATTATATGAATTAGTCAGATCTAGTACGCCTAACCAACTTAGGTGAACCAACTCACTTTCGTCAGCTTTCTTCTACAAAGCAGTCCTTTTTGCACCGAATATACTCTGTACTTCCCGCTTCCAGACACCTCAAGAAAGGAGATATCGAGAACCAGTATGTCAGACAAAGAAGGCCCCCTCCTCTCTAGTACAAACCCCACCGAGCCCCCGCCTTCATATGAATCCACGACGCAACAAACACCAAAACGCCTACCACCACCGCCGCCGCTCTCTCTGCCCTTTCTCCAGACATTGCGCACGAAACGTGTCATCCTAGCCTCGCAGTCCCCTCGCCGCCGCCAAATAATTGCTTATCTAGGCCTCCCCCACATCGAGGTTGTCCCATCTAACTTTGCCGAGGACCTTTCGCACGAACTGCAACCAGTCGAATATGTCCTAGCTACAGCAACGCAAAAAGCACAAGATGTTTACGCGCGTGAGATCGTCAACGAGGAAAAGGGTGAGCCCGCGCTCATTCTAGCGGCTGACACTATCGTCGTGGAGCCCCAGTCTGGCGCAATCCTAGAGAAGCCACGCTCGGAGGCTCATCATATTGCCATGCTGAAAAGTCTGAGAGATGCGAGGACTCACAAAGTTTTCACGGCTATTGTGGCGATGGCGCCACTGAACAGTGCAAGGGATCCAGGTTATGCGATTGAGACAGCGATTGAGGAGACCGAGGTGAGGTTTGATGGCGGGCTGTCGGATGAGTTGATATTGGCGTACGTGAGGACGAGAGAGGGTGCTGATAAGGCCGGGGGCTATGGGATGCAGGGGTTGGGGAGCATCTTGGTCGAGGGGATTCGAGGGAGTGCGGATAATGTTATTGGACTGCCGTTGAAGACGACGTTGAAAGTTATAGAGAAGGTTCTGTTCAAGGCAGACGATGATGAGCGGTTGGGCTCGGATGAAGAGGACGAAGAGGAGGATGCGGAGTAATTCAAGGGATCAATGTCCGATCCTGTTCTTTGGAGAATAATGCCTGAGATACCCGGTGGGTTGGTTATGAATAGAAAAAGTATTACTAGATAGAGAATGGACTATGATGCCCACAAGACTAGTTCGCGGATATAGTGGTAGGGAGGTGTAAGTGATCTCCGCATTGAGCTCGTCGCATGTACCCTACAGTGAACTGCCTAAATGAATGTTCGGAACGGTCACATTTTATTCGTGGCAGAACCAAGTCTATCCTTAATTGGCCTACCAGTGAAGCAAGTATACAGGGGCGGACGCCTAACATAGGAAAACAAGTCTGATATAAAATGACAAAAAAAAATGTGTTAAGAAAGAAATCAAGCATGCCCCGTTTACGCCTTCCAAACCCGCTTAATGGTTTCCGTCAGGCCGACGTCGTTTGTCTCGAGCTCATACAGGCCGACAGCGGTAGTAAGGGTGAAGCCGCGCAAGAGCCAGTTCAAGAATGTGGAGGTCTTGGGAACACGGCGCGCAGGGAAGTAATCGATAATGGAGGCCCTTTAAAGCCGTTAAAATCATTGTAAGGGAAATGAAGTAGGAGTTGGTACACATACTGGAATCCAACGTGCGAGTGCAGAACAAGGAGTGAGCAGAGGACGGCATCCGTGACAGGGTTGAGGGATCCGGCAGCGAAAGGAGCAATAGTAAGAGGGATCAGGCCAACAGCGACCAGTCTGTAGCGATATTAGCAAAATTCGAGATCTCTGCTGCAACTTGCTATGCTTTCGACGCACCTCTCGAAAGTCCAGTGGTAGCTACCGTGTGAGGGGTGAGGTTTAGGGATGGGAGCTGGGTCGTTCACTGTGTAAAAAGCTGATTAGTATCTCGAGCCACCATGCATGTCCTGATATCATCAATGGCCCGTCCTTCTCGTAAACGTACTTGTTCCCTGGATGGTCTCTGTAACAGACTGTTAGTATCATTTTCAGCAATCGTACCCCGCCCAGCCGGGTCCCAAATTCCCAAATCCTTGCACAACTGCAGCAAGCAATCATATCGGTTTACTCACGAGGCAAAGGAGGCAGAATCTGCTTCTTCGCGGAGGCGTGGAAGGCCACGACCTGCGAGACACCAACAGTGTTCCTAGTCGCCAACGGCGCCCGGAAGGCAGAAAGGCAGGACTGTCGCATTAGAGAAGCCATTGTGCGATTTTGCTATTGACGCCGAGAAGGAGGCTCCTAGTCAACACACAAACACGTACTGTGATGTTGCTTCAAAGAGTGTCGAAGTCGTTCCGCTAGTAACCTCGGGAAGTCTGTTCGGGTGCACTTGGCTATACCATTACTATACGGAACAAGATGATTGGTCGGTCGCTCTCCGCCTATCCGGCCCTGGCCGACTTGCCGGCAATTCAAAAAGGCGGGAACTTTCTCTAATTGTATCTACACTTAGAAGAGGCTCTGTTTAAGCAATTGAAGTTATTGTTTCATTCCAGACTACATGCTACAGACGGGGCTTCTCGAGCGCGATTATTGTAACCAAAATAATGGTGGTGCGGTTATTCTTCAAAAGCTAAGGGTTAGGCTTTCTCATGTACGCCGCCATGACTGTCATCTCTCGTTAAAACTTCAGAACAGCCTTGCCCAAGTTCTTTCCATAGAAGATGCCGACAAGCCCGCCAGCCGCATTGTCGATGCCCTCCGTCTCGTGAATGAGCGTCTTGAACGAACCATCCTTAATCCACTTCTGCACATTCTCCTGGTGCTCCTTGGTGTATTTGTCGCCCATGCCAGCATCGCTGACAATAAATCCGCGCATAGTCAGTCGCTTGGTGAGCACGTAGGCAATGTTTTTGATGGGATATGGTGCACTGTTGTACTGCGAGATCATACCGCAAACGACGACGCGACCAAAATTGTTGATTGCTTCAAGAGCAGCCTCTAAGTGTTCACCTCCGACGTTCTCGTAGTAGATGTCGATACCATTAGGAGCCAGACGAGCCAAAGCATCTGCAGGCTTCTCTTTCTTATAGTTGAACCCTCCATCAAAGCCAAGGTCCTTGATGATGTAGTTGAGCTTCTCGTCCGATCCAACACTGCCAATGACCTTGAGCCCTTCGTGCTTGGCGAGTTGACCGACCAGCTGACCAACGGCACCACTGGCGGCGGAGACAAAGATGGTCTCGCCCTTCTTTGGCTGGCCGATCTCGTAAAGAGATGAGTAGGCTGTCAGGCCAGGCATGCCTAGTGCACCCAAAAAGACACGAATGTCCTCAATGCCTAGCGGGTTCTCAAGGTGACGGATGCGGGACAGTTCATCCGCTTCAACCGCAACATACTCCTGAATTGGCAGGCGTCCAATGATGAGGTCACCTTCCTTGTAGGAAGCATTGTTGGAGCGGATAATCTTAGCGATGCTTGCGCTCTCAATAGGCTTGTTGAGGGAGAAGGGAGGTGCGTAGGACTTAATCGCTGCGCTACGCATGCGTCCGCGCATGTACGGGTCGAAGCTGGTGTAGAGCGACTGAAGGAAAACTCCATCTGCAGGGGCAGCGGCGTTTGCATCATATGCAGCAGGCTCGATCGTTAGATGTTCACCGGGAACAGGGTACCCATCGGGAATTTTCTTGAATATGAGGGCTTTGTTGGTGGCCATGATGTGTATGAGAGGTAGTGGAAATAGAAAATAATTGAGTGAAAGTTGACTGCAGAGGAAATGATGATATCAGTAACCTGTGCTCAGGGCGATCACCCACCGTCAACCTGACTTTATAAGCTCCGAGCATGCTCAACGATAAAGCGGGGCACAACCAAAATATGATTACAGATTATAAAGCACGATTCCACCAGAGAACGTTCTCGAGGAGAGACAGCAGATCTCAGTCGGTGGTTATGCCTGAGTTGGATCCGGGAGCGGTATTGTGGCGCGACATCAACCAAGATATGCTCTGATTGACCAACATAACGTTGGTGACGCTTCGTTCTGGCCGAGAGCCGAGGATGGACTCCATCTGAGCTCGGAGATATTGCTGGAAGAAGGAGGAAGACCTTTAAGCGACCACAACCACCATCCTCCGGCGCTGGTGAGGCCAACTGTGCGTTTCATAATGGACCGGATCAGTCGGTCAAAAAGCATGAATCCAAAAAGCCCAAGTCCGTTAAGTTCGTGCACTGAGTCGTTCCAGCTTCAAGATTAGTGGTAGATATCAATATATCTACACCGCTGTTGACTGCCAGCCATGGTCCGTGAGCTAATCCCAAAGGTTCTTAACTCTGTAGTGAAGGATATGGGACAAATCCCTCTTCGGGGAGTTTCAGTCAGCAAAGCAAGTCCGGCAGACATCGGTGCCGAAGGTCGAAGCTGTGCAAAATATACCTATGGCCTGAGGCAGCAAGTCATGTTGGGGGGTGTACTTGCCACCACAAAGAGTTCACCACGACAAAATGCAGATGGTATGAACAATGCCAGGGTCCAGTGTTCAGCCCTAGATCATGCTTACAGAAAACCCCGTTTCCAACCCTAACAATAGTTTAATCCTTCAACTCACTGGTCTATTCTCCATAGCGCCTGTCCCGCAGCCAATCATGGCCGTATCGCCTCTCGCCGCCTTCCAGCTAGCAACTTTTCTGCCGGGAGTTGATATTTTCCAAAGGGCCAGTTTTTTTCTCCTTTCATCGCCATCAGTTACGCCTCACATTTTGAACTTTTTTCGATTGCTTTGTGACTTCTTACTTTGGTAATTCTGGAAATTCGCACGTGTCTTCCATATATTCAGGCCTAACTATGTTGGGTGCCTTTCGTCGCTCCGCTGTGAGCCATGCCCTGCGGTCCTGCCCTCGAACATTGTCGGCGCGAGCAACTCCCCAACGCCTCCAATCACTATACTCATTGATATCTGGGCCTTCATATACGTCGAAGTCACTGTTTCACTCAACCCAGTTTCGGTTTTCGGCCCAGGTGAACGCCGTCGAGGAGAATGGCAACAAGCAAGTCTCAGTCGAAGAGCTACCGACTCGGTTTGCGGAGTTGGGAGAGAGAAACATTCTCCCACGGAATTTAGTCGAGAATCTCACGAAGCACATGAAACTGGAGACCATGACGGATGTACAACGCAGGACGATTCTTGAGTCTGTTAAAGGCGGAGACATGTTTGTTTGCCCTTTCAAACTGATCCCTTCGAGCGAATTGACGGCTAATTTCATTCTCAAGGTTGGCTCAGGCTAAGACCGGTACCGGTAAAACCGTTGCTTTTCTGATTCCCGTTGTTGAGAAGCTCCTTGGCGATCGCAGTCTCCTCAAGACCAGTTACCGCAACGGCCGGAGAATTGCCCCTATCGATATTCGAGCAATCATCATCTCGCCGACGCGAGAGCTGGCCGAGCAGATCGCAGTTGAGGCAAAACGCTTGGTCGCTCGGACAGGTCTGCAAGTACAGGTCGCTGTGGGTGGTACCATGAAGCGGGCTGCTCTGCATCAGCTTCAACGGGAGGGTTGCCATATCCTTGTCGCGACACCCGGCAGACTCAAGGATCTCCTCACCGATCCCACCAGCGGTGTTAGAGCGCCAAAGTTGAGTACCTTAGTTCTTGACGAGGCTGATCGCTTGCTCGACGAGGGATTCGCTCCGGAGCTCATGGAGATTCAACATCGGCTTCCAGATCCCGCAGAGGTTGATCGCCAGACCCTCATGTTCTCAGCTACTGTGGCCCCTGAGGTCATGGGCATGGTCCGCAGCACTATGAAGCGCGACTTCCGATTTGTCAAGTGCGTCCGGGACGATGAAGTCCCCACACATATGTCTGTTCCGCAAAAGGCAGTCGTTCTGCAAGGTCTTGAGAATGCTATGCCAACTTTGTTAGAGCTGGTCAAGAAGAGTTATGATCCCCGAAGCACATTCAAAGCTATTGTGTACTTCGGTTCTACGAGAGAGACCAATACTGCCTTTGAAGCGTTTGATCAGCTCCTCGTTGACCCTGCCGACCCGGGAAGTGGACATCCTCTCGGTAAACTGTTTCTCGGCGAGATCCATTCACGCCTGACCCAAGCCCAGAGGACTCGAGTTGCCAACTGGTTTCGAAAGTGCCAATCTGGTATCCTTTTCTCAACCGACGTCACCGCCCGTGGTATGGATTTTCCAAATGTCACACACGTTATTCAAATCGGTGTACCTAAGACTCGCGAGGACTACATCCATCGTCTTGGCCGAACAGCCCGCGCAGGTAAAACCGGTCAAGGCTGGATCTTCATACACGAGCAGCAGATGGGCACTCTCAGGAAACTGCTCAGAGATATTCCCGTCGAAGTTGACCGCGAAACTCTCACCATACCCTCCCTTAACCTGACCGCGGAATCCCCAGACACCACTCCTGAAGCCACCGAAACTCTCCTGCAGATGAAATCGGGTTTCGCTCAAGTTAGTCGCGCTACTAAGTCAGAAACATGCCTCGCTCAGTTGTCCAATCTGGTCGGCAGTTTCCGCAACAGGTCCCTGCTGCGTGAGGCTATCACCAATCTCGCAATTCACGGCTACGGCCTCCGAGACGCACCGCATATTCCCAGCTCCATGGCTGAAAAGGCAGGTCTCGACCGAGAAAGCGGTTTCAGTATCCGAAATTACAAACCGTCGCAACGCCGCAGGCAGGATAGCGCGCAAGGCCACAATAATTACAGTGACCGCCGCCGTTCGTTCAATGACCGCCGGCCCATCCGCAATAATGACTTCTACTCCGATCGTCGCGCCGCCCGTAACGCCGGTCGTCAGGGTTCAGGCACCCGTGAGCGTCATGGTACGCCTCCGGCCGAGAGGTTCGACAAGTGGCTCGATAACCGCAAGGATGAGTGGGCTTAAGTAAAACCCAAGCCAATCCACCATACCGCTCCCTAGCAGTTCATATTACGGAATAGCTCTAGCTCAGCACTACCTAATCAACCCCACAACGACGACAAAACCTACCTCAAAATGAGAATGCATTGGGCGGCGTTACAAGGAACTACTCGACTCACCTCTTGTTTTCGGTTCGTTTGCTTTGTCTACTGTCACTATACTCGACTTGGCTGGACTCCATGTTATCTACCGGTGTCTTTATAGTGTTATGCCTTGCCTACTTTCTGGAAGGGTGTTTGGATACGGATATAACTTCTAAGTGTACCATACCATGTACGTTACAGATCTACTCAATGTATAATAGAAATGACTTCTTACTGTATCATAAATCGTGATCTTTTCATGTTACTCCACTCTCTTTTTTTTTTTTTTGTTTTTTTTTATTTTTCTTCAATTTTGTTTTTTTTTTTTTTTTTTTTTGGATGAATTATAGAAACCTAAAGAGCATATGCTGAGTATATCTAGCATTCCAACCATTGCGTGTTCTACTCCTGGAATGACATCACCGAAGGAAGATAAATGGGGGGAAAAAATAGTACACGCTTTGTTGGAACTCCAAAAACTTGTACAAGTCAATGAACTCTCACAGAGAATATAAGTAGATAAAAACATAGGAAGATTAACTGGGCGAAAATCAAATCACACCGTTTCTCTCTAGGAGAAAAAAAAAAAAGCTCTATTCCATCATATTTGGTACTATTTCTCTTTCCGTTTTGTCGCTTCTCTTTCCACAATAATCTGAGGAGTGGTAAATAGGTGAGATGTTGTAGATTGTCATCATCAGAGAACTGTCGCAAAGCCATTATCTACTCACGGCAAATCATGTCGTCACGAGCAGGGCCAGTACCAATCCATTTCACAGGAACGCCGCCTATTTCGCGCTCAATGTACTCAATATACTTGCGCGCGTTCTCCGGAAGATCCTCGTATTTCTTCACACCCATGGTGCTGCTCTTCCAACCGGGCAGCGTAACATACTCGACCTCGACTTTGTTAAGAACCTCCGCGTCCGCAGGGATGGTGTTCTCCAGACGAGTGCCGTCCGGCAGGGTATAGGCGACAGCAACTTTGATCTCGTCAAAGTCGTCGAGGATGTCGAGCTTGGTGAGGTTGAGCGCTGTGTAGTGGTTTATTGACTGAGAGTACCGAAGGAGGACGAGATCGAACCAGCCGCAGCGGCGCTTGCGGCCAGTGGTGACGCCGAACTCACGACCGATCCTCTGGAGCTTCTCGCCGGCTTCGTTGAGTTGTTCGCTGGGAAAAGGACCAGAACCGACGCGAGTGGTGTAGGCTTTCACGACGCCAATGATAGACTTGATGCTGGTGGGGTTGAGATGAAGGGCTTGCACAGCGCCACCGAGTCCAGTGGAGGAGGAGGTCACGAAGGGGTAGGTGCCGTGGTCGAGGTCAAGCAGGAGGGCGTTTGCGCCTTCGACCAGCGTATTGGGGGAGTCCTTGTGCTTGTTGAAGAATGCCAATTGGTCCACGATGTGCGGGACGAGCAGCTTTCGATACTCCTTAAACCGCGCAATCTCATCTTCAACGTCGTAGTCCAATTGGCCGAATCGAGCCGTGTATCCGGCGTGCAAAGCCCTTAGTTTCCGCTCAAAGACCTCCTCGTCCAGGATCTCCCCCACACGTACACCCCTTCTTGAAGCCTTGTCGCTGTAGCATGGCCCAATGCCCTTACCAGTCGTGCCAACTTTCCTACCACCAAGCCCCTTCTCCTCGAGACCATCGACAACAGAGTGAAGGTCGAAGCAGACGTGAGCGCGGTCCGAGATAAAAGCGCGGGCCGCGGCGCCTTTCAGACCCTTCGCCTCCAGCGCCGCCAATTCCTTGAAGAAACTAGGAACGTGCACGACGGTTCCGGCACCAATGAGGTTGATGCACTTATCTGAAACAAGACCGGAGGGGAGGATGTGGAAGTCGTAAGTTACGTTGCCGTGGACGATCGTGTGGCCGGCGTCTGTCCGCAATCAGGATGCTATGCAGGCTATGCGCCGTCAAATTGGACGGCAGTGCGGGAGGAAGTGCACTTACTGTGACCGCCAGCAGCACGGCAGCAGAGAGTCGCTTCCTGCGACAGCATGTCCGTGATTTTTCCCTTTCCTGTTCTCGATCAGAACTTGCACATATATCTTGAACATCCTCGACATAGCCATGTATAACCAACCTTCATCGCCCCACTGGCTACCGAGAACAATTGTGACAGCCATTATGCAATGGATTGTAATGACGTCTGTCTATCTCAAATCGAATGAACAAGTTCTCTACAGAATAGAAAACGCAATTAGCCCGAACCCAGAATAGACAACCGAATTGCGCGATCCCCCACGAAGCGAACAAAAAAAAAACATAAGGCGAAAAGCAACTCACAGCAATTGACCGGCAATCTAGAGAGAGGTTGAACAAAAACCACTCGTAAGTGATTGGAGCAGCGGCGAAAACTTCGCGACCGTCAAAGACCAAAAGCCAGAAAAAGGGACGGAGGGGAATTGCGGATGACAGTCCATATAACTCTGCTTCGCCCGTGACTCATGTACCGGTATCGTATTATGCTTCATATTACTGGTTAATTGATTTAAGAATATGGTACTGTATGTAACAAGTCGGTCAGGGAAAGAACCACCCCACGGAGGGGTGAATGGGCCATGGCCGATTTGCGATGGGCCCCGCCACCGGGACTGCAACCAGGTAGTCCGATTGTCGGAGGCAAAGTAGGGCTTAGGGGTAGGGCTAGCTCTAGGGCTGTATCAGCAGAACTCTACAGAGCCCATAGAGCACTGACCATACAATGGCTCGAGATATTACAAGACCTCGGTAGGTTTCCCACGACAGCAACAGCTGCCGCAGTCCGACCCCAGGACGAAGCACACCTTGCGCCTGAGCAAAAGCGCATAAACTTAGGCGACTCTTTGACGCCGTTGCGAAAAATTAGTAAATCAAATATATATCGTGTCAAGAAGGACCATGTCTAGAACCGAGATATGATACACCAGAATCCGGGCCAATCCTAGGTATAGCCGAACGCAACCCAGCGCCATCCCATGCAAAGAAGGTATTCCTGTAGAAACAAAAAAGCTAAATGATCTTCCCCCCGCCTCTCACCCACTCTCTCACCTGCCCAAACTTCAGCATACACTCCAGGTGCATCTCCCTCGCAACCTCCCAATGCTTCATCACCTTCTCATCCTGTATGAGCGCGTTCTTATACGACGTGAAGCCCCGTCGGGCCGTGGAACCGGTACCGATGCCTGCACCCACTGTAGTATCGTCGCTATCATCGCTTGAGATTTTACCGCCTGTTTCATCGCCAAGACCTAGACGAAATGAGTCTCCGATTCCGCCGAGCCAGTTGGGTGCCATCTCGGTTTGGTTGCTCTTATGGCGGGAGAGAAAGTGGCCAACCATGCGGCCGTCGAAAGCGCCCCATTCGCGAATATAAGCGTTCATTTCGGCAATGTACCGATCCAGTGCCGCGCGTGGTATCGCCAATTCCTTTGATCCTGCGCTGATTGGGACAGGCTGCGGGGGTTCCGGGCGCTTGGGTGGGTTAGGGCAGACCAATTCTAGGGGATGTGTGTCGCTCTTCGATGTCTTTGGCGCTTTGGGCCGGGACTCAAATGGGAGAGTAGACGAGATGTCCTTGAGATCATCAAGGCCACTGTTATTTGTAGTGGTGAAGGGGAACACACCGCCAAGGTTCTTCAAGTTCAAGGGGTTCGGATTTCCGCCAGTGGTATCCTTGTCTCCAGATTTTGAAGTTGGCCGTGATTTCGAAGATGCTGGGCTAATCTTTTCTTTGCCATTGTCTGGTTTCTGAGGCGCCGCTGCTGCACTGGTGGTTTTGGCCGGAGATTCGTCGTCAAGATCCATTGCCTCTCCGTCAATACCAGGCGCAGGGCCGGTACCTTCGACAGTTGATTTAGCCTCTTCAGCCTCTGTTGTGACGCTGGCTTGCTGCGGAGTAGTCCACGTTCTGACCCCGGGTCTAGTTTGCTTTCGAGGACTCCGGGTGCGCTGAGAAGTTGGCTGTCTTTGAGAGGTATCGCTGGTCGGTAGGGCATCCGACATGTTCTTAAACTGGAACGCCGCGACCCAATCATTGTCCAAGAAGTTTTTCTCCGAGAAGGGCTGTTGTTGCTGTTGTTTTGCTTCCGGCTCAGAGTTCGAGGTTTCGCGTTTCGGGGTGTTATCAGTGGCACTCTGCGAGCCATCCCTTGTTGGTGCTCGGCCACGATTATTTGCACTCGGGGAGTTGCCGAACGGTGTTCTACGACTAGACTTTTTTAAGTCATCATGGCTGCTGCTCTTGAAAGTCCCATTCTGAGGGAAGTCCTTTGCAAACGAGAAGTCAGCCCTTTTGGAGAATATCGGTGAGTCGGAATTGTTCCTCGCTGAGCTGGCAGAGTCGGAATCGTGCGCTGGATCAGTGTTAGCAGAACTAGAGTTCCTCGAAGCAAATGAAGAAAACTCACCAGCACCAGAAAAAAGCCCATTAGTGCTACGAAAATTAGAGAACTTCTGCTGCTGCCGAAGTCGACTTTTTGGCACTGCCTTGGGCTTGAACGTAACCTCATCCTCGCTGAGACCACTTGAGCTTGTGGAATCATAGCTCTGGGTCCCATTAGCCCTCAGGCTTGGGCTAGCGCTACGATGTCGTCCACTCTGTTGAGGATCCGGGCTCGGGGGGTTCGTATGAGGACGCGAATTCGTGTTCTTCGGCGAGTTCCGCGTGTTGCCTGAGCGTCCAAGCATAGAGCTGGAGAAGAACGTCTTCTCGCCTCCCGTGGTGGCATACGTACTTCTCGTCCTCTCAAACTCGGGAGTGGCCACATTCTCTGCGCCGCTAGCAAATCCAGCAGCCGGTTTCTTTGCAGTTGGGGTTGTTGCGAAGCTGAAACGATCAGCCCGGGAGCCACTTCTATACGACGCTGTGTTTGCTGCCATCGGTTCGTCACCACCTGCTGCTCGTGGAGCGAACCCTTGCTTCTTTTTAGTAGATTGAGTATGAGATGTGAAATCGGCAGCCGAAGGCTTGGTGCTAGTGTACACATGCTCATAGGCGGATTTCGGTCTTGCAGACGAGCCACTCATTGTAGCAGTCGGTCTTGGACCAGCACCGGATTGGCCTGCGCGTCCGCGAGGATCAAAAGACGACCATCCAGGCATAGCATTCCCCTTCATCTCCTGGAACCCCCGATACGCGTCCGCACGTGTCTGCGTTTGATCGGGCGCCTTCTCCCACGGCTGCTTTGGTGCAGCCCTTGCATAGCTGGCGTACCTCTGAGCACCCGTAGAAGGACCATGATGAAACGACTTGGGGCGTTCAGTAAAGCTCGCCTTCGTATTTGGCCTCGCCGCTGAATAACCCGTAGTGGGATCCTTTCGAGGACTAGGTTTGGTAGGCCCGTAGTAGCCATTTCGCAATCTGTCCGTATCATACTTCAACCGCTGGTGGGGATCGATCAGAATTTCGTGAGCTGCCTGGATCGCCTGGAATTTTGCATTCGCTTCCACTTCCCTGCCTGGATTTCGATCGGGGTGATATTTCAGAGCTAACCAACGTCAGACACGCTCGACTTCGCCATTATCCGTCGCTTTCTCCATATGTTTTCCTCACCTAACTTCCTAAACTGCTTCTTGATATCCTCGGCGTCTGCACTAGGCGTGAGACCCAAGTCTGCGTAGTAGTCTCTCCGCACATCTAGCTTGACCATTGTGGACGAGACTGACCGGCCAGCCAAGGAGCAATCAATGTCTCGGTGATATTAAAGAGCGTATGCCACTATAACCTAGTACTTGTCTACTCTTGCTGTACATGACCTGGCAAAAGGGTAGCTGGTGAAGTCAAAAAAGGTGGGAGAGCGGCGGACGCGAGGGAAAAAGACGGTTGATTAACGGATGGAATGCGACAGCTCGACAGCTCGACAGCACCAAAGGCGCCCGGATTGAGAACAACAGGCAAATCCAGCCTATACGTCCTACAACAATAACAAGTCAGCCACACATATTCCTCTTCCTTCCACCATTGAACTGGGCTAAAATACCAAGCGATGTGAAGCAACGGCGGTCTGTTTATCCCCGTCCTTTGTTTGGTTTATGCGGCGCGTCAATATCGACGATTCCCTTCCTGTACCCTATAAGATACCTCAGGTATCGATACAATCTTTCTCTTCCGTCCAGTATGTCTTCGTTGTCACTTAACGATAAATGATAGAGCGAACCTCGGCCGGAACAATGTGGGACGACGACGCTCAAGAGTCGCAAGGAAGCGAAGAGAAGCTCGACGTAGGTAACAGAGCAGTAAGACGGGTGAAGACGACTGAAGAATGTACCCGTAGGATGAGCTGAACCTGGATTTGAACAAGCTGTGAAGAGCCGGGGCAGTGGACCTGATCAGTTCGCGTGGACTTTTTTTGCTTAGCGCAGAGAGAGGGGAACTTGAGAGGGTCGGAGGAACAACGGTCGATCATGGGACTTACCGACAACAATGAATTATGGAAGCCTCCACTCGGTAAATTGTATCTAGTTGATAGAGAAAACCGGAAAAGAGAGAAAAGAGAGATCGCAGGTCCGAGCGAGAGGACACTAGATGAATGCGCTGTCCGCAGGATCAAGATCGAATCAACCACAGGGCAGAAAGAGCTTGAGGGGCTGGAATGGGATCCTTGCCAATCGAAAGATGGAATCAAAATGGGAATATTGGTCAGTCTGCTGCCAGCAAAATCGCCCACAGCTTCACTTGCTGCCCAATTCGCATCACCACTGGCCTCGAAAAGTAGAAGTCGTCGGCATTGGGGCGTTGGAGGATGACGACCCCGGGTTGGGCATGCTTGGGGCGAGCTGTAACCTGACCTCACATGGATGTGGCATAAATGTATCTACTCCTGAAACTAATGCCAACCTATTAACAGTCATGAGATCAAATGATATAGGAAACATCCATAAATTACAAAAATGACTTCATCAAATCGTTTCCTTGGTCCTTTTTATCAACCCAAGTTCCCAATATAGATAACCTGCCCTTTCCTTGCCCGTGAGGAACCGTAAACAAGAAGCAGCCCGAGGCAACCGACACAGAGTATTTCCAGGAGCAAAAGATGAACAAGAAAGAAAATCTATATACCCGAGCCATGCCCATGTCCCGGTCCGGCCGCGCCTGCTCCACCGAAGAAATACCCCTCAAGTAGATCATAATTGGCATTCTCACTCCAGTCATGCTGAAAATCAACGGCCATGCCGAAACCCAGATCGATCCCGAAATTATGGCCAGCTCCGTGGCCCAGGGACTGTGCGCCGCCTTGGAATTTATAGTCCGAGTTCTCTTCGGATCCCAGGGACAGCTGGCGCTCAATACCTGTTGGATCGTAATCCAAATAATCAAGACCCATGCCCGAGGGGTTTTCCTGCTCTGTAGGTGTTACTTGATATGGTGGGATACCGCTAGCCGCAACAACGCTGCCGGGTGATCCGCTCTGCTGGGGGGAATTCTTGTAGTAGTATTGCGGTTGTGGTTGGGGCTGTTGTGGCGAGACGGGGGTTTCAAAAGGACCGTAGTATTCCATAGAAGGATTCCGGTGGGATTGTGGCCGCGCGAAATTAGGATCCGAAGTCTCAGAGACAGGGTAGGGATGGGCTGGCTTTCCCATGCCACCGCCGCTTTGCCTCTCAGCGACTGCACGGCTGTCGCCAAAGAGATCTTCCAGGTTCATGTCAAATCTCGGTACAGGCCGAGACTTTCTCATTTGTACTTGTCGCCGAGATGTATTCTGTCGCTGCCGTTGCTCTGCTTGCTGTCGCGAATATGGTCTTGATCTGGATTGTGTTGTATTAAACTGTCTTGACCCGCTAGTGCTGGTCTGTATTTGGTTCAGTTCAACCTGTGGCCCAAAGCCAGTTGTAGAAAGGCTCATTTCGACGGTGGCCTTGCTCATCCGTTCAAATGCGTCACGACAAGCTTCTGCGGGTGGGCACTTGTGCATGAGGTCACTAAGCACTGACGTCGCTGCAAGGACCGTGAAGTCCACTTCATCGAGTGTCTACATGAAAAATTAGGATCTGCGGAAGTGTAAGAAACGAAGGAAACATACCAGACGACTCCGCACATATGGCGAGTGCCAGATAGCATACAGGAATGAAATTCCTAGACATAGTAAGCACATGAACCAGCCTGGAGAAACCAGCATTTCTTACCTGCCATGAAAATGTGATGAGTAGCTAGATAGGTATAATTTACCAATCGCACACGATGCATCTGGCGGTAAATCCGTATGACTTTTTGCCCAGCTTCAGCAACCTTGTAATAGATATCATGTTCGTCCTCCTCTTCTACCTGAGAAAAGGAAGGACTGGAGACATCCTCAGCAGGGGAAAGCTCATCAGCCAACTCAGCAGGAACAGTGAGGCTTTGCTGATAGAGCATGATGACCGCCTGCCAGTAGTTCAACTCCAGGAATTCAAGTGGAAACCTCACTCCATTCTCCGAAGGCATCGGCGCACTATTCTTCCACTCCAGCAATCGCCGATCAACGTCCCGCCGCCACGATCGGAACGAGTCGAAACCTTGAAGGAAGGGTGACACGACATCGAGGCGCATAAAGCTCCTGGCGCCAGGTGGGCCTCGTTGTCGGGCGAATCGGGCCTGCTGGTGCTGCAGAACGTCCTGAATCTCCGACTGCAGCACACGCAGTTTAAAATAATGAAAGGCAGAATGTTTATAACTGGGAGCGCCTTCGGGCGCTTTGATTATCCCAGATTTAGTGATGTATTTGTCTTCCAAGATAGATGGGAATTCGGTACTTATGGCCTGATCACTGATGCCGAATGGACGACCGACACAGCAGCTAACCAGACGGTCAAAACTGTAGCAACACCACCACAATCGCCGACGAAAGTCGCGCACCCATTCTCGGCGGCCTCGCTCCTGGTCGTCGATGCATAGCTTCGCCTTTTCGCCGTCCTTGTTATTCGTACGATTCATGTTGTCATTTTCAGGTCCATCGATGCCTGCTCCATCCTCATAGTGAAGGCCAAGGTCAACTGCAAGACGCATTGCAACCCCAACAATGTACCAGAGGCCAGGCGCCACGGGACGGAGTAGAGCAAAACTTGCGAGGAGGAGGACTGCCTGAAGCTCCTCCAAAGCACCAAAACCATCAGTGGTTGGAGAAGTCGACAAGAATGACTCTAAATGAACAATGGCAGAGGCATGATATTCTTCTGGCTGATATTGACGGCTTGACAAGCGCTGTCTCTTGGTTGCAGTGGGGGAATGATCACGACCTTCCTTCTGATCTTCTGCCGGCTTGTCTTCAAATATGATTCCAGATCCAATGGCAAATACGATATTGAGAAAATACAGACTGCGGGGGGAACGGCTTTTCTCGTCAATGGAATACGTACGGTCGAGCAATTCCATAAAGTCAACACGATGTACAATGGGTATCTGCGGGTTCGCATGTTCGAAATAGAGGTCGGCCAGCCGCTCAGCCAGTTCCCTGTCCGGAAATGCTGCACACTTCATCATCGGCCGTGTCTGCAGCCCAAAAAACGAGTCCCGCGTGGTGCTCCCTTCCGTACCCGTGGCGCTATGCGGTAGACGTTCCTTTGGGCGCGATGGACCACGGTCCGATGAGTTTCCAGGCACTGAACTCTTCACCGCAGCAAATACAACCCGGGCAAAAGAAATGCCAGACGTTGAACCCAAGTATCGCGGATCCGAGGTTCCTTGGACCGAAACCATCCCAATATTCGAAACGAGGTTCTGTATCCGCCAACCATCTTCTGCAGTGTCCTGCTTCACCTCCGGGTCATGGTCACATCGCGAGGCCTTGTCCAGCCCAAGAGGCCCATTCTTTTCCTTCTTAATCCGCACGGACTTGTCATTACTCCCGTCCTGCGCGGTTATTTCGCCGGCAGCTGGTCCGTTCGCCGAGTCCGCAAATGTTTCATACCCCGCTTCAATTTTGGCAGCTTCCTCCTCATCGAATGCCACAGCTTCGTTATACTCAATCCCGTTATCCATCAGCACCTTTTCGAGGTACGCGACCCTCGACTCAAGGAAGTAGACATAGCTGCGGGGAATTTCACGTTTGGTTATCGGATCGTAACCGACACAACGAACCCCTGCCTTCTCGCAGGCTTGGCATCGTGGCAGTCGTTGGTCGCATCTGTTTTTTCTCTGCCTACATCGATTGCAAGCGGAGACGTTTCGGAAAGAGGACGAACTCAGTGTCGACGTGATAGCGGCACCTTCATTGACTGGATGTGATAGTTGTTGCGCTGATATGTCTGAAGGCAGACCAGAGCCCGATTCGGCTATGGGATGTGGTCGTTTTCTCCCATTTCCAACGGCCGTGGGCGAGGTGTGGATATCTGAGGTACTGGGATTCAGCATAACGAGAAAAGATGTGACGACCGGTGGCGCGAATGTTCCACCATGTCTCAACTGGAAGATCCGTAAACAATGTACGCAGAAAAGAACGCTGCTGTGGTATACCGAGGTTGGTCAGCACGCATGTAGGCGATTGATTAGGTATGTCGTTCGTTACTCGCTAGTCTAACGCTCAAACACGAGCCTGTAAATAGTGACAAGAGATGAAGATTGGCGCCTGAGGGCTCGACGGAGATAATGCCGTAATATCGCGTGGCTCGTTTTTTTTTTTCCAATCCTTAAATTCTCCGAGACAATGGTCAGGGCAGAGAGCGATTCTGGCGGCAATGTGAAGCGCAGACGCAGCGCATGACTGGAGAAAGCCTGCAGTCACCAACGGCAGAGACAGATTCAGCAAAAAAAAAAGATGATGTCAAAGAGCCGAGAAGTGGTGGGGGGATGGAGATACACAGGAGCGATGAACGAGAGCGCTGACACTGAGCCCGGCAGTTCGCGACAGCCTTGCTGGTGGAGATTGATTTGGAAGATCTCTCTGGCGGGCTGTAATCTCTGGTACAAAGATATGCGCGGGGGTTGACTAAGGTAGTACCTCGGTTGGCCTCGTCTAAACTTGAACGGTCCTCCCGAGTAAACCGTGGGCCCAAAGATGGTAGTACGTATATAGTAGCGGGAAATGCAGACCGTGATAGAAAATTGCTGAGGGTTACCTTGATCCAAAGCGACTGGACTGATGCCATCAAGAGTGACGAGCGATGTATGTTGGATTCACAAAATATCACGTGGCTTTTATGAAGCGCGCATGATTGGCTACTGATAAGCAGTGCGGGACGCATTTCCAGTTTATTTGAAGATGAGATCGAGTCAAAGCCAGCCAGTCATCGAGTTCTTGATATCATATCAATTCCATATCCTGACTATCGTGATCCTCCTACTCAACGTTGGGTTCCAATTTCCAGAATGATTGAATGAAAGTACCTGCCTTAGTATCGAGTGTTATCGGATCAACCCCGCACTTTCGATGAAGGTCGTGCTCGGCTGTGAGAGCGGAGGGGTAGAAGTGCTTTGGCTACTACGCTGGCCCAGAAGATACTTTGGTAGCAAACAGATGTATCGGAAAACATGGAAGAGAGTCCGCAAGACTCCCCGCATCTATGAAATTGTGCTCTCAAACATGGTAATAGTAGGATGATAGCTGGAAAGACAAACAGCCGCCCGGATGCATGGAACAATTATGAAAACCGACAAGATCTGGCCACAAATGCCCCGATAGAATGATTCCTCCCAGAATGAAATGAACGCAAAAGACACCTCACTCATGCTTTTGATTCCCGGTACATGCATGCATCCAAATCCAGTCTATGTAAGCGCCGCCCAGTCTTGAGTCATGATCTAAAGAACCAAAACAAAAACAAATTAAAAAAAGGAAGAGAAGAGGGGAAGCAGGGCGAGAATCATCAAACAGGTAGAACAAGCGAAGCTGCAAAGTAACGACAGTGAAGCGAACAAGAAAACAAGCTAACAACGTGGTCGCCGGGTATAAGACGGAGATGGAATGATAAAATGCTCATGAAGGTAAAACAGAAATAGCAAGCATGTTAACGACGCGCAGACTTTTGAGCGGCTTAACCCCGTACAGGCCGCAAATCGGCGGCTATGCTGGGGACCTCCAGTTCATCGACACTGGTCCGTGCAGAAGAAAGCAGTCTCCGGACTTCATCCGCAGTACCGTCTTCCTTGTCTGCAGCGAATGAGCCCCGCAAGACATTCCTGGTGTGAGACGTGTCCGGCTCAGGCTTCTTCTCATCAATGAACCGTTGTGGCTCTGACTCCTCCATCCAGAAACTCTGGATGGCACCGATCAGACAGACAATACCGCAAGCCCACCACGAGATGACAGAGTATCCGCTGTCAAGACCCTTGGAATGAAGAAACCCGGTTACACTCGGCCCAAAGGCGCGGCTGAGACTGGCTGTCGAAGCGGCGGCGCCGTTTATAGACCCGAGGACTTTCGAGGAGGGTGCTGCGTTGGCAAGCAGGATTGCAGTGGAGGGGAAGGCGATGACATGGAAGGTAATCTTGCAGATCAGGGCGACATATGCGGCAGTCATTTGAAGCTTCTCGGGTAGGAGGATCAGGTATGGGACTAGTAAATAAAGCGGCGGCCAAACGAGGAGGACGAAGCGAAAGGTGCGCAGGGTCCCAAAGTGGCGAACGACGAACGGGAACAGCCAGAGCTGCGCGATCATGGAGTATACGCCCTGCACAGCCAGCATCAGGCCGATAGTCTTGGTCGACAGTCCTAGACCGCCCGTAAATTTGAAGGGTAAGACGGCTTCTTCCTTGGACTTTGGCGTGCTCAGGAAGACGGGCATGAGTTGGTCGAAGGAGACACTATGGCTATTGTCCGAGTCAGCATATTGTGAACGCAAACATCGGCGCACACCCCTGTCGCTAGTCCTCAAGTTGCATCCGAAGGTCAGACTTACTATGCAAGGATCCCATATCCGACGATGTTGAAGATAACTTGCTTCGTAAACGCCTTGGGTTTCCCACCGGTCATCTGCTTTTCAATGTCGTCATCCGCAGCCAGATCATCGACTTCCTTTACCGGGCCCAGACGGGGGGAAGTTTCCGTGCTTCGATAAGCTGGCGGAGGAACCTCGTCATAGTCGTCAAAATAGCCTGCATCGGCTGAATCCGCTTTGACATCCTGCTCCTCCGCAGCCTGCACGCGAGAACCCCAGCATCTGCCAATCAGCCAATTGCCCAGCTCCAGTCCACGGTCACGTCGATACTTCTTTTCCGGATGAGTCTCCTCCAGGAACAGCAACCCAACCACGATCCCAGTCATCAGAACGACAACACAGACCAAGTTGGGCAGCAGAAACGGGAACTTTTTGAATATGGATTCTCCCGAGAATAACCAGGGATAGTTGTCGCATGGCTGTGACAACGCCCCGCCCATTGCAGGCCCAATGATAGACCCCAAACACCAGACGAACGGCATGATCGAGTAGGCGCGTGGCTGATGTTCCTTGACAGTGACAATCTCTGCAACGGTTGTCTGGAGAACCCCAATGTTCCCGTTGAGGAGGCCGCCTAACGCCCGGGCAATCATGGCAGTCGCTAAATTAGGAGCGAACCCAAACACAACCATGCTAATGGCTGTTCCCACCAGGCCCATGATCAGGACCGGCTTTCTACCAATCTTGTCGCTCATGCGACCCCAAAACATACCGGCGGAGAATTCCGCGAACGTAAAGGACGAGGTGATCAGGCCAGCATAGAGGGCAATCTTGCGATCATTGCTCGTAACATGGAACGACTCCACCATGTGATAGACGTACGGGAAAATCGACATGAAGGCGATTGGCTCGCAGATGCGGCAAAGCGCTGTGTAACGGTCAGTCGCAGTCGCTACCCGAACAACGAAAAAAAATTTCGATTTGGATTGCGAGAGAAAAGGGGGATTCTCAATTCAGCTGGAGCCCAGGGGCAGCTGAAATTTTGCCCATATTCTGATAGGAATTGACTCACCCAGAACGAAGAGTTGACGTATAGGAAACGCTGACCAATCACCGCTGCGCTCTCCATGTCGCCGACGCAGCAGAAACGCTGGTCGTTTGAACATCGTGCTGATGTGACTGGAACTCGTCGAGATTCTGCTTGATTCAAGAAGGGATAGCTGTATTGCGTCTCTTCCTTTCTGAAGAGAGCAAGTGTGGACAGGCCGGCTTGTATGGAATGCACTCGGTAGAGGCGAAAACTGCAGGTAGGTCTAACTGATTCGAACTGGTTCAATTGTCAAGAGGCTTTCGGCATGTCTTCCTCTACTCTCGGTCGACCTCTTTAAACCGTGAAGTTGCTTTTTGTGCTCTAATTTGCCCTGATGCTGTTTGTCCAGGAACTGCGAGACTGTGTGACGACTGCAAGGGAAGCCAACAACACAAAACCTTAATAGCAGACGAGAAACACTCCGAGCTGAGCAGTAAATGATTTGACCGGCGTTGTTTGAAAACAGAGTGAGGCGAGCTGATACGATCAAGTGGGTGAAACCGCGGTAGTGGTATTGTGGTTGAGGTAGATGGGTAAGGTGAGTGTTGAGCGCAAGGTGTGAAGCAGGCCGAGGTATTTAAGAGAGGCAAGGCAGTGTGGAGGAGAAACTTGAGAGTATGGGAAAGGCAGATCAATCAAGGGCGGGAAGGAGGGAAGCTATTAAATGGATGAAGCCGTTGAGCATCTCACCAGCAATGGAGCCCATTCTGGTTACAGCTGTACAAAGCCCAGGTTGCAGGAGCAAACAGTCGAGGATATCAAGGGACCCACAGCTTGTGTCTTGCTGTTTTTGTGACTGGACTTTTTGGAATTATTTTTTTATTGTTTTAGGAAATAGGATTTTGATTTCTTGGGACCGACGGTTTTCAGATAGACTGAGTGGAGCTGGGAACGAGAGCTGGAATGAATCGCAGCAACCCGAGTGGTGGTATCCAGGAAACCCACCAGACGAAAAATGGGGTAGAGCAGACGGGGAGCAGGGAACTGAAATGAAATAAAAGAGGGGGAAAAAAAATAATAGAATAAGAAAAAAAATAAAAATCAAATCCAGCAAAACAAAAAAGACGAGACTGAAAAGAATGGAGCCAATAGGGTTGAGCCGACGGTCAAGGACCGACCAAGCATCAACCCACGACATCCGTACTCGTTATTATTGATTTCATCCCGAGTCGGGTTGGAAACGGTTGGGTATAGCATCTTGTGCCTTGTGCCCTGGTTGTGCCCTGAGGATCACTGGCCCGACCAGGTCCTGGCTGCTCCCAGGTACCTCCGGATATCGGTTGAAAGCAAGATGCGCCTACAGCTTACACGGCAGGTGCAACAAAGGGCAGGGAGGCGGGATGGTGGCAGGTAGAGTGGAGTGGATTTGTTGGGAGAAGGCAGCCCGATAGTCGGGTTGACGGAGTTCAATAGGCGGACTACGTGTGAATTGGATGTCACTACTGTGTCAGGATTGGGATGGATACGTGGATGGTTCCGGAGTGAGAGTCATCAGACAGATGGGTGAAAAGGAGAAATCAGAAATCATGATGAAGGAAGCGAAGGAGGAATGGAGCCGCGGCGATTGACCCATCAAGCCCTGGATTGTCGCTCCGGGGAAGAATCAAGGAGGGAGTTAGAAGCGCGCTAAGAGGGCTGTAAGGACGATCGGCTTTCCAGAAGTCTGGGTTGACTCTTGAGTAGTGCAGATGATAGATCTAACACACTAGCCGACTAGCGCGCCCCTCCCAGGAAAAAGGCTGGCAAGGACTTTCGCAACGGAGGAGTAATTCCGTGGGCCTGGTTTTATGAAGCAAATCGTCCTTATTCCACTAGGGGTCCTGTATTGACAAGCAGAAAGTACAATCTAGCATTGTAGTCGATGGAGCGGCACGGCTGCAACGGGACTATACTCTCGGTGTATGATCCTCTCTGTACGGTAATTTGCGGCTGGAGTGACCGGCTACGGTAAACAATTATTCTTGACTGTCTCCCATGGGTGCTCGTGACTCCACGGAGAATGAGGGGGTTTTTGGTGATTTGCAAGCTGCCATTGGCGACCGATCCCGGTAGCAAACAAAGGCAGTGAGGTTTAAAGGCCTTGTTCAGGAGAAAGGGGAAAGATGCGGTGTATGCGATCCCTCAAACAGGGCGAGGCAAGACATTCGGTCAATTGGAGACTGGGAGCCGGTCAGGAGAAAACAAGCAGGTGACAATCGAAATTATGATTATTATTCGAAGACGAGGTAAGCCTAGAGAAATGAGAATTGGGAAAGGTGGGTCTGATACTGAAGTGAGCAGTCGAGAAGCTCCCAGTGCCAGTTTCAGTTTTTTCTACCCCATACGGAGCCGATAGTATGACTCTGATTCTACGGAACGGTGAGGGTCTGAAAACGGGCATTTCGTCATTCTGCCTGGCCGGAGTGGGCCCAACGGGCTGGCTGATCGGAGGAAAGACGGATTGACGTCTAGCGTGGTGCTGGACGTGGTGCTGGAGATGGTGACCATGTCAAAAGGGGTAATCGAGACTCGTAGACAGATTGACGGATCACATTCTATTGATCTTGACTCTTCGACTCTCGATCAGATACGCCCGGAAATCAATGCCATTGGCTTCGCAGTAATGCCTGGTTGTACGGAGTCGACCGTGAGCGGATCGGTACCTGGAAGATCCCATCCCTGTCTGAGTAACCAATCCAGCCTATCGACGCGAGGAGACGATGCGGCATTGCAGCTTCTACAACTAATCTGCAGGGATATGAAAACTCCAAGACAGATCGATTCGTCTGCTCTGCAATTGCCGTCAATCTGTCGTACTGTCAGCAGACCGTAAATATGAGCTGTCACCTACCAGTATGGGTCGCTTTCCCAATATTCGGTGCTCTGAGACTTGACTCTCCTAAGCCGCATACGGCGTGCAAGCTCTCTGCCCATCTCAGCAAGGAGCGGGAACATTTTTCCACAGACTGGAAGACTTTTCCGGGGACCGCTGACCGTGAGTTCTTCGAGCAGGGCGTCACTTCGTGCTCCGTAGTTCCGTAGTTCCAATGACTCGCTTTGCAGCAGGAACAGTATAAACATTTACCGTTCTCGCCTCAACGTGGGGATTTTCTATGAGCCAAACCGACCTGTCTCGATGTTGCATGACCCCTGTAGGCAATAGGCAACGTCCTCAGCGGCCATTTCGAATGGTTCACGTGAACCGCAGCCCAACGGTTGCTCGCATGCCGACCGAGTCAGGGAGATGACTGTTTCATTGGCTTTGCAGCAGCGTTAGCTTGGAGGACACAATGGGCATGAATCTGTTAAGCGTCTGTCTTAGCGCGTCTCTAAACCTGGAGCCACGCGAGCCGAAAGAGGTTGGAGAAGAGGGGCAGAAGGAAGATCGAACGATGAGCTGCAAGCCTGCAGCTGATCTCTTGGCCCACCACAGAGCTCACCTGGCGGACCTGCTCCGATGCTGTCCGAGCTAAAGACGCCGGAATGGTTCGATGCCGGTAGTTTCTAGTATGTGCACATCGACAACACCATAAGCACCGTGCTTCATTGGAGCTTGCAGTCGTATCATTGTTTGACGTCCCGCCTTTGTAGCAGGGGGAAGTGTTTCCAAAAGGAGGCTCTATTAAATGGAGAAAATGCAGCGTTATTCTGCGTAACATGAGCGGAGTTGGCGCAGCCATCACTGAGTCCCAATAGAGGGCAGAAATAAGGCAGTGCCTAACCTCTAGAATTGGGACACGTTCGCTATAGTTGATAAGTTGAAAAAATTCTGCTCGGCTGACATGCCGTGGATTTGTATCGTATGCATTGTACGCGCGCATACAGACTTGGGTGCAAACGGTACTACGCAACCCCAGTATGAACTCCCTTGGGCTTTGAGGTCCACCCACTCCACGAAACAGTCCCCGTCGTTCGGCGGTGACAAGTAAGGAAACTGGACATAGGGACTTAGGCCTCCCATTACAAATATCACAGCCGTCGTGTCGATGGAGAATTCCATCCGGAAATGTCGGAAAGCGGATGAAAAGGCAGCCCGGTGCTGTTGAGGCGCGTAGGTATGCATGGCTACCGGTCAGGTGAGCACTGACCAACTCGGCTCTGCGCGATAGCTCTTCCTTGTTGACGATCCCTGTGTTTCAAGACCGATGAGACGAGCATGCATGTGCGTCGTCGGGATCAGGCCACAAGAAGGTGACTGGCTCGATGAGCTCAATTGCTGCAGAAGGAAAGGGAGAACCAAACACGGTTGAGGAGGAAACCCAGCCCGCACAGTACTTGAGCGGTGAGAGCTGCAAGCAAACAGCACTCACACTGACAGCGACGATACCCTGGCCGATTCTCTCTTGGCTGCATCATCAGCGCGTGGTTATTTCGCCTCCAACCCGGTTCATAGGCTCGTCTAGGGTCCGAATCCTGCTGGCTTGGGCAGAAACAGAATCAGCGGGTGGTTTGACATTTGTGCTTGCATGCTGCGCTCAGCAAATAATATGGCCCTTGTCCTTGTCCGCCTTGCAGCAAACCAGAGTTGAAAGATACGGTGAGGGCAGCGGCATTCCTGTCCCTCATAGCACCGATTGCCGAAAAGGATCGTTGTCCATCCTCATCTAAACGGCCGCCCCAGTTTATGCAAGGCGAATTACTCGCAAGCTGCCACATTTCATGACATCTGTGCTGAGTCTACGAGAAAGCAAACACGGGCGGTTGGAGGGGCATCACTAGCCAGAGCTTTCCATTAGATCGATACTATGCCCTCTCGCTCCTGCTGTCAGCTCGTCACATGGCCCTTGAACAATTCTCCGATTCGCACCTTAGCAGACAAAGGATGATCAGCACGCAGAACTCCCGCGAGTCAATGGATTCCTGGCAGCATTTGTTCGGGCACGGCTGATGTGTGAGCCAGTGTAACTGGACGAACATCCCACTTCTGCCAATCCCGTTCGGTTGTTCGGTACGTTTCCTGATTACGTAGAGTTTCCGGCCGTCAGACAGCACACCACCCCGTTGCCTAACCAATTACCTGATTCAGCGCAGATTCCGTTGCAGTGTCGATGTCGGCTTCATGAAGATACAAATGACTTGGCCTCCCGTGAGTAGCAGCTACCCAGTGACGCCGTCTTTCATGCCTGTCGGCGCATGAATGGACTTTACAGAATAGCGTATTGAGTGGATCAGAGATCGTCCTCGATATGCAGCCCACTGTGCCGGACTGTCGGGTCAATGACTCAGTGGGCGACCTCAATATACAGGATCGGACATGAGTACCTTAGGTCCTACGGGCCTTGACTATGACAACGTGCGCCATACGTACGATGTACCGAAAAGCATTCGAGGTGTGTTGAATGATTGATCAATTCTCAAATCAAGCCAACAGTACCTCGCTGGTTGTTCTAGAGAGTTGCCGGATTGGCCGCCACAGCCGCACTTGACGATGATTTACTGTGCCGCTGCTTGAATTTTAATGAATAATTAGGAGCAGTCATAGCCCAACGAGCACGTCAGACCCAGTTGTTCTGGAAACATTCGGTACATATGATACAACTCTGAAAGGATCATGCAGGGTTTGGCACCAGTACCGGCAATCTTGATCCGTTAAGGTTCCACAGATAAATTCAATCGTACCATAGACCGACGAATGGTGACCTGGCTTTTAATTCATTATATGAGACTGATTCTCTGGAGCTCCTTCTAGGTCGGCATCTATCCTACCGTTCTCACTTGTTGCGGGGGGCTGCAAACTTCTACTGCATGTCGGCTGACAGCTTGGGGCTCTGTCACACTCGGAGCAACTAGCATCAAAAAAGTCCGCATCTACACCGTACTTTCGACAGGGATAGCGGCATAAGAACCGGAAGACAGACAGAAAGACGTAATTCCAGGGATAATACATAACAAAGTACGGAGTACTCCGTACGCAGCTGCGTACGTATCTTTGTATTTGGGCGATCTGAAGTCAATTTATCTGTGGATGAGATAAGTGGGGCCGCCGGTGGAGAGGTTGATCCTCTAACTTCCCTTGGGCCATTTACTTTGTTCTCTGCTTTCTTCAGAGCACAGGCTAAGGCCAGAAGCCAATGAGAACGAGCCTAGCTCAACCGCCTGCCAGTACTCGAGGTGTGAAGCCTCTTTTCAAGATGAGTTGTCTGCCATCACGCTCTGCGGAAGCAATTGAAGCCCCTGGTGGCAAGCAAGGCTGGGTGAGTGGGTGTACACTGTACCTTGCGGAGCTCCATAGTCCCATCGGAAAGAGCGATCCGGTGCCGCGGCGACGGATCTCTGACGCTAACCTTGGTTCTGGTTGCCGGATTCAACATTCCGTCACAACCGCCTCACCATTCAGCCAGCCTATCGCTACCATTTGACTTTATTGACCGTTTCGAGTTTAGACACACATTCTTCGGGCCTCGGTCGTCAATCCCGGGTCGCTGCTAGGGTGAACTGCGACGTGATCATCGTCCGGCCCCTGAAATCATGTGAGCAACTAGCCTTCCAGTCTCCACTGCAGAGATTCACATTCAAGCTGAATCTGGGTCACTGTAAACGTCAACAGCGTCTTTCCGATTCCAAAGGTCGATAGTACTTTGGCCACAAAACACGTACTTCTACCCGGCGATCCTTGCGTAGCCCCGGTTGTTTAGATCATATTATTTATTCTGGTCACACTTGATCTTTGCTTTGTGTGAAGCTGCCTCCTCTGAACGTGGGGCGCCTGTCAATCAATAGATCAAGCAAGGATCTGTCAACACTTGAGGCTACCTTGCATGCGGAAATTATCGGCAGGAAATATTCAAGCCGCGAGTGTTCATTTGAAGAGACCGTCTCTTCATTGAGGCAAGACCAGGATCGCCATCCAATTGAGGACAGTACAGCATTTGCTGCTGCAAGCCTACGAGCCTCTGATTCACCCTATGATTACTAAGTCGCCTGGGCTCTGTTCGCTTTCAAGGACGAACGGCAAAAAAAACCTTCCAGACTTCGTCCATTGGATTCCGTCCAAGTGTCGGTCAGTCGGCATGCGCAATCACGCACACAAGTACTGTACCAAGGATCGACGGCCCAAACGGCATTTTCTTGAGTGATGAGATCAGGGTGTGATGATTCGAATTCAACAAGGTGTCGGGCCTGTACAGGTTATTCTTGTTCCCACTGCGCATGGCGCCAACGCCTGCGCATGTTGTACACTGTCGAAGCTCGGGTAAACTCCCGTTGGCCTTAAAACTCTTCAGATACCTATACTTTGACACATCATTGAGGAGCAGATTTGCATACGGACAGATTGCGATCCGATAGACATACGATGAGAGCGGTTTGTGGAACCACGAGGGCGGGATGCAAATTGGCTGAAGTCATGCTGACAAGCCTGGCCGCTGTGCTAATAATCTATTGTCTGCCGGAACAAGGTATACCTGTGTGCTCCTAATGTTCAGGTTGATGTTGTAATGGTTTAACACAACTGGTCTAATCAATAAGTGTCAACCAATTCCATAGAAGCTGTGTATAAGGAACGATCTAGCGGGTAGAACAACACTAGCTCAAATGGCACATTATTAGGTGAACTTGTTACTATCAACACATTAGAAGCTAGATTTCGTTGTCTTGATCGATATTCGCCTGCTCTCTGAAAATGCTTCATCCAGATATCCTAGCCCAGAAGATCGTATTATTAAGCAACTGGTATAGTTACAACATCGATACTTGGATGGCATATGTATACCCACCCATCAAGGCGGACAGGTCGTACGATTGTGCAATTATCTCTGATTGTGCAACACGATTCCTCACGGAAACTAACCCAGCGGGCGACAACAGTAGTAGATGAGCGATGAGCGCCGAGCCACCGATGGCGGGCACATGATGAATAGGGAGATCCCGTACGATTACCCATATGGAGACAATTCCTAATGAATTGGCGGAGACCAGGTCCGCTCGATAAGTTGCAGAGGCAGCCTGTACTACGTTCAGCCCAAGTAGCCAATACCTGACTCGACGAGTCTAGTAGGCCTTCCTTAATACTTGAAGCAGTCCATATAGTAATTGTGGCGTTGGCCGGAATTATCATCAACACAGAGTATAGCCTTGTACTCTGCTTTTGGATTGCCTCTCGTAAAACTTGCCACCCTAATGACGCAACAGAATAATTTGTCTCCATAACCCAAGGACCGAACTGAGTTTGGGAAGTCAAAATCTCCGTCAGCTCCTCCTATCTGGAATTCTAGATCCCACCTTGGAAGCTGAGCTGGAGCCTCGTTGTGTCTTCCAGATAAAGCTGCCAAGAGGACAAAAGTACCACCACAAGTCCTCGCTTCAGCGGTATCTTTTCCATCCAATGAGATACGTCACCTACCTTCTACCTGAGTTTCAGTATATTTAGTCTCCTCCTTTTTAGCACATCGTCGGTTGGAGGGAGAAAACCCTGCGATTGATGCTATTGGTTGATATCTGTGATACTGAAATAGTGAGTTGGGTACCTTGCATTTGGGATACAGGATCCGCAGCCCAGAAGTACGTTGACTAGGTACCCAACCACCTTGACCGATGAGCATTATTGAGTGTTTCACGGCCACAATGAGAATGCCTATACTGGAATACATTGTAGTTCAGCACTTCCTTACGGGTAGAATGACTTTCTCTACTTATCCGACGTCACGTCCCTCTGCCTACCGATGAGATCTCGCTAAATGATGTGTCGAATTATCTACTCCGCACAAAAGTAAACTTTGAACTATACTCCAAAGTGTCGAGTCTAGACCGTGCATTTTTTTGGGGGTATGATTATGAAGCAATGGAGATCCGCCTCATTGTAAATTCTCCTAGCTTTCTGTACTTTTGACGTTAAGTCCAGTCCTTTTCTCAAGAAGATGGAACCTACCGGTACCTGTCGATACAATGCATGGCACGGTGCTACTCCGCCTTGCTGATCTGCCGGCTCAGCTGGTCTCAAAATGACTTCAGTTTGTTCTCGTCGTGGTAGGTCCAAAGGTTGAAGACTCCGACGATCAAGTCTTCCAAACAGCGCCATACTAACCAGTCGCACAGTCGGCCCTGTACAGACTATGCACATTCCTATGCTCGTAGATACCAGCAGCAACGGATCCAAATATAGCTTGGAATGATTGTTGTAGACTCGATGCAGTGTTTGGGACCCATGTAGTCCACACTCACAGTACGTATCTCCTGTGAATGCGTGGCTGACAGCGGCTGAATCGACCGTGTCTGTGTCAGATTGTCTTGCCAACCCTCTCGCAGCCGCGTGGACCGAGCCACAAATGTAAGGATCAGAATGTATCATCAGCTCATCGGAAGTGGATAGATATCCTGTAACCTAGAGCGAATGTCCACCCCAAGTTCACTCTGAAACGGGACATGGTCAGGCACTAGGTGTCATGATCATATCTCAAGCTGACATGGTTTTCGTTGCCTGATGAGCGTGATTATACAGGGCCAACAAAGAAGTAGGATTATCGGCCAGATGACAAGTTCTAGACCACTGGCAGCATACCACAATCTGCTTTTGGCTGGAGGTTGAAGATGCGTGAGCGTAAATAGGCTTAACGATGGAGACCAGAAGCAGATAAGTACCTGAGCAGTGGCTGTTATCTTATCGTCACGTGTATTGCAAGCTGTAGATAAGATCACATGACGTCAAAAAAGCCTGGCAAAGCTTTGGGTGTCATGGCCGTGACATAACAGGAGAGCATGAGAAGCTCGGTTCCCAGCTTACCCACTCGCTCCATTGACCGAGCACGACCCGACGATTGCTGCAGGATGAGCGACACCTAGCCTAATATACAATGGCGACTCAACGAACGAGCCTCCGAACCTTGACCAGCTTGTTCGCCAAACGCAGCGTTTGTTTCTGCTCTCCACCGAATAGACTGAGCGCATTCTACGCATACAGTCGCGGATACGCTACAGATACCGAGCCAAAAGAATCTATAGACGCAGCCACTGATAGCGACCCTCCTTCACATCTCAACCCGTCACCCGAAGACTACTCCCGTTTCATCTTTCAAGACCGATGCCGCTCGACGATTTATGCCGGCGACGGTGGGAACGGTTGTGTCTCGTTTCAGAGGGAAAAGTACATCCCTGAAGGACCTCCAAACGGCGGTGATGGTGGCAGTGGCGGCAGTGTCTATATTCAGGCCGTTGAAGGGCTTACCAGTCTGCACAAGCTTGCTCGAAGTGGGGTAATCAGGGCAAGCAGGGGCAAGAATGGTCAAGGAAAAAGTAAGGGTGGTAAACGTGGCGAAGATGTTCTTATCCAGGTTCCAGTGGGAACGGTGGTGCGTGAAGTGGATCGGTACGACCCGGTCGCTGAGGAACAGCGACGGCGTGCGCTGGAGAGGAAGATGAAGAAGGAGAAGGCGAAGGCGGGAGAAGGTGCGGACGAGGACGAGCGGCAGGATCTCGATTTTCAGCCCATCCGCCACGACCGCTGGGTTCTCTACCCAGGGGCAAACCCATCTGATTTCTTGACGACCGTGTTTCCCAGCAATCCGCCACGGAGGCAGAATATTGCTGCGCTTGAACCCCGTGCGCCTATATACCTGGATCTCTCGCAACATATGGACAAGCCGGTCTTGCTAGCTGCAGGGGGCGTTGGGGGTTTGGGAAATCCGCATTGGGTCTCTCGTGCGAACCCTCGGCCTAAGTTTGCTTCGCGTGGAGAGAGGGGTAAGCGCTTGGAGCTAGAGTTTGAGCTGAAACTGCTTGCGGATGTTGGACTAGTCGGCAAGCCGAATGCCGGGAAGAGCACATTGCTACGGTCACTGACGAATAGCCGGACTCGCATTGGGAATTGGGCATTCACTACGCTCGAGCCCAATATAGGGACCGTGGTCATTGACAATGACAAAGGGCGGCCACTGGTTGAACTCAAGAACAAGCCCCCACGGAAACGGTTCACGATTGCAGATATCCCGGGGTTGATCAAAGGCGCCCATTTGGATCGTGGCTTGGGCTTGGGATTCCTGCGGCACATTGAGCGGGCGGGGATCCTAGCCTTCGTGGTCGATCTTAGCGCTGAAGATCCCGTCAAAGAGCTACAGGAGTTGTGGAATGAGCTCGGGAAATACGAAGAGCTGCGTGACATGGGCGGGACTTTCAATGAGAGCGGCGACGATATGACCTGGGACTTGCCAATGCGTGGCCTTCCAGAACTACAAGCCGACAGTGATAAGGCAATGGCTCAACCCAAGGACCGACTCCCCGAGCTTGACCTTCCCGCTAATCATACGAAGCCCTGGTTTGTTGTGGCTACGAAGTGCGATCTCCCAGAAACTAGGGAGCGCTTCAAGGCGCTTCAGGAGTACCTTTGGGGGGTCGAGCAGGGCAAGCATGAGCACCCCTCAGGATATGCTGAAGGTTGGAAAGAAGGGATATCTGCAATCCCTGTGAGTGCCATTAATGCTGAGAACGTCCAGCAAATTCCCAAGCTTGTGATGCAGCTTCTGTAGAGGCTTTAAAGAGCATCTTTCTGTATATTTAGTGTGAAATAAACTCTCCTAAGAACCATCATCCCCCGTGTTCACTTGTAAATCACCGTGCTATTGACAGTATGTTGGCTCTCACAAAATCATTGTGCACTAGAACAATCGCTTGGCCTGAGTACAAGCCTTGGCGTATGGCGCAACATAATAATTAATCTTCTCTGACAGAATCCCGAATGTGAATGACAACTGCTTAATCCACCAGCAGTGAAAATGGCAGAACTCAACTTTATAATTTTCTTGACCTTCTCTCCTCCTTGAGATTCCACCTTTCTCTTTACTCCATTCGCCCCCATCCTGCCAGGAAAATGGCCCTCCACAACGTCCTGGCTGCCACGCTCTCCGCAATAACGAGTCCCGCCTCTGACGACCCGATCCTCCAGTGCTTCAATAATGACCATCAAGCCCTTCGTGATAATCTCTTGGACAATACAGATGAAACCCTTCGGCTCTCTGACGCGAAGTTACGCGTTTTCCCCTTCAAGGACGTCGAAACTTGCTGGCGGAGACTCTATACGGACGCGAGTATCCTCAAAGCTAGCCTGAGCATCTGCAATAATCTCGGGCTCATTGAGCGGGACACAGACAACACTCAGGCTTCCGGACAGTTACTTGTTTCTCAGTTGATTGAGTTTCTTAACAGCTACGCCGGTGACGGCTTTCGGGTCGACCCCGCGGCTCCCTGGCTTTCACCAGCAATCCATCTTGTCGACAAAGCACTGATCATGACCGGCGCGCCTCTCCGCGAAGACCTCATCGAGTCTCTCCTCTCGGCCTTACAAGATGCTACACGATCTCATACTCTAGACAACGGCAACGCTCTGAATGGTTTAGAAGCAGGCGACAGTCCGTCCCGTGCTTCTAAGCGTCGGAAACTCTCCCCTCCACTGTTCCCTCCTGACGCTGTTCCCCCGCCGACCCTCAAGTATCCGGTTACGCGCGTTTCAAATCCGAGCTTCGATTACATGGAAGAGCATATACAGAATGCCAAGACACCGCTTGTGATTACGGATGCGGTGGAGCACTGGCCCGCCATGTCGAATAGATCATGGGCGTCGCGCGATTACTGGCTTGAGAGGACATTTGGTGGACGTAGGCTGGTTCCTGTGGAGATTGGGAGGTCGTATACGGACGAGGGATGGGGACAGCGGATTATGGAATTCAAGGAGTTTGTTGAAACTTACATATGGAGATATCCATCGACATCGACGGCGAGAGTGCGGTCGTCCGCGGGAGAGGTTGGTGATCAAGTCGAGGGCCAGGACTTTGATGGACAGGAAGACGCCAATCAAACTGGGTATCTAGCGCAGCATGATCTTCTCAGTCAGATTCCCGCCTTGCGCAAAGATATCTCCGTTCCAGACTTCTGCTATATTGACCCGCCGGCACCAGATCCGGGCACACCAGTATATTTGAAGAAGCTCCAGGAACAGGAAGAGAAGCCCGAAAAAAATGCGATAACCATCGGCTCGAGCAATGGCGAAGCACACGATAATGCAAACGGTGAATTTGTCAATGACGACATACTAACACCACCTAGCGACCCGATTATAAACACATGGATCGGCCCATCTTGGACTATCTCCCCTCTTCACCACGACCCCTACCACAACATTCTCGTCCAAGTCACAGGCGCCAAATATATTCGGCTCTACTCGCCACATACCCCAGCTTCGCAAATTCACCCCCGGGGCATGGAAGCCGTTGCCTCTGACAAAGAAAGGAGAAATAGTCATTCCTCTCCAAGCAACGGTGCAGGTCCAGTCGGCGCAGATGGCGATGATACTTCCACAGCACGCATGATCGATATGTCGAATACGTCACAGGTCGATGTCGCCGCTATTGAGCTCTCCCCGGCGGAGTCGGAGCAGTGGGAGTCCATGTGGCCCGGATTTCAGCAGGCGGAGTACGTTGAAACGATCCTGAGAGAAGGAGAGTCACTTTATATCCCCGTGGGATGGTGGCATTATGTGAGGGGATTGAAGGCGGGCATAAGCGTTAGTTTCTGGTGGTAATTCGACTACTGCCTGCATCACTGCACGACGGTTTCAACAAGAAGGTTGATATGAACCAACTATCTAGCAAAAAAATTGTAATATTACTACATCCTATAATCTCAGAGGACATTATATTGCAAACCCTAAGCCTAGCCCCTCCGGACCAGCACCAGAGGCTTTCCAGCCTCAATAGAATCGCCTGGTTGGGCCAGGATCTTCTCAATAACAGCGCCGGCAGCTGCGGACTCCGCCCGCACCGCGATCTCGAGCTTCATTGCTTCAAGAATCACGACGACCTGGTCTTTGTCTACTTTGTCGCCTTCTTTCACTTCGACTTTCCAGACGTTTGCGTTGAGAGGCGCTTCGATTACGTTGATTTCAGGGTCTAGTCACATGTTAGTACAAGAAACTCTTTGAGATAATATGGAGCATGGAATGGATGACAAACCTTTCAACAGCTCCTCAACTGTATCCATCGAGACTCCCCGTTCAGCCTTCTCCTTGGCCCACCGTTCTAGTAGTTCCTTCTCTAGCAAATCCATCTCAGCCTGCGCCTTCCGCTGTCGCGCGCGGATTGCCTTAACCTCCTCCTTCGTCTCCTTAAGGAGCCGGTTATGCTCCGCCATATCAAATTCGACCACCTCCCACTCATATTCATACCTTCCGCTCTGGAACAACGCAAGCTGCCTCTCATACTCCTCTTCGGTGACTTTGTAAAACGTGATCTGATCGAAGTCCTCAAAAAGCCAGGGTTTCTCTGGCATATAACCCCGTTTCGTGCCGAGAATGTCGACGCCGGGGATGGTCATACCATTCATTTGGTACCCACCTGGCGAGTCAACGGTGTAGATGGCCATGCAGCTACCGCCCCAGGAAACTTGCCCGGCTGGTGTAAAGACGCGGGAGGGGTTCATCTTGGGGCAGTTCATGCGCTGGCGCGGGTCGACGGGGAGGGCGATTGGAAGGGCTGTAAAGAAGCCGACGGTGATGACCATGAAACTGGCGGTAAGGTAGATGTTTTCAAGCTCGGCACGGGTGAAGGCGTTGTTGCGCGCGACAAAATCGATGTTGTCTGGGAGATAGGAGGCGTAAGGGCGTTGGGTCTCCATGTACCTTTTGATTGCGTCTGTCTGTCGCTTGCTTTCAAAGGTGAGTGGAAGTTTGAAGCGGCGGCTGGGCACTTTTGCGTGGCTGAGGTCGCCGAGTTGAGTCTCGATAGTGCAAAGGTAGTCGATTAGCTTTTGTTGGGGTATCTTGGTGCCGTCGTAGTAGATCATTAGGGCTTTGGAGAGATTTTGGTTAGTTAAGCCATACTAGGTGACATCGGATGATCTTACAATTTCCACAGCCGACCAAATTTATCAACCCGTTTGATAATGAGATATCGCCTGCAGTTTCGCTGAGCACTTTTTTCAGTGCGGTGACTCTGTAGCGGTGGTTCAGATCAAAGGCACCGACGCCGTAGTCAACCAGAAGGTAATCATCACCGGCCTAGGAAGCGGTTAGATCGGCAACTTATCGGGAGTATCCTTTATTACCTGTCGGTAGGAAACAAGCGGCTGGTTCCTTTTTTCTGGGATCTGATGCACAATGCCAGAGACCCGTGTCGACGAGGTCATGGCTGGAGGCAAAGAAGAGGCTAGAGGGGTTATAGTACCGAAGTCTTTTCCCTCCTGACAACATTGCACAATGTCAGATATAAACCTCTCCAGCTCATTGCGCGCCAAAAGAGAGTCTTTCAATGACGTAGCTCTGAATTTCAACTTATCTCCAGCCTTGACCTGTCCTAGTTTCCATAAGTCTCCTTTGACAATCGTATGACTGCTAACAAATCCACCAAGATCTGGTGCATCTTGCGGGAAGATCACCGGGTCGTCACCTGTCCAGTTTATTGATCCAATGGCGTAACCACACTCAATTAGGTTAGAAGGATGTGCACCGCCCTCTCCTCCATCCGGACGGGCCCAGGTAGGCTTAGGACCAAGCAGACGAATCCCACCTCGCGCAGCGTTGTGCGAAATAGTCCATTCTGCGTTGTAGAGCATGTCTATGCTCTCGGGCGTTAGATACCCTTCATCATACGGTCCCGGCATCGACATGAGTTCCCAGCTGTCAGGATACTGCGGGATAAGATGCTTCGGTAGGCTTAATTCATTATCCGACTCAGGAATTTGGGCGGAGATAGTTAGATAATCTCCAGACGTAAGCTGTCGACCCTGGTAACCTCCGACACCGACCATCGGCGCAGTCGCTTTGGAGCCAAACCACTCAGCTATATTGGGAAAGCCGCCGAAGACGGCAAGGTAAGCCCTGCAGCCGCTGCCCGTGGTTTTCCCTATCTTCAAGCGTTGACCTGCCGATACCTTTACCCTCGACCACATGGGCACAGGGGCTTCATCCAGTTTGGCATCAATTGGTGCACCGCAAAGTGAGATTACCGCTGGTCCAAGGAAACGTAGCTCTGGCCCGCTCAGAGTGATTTCCAGGCCCTCAAGACCGACTGGGTTGCCCACCAGAGCATTCGCAATGCGGAAAGCAACAGAATCCATTGGCCCGGAGTGACAGAAGCCCCTGCCTACCGTTGGACGGCCGGGCCAGTCTTGAATCAGCGTATAAGCGCCACCGGAGATGACATCTATAGCAGCTAGGTTGTATTCGAATTTATTCAAGAACTTAGTCAAAGTGTTTCCCGCGTTAAAGTCCTTGTTGGCAACGATTTCAGCTAGGAACCCGAGGTTAGTTGGAGGGCCACAGATCCGTGACCCAGTTAGGACATCTTTCAGTCCTTCAATGGCATTTTGCCTGCTTGATGCATGATACATGACCTTTGCAATAAGAGGATCTATTCCTTGTCAGGATTCTCTTTCCGGTACACCATTTTCACAAAGTCTTACCATAATTCGCAGACACTTTTATTCCCCTGTATACCCAGGTATCAATCCTAGATCCTGGGATTTCCTTCCATTCCACGTCCTGAAGTATCCCGGGGCAAGGAGCAAAGTCCTTGACTGGGTTCTCCGCATAAACTCGAGCCTCGATGGCAAACCCATTTGGAGCGCCTACCGGAATGCTCGAGAGAAACTCTGCTTCGAGACCTTTTTTGCCTAACAACTGGGCATCTGCTTGTCGAAGCATGAGTTCCACCAAATCAACGCCGTAGCACAGCTCGGTAATGCCATGTTCAACTTGAAGACGTGTGTTCATCTCCAAAAAGAAGAATTTCCCCGATTCGTCATCCACGAGATATTCAATTGTTCCGGCGGACCCATAGTTTATTGATTCAGCAAGGCGGACCGCGGCTTCGCACAAGCCTTTCCTGAGGCCTGGATTCCTAGTCACAAAGGGGCTTGGACATTCTTCAATCACTTTCTGGTGTCTCCTCTGGATGGAGCACTCCCTTTCCCCGATGGAAATAGCCTTACCGTGCCCATTTCCAAATATTTGGACCTCAATGTGATGGCTAGACGGATAGTAACGCTCAATGAAGAGTCCAGCGTTTTTGAAGAGAACTTCACCTCTGGATTGTACAGTCTGAAACGATTCCCGTACTTCCTTCTCGCTGTTGCAGGTAAGCAATCCCATCCCGCCACCGCCAGCAGTGGCCTTGAGCATGACCTGATGAATGTGAGCTCAGTGTTATACTAGGTAGGGGCGGGGAGTGTACAGGGAATCCAAGACTTTGAGCAATGTTCACAGCTTCGTCTTCACTCATAACCAACCTTTGCGAACCGGGAACAATAGGTACACCGGCTTTTGTCGCAAGTTCTCGCGCTGTGTGCTTAAGCCCGAATGCTTCAATGCTTTCTGGGGATGGACCAACGAAGACCAAACCAGCGCTGGCGACGTCTCTAGCGAAATTTGAGTTCTCGGAGAGGAAGCCATAACCTGGAATGATAGCGTCTGCACCCTTTTGCTTCGCGATCTCGATGATCTGATCCCTAAACGAGAGTTTAGGATTCGCTCAATGAGAAAAAGGACTAACCGACCCATCAATATATGCTTTAGACGGTGACCCAGAGAGAAGAATTGCTTCGTCTGCTAGATGAACATGGGTTGATGCGGCATCTGGCTCGGTATAAATGGCAATAGTCCGAATGTTAAGCTTTCTTGAAGAGCATCAGCTATATGTTCTCGAGACGAAGCTTGGTTCCTACTTTGCAGTCTTCAGCGCTCGCACGGCGATCTCGCCGCGATTGGCAATCAGAAGTGTCTTTAGGGCCTCCATGCCATACACTAATACGTTGTAGTGTCCGGCAACACCGATATTTGCTGGTTATAAGTAGCCATCCTCCCCGGCCACCTTATCTTCAGAACCCCTCATTTCCTCGCTGCATTGCGGGGAAGACCCAAAATCCATGATACTGGAGATTTGCTGTCGATAACAGCTTGGCGCACTCGGCGTTGCTATGATTGCACGATGACGCCGAAGACTTTGGAGTTTCGGATTGACGGAGAGGATCGACACAAAACGATAGGGACAACCTCCCCGAGACCCCCACCCTGCCCCAATTACTGAAGAACTCCCCCATAATCCAAGTTCAACGTTCAGAACGAGCTCAAACACTTGGTATATAAGTACCGAGCCAGGCCTCCGGGGTTTGAGGAACAAGCTTCGCGTGGTCGGTGAAGCTCCAACAACCACTATGGCTCCAATCAAGAAAAAAGCTCTTATCAACTGCGACATGGGAGAAGCGGTATGTCTTCATTTCGTTTTTGTAGCTGTCTTTCGCATCTGATAGCTCTCCGGCATCACCGCCGAGCAGAAGCTGATCCGATCAATCAACTAGTACGGGAACTGGACTTGTGGCCCGGATCTAGAGCTTCTCCCATTGATCGACATCGCCAACATTGCATGTGGTTTCCACGCTGGCGATCCTTTGATCATGATGGAAACGGTACGGAACTGCAAAGCCCACAATATTCTGGTGGGTGCCCATCCCGGCTTACCGGATATCCAAGGGTTTGGACGGCGCGAAATGAAGCTATCCCCGGAAGAGCTCACAGCGATCACTATCTACCAAGTGGGAGCTCTCCAAGGCTTCTTGGATCGCGAAGGCATGCGTCTGAACCATGTTAAGCCTCACGGTGTCCTTTATGGAATGATGTGCAGGGATTATGAGGTGGCAAAGGCCGTCATGCTGGGGATTCCTAAGGGGACCCCCGTGTTCGGATTACCTGGGACGAACATGGAAAAGGCTGCCAATGATTTAGGGATTGAATTCCGAGCAGAGTTCTATGGTGATGTCAAGTACGACTCTAATGGAATGCTTGTCATTGACCGCAAGAAGAAGCCATGGGACCCTGCGGATGTGGAGAAGCATGTCCGGCAACAGCTTGAGGATCAGTCTGTCACGAGCGTTGATGGGGTTGTCGTGCCGCTGCCGATTCAAGACTATGAGGTGTCCATTTGTTGTCATTCCGATTCGCCTGGCTGTCTCGAAATCATCAAAACAACGAAGAAAGTGGTGGACGAATTCAATAAGAAGTATGGATATTGAGCGATTGCGTACATTTCACCCAATCCGAAAGGTAGTTTAGATCTAATTTCAGCTGGCCTGCCCTTGCTTCCAGTAGTATCATCCGTATCACGTGCAGCGTCTCCCGGTCCGATTGGAGAATTCATGAGCACAAAGGATGTATACCTCAGGCCGGCTTCTGCCAGAGACCTGAAGGTGGTGGATTCAGTTGTCTTATCATATCCTTGCGCCAGAACTCAGGTTATCGACAAATGCTAGCAAGTCTGTATGCTTCAAGCAGATTGCGTTCTGAAGGTGCAAAAATTTGCATAAAATCTCCTACAAAAGCGTCGTTTTCGTCATCTGTATGCTAGGAATAAGCAGACAGCCACATGGACAGCATTTCTCTAGGGATAAGGGAATATCTCAGGTCCTCACGCGGAAAGGCCGATCATAGGGGCATTTCCAGGTCGTGAACCGAATGGAAGGAAAATCCAGCCTGCATGCTCCATTAGCGGAGGCTTGCTGGCCATCCTCGTATTCAATGCGCTTGGACGACTGATCGCTGCTAGAGACTCAAAGCGTCCAAGTGACCATTGCATCAACGTTGGGCACATAACCAATTCGTAGTGAACGGGTGTCATGACGAGTACTTATATGGTAATTGCGACGAAAACTTGGCTCCGAACATGAAAGATGGCTCGATAATGCGATATCAGACCGGGGAAGGAGGAGTCATACTCCGATATCGTTTGGAATGAATCATCGGGCTGAACTACTAACCGAGTTCGGTCAAGCGTTGTCAAAGGAAGGGCGCACAGTCTCTTAGTCTCCCCTTCCGCTCCACCCAACGAGCCTCTATCACGTCTATCCATGGATCTAGTTCGAGCAAGGTGTCTTCTTCGTCGTCTGACGGGCTGAGCGCTCGAGTCTGGTCCATAGAGAGCCCAAGATGAAAGCCACCTGTCGGTCAAAACCGCAGCGCGTGAGTGACCCTGGGACTCCGCCGCTGTGCACACTCCGACCGAATAGGCCGACGGAAGAACACTGATTTCTGCCTTGAATCTAGCAGAAGTTGATAGAAGTAGACGCTAGCGGGGTCCGGCATGCTCTTCATACCCCAGACGAAAAACATGGGCTTTGGATATCTCCACCCCTCCCTCAGCTCATCCTCATCCTTCGAGTTCTTCCATCTATCTACATTGTCTTATCCTCGTTCTTCTAGCCGTCCTCGCCGTCTGCTCAGCATATTTGTCTTGCAGGTCAAGTTCACACCAACTATTCGGTTCTCGTGGTAGATACGAAGTTTTGCTTCATCCCACGAAGACCTTGGGAATGGAGTTCTTCGACTTTAATGAGGCTGCCTCCGGCTCTCACGTGCCGGACGACGATGTCGCCTCTGATCACATTGAGATGGACGAGAACGATGCCGAGGAAACATACCAGTCTCTCTTGCAAGATCGGTCGGAGTTTCCCGACTTCTTACCTGGCCAAAGCGCTTCTAAGGAAGTCATGGCTGAATCTCCCGATCCGGAAGGCATCTACCCCATGGGCCGTGCCAAAGAACCATGCGATTTTTGCAGGAACATGGGGCTGGACTGCTTTATTGCCAAACGAGGCGTGATGCAGAAGAGTGGCTGCACTTGCTGCATTTCGCTGTATCGCGAATGCAGTTTCACTCAAACAATGCCTCAGGGCAGATTCGCCGGCGTGGACACATTGCATCCTATTTCCGAGAACATTTATATTCCCACAGGAGGGCTGACCGGAAAGAAGGCGCTCAAGTCCTTTTCCGGCATTGCAGAGGATGTTGACGCTCGTGCGAGGAAAAGCAGTTCCCGCCTCTCACGAGAGGCGGTTCGGATCCTTAAGGCATGGCTCAATGACCATAGCGACCATCCATATCCGACCGAGGAGGAGAAAGAGGAATTGAAACTACGTACAGGATTGAAACGAACCCAAATCACTAATTGGCTCGCCAATGCCAGGCGCCGTGGGAAGATTCGACCTTCGCCCCGAAGCAGCTCCCCTGTAGCGGGCGCAATTGAGATCCCCAGGCAACCGGCCATTGACCACACGCTCATGACACCTTTGGAACGTTGGAAATACTCGCCCCCGGAAAACGAACCCGCTGCCCTTTCCAACATTTTGCGAGCTTTGGAGGACACGCCCTTGGAACTACGCCAGGGGCCTCAATCAGGTCACGTGCGCTCCCATTCTCGGAGGACTGGGTCTAGCAATGACTCAAGTCATGCTAACTCGAATGTCTTCGACGCATCTTCCCTTGTTAGCAGCCATGATGCCAGTCATTCAGCTAGCCATAGCTCCATATCTGACCTTTCTTTTGCCTCTGCTTTTTCCCACCGCTCCTCCCTTGGGTCCTTCGGCTCAATGGAGCGCAAAGAACGACGTCGCCGGCGCAAGCCCTCTTTACCTACAAACACTTTCAATCAGCAGAAAGCTAAAGGCGCACGCATCTACCAATGCACTTTCTGTGCTGAGTCTTTCCAGACCAAATATGATTGGCAGCGTCACGAAAAGTCCCTGCACTTGGCCCTTGAGAAATGGACATGCGCACCCCATGGAGGTGTAGCGTTCATCAACGGTGCCAATCGTTGTGTATTCTGCATGGCTGTTGATCCAGATAATGATCATCTTGAGACGCATAATTATAGCACCTGTGCTGAGAAGAGCTCGGCAGAACGAACCTTCTATCGGAAGGACCATCTCAACCAGCACCTCCGGTTGATGCATAACGTGCGGTTTCATCCGTCTATGGATCAATGGCGAAGCCATACGACGCAGATCATATCTCGATGTGGTTTCTGTGGAATTACCCTGACGACGTGGAAAGGTCGAGCCGATCATCTTGCTACCCACTTCAAGAACGGTGCGGACATGGTCCAGTGGAAGGGTGACTGGGGTTTCGAACCCGTTGTGCAGGACCTCGTCGAAAATGCCATGCCTCCGTACCTTATCGGTTACGAACGCAACACTCTTGACCCGTACAAACCCTCAGCGCACAAAACTGCGCCTGGTCTCGCCGTCCCCATGGACGCCAATTGCTATGAGCGTCTCAGAAAGGAGCTTAACGCTTACATTCAAGAAAGCGTAGCGAACGGTATCGTGCCGACTGATCAAATGCTTCAAGATCATGGACGGCGCGTAATCTATGGAACTGATGACCCGTGGAACCAGACCTGTGCCGATAACCCTGTCTGGTTGAGTATTCTCAAGCGAGATGCTGGACTGGAACCGGCGCCGGGGTCAGAACATATCCAGTTCTCCAATCTTGGCATGCAGCCACCGTATGCGTCTCAAGAAGGACTTCGGCGGCCACCAGTTTGCTCTCGTCAGCCATATGGCTCGGGTTATCCCACCTCCGGCTTCCAAAGCCCAGCAATTCCCGGGACAGGCCGATCTTCTGCTGCCCCAAGCATACCCGGAAGTTCGGCTGGGAGCTTTTCGGGCAGCGCTGGGATGTTCACAGCACCCGGACCCTCTGGGTTATCGCTGGATTGGGGCAGTAATGCGTCGGCCGGAGTTTCGTCTTTTTCAACACCGCTGAGCACGTCTGCTGACCCATTTGTGCAGATGGGCTTCGATCCGGAGTTCCTTCAACAGCTGAATCATCGTTATGAGGAGGAGGTACCGCTGGAAAGCTTACAAGGGCTGAGCTTTGGAGTTGACGATGGCGGCGGCTTTGATGCTATCGAGCCTGCGGACACGGCGGCTGTAACCAGTAGCGCAACCGCTCCGATCCCGATCCCGGCCTCAAAGCAACCCGATATTCGATTACCTGATGCTGTTCCCCCAGATCTTCACTTCGATGGCACGGGTAGAACCGGAATGTGAGTAGGATGTCTCGTGCACTGTCGAGCTGTGCTGGTCACGAGTGAAAAGTTTCAACCTGTAGATATATGATGAATTTCGGGTATATTCGATAGTTTTTTTCATTTTTTTTTCTATGAGAGTCGTTTTTCTTTTGATGAGAGTCTGAATGGATGGTTCTATTGATAGGATAATAAGTCAGTAAGTGCACCTAACGCTGATACCTTGGGTCTAATTTATAATGAGGTGGAGTGATGAGCAAAGGGCGTGAAATACAACCTCCAAGAGGTTCCGATTGGCTGCACTGATGCCAAAGGGCGCAGTTGACATGTCTTTCCTTGGTTGAGGCTCGATGGTGATCAACGTCTAGATTGATCTTAATCTGATGAGATTTTCCTGATCCCGACGGTATTCCGAAGCCATCCACTCTGAGCCCTTACAATGTGCATGCAGTCGAGACCCGACGCATGTGAAATGCAGCCAAGTCCGATTCGCAACCGTTCCTCCCCCAACATTTATTGCCACTCAATCTAGATTCTTCAACGTCTTCCTATCTTTTTATATGAAACTTTTCTTATAATCAGACCCTATTATCCTTAGCCGCCAGAGCGGGGTGAATCCCACCCTTCCTCCAAAGAATGATACTCTTATCAAGACCATCCCCTCTTCACTGCTGAGACTAACCTCCAACACGGGTATCTATCTTTCCCAACATCATACGCTCATTCAATAGAGATTTTTTCTTGCTACCAGGCTCGAAATCCATGGCCGAAGTCTCCATGGGTGACACCTCCAGGTGCCCGCCGACTTTCTCACTCTTCCCGCCGTTCATCCCAACCGTCATCAAGCAATGTCTGACAGCTTCGCGGTACGCGATCGTCAAAACCGAGGCTACGAATCCGTCTTCAGCTTCTCGAGCAAGCACAATCTCTCTTAGCGCAAGTCCAGTAACAGGCGATAGTACCCCACGCCCTTCATCATCGGGGAGCGCGAGCACAGCGCGGAACATCGAGGATTCATTCAGCGATGAGGACCTTGGAAATATCGACAGAGGTGTCCTGGCGTTAGGCGCCCCAGGGAGTTGTGAGGCCAGCTCAGGAGTGCAGTGGAATAGAGTAGATGTTGGTATGCGCCATTGACCCCATCCCGAATAAATAGATCACTAACGCACGCATACAGGACTCTACCTCCTCCGTCAAGCAGGCTACGAAGCCCAAAAACCAACCTGCGAAAGCCACCACGTCCGCTCCCTTTACATAGACTCTATGGCCTACTTCCTTTCTGCTCTCCCCGAAGATCTTAGCAGCGAAGAAACTCTGACGGTCCGACGCATGCTTCCAGAGAAACTAAAACCGGCGTTCACACCGAGCGCTGGCCTCGAACTTTCCGACAGCTCGCAGCATCCGCATGCCATCCCAGCTGGTGCTTATCCGCCGCGGCGCTCTTACCTCCATCGTCTCCTGGCTGCAAGTATAATATACTTTTGCATTCTCCTGCAATACCTCATGCCATATATCAAAGATGTACTAATCCATTTGTACCGGTATGACCGGGCTCATCGGGTAACGGAGCGTGTTACGGCGGCAACTTTGTGCGTTATTGAGAAGGTTGGAAGGGGAAGTGTGAATCTGGGTACGTCAGTCTTAAATATGTGTGATGGGAAACCGGGTAGTGTAGTTTCGGGCGCTGCGGAATGGTGGATTGAGGGGGTTGCGGGGGGGATCTATGAGGGCGTTGGTGAAGGGATGGCAATCCTAGGGATTGGGGTTGGTCCTGTGGGAGGTGGTAAAGGAGCTAAGGATAGTACTGGGATCTAGAGGTAGGGATGTGCTCGGTTTATATAGATGGCGTTGGCGTTAGTTATATATATGGCATGCGTACTAAATGTCCTAGTAGTATATTTACGAACCGAATTTGTCAAAGTCAGTACTCCATAATCTAGTTGAAGATGGTCTCCATACACCTAGGGCAAGGTAGGTATCTCCTTACGCCAATATATGTTCCATCCATTTTGGATTGCACCAACGTACCAGACGATTTGGTCATTCTACGTGAAAACACATCAGAATTTAAGCGAGATTGCCATCGCAACTCACTTCTCGGCCGGGCCAACGCCCCAGTAGCTGGAAGTCCGTTTTCTCACAATACTCCTTGAAGAAGTCGTCTTAAAAATAGCACAAAATTTTATCAGCAGTTAGCACAGCCATAGCCTGTCCGGCGGTTAGGGCTAGTATATAGCATTCTCCCAACTGCTTAAGCCTCAAAACACTACCTTTCCTTCCCGTCACGTCCAAACTCTTAAGCGAAGAGTGTATTCTCCCCAACCCTTCCAAGACCACCAGGAAGCAGCTTCGTAGAAAAATTAGCTGGTATGCTCTGCAGACCTACCCACAGTCACAGTCTAGCGCTTGCGCCGGAGATAGAGGTAGTAAATATCAGGGGAGCATTCTGCCGACGGCGAGAAGGTTGGGTCCAGGCTTTGCTCCTGCTGCTGTTCTCAGGTATGCGCCGAAGTCGGGTTTGGACGAAGCCGAAGGGGATGAAATGCTGATGGGGTTGACCCCCTGAATGGTATAGTGGCCGTTAAATTGCTGGGCGTGGCGCTAGACCTGGATGCCGATTCTGGGATTTAGCTGAGATTGCGTATCTTCCACAGAGCCGCCCCGTATGAAAGAATCCGTCAGGAAGGGCCCTCTCCATATCAGAAAGAGCTGGATTCTGCAAAAATGGGAACACTTCTGGGTGCCTGTAATGTCGATGATAGCGATCCCTTTAAACATGGTTCAACGAAGTACTTGGCTAAATACTGAACGGCACGAGCTAGGGACAAGATGTCCGGGTGGTACGGAGTGTGCTGGTCTGCTCGACAAGATGAAGGCAAGAGAGGTAAACCATGATGCCAAGCTCGCAGTTCCTTTGGGTCATGGCAGACTTTCTGCACCCAGACAGTGGCTGTCATCTCGCATCTGCAGTCGATTTTTCGCTCGCTTTTAGCCCGACTAATCTGGCCCCTCTGTCTACCTGGTATCTGAGGGTAAGCCCGTGTTCGACACGAGACACCATTCAATCTCAATCCGAAGCTGCCTCTAGAGTAGAGGAGAACAAGGTTCTGAGTCATGGGAATCCGTCAATATTCACCAATATATCAACCTTCCATGGTTGAATCCAGTCTCTTCTGACTCTATCCAATGTCCTCTTTCCGAGCTTAGGAAGCTCCTCAAAGCGATCCGTGAACATTGCCGATGAGGAATACCAAAGCCGCCCTAACAGCAGTTTTAAACACGTCTCAACCGACCTCCCAGGCCACCACGTATCTTACCACTGTTTGTCGAGATTCCAGAGCGATCCTCTTGTTGGGCGGGACACAACTGACCCTGCAATGTAGTATCTGAGGAACGCGCTAAGATCCATGCTGATCAAAGCATCATACATAAATTTGAAGCTTCGAAGGTTCCTACACCTATTCCATACACCCGACATTGGCAGGTGACGGTCTCGGGCACTCAGCTGGCTCTCGATTCACGTTAACGAGAGAAAGACCAGTGATATAGTAAATGTCAGCGATGGCCCCACAGCAACAGGTTCGACGTAAATTTTGATAAATTGCGTACGGAATCAAAGTAGTAGAGATAATAGATTGGCTGATGGATTGTCCCTCGAGTGGAGATGATGAAAATGGCCTTTGGTGAGTAATTGAGGGTGATGTGGAGGGTCAAGTGTCATTCAGGCTCTAGTATTGTGCCAAGCTCCACAGCTCAAGCTTGATCTGCTGGAGCTTCTCCAACTTGTCCCCTGACTGCTTTCTGTCCAGAGTTCAGTCCACGATGTCAACGACGAGATTGCCCAACATCCCGTCCCTTCGCAGATATCAATTGATTCAGGAGCAGTAAGTTTCCAACCTCAGAATCAAGATAAAATAGAATCTCATTGTTATCAGTGCAAGCCTGAAACATGCAGCTCCTCCAGGGGTCTATGTCAGCCTCAGTCCTGGTGACCCGTCTCTCTGGTCCTGCGTGATCTTCGTCCGCTCTGGTAAGCTACACTTATTGTGATCGAAAACTGCATCTAATGATCCCCAGGCCCTTACGCGTCCGCCATCCTCCGATTTCGAATACGCTTCCCCCCGTCCTATCCTGACCGCCCACCGCTCGTGACATTCGCTACGGACGTCTTCCATCCCCTCATTGTACCCCTCACCACATATACTTTCAGCACTGGTGTATCGAACGAAGATCCTGTTAGCGCGACGGATGAAGAGCGTTTGCCTCCGGGAGGCTTCAGTCTTAGACACGCATTTCCCCATTGGTTTGGAAGGGGGAGACGTGCTCCCCCATCGAGGACTGTGAGTCTCAACGGCTCGAATAAAGGGGGTGCAGAGGTAATCCTCCACAAAGATCCTCCACAAGAGACCTCAGGGTCAAATCCACATGAGGGCGAGGGCGGGGAACAAGACGACAGAGAAGTAGGGGAAGGAGAAGAACGGATGACCGTTGATTCTCCTCCAGCGGAAGTTCCTCCAAAAATGAGGACATCAGTCCCGGTCCTAGAGATCCTAGATTACATCAGAACTTCGTTCGATGATGAGACTGTCCTCGATTCTGTGCCGCTCGAGGCTGCTGGGAACCCAAGTGCATGGCACGCATGGAGAGCTCACCGAAAAGAGGCCACCAACTCTACCGAGACAGAGAACACCAAACGCGATAGCCCTCAGGCGCGATCTCCGGGTGATTGGCATTGGGATGGTATCTGGGCCAAGCGTGTACAACCTGAAATTGAAGCGAGTCGATCGGATGCGACACTATTTGGAAGCGCTTCCCGGGGCCCCGATGAAACGGTATTTGGTTGATTGAATGTATTTTCCAGGATTTTGCTAAGAAAGACATGCAGATTCGCTTTCTTCAACTGGACGTCAACACCCTGGAGTCGATCAAGAAAAGGATCATTCCTCCTGACCAGGCGTCAGAATAAGCTCGCCACAGTCCACTTGCTCCTGCTTTGGTTAGCGATTGGGCGCGATGAAGTCCCAGTTAAGCACGCTCCAAAAAGATCTGGTCCTTCTTTCTAGGGGCACATTTCAGGCTCATTCCCTAAATAGGCAAGCACGATCCAGACCAAGTCGGACAAGAAGATGGTGCAAACGCACATCTCCTACACGATCTCGTACCTATCCATATGCCTCATCTGAGCACTCCATTATCTATCGTGTTTTACATGGCAGTATTGGATCCAACTGTATAGGTATCGCCATGAACCCTAAACAGAAGACAGCGATCATCGTCGTCGCGCTTGTCCTGGTTCCGATTATTTTGGTATGCTGCGCATTCGCCCTAGCCCTTGGCTGCGCCGAGTTCTGGAGTTCTGGTCGCTTCACTCTCATCAAACCTTGGATTAGACGGCAACTGGCCACTGTGCGAAAACAACTCAAGCCAAGAAAATCCGACAATCCTCGTGCTGTAAAGCAGGTCATCGGACGCAACAATACTGCGAATACAGGAACTGCCATGACAGTTGCGGAGGTCTGAATTGAGGACTCGATTGGGTTTTGCAAGGGTAGAGTGCGTACGGAGATACACCAGAAGAGCACGTCGGATTCTGATTGGGATTGACAAACAGTTAATGCTCTCTCCCGCTGCTTGTACTATCTTTGATGATTATAACCTCTACAACGAATTCGGTTGCTCAACCAGCGACGCGGGGTTTGACAGTCGACTCCTGCTAGACCTGACTTGGACGGACGCGCTTATTTGATTCAAAATTATGGCTACAGTACGTACAGCCCCGAGCCGTCTATACTTCGCGCTACGTCATAGCTGAGACCGACAGTCGTACCCTGAGCCAACAACTAATACTTATGTCAAATATCACCCTCATGAGAAATAACCGCGTGCTGCGCCTTACTCCTTTGACTTTGGATGGTCTCACGGATGCCTTCTATTGCTTTACCTCGCAGTACGACCATGGACAAATATCGGATCGAGTTGGACAAAACCAGTGACCCTAATGACGCTAATTACTGAGCTTGTGCCTACTGTTGCGATGCACCCCCGTAAAACACCTCTGCAGCTAGGCTACAGGGAGTTGACTAAATCGTGTATGTAGATGAGCCAGCATCCAATGCCAGTCTGTGTGTGAAGTTTGTACGAAATATCTTTTTCTAACCTGCAAAGTTGATCAGTTCCGGTGCGTTCAAATCTTCCTTATTGTTCTGCGGTTGTTTCCAAAGCGGCTCGCCGTCATCATCGAACTCGGCCCATTGAAAGAAGCCACATCCTTTGTTTCCAGGTCTATACCCCATATAACATACCCACATGTAGCGACCTCTGCTGTCATGCTTGCGTTGAACACATTTAAGAACGGCATGTGCATTACAATGACAGCGCGGGATGTTCCGCGGGTGTAATGACTCCCGATACCACCGATACGTGATATTGATCCGCCGATTTCCTGATAACGGATGCGGTGAGACGGTCTGCGCGGGAGCAATCGCATGCTTCCATTCCTCCTGCGTCTCTGCATGCATGACCAAAAGAGAATTATGCGGTAGTGGTATAGAAATCTGCCCCTGCGCATCAGCCCGTGCCCCCGCCTCCTCTTCATCAGAGACAATCCGCCGCACCCGAAACTCTCGCTGAACACCCAGACTTATACTTCCTATGACCGCGCGAGGCCCAAGATAGGTAAGGTGATCAGTGTGATACCCCACACTTTCGGCCGGCCCATCATAGCAATTGACAAACGCTGCGTTCGGCACCCATTCCTTCGGCGACTGGTACTTCAATTTCTTACCCCCGGGGTAGACGTCGCGGATCCGTTTCCGTATTTCCTCATTAACAGCTTCCTGGACGCGTTTGGAGATCGCGCGGAGGTGCGGGGTGGCTTGCCGGATATTGGTGTGATACGTGCCACCGTACGTATAGTCATTCGCGTGCTGGGCCTCTTCTTCTGCCGTGGAGACATAAACGCATGTAGAGTGTGGGCTTTCAACAGTCCGGTCAAAGAGCTGCAGTTGATAGCGCGAGAAATGTTGCGACTCCTCGAGGAGTTCGAGGAGAAGCGCATTCGCTTGCTCCGGTGGGAGGAAGTTGTGGATGATGGTGCACGAGGTATGAGCTGCGACGTCTTCGGGGCTGAACAGGTATAGAGTCCTTCCCTTCTGAACTACCGGGTTTCGAGACTTCTTTGGTACGAGATCTTCTCTATTTCCATCTCTTTTCGCCGGGGATACGGCAATATGTGATTTGAGAGATGTCTGAATTGCGGTGGCAGTTGTCCTTGGCCGTTTGAAAGAGAGTTGCTTCTGCTCTGTAATGGTAGCAACTGCCGTTTCAACTGAGCCGCTGCAAGAGACAAGGATATCCAGAAGCGTATCTTGTGGTGTGTCCGGGAATAGAGACACCAGTTGAGCTAGCTTTATGTCGGTCGATGTGTCATCGTAGTCGGCTGCTGCGGGCTGAGATTTGACGGGGCTGTGCGGCCTCTTGCGCGAGAGGTAGCGGTCCATAAGGAGAGATCGCCTGTGACATAGTGAGCTAGACCGAGAGACGTGAAAAATTCATGCTTGTTAAAGGTGGAAGAAGGAGAAAATTGATGAAATTCCTCGAAGCCAAACCAGATGCACGTGATTGCTTTCGATATGACCAGTCACGGCTCGCTTTGGTTTCTTGATATCAATAGAGTACAAGGATGCCATTAATCGCATCCTAAGGTGATAGGTGCATCAATATCAGATGATTCAAATGTTTTTTAAAGTATGTTCAGTGTCCGAAGCTTCCTGGATACCTCGGTTCGTCCGATGAGTCGCTCCCCGCAGTCTCCTTCCGCCTCGCGCCTCCATTGCTCTCCCCCACCACCGACAAGATCATTGTGATTCAACTTCTTCGACATGCTTCATTTTCGTACCGAAGGCTATCAAGGCTATGCGGTCAAATACTCGCCCTTCTTTGATAACCGCTTAGCGGTTGCTTCATCCGCCAACTTCGGCCTCGTCGGTAATGGCCGTCTATATATCCTCGAATTGACTCCGAACGGAATTGTGCCGGCGAAATGGTACATAATCCTTCCTAACATACGATGTTTTTTTATTTGGCTCGGCTGATGAAGTGTCAGGTTCACAACCCAAGACGCTCTTTACGACCTCGCCTGGTCCGAAGCCAACGAGCACCAAGTCCTAACCGCCACTGGTGACGGCAGCATTAAGCTCTTCGACAGCACACTCAACGACTTCCCCATCCAGAACTGGAAAGAGCATAATCGCGAAGTATTCAGTGTATCCTGGAACCTTGTAGCAAAGGATACCTTCTGCTCGAGCAGCTGGGATGGCACCGTGCGCATCTGGTCCCCGCAGCGGCCGCACTCGCTCATCACTTTGCCGACACACAGCTGCACATACAGCGCCTCCTTTTCCCCCCACTCGCCTGATATCCTCTCCTGTGTCTCCTCGGATTCATACCTGCGGGTATACGATCTACGGACTCCGGCCTCCGCGTCAAACCACCTTACCCTCCAAATCCCCATCCATGCGGCGCCTGCTTCGCCGATACCGGGAAATCCCGGGGCACCACCCGCCGCATGTCCGCCATCTGAAGCGCTGACACATGACTGGAACAAGTATCGGCCGTCTGTTGTTGCGGTGGCCGGAGTGGACAGGACGATCAGGACGTTCGACATAAGGGCTCCGCAGCAGGGGCCGCAGGCTATCATGATGGGACATGACTATGCGGTTCGACGGGTGGCTTGGTCGCCACATCTGTCGAATGTACTGCTGAGTGCGAGCTATGATATGACCTGTCGGGCTTGGAGTGACCAGTCGCCGCCCGGAGTGGTTGGGGACACGGATCTCATGCGGTCTGGGCCGTCGCCCGTTATGGGCGCGGAGCTGGGAAGGATGAACCGACATACGGAGTTTGTGACGGGCGTGGATTGGTGTCTATTTGGGAGCGAGGGGTGGTGCGCGAGCGTTGGGTGGGATGAGAGCGTCTATGTATGGGATGTGCGTGCGGTGATGGGATAGATGGCGTTCACTTTTCCTTCCCCTTTAACTGGGTCCTCTCTTCATTGGATATTTAGATTGCATGGCATATGATGATACCATTCTTCCTCGCTCTTTTTCTTGGCTATCACTTTGCATGTTTATTCTTCGGGCCAAAATAGCGGCAGCACCTTATTTACCCAGTCAGTCTATATAAAAGATCCACCTCTTCTTTCCAGTGCTTCCGATCCTCAGCTAAAACCTGGGTATAAAACACAATCATTATGTAAACGGATCATCTACCTCGTAAGTCTCGCCTCAGTCTTCTTCCTCTCCGCCTCCCTCACGGCCGCAATCTCCTCCTTCGACGCATCAAACGCAACATGCACCTGGTTGAACGGGTTCTCCTCACTCTTGTCAAACTCCTTCTTGACAAGTTCAATCCGCTGCTGTCGTCGCAACCCAGGATACTCAGCCTCGATCTCCGGCAACCGTCGCGCCTCAAATGCCGCATAGGCTGCCTTGTATCGTCTCTCGGGGTGGCGGTCAATCTTGCTGGTGTCCTTGCTCGTAAGGGAGAGAGCATCGAGGGCATTGTCGATACCCGACGCGTTCAATGCGCTAGCTTTCGAAGAGGGGGCATCGTCAAGCTGGTCGAGATTGAGTGTTCCTCGAGAAGGTGCGTTCTTCTTAGTAGCTGATTTGTTATTCTTGGGTTTGGAGGGCTGCGAGGCTTCTTCTGCGGCGAGGAGGGCATCGCGTTCAGCTTTCTTACGGGCAGCTTCAGCCTTCTTTGCCTCGGCCTCTTCTCTGTTTATTTTGAACAGAGCATGTTAGTGCTTTTTACTCTTCACCTTAATTTCCGTTGTCTGTATTGTTTTTGAAGACCTACTTCTTGGATGAGTTCTTCGCGCCCTTGGCCCATTGCTTGTCCTCTTCAGCAGCACGCTTTTGGTCCTCGATAGCCTTCTTGTTAGCTGCGGCTTCAGCTTTCTATATCATAGATCATAAGTTTACAATTAGCTATGGGTCGAACTATGAAGTTGTGGTTGGGATAGAAGTGGTACGCACGCGAGCGTTTCCAGCAGCCTTCTTTGCGTTCTCGCCGCCGCCCTTTTTGCCGCCCATTTTCAAATCTTATTGTCCGTTTCCTGTGGGATAGTGAGATATGAGATGTCCGGTAGGATATATGTGGTAGAGGAGTTCAGGACTGAGGTGAATGAGGCTTGCCTTATTGAGGGGCAAATTGAGTCAAGGCGCTACAATTTAGTTATCAGATGCGGGGTGTATGACTAAGCTGAGGTACAAGAGTATGTGTCAACCGGCGGAGATCTCTCCTTACTAATCATACAGCACCTCGGTCGACCTTCCTTTCAGCCAGCCGCTATGGAGACGATTAATATACCTCCTGACGATCAGGAGAAACATTATAATAGTTATAAATCTCTATACAGACTGTAGATAGGAGATTAGGTCCTTTAATATTAATGATTTCGTTGCATCCATTGGTCACATGACCGAAACCAGCGCTAAAAACCACCTTAATAGTCGACAGTATGCTATCTCCGTATTGCTTGGCATGTGATCGGGAAAGCCCTCGATCCAATCAGGTGTCAAGGGCATGTTGAATATTGTACAGCGTGTAAATCGGTACGAAAAGTAATTTGGCTATGTGCATTTATTATTATGTAGTGTTTGAAGAATGCTAGAGTGCCGCTGCCGCTGATAACTGATACTCTGCCGGCACAAGCGGCCAATCCCCAATCCCATCCAAAATAGCCAATGTCATGCCACCGCTCTGATGCATCTGCAGGTGGCAGTGAAGCAGGAACGGGCCTGGGTTAATAACCCTGTACCTTATAGCCAGCCAGACTCCAGTTGCCTCAGGAACAAACGGTGTAGGGTATGTATCGCGCAACTGAGGATTCACAAAGTTGAAGTTTTCCGGAATCTCCTCCATTGCTTCTGCCACGGACGACCACGTGAACGGTGTGCCACCTTCCCCAATTACAAAGTACTTGTTCGAGTGCTTATGCATTGGATGAGGTGGTTGGTTCGGCCCGGATACGTTGAAGACGATGTCAACCCAGGTGTCGTTTAGGGTAGACACGCTGTATGGGTATGGGATTGCGCTTGCATTGAAGAGGGCAGGACGAACATCTTCTAACTCCAGAGGAAAGCTTCCATTTCCTAGTTGCCAACGGTAAGCGGCGTGGTAGTGATTAACATTTAGGATGATCGTCTGGTCCACGGTTGGGGCGGGGAGTTGGACAGGAAATGGGACAATGAGAGATTCATTCAAATATACTGTTTCCGGGGTAATTGCGTTGCCAGTCTCCGTAATATATGGTATTGAAGCGCGCTGCTGAGGCTGACGCGAGATATACGACATTGTCGCCGTGCCATTGATGATCTGATTGAGTCCGTTTTGGGCAACGCGGATCGTGTAGTCTTTAGCTGTCCTACTTTGTTTGAGCTCAATAAGGACTGAATACCGAGAACCCGGCACTACCCGGACGGCTTCAACAAGGACCGGTTCAATGTAACGTCCGTCAATCGCGTAGACATACATCGGGTGCTCGTCTATCGAGAAAATGAGAGAGGCCGAGCCAGCCATACTGATTAGGTCCCGACTGATGTATCGAGTGCTGGCATCGACTCTGACTATTTCTTCTGGACCATACCCCGGGATACATCCGCTGTTGAACCCCTTGGGCAATACACTGGGGTCACGAGGATAATTGCCGAAAAAGGAATCAATTGGAGGGAAACATCTATGATTCGGTGGTCAGTGCGGACATAGTGGATGTAGGAGCCAAACTCACCCGATATCAGTCATTGTATCATTCCCAAGTAGGCGTCTTTGCTCAACAGAGGTAAGATTATTTATCCTCTGTTGGGGTAGACACCATGCGGAACCTTTCCCATTGATCAGTATAGCACTGGAGCATACGCTCTCAACGCCCGAGGCCAATTCTGCTTGCCAAATGTCCTCCGAAGTCAAGAATCGCCAGTCAGAAAGCATGACTGGTTCTGTCTTGGACTCTGCCCTGATCATCGCGGCGAGGTCTGTAGCATCCTGTGTAATTAGCCTGAATGGCTTCTCTACTGACCTCCTTGGCTCGACATAGATGGCTCCATAGAGTCCATCTATGAGCTGGCCACGACTATGTGAATGATATATATATGATCCATATTCATCCGCTGTCCATCTATAAATGAACTGGTGTCCTGGCTCAATCGGCTCCTGCGATAGCCCCGGGGTGCCGTCCGACCACGGCGTGCCCAACTGCTCAATACCTGGACAAGAATTAGCCATGGCCAAAGCATTCAAAATCGATATGATAAGGACGTCACTTTGCCCTGGTATTACCGTGGAAATGGACCGATGTAGAGAACGGCATTAGATTCCTCACCCGAAATTCAACCTCATCTCCCTGCTTGACCCGGAGCGTAGGACCAGGGAGTTGGCCATTCGATAGGATAACTTTGCGCACAACGCCAGCAACGTTTCGATCCTCCCATGTCAGCCTCAGGTCAAAGCGAATAGCCCTGCTCGACACCCAGTGAGCCAGGCACAGGATGACCAGCAGGCTCAATCTGTTATGTAAACCCTTCATATCTGGTGATCTAGGATTGCTTGGACATCACAGAGGGAACCGGGTCTGCTTTATATAGGTCTCGTTGGATCGCGGATATCTATTCTTAACATAGCAGACCCGGCTTCCCACCATGGGTGTAAAGGGTCATAAGAACCATGGTCAATTTGAGAATATTGCCAATCCGAACTCGGGCTCCAGGATCCGCGTTACAGCGAAATATAGCCGCTGGGGAGTTTGTAACCCAACCAGGTGCAGTTCTAAATGAACTACCCCGTAGCCGAAGATAGCCAAGGCAAGGGGTAGCCGCTGGAAATTGGGCACATAGATGTGGCGGCTTTCTTTTCGGAGAGTAAGATGTTCCACGTATCTGGCCGGAGACTATGCAGTTGAAACGAGAATTGGCAAATCACGAGTAGAAGATTATGCGTCGTGCGTGTTCTATTTCAGTACGGCGAAGGGTGCAGGCGTCGACTGCATGCTTGAAGATCTATCATAGTCGTGGCAGATGCAGCCTTTACTGCGATCATTCGCATCAATTCGGGAATACGACAAATCTGACGGCGTGCTTTCGGGGTTGAGGCTCTCAAAATGGTAATGTAGAGGGAGAGTGAACCGCCCAGTGCAGAGATGCAGTCTCAAGAAAAAGCAAGTACTCGAAAATCCCTGCAGCTCTCTGCGATACGTGGCGATGGTCTGTAGCGAACTGCAGTACCGGACAAAAGCATTGCGCTCTGCGCAGGGGAAGCACTCGTTAAGACTTGCCGAGAGATTATGAGGCGCCGATCTCCTCAGACTGATGACGTGAGAACTGATAACAGCAGTAGGCCGTCCTACGCTCCAGTCCCTTCATGATAACAGCGGCTCGGATTGTGGTCAGCTGTTAAGAGTGATATCGTGACATCGCATCAAGGGGACTATATTCGTGATTCTGCTTTGATCCCAGTTGATTTTTCTCTACGACGGCCTTCTCATACCCTACCTCCATTCAAATTGCATGAACATACGACCTCAAGCGTCTCTTCGGGCGGTCTCCCAGTCTGTCAACATTCCAGTGGTCATATGGTACTCGCTCCCTGCCAAACCCCCACCCCCCGCAGCATCTATGGCTGCCTGTGCGAACCGTCGACGTTGTGAAAGTGACGGCGCCACAAAAAGGACAAAGTGACTTCGAAACAACAAGGGCTAGCCCAGCCGTCGAGCCGAATCCCGAGTAAAACCTGGGGTATCCCGGATGGTCTAGCATGTTCCGTAACCCTGTCTTAGTTGGCATCGAAATCGTAGTCGTAGCTGGAGCAGACTTCTCTGAAATAGGTGTGCTGAGTGGCCTAGGCTTTGTGGCATTTTGTGTTGAAACTGTATCTAGCGACTTCTTGCGGAAGAGCCTTGTGGGTGCTTGAAGGCCAGGTCGTAGAAGTCTAGTCGGCTGAGGCACCGGCGGTTGTAATGAGGGAGATGCGCGGTGATAAATGCGATGAGTGGCAGTGAGAGGAGATTGGGGATATCTCGGTCGTTAAGTTGTGCTAGACTGGATCTCGCTCGACATGGTAGTCAAGTAGGAAGGCTTGGTGTCGTGGTAGAAGACTGGAGAGTTGGTCAGTAAGGAACTGTGTAGGATTCGAAAGGCAGCCAGCCTGAGGCTTATCCGCTGTCGTTGCATGTGTTCGTTTACATGCGTTAATTGTTACTAAAGTATGTCAACTTCCGGGCTTTAAAACAACAGCTGTACATTCGATCTAGAATTAAGACTAGGCAATCCTAAAAAAAAACTCGTGAGGCTAATGCAGAGGTAGAGGCAACGGCTAATAAACAAAATCCGCAGAATTTCGCAAGACTAGGTCCCCAAAAAATTTGAAAAATCTCTCATATCGGTCGTAAATAGTTTCATGGGCGCGGTCACTGTTCATGCATCTCGTTGTCGTCATGTTCGTTGGGAAAAACTGGTTCATTCGGATCATGCTGTTCATTCTGTTCGTTCTCATTATGTTGGTCATCAGCGGGTAGGGTCTGGTCAGCGCCACTATGATCTATTGAAGCTGCAGTGCTCAAGATCTCGGTCACAGAGACTGTCTCTTTGGGTTGCAGAGGGTTTCCCTTTAGAGTATGGTCAACGCCGTCGATAGACGAACTCTCAACTGCAGTCTGCAGAGATTCCTCCGGCCCGCTCTCACTGAGCTTCGCTAACGATTCTTGTTCCTCAAAAACAGTCTTAGTATTTCCCATAGGGGAGCCATCAGTATCCGTTGGTTGTGGTTTCTCTAACTCACGTTCGCTGGGATATGCGAACTGCTCTTGTTCCCCAGAACCGGATTCAGCAATCCCCATCGAGGAGCTATCGGTTTCTAGCGCTAGTGGCCCATCTGGCTCATGTTCACGAGGATATGCCGACTGTTCTGGTACCTCGGAAACAAGTTCAGTGCCTTCTGCAAAGGAATAACCACTTTCTGCTTCTGATGGCCACTCTCGCCCAAGCTCGATAGATGGTATCGGTTCCTCTTGCTTCCCAGGCATAATCTTTGCGCTTTCGGCAGACACGGTGACGGTATCTGTTGGTGGTACTTCCTCTTGTTCGGTCACATATAGTCCTGCCGCGGCAGTTGAGATGTCGCCCGAGCTTACAAAAGGCGCGGCTTCGACGGTAGATGCGAGTATCTCCACTAGGTCTGGGATTGCAACAGAAAGAGTTTGAGAGCTCGTATGTTCCGTCCACGTTTGGGTCGCAGGTTGCTGCAGTGAAACCACCGGCGAAGTAGTATATTCCGGGATGTACGTGGGAAATGGGCGCAAGTCTGACTCATACACGGCTGCTCGAGGGTTGAGGGCAAAAAAGATGACCAGGATGCTAAGGAAGACAATGGTGATATTGCGTCGGTCACTGGCAAGAATATAGATGTAGTTCACCAACAGTGGCTGCAGGTCGATATCCTCTGACAGCGTTGGTGCATGCTGGGACCACTTTTGGTTATCTTGTGACCTGCTGGTAGTAACCCCAGGTGATGCTGGTGGTAGATCCCCGCCTCGGGCTTGAGTAACCTGAGAAAGCGTATCTGCTTTCGGAGGCTTAGTTGTGAGAGCACGAGCCGAAGGATCCACTGGTATATTCTCCGGTTCCTGCAGCAAAGCAATAGGAGGGCCGTTGGCTATGTTCATGTGGGACGAGTACTCGATCAGTCGTTTCTCCAAATCTGCTCGAACATCAGGCGGCAACCACAGCCCAACCTCAACGTCAACCTTTTCCATCTCCTTCCAGGCCGCAGCCCAAGCACCAGCCCTCATCAACCCATTGGCGGCGAAAACCTTGACCTCCCATTTTCGGGTCGTATTCTGCCTCACGACCCGGGCCCCGCAATCTGGGCATTCCTCTCCTTCATCCTCCATGCTGCTATCCTCCGGTGCTAAGCGGTCTTCACCATCTGACTCCGTTTCATCGTGTCCGATAAAGTGACCATGGTCCAGCCGGGGGTGCTGTAGTTCCAAGCTCTCCAGTAACCGCTCTTCAAGAAGGTCATACCCGTCTTCCGGGTGGGAAATGAGAATACCTCGGTCACGAATAACGCCAGATCCAGTCTTCGCCTCGAGTAGCTTCCACCTTCTCCAGTACACCGGGGGCAAACCCTCTCTCAAAATATTCTGACGTTTCGGATGCTCTATCAATCCAGGCACAGGTAGCGACGGTGGTAGTAGGGTACAGTGAAGAAGAACAAGAGGATATTCCTTCTTGATTTTCGGCTTCACGGCCGCTCCCGTTGGAGAATAGAATGGGGATCTCTTGAACGGCGAGGAACCGGCGGAGCGAATGGAGATATCAGAAGTCCGTTGGCTACCCCGGCGTTTAGGCGGTGTCAGATGGTAATAATCATCCCCCTCATCCTCAGTATGCATTTGCATTGCCCTAACTGAGCTAGGTTTGCGAAATGTACCTTCACGCTGGCGAATTGTATGACGGAGCTGCGGTACGTGATGGTCCCACGGTTGTGCCATGTATTCCTGTCCCTCGCGTATATTCATTCGTCGACTCTCGCCCGGTGGACTGGTCAATGTCGAAGCAGGAATTGAGGAGATCGAAGTACAACTGGATGCTCTCGACCGTATCCGGACAAGTTCACCTTCCTCCGCTCCGCCATCCCGTGTTCCGACAGGAGAATGGTGGCCTGAAGATCCAGAAGAGTTATATCCGCTGTCCTGCGCTGCGACTTGCATGCTTTGGTCAGGACTGCTTTCATCGCTGTGCTTCGATTGTTTTTCTGAGTTGACTGGGTCTGGAATCGAGGCGGAAACCGTCGTCGCCTCATGGTTAGACATGCTGGGGTCTGCTTTTTCATTGAGATGTATAATCTGAGAGTCAATTGACGCATCCATCTGACTTTAAGTCGTGATGTTTATCGGGCGGATTAGTACAGGTGCGTGTTTTCCGAAGCAAACTACATATAATTCAGTATGGGGACAAAACAAGAGCTTGGAAGCAAGACCTACTGTAGCGAAACCGACACAGGAAAATATCAGTGCACTCGCCTCTTGGGTGAGCGATTCAAGGAAGTAATGCTGCCAGAGCCCATAATTTGGCACTCCAAAACTCGAAAGAGTCGTTGGTTTTCCAATTTCAAGAGGTGATAGTCGGTGTCAGTTGATGTGTTGGCGGGTTGGTTACTCTGGCAACCGGAGCGACCCTGAGGCTCCGGTCTAGATAAGAGAACAATGTTCAAGGCCTCCAATCCTTCCGCTCATCCATCCTTACGATCAAAGATATCCTGATTTCTGCAACTTATAAGTACCGACGGGTGTACAGTTACGTCTGAGTTGTTCTAAATACATACTGCGAGTTGAGCCGCACAACGCCACGATAAAATAGCCCTTCTCGTAGCAAAGAATGGCTCGCGACCACCAACAAGTAGACATAGATTGAATATTTAACGACGATTCATGCAACAAACGCTGGTATATTATATGTATATGATACAAGAAAGAAAGTACCAATGGCGTGCGCTCATCATATTCCAACGCCGAAAGATGTAATGATCCAAAGACTCCATGGTTACCTTCGCCCTTGACTGAAACATATTAATGACATCGCTGAGCATAACACATCAGAGTTGACTATGAGTGGCACGTATAGTGAGTTTCACTGAGGTGGTGGAGGAGCACCTTCGCTAGTGCTCATGAGGGGGAAGTTTTGGTGTTCGCCGAGGTAGCTGAGAACATCTTGGGGTAGATACTCCAGCCAAGGTATTTGAGTGAAGGGAAGAGGCAGTTGGTCTTGCTGATGAAGGGCAGACATATCGATGTCTTGACTCTCGATTAGAAAATCACCGGCCTGCGGATTTATGCTTGAATGAGTATCGGAATGCCTTGATGTCATGTGGCTGTCACTAGTGTGGTGATCAGCTGTAGTAGATGGTAAGTAGCTATATGCTGCCACTTGAGGGTTGAGGCCTGATGAAGATGAGATTTGGATACTCTGATTGTGCGCTGACTGAGAATTCGGAGGCCGCGATGCAGGATGAGGATATGAGGTTACGCCGAGAAGATTTGCCTCCGAGGCTGCGACTCGGCGGGGAGAAACCAATTGATCATGAGCCACATTGGAGATATCAGTGTGCTCGGTGTCTCGCGTATAAGAGCTCGAGTTTTGCTCTATGCCTGATTGAACTAAAACATCGGGGTAGCCATGACGATTTTGCGAAGACTGAGATTGACTATTGGAAACGCGTTCATTTACTTGCGCAGCAGGCATCTGGTAGAGTAGACTTAGATTAGGCTGTGAGGAATTGGTTGCGTTACTAAGAGACCAGCCGATGGCTATATTAAAAGGTTAGCTGACCCCAGGTGCAAGAAAGTACAGCGAATATCCGTACCTTGAGTTGGGTCCATTCTTGGTGACCGTCCTCCATCCACAGAAGAGGTGAGGCCAGATGTGGACCTGTCGAAGGTATCAGCAGCACGCACTGGTTGGCGCCAATTAGACCCGGTAACGTTCGTGACAGATGATGTCTCGGCAGTGCCCTCCATCTCCTCTTCAGTATATAGCAATGGATCCACTATCCCTTTCGCCTTCTGGTCCAAAACCGTCAATATGTACTTTGTACCTTCCCAGTAATTCTCCAGCGCCTTCAGAGCTTTGTAACATCTCTGATAGTTTTCCCAGGCGGCAGACGCGAGAAGACTATACTTCGTAGTGGGTTTGCGTTCTGATGAGCCGGAGGAGTCCATGAAGAACCCGCTGGTCTGATTGGCGAGTAATGGCTGGTGGGACGGCGAGGCAGATCGAGATAAGGGAGAAGAATAATAAGCACTTTCCATGAGGAAAGCACATGCTGCTATGTACATCGGCTGGCTGGTAAAAGGATTGCCGATAAAACTCTTCCCATCTACAAGCTCAGAAAATGCCAAGATATCCGCGATCGTCTTTGCTGACGACATAGAAAGCTCTCTGCTATTCGGGTAAAGGTGTTGCATGGTGCCTCCAAAGGAGTTGAGAAGAGTGGGTTGGTGCAAGAGAACGATCACCGTATGGAACCACTTGAGAAAAATTAGCATCTCTTCCGGTAATGGATGATAAATCTCTTACAAAATGAAGGAGGATAAAATTTGTCCCCTCCTTCGCCTTCACATAGGCTTGAAAATTGGTAGCATTGAAATGAAGCTTCGGTGATAATCGCTGGTAGATACCTTTTGTGAATATTAGTTAGTTTGGCATAAAAGCAACAAGAGTGACAAAACACCTTACCAGTTAAGTCACTTTCCATCCCAGCCAGTCTTTTCAGCGTGTCTGGCGTGATATGGTTGGCATCTTGCATGCCATTTATAAGGTCCGTAACCCGCCCATACAAATGTATAATGCGAATAAGAGGTGGAAACGGCGATGGCCAGCCATTTGGAAGCTGCGATTCCGACTGCAGAGGGAAACGTAGTTCTATGTCCTCATCTCTCAGTGTCACTGGCCGTCCGGTTCCCGATGAGATCACTCTGTCGAGGAAGAAAATGCTCCAGAAAGTGTCTACTCTCTCACGCTCCCAGGCACGCCGGTCTCCCCCCCCTTGTGGTTCCTTTGTCGAGCCGGAACCACTTTGAGGTTCGTCGTATTCATCTTCTCTCAATTTCGATGCTTGCCCTGTCATAACTGCGCTGGGTGTCACACCACTTCGACCATAGCTGTAATCCAGGCCCTGCAACTTCTGCATCCCTAGGTCCTGCGCCATTCGAATGGATATACCTAGATACATCCACAACCCACTATCACGGTTTGAACCGAATTCCTCATAGGCAAGCAACAAACACGCCTGGACAACGGAGAGAGTCGGAAATGCCAGGGAGTCGACCAGAGCACTCATTGCTCGATTCGCAAACGGTTGACCGCGGTCTGACTTCTTCATGTCTAGTTGAGGCTCAGATGCATCAATTGGAGGCGCCTGTGGAGGACTTAATAGAGGATGTGGCGAGAATCGAGCCGCCAAAGCACACACGGAATCAACCAGCATAGTATCTATTTTCTTCTCCTTCAAATCGCGAAGAAAGCGATCTCGTCGTAGGAAAGGGAAGCTACAGCCCAAATGTATGAAGAATAATTCGCAAAGATGAGTGACCAGGTTGCCCACAGGTAGGGCATCGTCTCGGTCATAGAAAGGGATAGTGTTGGCGTCACGATTGTGAGCGCTGTCGGCCATGGGGTTGACACGATTAACACTGTTGTCAAGGAGCTTAGGACTCCGCAGAGGTGAGATCGAGTCTGTTGGAGAACGTTAAGATTAGCTGAGCACACGACCTGGGATAATCAAAAGCATGCCAGGGATTCGACTTCGGTGCGCAAAAGAGAGAGGCGTAAGAAGGCACTAACCCGATGACAATGATGCATTACTTTTCCGTGAACCCCGTACTTGGACAACCTATAAACACCGTCAGTTGCTAGTATATACCGCATAGATAGAGGATGTATTGACCATCTGTTTAAACCCAGGTACAATGGCCGTGGGCCCAAAATATCTGAAGTAAGGAACATGGGTACGACCGCTGGAGCTACCGGAAGTGCGATCTGGGAAAAGAGGATAATGAGCAAGGCTAGAGACCGACGCAATCAGTTTGTTTGTGAGACATACTGCTTTCTGGGCTCCCGCTCGCCGCGTGTTGATCATTCTCCTTTGTCGTATTCTCGTTTGCCGTTCGACGGAATGAGTCCTCAAGTGGTGAACGGCGTTCTATTTTCAAAGGTTCTGGTCTCTCAGAGGTTTTATTCAATGGATCATCGCCCGTTGTCTGTGTATTTCGCCTCGGGGATTTTAGTGGTTGATTCTCAGTCATCAAGAATCCCCGGGAAGCAGTCGATTCAACCGGAGTGGCTTGCGATGTTGTGGTGGGGGGACAAGGCGTGGTGTCAGATTGCGCTCGAACATGAGGAGATTCGCTATAACCGAGACACTTGTGATTGTAGTCAACGCATGTTCGGCACACTGTTTTGAATGGCCATATGGGTCAGTCTGCCGTGAAGCGGTCGTCAAAAGGCGCAGGGGCTTCTTCTTACCTGGCTGCTCACCGGAACATCGTGTCTTGCGCTTGCGGCATGTAAGGCACCTGCTCAAAATGTGAAGTATTAGCCAGCCGATCATCGCAACAAGCACACTGAATGGACGCGACCATGTGAGAAAAAAAAAGAGACTTACGCAGCGTTAACTCGTCGTCGTTTTGTCTGCGGTTGTCCGTCTGTAGCAACGAAGCGGATCTGCTTTGGAGCGGAAGGATGACTGCCGCCGTTCTTCCGGGATGGAGGAGGGCTCATCGCGAGCAAATTGTCATCCGTGATCACAACACATCGGGCATCTGAGCGTTGTCGAGCTGGGTCTAAGCAATCAAGCTTGGGCGGCGATGCGCTTATGGTATCGCGACAGAAGGGATCAACGGTCGAAGGTATACGTAGCGCGCGGGAAGTGTCTTAATAGCAGAACTTGTCCAGGCGAAAAGTCCATGGGCGTGGCTTGAACGCACGCGGTGGTCGTTGAAGTGGTGCCGCGGATAAAGGATAGGATGGCTGTTATTAGATGGAGGGGAGTGGAAGGACGAGCCGGGACCAGCGCCGGTGGCTTGATGAGGGGAGAGCAGGATTAAACGAGCACAGTGACGATGCGCCCGGTGGCTGCTCGGTGTTTTCTGGGTCGGATTCGGCTTGTCTTGTGCCCCAAATGATATATGGAGTCTCAAAAGTGTGGTAATCGTTAAACTTAGGAAAGAAAAATTCTTTGGAGGAGCCAAAGGGAGGGAGACTGGCGCCGCCTAGGTGCTAGATCGGTGGGATTCTGGGGAAATTGGCGGTTGAATGACACTCAGCATACGGAGCACTTAGTTACCTTCTACATTGCCCTGGTCTGATTTCAAAAACCAGCTTGCAAGGATCGATCAGAATTTCTCTAATAGAATATCTTCTTTGACCGCTGATTACCATTGTATTAGTTTTGTCTCCTCGAGTATTGCATACTCTTTTATGCATACATGTGGTTCCCCACACATACTGTGCCAAAGACGGTGTATTAAGAGGTCCCTGTCAACTATCTCCGGCCTAGAGAAAGTTCAATCCATTTATAATAAAATTTATGTGATATTGCAAACGTATCGACCGTTTTAACTTCGGTTTACGACAGGAACAAAACAAAGCAAGCTTACTGGGACTTCTCTAATGCAACAACATTCCAGCTGCTCCACCACATATCAAAACCACCATGTGACCACCAGATTTTTGACTTCCGATGAGCTCGGTTCCTCTTCCGCACGACCAGCGAATGTTCGATCGGAGCTCACCCTGCAGATATTCAACGCTAATAATAGGTGCTTGCCAATGGATATCGGCACGAAGGGCCGATTCTTGCAGTTCCAAAGCTGCAACTTTCAGAAACCAGACTCGGAGCAAGACCGTTTCGTTCGCAAGATTCGACTCACGGGATCAGTCACGCAAAAAGCAACAGAGTCTGGACCCAAAATTGCCAGGGGTCATGTGAACCGATTCTCAGGTTTCTCCAGAATCTCGGGCCAGACCCTGGCCACATATCTTCGCAGTGGATGGAGCCCCGAGGGAGAACCCACTTAAAGTTGAGAGCTGGACCCAGTCGCTCGGGGGAAGCCCGGAGTCCAGGCTTGAACCTGACCGTCTGATCTACAGGCTGAACTTCTGAAGTTCTGTTCCAACTCCACACTCCGCAGTTTGTCGGTGTTCGAAAATTCGGTGTGCCGGTCCAAACGGAGTTGATGCGATGCCAGTCGTGGGAGTTCTCTGGCTTTGGGGGAAGTTATACGAAGGTGCAGGTGGCTTGAGCCAACAACTAGCCTGAAAATGAGAACAATTATATGGTCTAGATACATTTAATCTAGAAGTCGAAACTAAATGTCGCCCAAAATCAGATGAGCTGTCCAGCGTGACTGGAGTAACTCCAGACGGTAGCTCAGTCGATATCTCAAAACTTTGGCCGTGGGATTTCAATGGCCTCAGTTGTTCGCCCATATGCAAGACCTCCTAGACGGCTAATGGGTTTCAGGACCTTGAGATCTATGACGTTTGTCTCTTCATCAAACGCATCTTCGCGTACCCAGAACCGAACACCCTCGATGATAGCTAGAACGCCGGTCTTCTTTCCGGGTGTTCCTCTGCTTTCAAATTCCTTGGTTTCAACGAGCTTGCCTTCGATTGACAGCATCGATTCTTTGACGCGAGCCGCCTGAACAATGGAGCTAGGCGCTTGGTGTAAACCAGATATCTCCCACTCTGATACTCCATAGGGCGCGTTGACTGCAGTCGCGTTGGCGGCTTCAACAAAGTGCTCTGAGATGATATTGATCACGCACTCCCCTGTCTCTGTGAGGTTCCTGAGACTATCCTTGGCCTTCTCAAGCGAACCGACAAACCCAACCGTGAAAAGGGGAGGATCGTGGTTGATAACTTGGGCGTAGCTGAACGGTGCCAAATTCGCTGTCTTTCCGTCTTTTGACTTGGTGCTAATCAGAGCGATCGGTCTGGGAACCATCCCTGAGATCAAGAGCTTATAGTTATTTGAAACGGGCCGTCCCCCTGCATAAGGGTCGATCTCGATATGCTTCTTGTTCAGACTTTCGCCGCCATCATTGCCGCCATCACCTTCCTTCCAGTCTGGCTTTGGAGGCTTTGAGAACTTGACCTCGGTATCGCGCTTGAAGTCTGGTCGAGAGGCCTGGACTTGGTCAAAGTCGTCACTGGTTTTGAAGAATGCGGATGTTGTGTTCATGGTCGATTTCTGACAATATCTTCCAGAGAACGACTGGCCCTGGATTTGTGGTGTACGATTCAGATGCCGAAACGACCTGCTAGCTGTTAGTGCCACCAGCTATGATCTTTGGCTCAGTCACAGACTCACGGTACTGGAGAAACTCTGGGCAAAGCGAGCAACGTTCTAGGACCAAAAGCGATACAAGGCATTTTGGCCGACCACCAGTGGCATTAAATGGCATAAAGGTTGAGACGTGAAGCCCTTCAAATTGGAAGGGGATCATCTTAATCGGGTAATTCCACGGTCTGCGTGGGCCTTTGCTCTTGCTTTGAGCTCTTTGTCGTGGCATTAAGCCCCATTCTGACCGTGACGATAAGGCCGCACTGCCGAGCGTCCGGCCCGAACGTCTCTCCTCTTCCCCCGAATACCCCACAGTCCATGGCACGGAAGTGGAACGCGGACGCGGCGAGAGAGCAACGTCATTTGATGCTTTCAGTGTACATTAATCCTTAGACTCAAAGTAGGGTGTGCAGTAAGATAGGGAACTCTCTGCGACAAATCATCAGTCATTCGCTTTGATGGAGATGGGGGGAGCGGATTTCTCCTCATCCAGCATAATATGCAGAAGTCACCAATTCCTCGAAGCTAATAAGCAGTAAGGTATGACAGGCTGAAGCGTTCATTCGTCGTCCTGTATCTTCCTAAAGTAGCAGACAGAATGGAACCAAATGTGAGGTTATGGCTCCTCTCGTTGCAAATAATGAAGTAATACCGCCTGACAAGCTGATGTCTCCTGGGGAAGCATGCAATGAAGTCTTTATTGGACTATGTAGATTATATTTTTGATCTTTACGTCTCCATATATGTGGCCTTGAGAATATACCAAATCCACAATTTACTAGCTGTTAAATGCACTGTTAATGCACTGTTAACGACAATCTCAGCGGGACCCGACCAAGCATTATTATCATTCATAGAGTCCTACGGTCGTACCGGGCCGATGTTGCCCACTTATCAGGGACGTACAGACAGAAAGAAGCCAAATATCGAGCCATCGACACTTTAGGAGACTGCTGCGTATTTGAGTAGGATCAGACTTAATATCTTCGTACATGTGACTGTAGCCTGCTGAAGAGAAGCTGTCACCCGCAAATACCTCGATCTCCTCACGAAGGCACCGTTGGGAAGAACAGTCGAGAGAGTTCTTCAGCAGTAAAAACATTATTCCATATCACCCATATCACCTATGAGCCAGGAGGGCCTTTCTACATAGGGTGTGCACCAAGCTCTCAGTGTCCTCGTGACCAAGGAGGCCTTAACGCCAGTTGGAGATATCAACCCCTCACTTCTTATCCGCCGGTTTCTCACAAGGATATCATCTATTCCCGATGAAATTTCCTGGTCTTCGGATACACTCAAGGTAAATCGCAGACAGCAATGGCACAACAGGACTACGAGACCTTCGAACTCGGAAACTGGGAGCTTCAGAGCGGCTCCAAGCTTATCAACGCTCATATAGCCTATAGGACATTTGGAGATCCCAAGTCTCCAGCAATCGTCTATCCGACATGGTTCTCTGGAAGTATGTAGGTTATTGTGGAGGGATACAGCTCAGTGAATGACGGAATGCTAAGACAAAGACTCAGCCATTGCGGATAACCTCTGGCTCATAGGAGAAGACAAGACTCTCAACCCTAAGGACTATTTCATCATTGTCCCCGCTTTATTTGGCAATGGCCAGTCGACTTCGCCATCCAATTACCCCATAGAAGGAGAGTGGCCGAAAGTTTCCTTCTACGACAACGTACGCGCCCAGTATAAGCTTGTCACTGAGCATTTTGGGATAACACATCTGCGTGCGGTGATCGGATGGTCAATGGGCGGAGCCCAGACTTACCAATGGGCCACGCAGTATCCTGACTTTATGGGCCTGGCGGTACCCTTCTGCGCTTCGGCGAAGACGTCTCTTCACAACCAGGTATTTCTGGAAGGCGTTAAGAGCGCTTTGCTAGCGGCAAAAGGTATCCAATCTGCAGGGTCTGGTGAGGGCGGCACCCTTGCGTCTGGGCAGACTCTGAGGACCTGGAACGATGCTGAAAAACGAGTCGGTCTGAAAGCATTTGGCAGGGGCTATGCTGGCTGGTGAGACCTGTCTGCTTTACGCCGGTGTGCGCGATCCTAACCGCTCGGCTACTATAGGGGTTTCTCTCAAGCGTTTTATAGAGAGAAACTGTATGAAACCGCCTTGGGTTATGCAAACCTCGAAGGCTTTATGCAGAATTTCTGGGAGGCCTGGGCACTGTCGAAAGGCTGAACATGTCCTCCACGGCAGATGGGCATTCTAGCTAACTTAGAATCCCCAAAATAGAACCAGAAAACCTCCTAGCGATGGCACAAACCTGGCAAATTGGCGATGTCAGCAAGCAAGAGCCATACAATGGTGACTTTCAGGCGGCCCTAGCAGCAATCAAGGCTAAGACTTTGGTGTTACCTGCGAGAACCGATCTTTACTTCCCGTCTGTCATCCGTTAAATATAAAGAAATGGGCTGACAGCATTATAGGCCTGAAGATTCTGAATATGAAGTTAAGTGCATGAGTCCAGGAATCGGGACTCTTTGTGTCTTCCCTTCGATTTGGGGTCGTAAGTACTTCCCGGTTATAGTATTTTTAAGCCATCTGACTTTGGTTTCAGACTGGGCCGGAGGGCCCGGAGATAGTAAGGATGATGTGAGATGGCTTGATGAGCAATTGTCGAGGTTCTTTCAGGAGAACTAGTGACAAGCTAGTACTTTCTAAACATTTGACTTATGAGCAGGTAAAATTGTGAATTGTGAATTGTGCCTTACCATGTAGTGCATGAGATTGAGATACAACCCTTTTGTTGAATAGGCTTTTAAGTAAAGCATATACGTATAACATTGATATCAGTTCAAATCCAATCTTAAATGCTCCGGGGAATGGGGAATGTAGTTGGCGCTTATCATGTGATAGGTGGCCAGGTTAGTTGCCGCTAAGCGCTGAGTCAGCGGCGATCAAACGCTCAATCGACAGTTCAAGCCTTTACAGAAGAGTTCGGTCTTTCTTCACATATGCGCTCATCGACCGATTCACTTGATACCTTCCCTTGAATCTCATTTCTTTCGGTTGTTTCTTTTGCTTAATAAATTTTCTTTTTTTTCTCGCTTTATTTCCTCTGTCCGCCGTCGCAACTTCCGCTATCTCTGATTTCTTGTACTACTACGAACCCCCAATCTCCGCACTCTCACAACTCCCCAGCACAACGCAGCACAGTCGCAATGGCAGCGGCACCGTCTACAACCCGTCAATGGGGTGTCACCCCTCCTATCTCGACCACTTTGCCAACCGCCCAAGAATTATCTGCGAACGACGATCTCATCGCAGAACTGAAGCTCCAGAACAACTTCGAAAGCCCGGCGGAGACTGAACGAAGGTACGAGGACATTACGAAGTGAACGTCCGACGCAACTTCTGATATTTTGTCTCCCTATAGAAAACAAGTACTTCAACTTTTACAGCGTGTTACAATCGAGTTTGTCAAAGTAGTCAGTCGCAAAAAGGGCCTGTCTCAGGCAGCAGTGGAAGCAGCAGGAGGGAAGATATTCACATATGGAAGTTATCGTCTCGGAGTCTATGGACCTGGTAAGCTCTGTCAATATAGTCTGCTCCCTCAGCAGATATACTGATAAGCACGTTTTTCAAGGGTCGGATATCGATACCCTAGTCCTTGGACCGAAACACGTGGTGATTGAAGACTTCTTCGCCGAGTTTCCTCCCCTGCTTGAAAGTATGGCTCCTCAAGGAGCCGTGGAGAAGATTACTCCAGTTCCGGATGCGTTCGTTCCTTTGATAAAGCTCGAATTATCCGGTATCAGTATCGACTTGATTTTCGCCCGCCTGATTGTACCATCAATTCCTCTAAATCTTGACTTGAAGAATAATGACTATCTAAGAGGCCTCGATGAAAAGGAGGTACGGTCGCTCAATGGAACTCGTGTAACGGACGAGATACTTGAGTTAGTGCCGCAGCAGAAGACGTTCCGCCTTGCGTTGCGTGCAATCAAGCTGTGGGCTCAACGTAGGCGTCTTTTCGGAGCGGATACAGAACCCCTAACTGACGTTGTGAATAGGACGGGCCATCTACTCTAATATTGTTGGATTTCCAGGTGGTGTCGCTTGGGCTATGCTAGTAGCACGAGTGTGCCAGCTATATCCCCAAGCGACAGGCTCCGTGATTGTGGGCAAATTCTTCCGGATTATGAACAAATGGGCTTGGCCTCAGCCGGTGTTGCTGAAACCAATTGAAGATGGTCCTCTGCAGATGAAAGTGTGGAATCCTAAGGTAAGCGCGCGCTAAACGCCTTTTCGGGCCCCGCTGATAATGAACCGAAGATCTATCACGGTGACCGGTTTCACTTGATGCCTATCATTACGCCGGCATATCCGTCCATGTGTGCAACGCACAACATTTCAATGTCTACCAAAGCTGTTATCCTCCGGGAACTTCAGCGCGGTGGCGATATCGTGGACAAGATCTGGGCCAAGCAGGCAACGTGGAATGATCTTTTCAAGAAACACTCTTTTTTCACAAGTGATTACAAATATTATCTTGGGGTTACTGCCTCCAGTAGAACAAAGGAAGCAGAGTCAGTTTGGTCCGGTCTCGTCGAGTCCAAGGTTAGACACTTAGTCGGAGCATTGGATCGAAAGCCTACTATCGCAATCGCTCATCCATTCCCCAAAGGATTTGAGCGGATCCATATTGTCAACAACGAGGAAGAGGCCGAGGCTGTCAAGAATGGCTCCCTTAAATACCAGGATAAGGGCACCGAAACAGAGACAACCGACGAGATCAAAGACGCCGCTCACCAGGCTGCAGCTCAGAGTGGAAGAGAAGACACCGACGTTCCCGGTACGGCAAACAACACTGCTGCTGATGGTCGGATAATCTATACAACAACTTATTATATTGGTCTGGAGTTAAAGCCGGTCGAACCAGGTATGAGTGCCGCATTCTCTTACCGAACCCACTGACTTTCCACAGGAGCGTCCCGGTCTTTGGATATCTCTTCAGATGCACAATTCTTCAAGTCCATGTGTACGTCATGGCCTGGGTATCAGCCAGGCATCAATGATCTCTCCATTACTCATGTTCGCAAGTGAGTTCGATTCCAACTTTCTCCCTCGGATCAACATCTAAGTTTTCTCATAGTTACGATTTGCCCGAGGACCTCTTCCAAGAGGGCGAGGCTCGACCCACTCGACCCAAGAAGAAGGTCGTTAAGAAAGTGCCAGCAGGCGGACAGAAACGAAGCTTCGATTCCGTGGACGTAAGTGCATACATCAAGACATACCTTGCCACGGTGTCTACCGTGCACGTCTTCTTTACTAAATCCAGGCTGCCGCGTTTCGCATGGTGTCCGTGGGGTTCTAACTTTAGTTATAACTAATGTCAACCTTGCTTCTAGGATCCTTCAAACCCCGCTGCAAAACGGCAAGTTACCGATGGATATGCAACTGCCACCGCACAGCCTGCTTGAACGCAGTTCTCACTCAGAAAGCATAGTACACGAATACAAGCACGTCGGGGCAGGTCCCCATAAGGTCGTGAGAAAACATCACGGCATCATATACTCTGAATCTAGGGTGAAACATAATGGAAGCCAGCCCGCGCTAATTCTGACTACAAAGAACACAGTGACCTAGTGACTCGCCTGATGTCAGAAGCTGTACAAGGTTGGTGTATCATCCCTATTTCCATCGTCTCTCTTTAGACGAGCTGTTGTGAAACCCTCCTTTCGTTCTTCTAAACATCAACCGAACCGGCTATGGTAGGCACAGACCACTCCCTATCAGCCGCAAAGGCGTGTTTGCTTTAAGTTGATGAGTTTTGATATCACGGGACAATTACTTGCATATTCTAGATTGGGCGTTATCTGGCAGGTTATTTACCCCCTGTACGTACAGTGTCGTTTTGCTTTTCATTTGCAGGTGCCTCGCAGTTAGGTCTAAATAGTCCAATAAAGCAGAGATTCTCGTGGCCTACGGGTCACTCTATCAACCACGCCCAAGAATTTCTATAGTAGTACTCCTTAGCAAGCCGTTCCACGTAAGATTCTGCCCATCAGTTCTGGCTTTATTATCCTTACATACAACAGATGGGGCATTAAAACAATGCCTATCTTCAGCTCCTTACTTCGATCAGCTAGTCCCGCTTGTCTACTCAGCTCCAAGCCTCAACCAATTCATACAGCGTAGATTCACCTCCCACATTCCCCGGAAAGACCACAAATGGCACGCCCTGATGTCGAGAAGTCTCCTCGTAGCACCTCCAAAGCGGCACGCCTGCCGCAGCCTGCCCAACAATCAAAGCCCGTTTCATCCGGAGACCTTTTGTAGCTGCGTCGGAGGATGTGATACCGCCCTATTTTCCGAATCCCGTGTAAGTTTCCTTCATTATTTTGGAGTGGAGAATCAATACCTTAGCAATAACATATCTCGGACGCACTTCAATGCCCTCCAGGACACCAACCAATGCCTCCGCGACTCTCGACCCGATCTTCAGCGACGATATCTCATCGTCACCTTTCACAAGCGTCCGACTCGTCATGACAAGCGTGTCCTTCCCGGCATTTAGAAAACTCTCTGTTTGCGTGATGACACTCTGAATCACTTCTGCCGCCTTCTCCTTCGACTCAATGAGATCTTCAACCCGCATTTCGATTACGGAGAGAAGATCGCCACGACGCTCAATGAGGACTTTGAGCTGCGCGGTTGTCTTGGGCACATAGGAGCCTGCGAGAACGAGTCCACCTGTTTGCCGGGGGCTAGGGAGTTGCAGTTCCGCTTTTGTGATGGGAGGTCTGTAAGGGATGCCGAGGCGCGTTGAGACGAATGCGGCACCAGTGCGGTAGATGTACCGAGGGCCTTTTGCTTCGGCTTCACCATTACCTACATCAGCACGTCTTCGACCCAAGTGAAAAACAAGAAAAGATGCGGCGAAGACGTACCAAGTAACAACCCCATAACAAAGACATGCATATCCGACTCGGCTGCCGCATTGGCAATCACTATACCACCAGCAGGAAAGCTCAATAGGCGATCTCTTACGCCCTCCGGCCCACCACTCCGGATATCATTTAGTGTCACAGAATGGATTTGTTCTGCGGTAAACCGACCAGGCGCCTTCTCGAGGACATAGTCCCGCAGATTGGAGCTCTTATAGCCGAACGTTGCGTCACGAGCAAATTGTGTTTGTCCTGCCGGGACTAAGTCTTCACCTTCGAGGACGTAGTGCACGTCATTGATTGTATACCGCCCCCCTTGGAAGAAGAACGGTGCTAGAACCCATGTTGGCGCAATTGCATTCCCATCCGAGACGGAGTGAAAAACACTCTGCGCAACATCAACCTCCAACGGAAAATGCCCTCTTAGCGTACTATCACCCCTAAGGACGATATCTAGATTATCTCTGCTTAGACCTGTCTCCAACGCAGCGGTAAGGACATTCTGGCATATTTCACGGATGAGAAGTTCCGCTTCGTCGGGAGGAAGCGCGCGCGAGTTCGTCAAAATAAAGAAGCCGGCTGAATTGGTGCGGAATTCGGCAACAAGGGTGCGGATATCCCAGACTGTCAAGACTGAGATGTCGTGGCAGGTTTGAGTGCCTGTTGGGTCATCGTCGAGGACGACTAGGCGGCGTGGGTGGGTGGATGTGGAGAAAAGGTAGGTGGCTATTTGGGAGAGGGTATCGGAAGGGTACTCTGGGGGTAGGGTGGTGAGGGTTTGAGTAAGAGGAAGGCGTGGGTATGTAGCCATGATAGACTGTACTTTCTTCAGAATTGATTGAGGAGAAATGGACGTTGAGGAGATGGACGTTGTGTTTGTATATAGATGGGGGATCGGACAGCTCTGCGGGGTTGATCGGAGTTTTGTCCGAAAAGTACAGAGAGCAACCAAATAGTTCATTTACAATGTCAAAGACACTCGATTCCTCTCATGCCAATCAGGTTTTGAATCTTGTAAGAACACCAGGAGCGCCAGGACATGTGCGAAAATATGTATGATGCAAAGGGGTCGTGAATGTGATAGGGAGCAGCAGATGCAAAGGACAGGAAGTCAACCACTCGCAAACAAATGAACAAGCGACAAACAAATGAATGGCTGTATAGATCCAAGTTCGTAAAACATTTGGAGGAAGACAATTGCCCAGTGTCGCCGTTGCATGAAACCAATAACCAAAACCGCCGTCAGTATATCATGAGTCCGGTGCACAGAGAGACAGAAGGATTAGCAGTGGATATACGTATCGAAACAGACAAAAAGAAAGAGGGAGAAAACTCAACCAACCACGCTGCGAAAGCTGAGAGCTTCGAGAAACCCGCCAAGGTCATCCTTCTGTACCTCGACCACGCAATGCTCGAAGCTGTCGATGCGGACCCGGGTGTTGGTCTCCTGTACGACTTCCTGGAAGGCGATGCCGAATCTGTTGCGCAAGAGGTGCTTACCCCCGCGCATGTCTTGCTCATCCTCGGAGTCTGATTCAGACTCGGATGATGATGATGATGATTCTTCGGATTCCTCCTCTTCATCTCCTTCGCCATCATCCGCCCTAGCAGCTCGCTCCGCGGCACGTTTTGCCTTTGCTTCTTCTTTCTCTTTCCGCTTCTTCTCTTTTATTTCTCTCCTTTTCCGGCGTTCTTCGCGACGCTTGTGCATGGCAGCGAAATCAATAACGCCGCCTCCGCCGCCGGTACCGACGACAACGTAGAGACCCCGATCTTCGTCGAGTCCAGCAAGCACGAGCGGAGTGCCCGCCGCTCGCCTTTTTCCGATCTTTATAGTATCGCCCCGGTCTCGTTCTTGTACGCGGATGGCTTCAGCAACCCACAATGCCAGCTTAGTCAATGCCCCTGGGTTCGTGAAAAGTTTAACATCAGGACCGTCCTTCACAACGGCAATGCGGAAGGCCCGTAGATGTCGAATTTGATGTTTTGACAAGAGTGATGTGCCGGTGCGGAGGATCGCTCGGTGCAAATGCTGGGCAAGGGGAAGCGCTTCCATGAGAAGTGTGGGCGATTCTGACGTTAAAGACAGCGCATCATACGCCGTCCAAAACCGGGGAAGGAGATTCGCCGGATCAGCATTCGCTTCTTCAGAGCCTGAACTACCTTCTATCCTCCTTACTCGGGGTATGCGCTTAGTGTCCCACGCTTCCGGGACTTCTTCAGGCCCAACCTCTAGGATTGCGCCTACTATAACGCCTACATCAGTAGCCGAGAGACAGGCCTTCCAGCCCCAACACCGTACAAAGCCCCAGCCTTCCCGTGAAACGGCATGCCCAGGTGCTTCTGGAGGTACCAGTCCGTCTAACCCGTACATTGGTGCATACTTAAGCAATCGTTGCCGTAGGACTCGCTTCAGTTCCATGTCCATATGCGTGTAGTTTTGATGACATTGCGTCAGGCTGATTCCCATCTTTGCCAGAAGCTTATGCAATCGCTTCCGCCCATTCTCCGTCCATACATGTAGCCTAGAGGCCAAATATGGGCTGTGCAGCATGCTCTCATATAGAGACCAGTGTCGAACGAGGATGAAGCGAGGCTCAGGAGACAGTCGGATAGACTTGTCGGTGGGTGATCGAGCAGTAGTAGGAATGACGCCGGCGATCTCTCCTCGTATATCGCCGTTAGGATCCGGTGGGTTCAATCGATGGACTTCGTCGCGTAATATTTGCCGTATTCGCTCTCCCCGCACCCCACCCCATCCCGCTAGCCCTCCAGACTCCGATGAGCTCGAGACACCCACGCCAGACATAGTGCGGCCGCTAAGTTCCAAGCTACAGACCCCGACAATGGCCAGCCAAAGGAGATCGTTGTCTTCGCGGCCCAATTCTGATGCAAGGGAGTACATGAGGGAGGATATAGGTTCGGAGTAGGAAGTTCCAGACGAATAGTACTGGTGTAAGATATTTTCGTGTTTGTGCTTCAGTCGGAGCAACCGTCGTCTTAACGAGCGCGCAGACGGCTCTTTTGGCTGCGAGGGGGAAGGGGAATCCGATGCGGGCGTAACAGAGCGCGATGAGTTAGAGGAATCATGTCTAGTGCGCGCTCGCGTCCGCGTCGGCGATGAAGCTATGGATGACCCCTAGGCCAATATCAGCAATCAACGAGTATAGCAATCAAGGTGATAACCTACAGAATTACTCCGCCTCCGCTGTCGAGGCGGCCCATCATCCTCATCGAACTCCTCGTCCTCATCATCCTCTCGGGACCAGGACTTGCGCTTCTTTGAGTCGGAGCTCGACGGCGGCTCATCATCCTCGTCTTCATCGTCGCCATCATCATCCACCTCCGGCATCTCCAACAATGCACAATAAGCCTCTCTCTCTTTCTCCATCTCCTCCTCGATATCCCCATCATCATAAACAACAACTCCGCCCTTTCCGCTCCCAAACTTATACGAGGCAGTAATACATCCCTTATCCACACCGGGCGTCCTCCGCGCGGAGTCTTGCTGCTGCGTCCCCCCTCCGCCGCCGCCGAAAACATTCGCCAGATTCCACGGCCGCCTCGCGTCAAACACCCAAACCTCCACGCCACCCATATCGTCCGCCCCTTCCTGATCTTCCCCCCCATTGAGCCCTAATATCTCAGCGAGATCCACGAGCCCGCCAACACCTAGACAAACAACCACGCCTCCACTGCCTCCATTGCTTGTCTGCATTGGCCGGACCAGCTCCTCGCCCGCCCGCGCGAGATCGCCATACCCAGCTACAGGGTGGATCTTGTGTGGTATATAGTCGCGTTTCAGGAGGGCGGTTAGGATACGGCACGCGCAGAGGGCGTCGGGCTCGAGGGCTGCGAGAATCAACACGGGTGGGGAGAGAGGGTGATGTGAGCGGAGGAGCTGGAGGTAAAGGTGGGATATTAGGTGGCGCGGGAGATACATGGCCGATCTGTCCGTCAGGTAATCTGTTTATTTCTTCGTCCAGGTCACAGCCAATTGCGTGGATATTGTTGGTGCTAGTATATTAACGCGTCGAGAGGACATTTATAAGAATGGCGTGGTAGGTCATAGAGAAGAGAAAGGAGAGTAATTTCTAGATATTGACTGGGACCTCGCGAGGCCCTATAGATTGAATGGAGGAAAGGCAAAGCAAGCGGACCTGGATGTAGAGGGCGGAGGTTGCTTTTGGTGGCTCGGTTTACTGTACGGGAAGCCCAATTTGGTCGCGCAGATAGACGCGTTCAGGGCGCGCTGCACGTGCGGAGTCCGGCGCCAAGCCTTCTTCAAAGTTGACTTAGTGACAGCAAGGTAAGGTTTGCGATTCCATTCTCCTTATATGTCGCTGTTTCATCTTGAATGTTTTGAAAAATTTCCTGATGAGATAGAAAAAACGAGGGTATTACTAGAATGTCTCTAAACGTCTTCTAGCCGGGCGCGCAAATGCCAGGTGATACATAGGTATGCTGTACAGGGTAGAAGTCCTGAAAAATGGGCTAGAAATGATTATCCAAGAATCCATGAGACGAAACATAAGTCCAGGCGGTTCAGGCCATGGTCTTGCCTAAGGTAGCCCCGGTGAACCAGACGGCAGCACATGCTCCTAAGATTGACAGTCCTATCAAGCGCTTCTCCCAGGGAGTCTCGTCGGTCAATCTCGCAGGCCCGACGTTCCTTCTCTTTACTTCATATACAGGCAGACTTCTTGCTTCCTCCTGCTGCGATGTACTGTTGGCGACAGCATAGTCCTGGGAAAATGTCCGCCACTTCTCGACAAGCTGCGCAATCTCGATGAGGTCCTCCTTCAACGAACCTGGCTCATCAGCATCAGCCTTCTCAACTTCGACGCTCTGGACGTTCCCAAAAAAGTCAACCACAGTCCGAAGACGGCCCTCCTGCTCACCTCCAGGGAACAGGTCCCATCGCACCCCGGGGTTCGAGTGAATTTTCGTTTCATCATACGAGTCAAATAAGTCACCGAGCGTTTGCTTCGAATCCAGGCTCGTCACCCGACTCTCGAGGAACTCGAGCACGTAATAGGTCCAACGGTCAATCACCGCAACACCCACATCATTATCCGCATGGTGAGAGTAAGACGACTGATCTAGCTCACTGGACCCTGTCGCGATGATATTGGGCGAGTAAAAATGAGTGTACATCGTGTTCGCCTGGCAAGTGTCGATCATGAACAGCAGCTCATGGTAGCGCTTCTTCTCCCACATCTGACCGAACGCATTCGCCAGATCCCACGCGCCAATCTCCTCGGCGTCCTGGAACTTGAGAAACTGATCGCCCCCATGACCGGTCATATACACGAGCACATTGCTCCCGGCGTCCGATCCCAGACGTTTGCTGCGAGGAACGTCCTCGTCCAGTCGGTCAGTCAACAAACGGATGAAATTCTCTACTGTAACTTCATATCCCCGATAATCCACCTCGATATTATCACCGTATAGATCCACCGCACGGTCCGCGTTACTGTAAACCGTTCCGGGGAAGGCATTTCGAGGGTTGCAGGCCATGTCATCCGGAAGCATGAGGATAATCTGGGAGTCGGGGATCCCCAACCGCTTCACGGTTCGATAAAGAGAGAGGACATTTGCTAGATGGCGGTAGTTGAACCAAAAGCGAGAGGTTGCGACGAGGACAGCCCAGTTGGACGTATGCTCCGCTGAGGCAAAGATCGCGAAAAGGAGGGATAGGAGGAAAGGGAGGGCTTGGAGCCCAAAGTACGGAGACATGGCGAGAGACGAAATCAAATCATAATAGGGAGAGAAAAAGAATGGAGGATGAGATCGCAACCCTCAACCGCGGCTGGCTAACTTGCACTGCGCACTGTTGATCCCGCTTCCATCATAGAATCAAGAAAGAACTGTGGTTGTTGTAAGCTGTGTGGGGAAAAGGTGGCTGTTCTGGGGCTGTCAAAGCGGATTATTAATGAAGATCAGTGACAAGCCACAGTCCCCGATTTCATAGTCTATAAAACCTAAAGAGACAACAAAGATACTGAGCATTATTTCATCAGCAGTACGAAGGTGCAGTTTATTGCCTCTTCACTAAGCATACAGGTGCAGTCTAATATTTTCTTTTTTTCTTGAATAATCCACGTTCCTGCCTCAAATCTTCATTCCGCAAGCAATGGGCAACCCAGCAAAGAAAACCTTAAGAACATTTGGAAGCTCTGAATACATAGATTCTACCGTGTCATAGCTCGCAACGAAAGCCTGCGATCGAATCAACAGCGATCAATCAGCTAGTAGCTCTGAGACCTTACAAATGGGTGCTCGGGGCTCTTTTGCAATAGTCTGTTCAAATATATGCTGTATGTCTGCTCCTTTAGTACGCGAACGGCAAAGCGGTTAAGCAAACGGATTTCGGAAAGTCTCAGTTTATTATCTATTTCATTCAGATTCAGGTCAATAAGACCTCGTCCTTTTAGTTTCTCTAACGAAAAGGAACTTCTCTCCAGAGCGTCTTCGGAGTTCTTCGAGGAGTCTCATCCGATTGCGGCCGGATAGTGCTTTATGCCATCCAGCCTCAAGTCACTTAGAGGTAGCTCACTGGTGAATTAATAGCTCCAGAAGAGTACACCATCGCGCACCTCAGGCAGCGCATTCAAGATCTGCAAACCCGGGTTAACCTAGTTCCCATTCTCATTGAACGTCGGCAGCACAACTTTGCTCTAACCGCGAATTTTCAGATTATCCCTTCTGGTCGAGATTCATCCGGGTGGACGACAGTGAGATTAGACGCCGATGATATTATTGAATGGTACTTCATTGAGCTATACTGCTGGCTCCGTCCAGGGAAGCTGGATTTAACCCAACCTTCGATATCCCCTGTGAGAGGTCTATCGTTCGCGGCGTCGTCCGTCAAAATACCGTCGGTTCAGTATTGGGAGACAGGTACTTCCTTTGTTTATGCGCCTTGACTGCTGAAACCCGCTTTGTGGATTCAGCTCCAGTCTTGTGGTTGAGCACAGCATCCCAATAAATTTCAATATCGAAGTCCCTCACGCGAGAGACGAAGCTTTGCAAACCTTCTCTGAACCTCCATTTCGTCACTGGTGTTCCTTCTGGTCACACGACTAGGTTGTAGAGGTCGTAAAGGCATTTCAATTGCCAGATGGCGTCGCAGTCTTCACCCAGTGGGTACCCAAGTGTTATTGGCACCTATCGCCTTCATTGCAGGCAGCTCTCGCTGCCGCCGGCGCCAATTTTGTCTTCCGGTATATGTCATTCCAAAGGCTTGAAACATGAGTTGTCCGGGGCCTTCCATCAGGGGAGCTTATGAAGACTTTCAAACATCGTCTGCTTTTAGAGTTATCTTTTAGTGACCGGAAACAGAATGTGGTCTCAGGTTATGGCTTCTAGAATTCGAAAGACGACTTACCGTCGAACTCTCGCCACAGCTGCTTTTTCTTCCTTCGGGAATAATTACTACACAAGAGATGGGAGAACACTCGCGAGGCGAATAAGACCGATGCTGCCCCATACAATAGATCAGTAAACCCATGCTCTCTAGGTGTGTTAGTGATTATAAGCTGAGGAAATGGCAATATCCTTGGGATATCAGCCATAATCCCGCGCAATGCGTCAAAATGTGCCTCGTACGTGCATGCATTAAAAGTCACAATTTGACTGCGATCGACGGCTGATAAGGATGCCGAATAACAGTGCTAGGATCAAGCTCAAGGGTGTCCAGGGATTGTGACAAGGTTATTTGCTCCCGAAGCCTTCGAGAAGATTGCCATGTGTCCAGTGTACAGAGTATAGTTCGGAAGTGAGAGATCTGGTACGCCAATCAGCTGCCCTCAGCTAGCTATCCGTGTTTCAATGCCTGACGGCCTAAGGCTCTCTCCACATCAATAGCTGGCAATGACGCAGGGATCCATGACGGCGATCCTCTCGACTGCCAGGCGCCCAGGTGTTTAGCACAGACTCCTGTACAAAGTAACTTACTTAGGTAGCATGAATCAGCGCAGTTGGAGACCGGCCAACAATCCTCCGAGCTTGTGCCGCGCCGATTATATCTGCCGGCGCGTTCCAGCAGTCTGTCAATGGGAAATAGAACCAATCCTGGTTTCTGGTTCTTGTTCAGCTTCAGATAAATTTGGATAATGATGATGAAGATGATGATGTAACTTGCCTAATCACTCTTCTTGAAACCTACAGAGTAGAATAGCAACGTAGTTGACCGGGTAATCGGAGTTTAACAGCGGTGGGCCGGCCAAGCAGCGAAAAGTTTTCGGGTGCGTTCCCTAGCCCCCGGCCACGGCCAGGTTGTCGCCATCCCTTCAACCTCCAGCCTCTTCCCGCGGTCTTCAATTTCTTTTCTCCCATCCTACGCAAGGCCTCTCAAATTGCCTACGCTCAATTCGTCTCCACTCTTCTCTTTCTCATCCCTCGTTTCGTTTTTCTCTTTTCTTCCTTCTCTCTTGTGTATCACACATCACATACATCTTTCATAATGGCCGCTAAGATTGATGCTCCCGCTGCTGCCCCTGCTCCCCAGCTCTCTGGGCTTCAGCTCTACTCCAGATTCGCCTTCGCTGGTGCTGTCTGCTGCTCCATCACCCACGGTGCTCTCACTCCCGTCGATGTGTAAGTCGCTCTCATTGCGCCTGTTTGCCTCTGCCCTGCGAATGCGCGCTTTCCGGGACGATCCGCCGCCTGTGCATTAAATTGAGCGCTGACATACTGCTTCTTCGCGCCTTACAGCGTCAAGACCAGAATCCAGCTTGACCCCGTCACATACAACCGTGGTATGATCGGTGGCTTCCGCCAGGTCATTGCCAACGAGGGTGCTGGCGCTCTCCTTACCGGTTTCGGTCCTACCGCTGCCGGTTACTTCCTCCAGGGTGCTTTCAAGTTCGGTGGTTACGAGTTCTTCAAGCAGCAATGGATCAACCAGCTCGGCTATGAGTCTGCCTCCAAGAACCGTACTGCCATCTACCTCGCCTCTTCCGCTACCGCTGAATTCTTCGCCGATATTGCCCTCTGCCCTCTGGAAGCTACCCGTATCCGTCTTGTCTCTCAGCCTGAATTCGCTAGCGGTCTCATGAGCGGTTTCTCCAAAATCCTCAAGAACGAGGGTGTCGGTGCTTTCTACTCTGGTTTCGGTCCCATCCTCTTCAAGCAGTAAGTACCCGAGCAGCGCTATAGGCATTTCATCTTTGCTAACTCAAATGCTTCAGGGTCCCCTACACCATGGCCAAGTTCGTCGCTTTCGAGAAGTTCTCTGAGGCTATCTACAGCGTTGTTGACAAGAACACCCTCTCTGATGGTGGCAAGACTGTTGTCAACCTTGGTTCTGGTCTCCTTGCTGGTTTCGCCGCTGCCATCGTCTCCCAACCCGCCGACACCATGCTGAGCAAGATCAACAAGACCCAGGGTCTTCCTGGTGAGGGTACTACCACCCGCCTCATCAAGATCGCCAAGGAGCTTGGTTTCAAGGGTTCCTTCTCTGGCATCGGTGCTCGTCTCTTCATGGTAAGCCCAGCCTCATAGAATACACGTTTCCATTCTGCTAACACAACCCCCAGATTGGTACCATCACTGCCGGTCAGTTTGCCATCTACGGAGACATCAAGCGTGTGCTCGGTGCCACCGGTGGTGTTGAGATTGCTCCCTCCAAATAGACGCGAGTGGGATTGTGATTGTTTTGGTGTATTATATTGCGCACTAGATTTGCCTTATACATTGTTCTAGTAGATTTTTCACTGAAAAGTCTTTTAACGACCATTCTATATTAGAATATATTACCTTGCCAGATGACTTCATTTCTCTAAATCCGAGTACCACGAAATTTCCTTTGATATTGTATGTATTATGGTCAGATCACGGGCCGAGAAAATAAGGAACAAAATTCTGCATGCTTAATTGAGCTCGAGTTCATAAGACTCGTAGCCTTGGTATATCATCTTGTTGCTACCGGCATCAGCGGAATGAAAGACCCAATACTGCTTTGGTAAGGGTCCTTCCAGTGACCAGCCAAGACACATATACAAGTCTCAAATATCAAATATTGCTTCGGTCTGCAGCAACTACAGAATTGCAAGTGAGGGAGGTACGCTTACTGTCGGAACATCTGGATTACAACTGACTCATTGCTAGCATAACAGTCTGGACAGACGTCGAAATACAAAACAACCGCACTTCCTGACCAAGGACAGTTTGCTTATTATCCCTACCATATATGATAAAAGGGAAGGTACCTCAACACATTATTGCATATACAAACTCCTGGGTTGGCGAATGGCGTAGCCCAACAGTGACTCTGGAAGCTCAATATCTCAGAGATAAGGTTGAGAAGTGCTAACAGCGATTCCACAGACTACCGGAATAGTCACCAAAATAGTAGGTTTCTGTAAGTCGCCAGATTCCATGTGATGAAGATAAACAGATGTCTTTGTCGGCGGCCGAATGTGTAGACTCGACGTTTGTGTTTTGTTAACCGATTCCGCTGCAGGATGGGGACGTAAGAGAGCCAATTGAGTTTGGTCATCAATGCCTTTATATGGGAGATGTGGTATTGGAAGCCTTTCGAGAGTGGGAAAGTCCAACTAGTAGAAAGGATTCACCATGTTTCTAGAACAAGAAGTACTTACGAAGTGTAGGCCAGCCATGAGCCCTAATTACCTCGAGGGTTGCCTCTCCAGCCCTTGCGGTGATTATCTTTCATCTGATGATTATTTTCCATCATGGCGATATCCCCGGGATCGAAAAATACTGCAAACTGTGGATTCGATTCTCGATAACAGATGTATTACGTGCCTCGGCGACGCAAGGTGTCACCGTCAAATGAGGAACTGGTCGTCCCAGAGGTATATTGCACACAGCTTGGACGCTTGGGAGTACCACTTGGCCCTCTCTCATCTTTAATCAACTTGCTTCGTTTCGTTATATTATTGTAGTTTCGTTATTGGAAAGTTTTGACAAGCTTCGAAAGACCTTGAAACGGACAATGGAGGCTTGAAGGCAGGAATCCGCTATCTCTCTCTAGACTCTGCCAATGCCATCAAGCACAAGCAAGGGCCGGGGTCCATATGGGTGAGCTGGAAAAATACCGTGTTTCGGGCCTGAGGAGACTGTCTGATTATGGTAAAGTAAGCGGACGAGAGAAACGATGGGCTGAGCTTTTCATCATAATAGATGATACCCAGAGGACAAGGTAGTATTCCCTTGGTTGATTTCGCATTTAATCTGGGCTGGATAGTCGCCAGCTTATAATGTCTGATTAGTAACAATCTCGGCCAGTCTGTCACTGTATATGTTAATCCCACTCCAAGCTACACAAACATGACAAACCAAACAGTAATGATGTGCATTAGGCCTTACTGCCTAGATCCCGACTGACGTTGCACGAGGACTCGAGCCGGGCTCTTGAGTATGCCAGGAGGTAAGATCTATTTCAGAGCCCCCAGCTGAGCGCCACGTTTAAAAAAGGCCTCGGGAATGCAGTGTCTTACTGTCGGCCAGTGAGATGGATTGAACGTTGTTTGCTGCCACGATGGATCAACAACCTTTGCTGTTGATTAAAATATAGTGTGGCTGGCCTAGACATTGAAGATCCAGCTGGGCCTCCTCTTCCTTTCAGCAGCTCAGCTCTCCTTCTGATCCTTCAACACCATCTCCTAGACATCGCTTTGCTTTTCGAAACTGGTCTTCTTTTGGCTAGTATTTTTGCCGGACATATTGATGATTAATTTCTAAGCCTTTCTTGTCCTGCGCCCGCGAATTCCATTCGCTCATTTGCGGTCGCGTTCTTCGTATTTAGACCCATCTCTAATTATCCAGCCCATCCGTGCACAGAGGCTGTTACTGTCGATCAATATCTGACACCGTGGGGACACTGAGCAAGACATCGTTTCCCCAACATTTTCTGCTTGAGTGCTCGTCCGACCCATCATGACGACAGTTTCTCATTATCATGAGATTGGCTCACCAGGTCAGCCAGCCAGGCAACCACCAGGGCAAGGCTCATCTTGGAGATTTCTGGCTTTAGCGTCTTCTTACTCTGCACTTGTTGGGTATACAACGAACCCCCTGTGCTTGTCAAGTCACAGTTCACTGACAAACCCCATTGCTAAGGTTCCTGGTAATGCCCCTGGCCTTCGGAGACGCAGAGAACTCGGACACTGCTCATGTCAACAAGACGGCCACGGTAGTTGTCGCGTCTGTCCTGATCGGACTTGCTTACTCGTCTTCACTCGTCCTATTCCTGTTTCACTTCGATGAGCGAATGCTCCTGATTCAGTCGTTACTTGTGTACGTTTGCCTATCCGGTGACCAACTACGTGCGGGACAATGCTCATGATGTACTAATTTGACTATTCACATAGCCCTGGCGTGACATGTAATGCTTTGGCGTTATTCAACGTCCTTATCAATATCCTCTTTCGGAACTTACTTCCTCTGCATCTCTTGGAAATCCTGAGCCTAAGTCTCTCGATTGCGGCTGCATTTATGTATGCCCTTGGCGCGCTCTGGCTTTACTCACGCGAAGTCAACGGAGCGATTGCCGGGGACTCAAATGGTGGAACAATCCTTTTGACAGACGAGGAGATGCAGCGACAGCAACTACAGCGTCTTTTGGAGCAGAACTCCTCGAGAAAATCATGGAGTCCGAGGGCGGTACAGAAGACCTATCGGGTCAACCACCCTGACCGTGTCAACTCGTTCCTACCTCCGTCACATGAGGAAGGAGGATATTGGAGCTGAACGGTCACGGAGGCTATGCACGACGTAACGGTTGAGATGAGCCGGGCGTTGAGACCTTGCTGATCAGTTCTACGAACACGAGGGTATATATTCGCCTGCGAGAAAGCAGAATGACTTGCTATGACACGCCTATATTTATATATTGGAGCCATCCTCACGACGAAGAGAGAGGTAATACCCTGATTACTAATGAAAGACAAATCCTGTGTATTTCACATGTTATGTGCTGCGTCTGAGCGTTTAGTTTGCTTTTTGCAGTTGACCAAGATACCTAGAATAGCATCATTGTTCTTCCATTTAATCCATTACTAAGGTTATCCTCTCTGCCCTTTTCTGGCATCATTTCCGGTCGAGACTTAAATATAACTCGGCTCAAAAAGCACCTCGGCTATTACCGTAATGGGGCTAGCCGTGGGTCAAGCAGCGCGTGAAGGCATCTTCGGCATCTCTGAGGATCTCAGGATTTCTCTCTAAAAAACTGTCCGATAATCTTTAGAACTCACTTGATGCTATACCAGTCCCTTGCGACATTATATTTACTGCTGTAACCGAAGATGCCAAAACGGGTGACGCTTTTCGAACCTCCGCAGCTGGACCCCTCGAAGGCGCAAATCGAAAACGTGCTGGAGCTAACGCCGGTGCTTGACATTGGACCTGTCAGTCATCATAACTCCCTGTCCTACCCTGTCCCTCACACCTTCTAACTATGCGGTTTTCGTCATAACCAACAGGATGTCTTCACAAATACCCGTCCTCTCTGGCATCCTCCCGGTGCCCGAGGAATCTACGGCGGCGCCGCCATCGCCCAGTGTTTGTCAGCCGCAATGCGGACCGTCCCTGCCGACTTCGCAGTCCACAGCATGCACTGCTACTTTGTCCTTGCCGGCGATTCTGAGATCCCAATCCTCTACCACGTCGAACGAGTCCGCGATGGAAGAAGTTTTATCACACGAACGGTCCAGGCAAGGCAGCGCGGCCGGCCCATCTTTACAACCACCCTGAGTTTCAGCAAAGCAAACACCGGCGGGAAAAAGAAGCTCGAGCACGCTTCGTCAATGCCCTCTGCTCCCCCTCCGAGCTTACCGAAGTCTACTGAATCACGATTCAACCCGCATGGCGGCGGGCCGTTTGAATCAGTCCGTGATGAAATAGTTAATCGTGCCTCCAAACCCCAAGACAAAAGGGTCAGACGCTGGGTGCGTTGTAAAGGGAGGATCTCTGATGCTGGAGCCCAACACGCCCACTTGTCTGCTCTCGCATATATTACAGATAGCTTCTTTATCGGCACCGTCTCTCGGGTTCATGATATCCCGCGATTCTCATCCGCCGCAGAGCTGCAAAGGGCTTTAAAGGCTCTGAAGAACCCGTCCGATCTTGATGATGACGACATCGTGCGGGCCCTGAAAGAGCTCAAGGAGGAAGAGGCAGCGGATCTACAACGCCGGCTAGAGGGTGCTCTTAGTAAACTCGAGGAACGGAAGAAGAAGGAAGACCACAAGGAGATTGGGATGATGGTCAGCCTCGATCATTCAATTTACTTTCATAACCCGTGGAAATTCCGCGCAGATGAGTGGATGCTCACGGAGATGGAGAGTCCCTGGGCTGGTGAGGGGAGGGGCCTTGTCCTGCAGAAGATCTGGGCTAAAGATGGGACTTTGATCGCCACATGCACGCAGGAGGTATGTTTCCTTCTTTTCATTTAGCTTTGGATGGATGCGCATCCATGTGCTCTTCCGCTTCTGCAGTGTTCAGCTGGCTGATATTGAAACCTACAGGGGGTCGTGAGGCTGAAACAGGACGAGCCGGTTCGCGCAAAGATGTAGGAATGATGTAGGACTGTTTACTCATATTCACTTTACTTTGTTTCTTCTTTTTCGGTCTTCTTTTGACGTTTTACTCTTATACTTGACAAGGTGCAGGTCACAGTGCTGATTACTCAGCTGCCTTCGTTTTCTCCTTCCTGCATAGAGATATATTCCTATTGTTCACTCGGAAACATCGGCCATCGTACAGGTTTAGATTACTATATACGTACGAAAGCCTACTACTTCGCCGCACTTCAGCCGTCATATTTTACAAACTAAATGTTCTCTGAATATAAGTCGTAGAAGCCAGATCACGCAAATACCCTTCAGCAAGTCAATATCGCTTCGCCTCACGTCCATGCGTACTTCCTCATCCCACTCACCGAAGACAATCGCAGGCTAAACAATAGCAATGATTAAGTAAATGACATCTGAAAAGGCAGAACAATGCACGCAAGTTGAGATGCTTTTGGAATCAGAAAGCCGCCCGCCCAATTTTTGCAGACCCGAGAACAGAAACAAGGAAAGCAACTTGCAACCCCAGGGAAAATGCAAACAATGATGGAACGCCTTTTCCCGCTGCTTCCTCCCAGGCTCCCACCCTTCCTCACGCCTTCCTTCCATCTCCCTAACGTGAACTCACTCAGACCTCCATTTTCTCGCCTTTCTTCTCCTGCTGCTGCTGCCATCTCTGTTGGTGGCGTCTCTTTTCACAGAACTCAAGAGCTTTTGCTCCCCAGATCTCCCTGCCCTTATATTCACCCACATGTTCCGGCCAGCTCTTCACCTCTCTCGCCAAGTTCTCCAGCTCCTGCATCGGGAGCTCATCAAGCGTCGTTAGAAACGTCTTGACTCCAAATACGATTGCGCCTGTCCGAGGGAGTCTGCGGAAAGTCTGCCGTTCACGCCGGACGACAATATCCTGCGGAGACGGATCTGGGTTGTCCTCGGATAATGTGGTGGGACGGTACAAGATCTCGAACAGGTTCTCGTCTGGTCGTTTCACTTCCACGAAGTAGTTGGATCGTTCCATGGGCGATTCAGGCGTGAGGCGGCAGAGAAACCTTGGTTCAAGATGTGTTAGTATAATGTTTGGGCCATCATTCCTTGTGGCTTGACTTACTTGCTAACTGAGTTGGCCACTTGCTGGTGCCATAATGGGACTGGATTATGCAGCTGGGAGATTGTCCATCCAATACGCTCTGCTACTGTCCAGCCCACAGGGAAGAGACTTGCGCTCGCAGCTCTGGAAGTCAATGTTAGTATGTTTTCTTCCCCCCCGTATCTCTGTGGCAATCTCAAGTCTCGGTGGTGCTCACTCACAGGTAATATTCTCCGTCTTCGTTCTTCATCAGGATGCTGAGATCCTCCATAGTCAATCTCACGGCGATTTCCAGAGGGTCCATCTGCTCGGTTCTTCCTCCGCCGAAGACAAATGTTTCGCCCGTAACCTTATTGTACACTGTCGTCTCCTCGCCGTGTCTCTTCATATCGAACATGTTCGAAAAGCGCTGCGTCAGAAATTCAACCACCTCCTCTAACGCCTCAAGGCACGCTTCGTACGACTCTGGTAGGCACTGAAGGACTTTTTGTTTCTCTCGCGCAAGCAATTGGCTTCTGACAACATGTTCATCTATATAGTTTTTGTCCAACGTAAGCCAATTCTCAACATCTAGCTTTCGGACATCCATCATGACCCGATACCTATCCCTCCCCTTAATGGGCTGGGCTGGATAAGGGGCCATTCGATTGATGTCATTGCAGCCGGAACTTTGTGCAATGCGTTTGGTAGCCGCAAGCCATGACGGGATGTCTTTCCTGAGCCTGAGAGCGAGGAAGGTAAGCAACAGGATTGCAAGACCAACTGATGCCAGCGTCTTCATTTCCTCCCTGCAGAAAATATGATAATACAGAGAAAGCCAAATGCAAAGAAATAAAAAGAAAAAGGAAGCAAAGCTCCAAGAAACTTCCAAGCTCTCTCACACTTCTTCAGAACTCCACAACTCAGACCTGGCCAGACGGAAAAAAGAAACTGTTCAACATGGCCAAACTTTCTCTCCTTCGATGAGGGCAATGGCTCCAATTATAATCGAACCCCCAGCCTTGGGCAAAGATCATCACTTGGGTCATACGATTAGCTATAGTTTGGACCTCAACATTCCGGATTCAGGGTGCCTGGTTGAACTCTGATACGCTCTACATTTCCCCGCAAAAGCCGCAATTCGCCGCCCCAAAAAAGAAAATGGACCTGACAGCATCCACATGATCGAGCAGAGTTTCTCAGCTTGTCAGGTCAATCGAGTTCCACCAGGCTTTTGGGGTTAATTGTAGGAGCCTTGGGGGGTTAGTTGCAGGATCTCCTAGGTTCTGGATTCTTAGTGGGCGGGATGTCCCAAACAGTGCCGCAGGTTCACTCTGGCCCTAGATCCGCAAAGCTACTGTAGCTAAGTCGTCACTACCGCTACAACCGTGCTATGGGTCGCAATGTTAACATGGGATGTACGAGGCTAACCTAATATAGTACTAATTATGGGGAAAGCAGCAGCCACTATGGAAGCAGCAATTCAAATCGTCAGGCGAGCTCTCACGTATCCGTCCGTGCGCACCGATTCATGACAGACCTCGTGAGCTGTGGCCAGGCTCGAGACACTAAATGAATTATTATTGAATTTTCCTGTCTCACAGGTTCCTGCGGTTCCGTTCCTGTGGAATACAAGCTCCTAACTCTGCTTTACTCCAATAATGACGCCTGAGACAAGGGGCAATACAGCGACATTATCAAGTCGATTGAATACTAAAGAAGTAAAAGGTGAGAGACAGTTGCTCACCGAATTACGAGAATTGAAAATAGCGCATCAGGGCAATTTTCGAGGCGTTCGTTTCATGACACCTGAACAATATTCACATTGAGATTTGCTGAAGATCATACATCATCTTACCCTTGTGCAACAGGAGCTCCCCCAGAGAGCGTGGGATGTTGCGTGGGCCAACCCAAACTGGGGCTTTGACGGTCACCAGCCTCAAAAGTAATACACCCGTCGTCAGACGGCACGAGAAGCACTCTGGTAGGTACGCGCCCCTTGCCACATACGGAGAACAGAAGACTGAGGAAAGACATCCTTCCTCCATCGCTCCATACGGAGGGCATTGATTTTCAAGCGTCCTGTGGGGATGCCTGATTATTCCGGGCCCAACAACTGGCCAGTACGGAGTCTCGGCGTTGCTGACACTATCGCGATCCGCAAAGAACTAAGTTCGTGGGGACGGTCTGGAGTCAAGACTGACGTACTATGAGGTGTCCTTGCAGGCGAGTGATGCTTTTTCACCGATTGCTTTGCACAGCCATGTTGCTCTCCTAATGCCGCATCAAACTAGAGAGATGCAACGCTATAAGTATCCAACGAATTAGCGAACAGAGCAGTAGGTAATGGGCCTGGTCTCGCACGTTCTATGGGGCCCTACAAACATATTGTGCCGAGGATTTACAATTGACTTTTACTCAGAGAAACAGAAGGTCGACAAGTCTGGTGAAGAATAATGAATCCGATGATCGACCCAGAATTCAGCTTTGCCAGTTTACATGTACTCGGCCCCCTACTAAGCCGCTTGGACCAGCTGGGGTTTTTGCGCTGCAACCGCCCCATATCCCGGAAGCGCGCTTGCCGCTGGATATTATGGAGAAGCGGATACAAAGCATGTCCGAATGACAATCAATCTCTTTCATGATCATTCTTTCGATCTGGCGGTGTCAGGATAGCATGATGGTTACCAGTTTTTTGGCGGCATATTTCTTTTTTTTGCTTGCTTTTTCCATGCCCGTTGTTTGCCGGTCTTTGCTCGGCTTTCTACACTATCCTTCCTGTCGGGCTCCTTTTCGAGTGTTTCCCGATTCCCGTGCCATGGAATCAGTCTGGATTAGCGTCTTTCCCTTTTTCCCGGAATCTTTAACGGGAAGCTTTGTCTTTGTTCAGCGCTTTCCACTATTTTTTGAAGTACTGAACTAGCCAGGCCCTTTTCGCCGATCTCTCATTCGTCGCTTCCATGATTCTCTTTCTCACCGTCGTTCCAGGCGCAAAGAGGCACAAATCCTCCGAGGAAGTATTTGCCCGGACTTGCCATCTGTCACGTTGCTTTTGGACAGCTAAACCTGTCAAGCCAATGGTCACGGGCACGACCACCTATGCCGAGGTGGATGGCTATTGGCAACAACCACGTCGGTGATTGAGACAATCGAGTATCTGTACATGGATCCAGGTCAAACTGAGCCGACATGACCCCGCGATTTAACTCACTCAACCCCTCAATGCGCACGGAACACACCTCTAGGTTCGATGTGATCGAGTAGGGCAGGGGGATTTACAGCTCTGCAGCCAAACGGCACTACTCCAGAGCACTGGCAGACACACGGGCTCTTTCTCATGTTGGGTTAGTTTGGCTTAAGCGGTGGTACGAGATATAACTCTCGAAGAGGCAAGCACCAGGCTGTCGTCCTTCGCCCGGCTTCGGAATCCAATCAGATCTGAGGGAGCTGAGCAAGGATCTCTCAGTGCACGGACGCGCCTCCTTGAGCTGATGCGAGGTGATGCAATTGCAAGGATTCTTCTCCGCATTTTCGACTCGAGCCTATGGGACTCTTGCACGACACGAGACAGTCGGCGGGAGGCTGTGGCTGTGCCCATCAATCGACAGGGGGTTCTTCCTCGAAAGTGGATGACCGGATATCTGCAGATTGAGGCCATGTGGAATGTGTCAGGCCGCTTTACTCTCCTTCCGCCTGGCTTGTGTCCATGAGGTCAGTGTGAGCCGATCGGAGTCACCGACCAGGTTTATGACGCATGTGCAATGGTAAGATAATACATCAAAGGTCTGAGGCGGCGAAAACTGTAAATATGGAGTAGAGTACAGAAGTATGGAATTCCTATACTAACCATATCCCATCGGCCTTACTGCGTCCCGAGCAGATGAGGGTGATGCTACATCATTACAGGCATGGGCTAGTAGTCCCTGGCTATAGCAGCACCAGCAGCACCATAACTATTTAATTTCAGGGGGAAAAAAAAGAAAAAGAAAAAGGCAACTCGCGATCTAAGACCAAGGTATTATAAACCAATTCGACTGCACCAAAGGAGCAACAAAAGCAAAATAGCAGTCTAAAACAAGGCTCTGGATCAAGATTATATTCCGTGATTTAGCCACTCAGAAGCTTTCATCAGGGCTGCAGAATGCTGTCTTTTCTTTTTCTTACTTTTCCCGCGATGCATCCATCATCTTTAATTGTTGGGGTGGAAATACAGCGATCACCGCAAGCCGTGTTTGTGGAAACCCTAGGAGTTTTGTAGTTACAGAGTGCTCAGTACTCCGGAGGTTTAAGACGGAGTGCAGGTGCTCTGCCTCGGTTGCCTTTCAATCTCAAGGCTAAGGTTACACGTAGATTACTATTCATTCGGCTTGCTGTGACGTACGCAGCTGCAACATCCATATACCAATCTATCCACTACACATTTGCCCATCCATGGACACGTCTATTGATCCATTTATACGACCAGATTTCCATCGATCGACCTTGATCTTGACAGCAGTCGATAGATCGGCTCACATTACTCCGTACGTTGAGCGGACCCCACTGATTTTTCTAAGTACAAAGTAAGTGACCATTCCGCATTGGTATATTTTACTTTCAGTAGATTCGTCAACCTATCTGCCTTTGTATCTATCAATGCATTGAACGGAGGACTCCCTAGGAACCGGATGAAGCAAACAAACCTAAAAGAAAGTGAATGATATCATAAGACAGTGATCATAGCTATGTAAAAGGTATAACAGTATGACGGTTAACCTGACTAGGTAGGCAAAGGTATCCAAAAAAGAAAAAGGGAAAAAAAAAAAGAAAAAAGAAAACTTAATCAACCCGCCAGCCAGGGATGGATTATAGCCGGCGGGAAAGATAGACGGGAAATATGAAATCAGAAGACCATCTTGAACCCCACCACTGATGGGAAGGTACGACAGACAGGAGAGAGCTAGAGCTTGGCTTGGCTTTGCTGAAGGAACTTGACATGGATTTCGAGATAAACAAACCAAAGGGGGATTCGTGAAAAAGGGGGGTGGTGGAAGAAAGAACAGATAAGAATGGTGCTCAGGAATGGTACCGCTGGTATCCAGAGGTTTAAGGTCTTAAATATAGCAAAACTTAAACGCCATCGGTGCGGTGTGGCTGACCTGAGAAACAAACTCGTGCACTGTATAGGGGATTTAGTCTTGAGTTATAACTGGGACAGTTGAATGCCATCTTCTGCGGTCTTCACCGCATCTTTCTTTCTTCGCCCATATGAGGGCGAAATGAAGAATACGAAATGAAGACATGACAAGGGGTCCCATGTGGAAATACCTCCTTTGTTTTGTTCGCTGATCCTGAAGCCTGATTTGTTTCTTGGGCATGGCTGGCTTATCTGAACTTTGCACGGCACCGTCCCATGACCTCACCCTGGCAGACCAGCTCCGCACTGAACTCACTCCCGTCAAGCGTGAGATAGATGTCAAAATATACACGGTAGAAGGTGCCCTGAGGGGTATCCATGCGCTCAAAGTCGGTTTCCAGATTCTTGCGCGACAGATCTGATGTCAGAGTCACGACCTCCTTGATACCTACAGCGATTGGCGTTAGAGCAACTTTCTACCTAGCAACCAGGGAGGAGAGCTGGGACTTACGTGGATCCTTTGTGTATTCGGGACAAACATCCTCGTCACAGGCGTACAAGATATCCTCATACATGAGGGTTGCTCCGGGGGCAACCTGGCGGAAAAAACTGACCTTGACCGGCTCGCCAATTTTGACCCTCTCGCCCTTCTGCACGAATATTTGCCGGGTGTACTTGCAACGGTCACGGCCGTCAAGACTGGGAACTCGGTACTGCTCGGGATGGTATCCTTCCTTGAAGGGCTGGAGAGTGGCCATCAGATAGTGCCGACGTGCAACACGGTGGGTGACCACTCGTTCTGTGATACCCGCTGTCACGGCGCCTTTGACAATTGCAGCCACAGAGTCCATAGGTCGGACGACCTTAGACTGATACTGTGGCGGTACGTGAAGCTTGATCTGCTGGAAGAGGTACTCGGACGCGCCGAATCCACCTACTACGAGCACGTTCTGCAACTCGGTTAGACTCCAGAATACTTATCCCGAGAAAACCGAGCACATACCTGCAAATTCCGGTTTTGCGCCTGTATGGCGATAATCTGGTTACGCACCAACTCGAGGATACGGTTGACAACGGGCTCGAAACACTGAAGAATTTCCTCATTTGTGAATGTCATGTATCCTTCCTCAATTCCCGCATCAGGGAAGTCCGCTTCAATGCCGACATCTACTGCCCATTTTTGGCCGTTGTTTCGGAAGTCGGCCTTGATTCTGTTCTCAAAATCCATAATACACTTGGCGTACACTTTCCCAGCTGTCCGAGACCCATCGGGCAGCTTCATCTTTCGAATCTTGGCGCGGAGAATATTGCTGAAGTTTCGGTTCAGGGCCGTAGAACCACATGAATCACCAGAACCAGCAGTACATTCAGCAACGCTGAATGGCTGTTCTTCTTCAACTTCGTACGCAATCAAATCTACCGTGCCACCACCGCAGTCAACAATCAAAATAGCATCGCCAACTTTGAGGTTCAGTAAGCCAGTTTTGGCGCAGAAGAGCGCAGCAGCTTCTGGTTCTGAGATCAATGTCAGGCGATTGTCGTTTTCGTCTCGCAAGAATCCAGCTTGCAGAGCCGCTGCACGAGTTGCTGCCTTGCCTGCATCGTTCCAGATTGCAGGCACCGTGATATAGTACTTTATGTTACGCTCTTCTCTCGTGAATACCTCACCAAGCGTTTTCTGTAACTGGGAGCGCATCGCCTGTCGTAACTTGAAGAGGTAGTCGGCCGCTACATCAATTTCCGATTTTCCTGGCGGCAGAGGCGGCAAGTTGATGGGGTCGATGTATGTGTTACCAGAAAGCATCAGCTGAAGCTTGAACCATTCAACCTTCTGCACCCCTTGCTTTGGATAGCCGGTGGGAGCCAGCGCATTGGCAATGTCTGGTCCCCAACCGACTACTTCTTGGTATTGGTCATAGTACAAGACAGTTGGGATCTAGTGCAGAAATCGAGAAGGTCAGTTTCATGGTTCAACATGATAGTTCCAGATTATCCTCTCCGGGGGGTGCCCTCGCCACAACTGCGGTGGGGGAGGGGGACCCACCTTTTGTTTGGTGTGAGTGCCAGCTCCAGGCCATTCGGTAATGATATCCTCTCGGGCCTCATTGTTCGTCGCGAAAGCAAATGCGACACCGGAGAATGTTGTGCCAAAATCAATTCCTACAATCAGCGAAGCCTTACTTCGCCCCGCGCCCTCGACTTCGTGGGCGGGGTTCCGAACACCGTAAGGAACTTGCGACGAGGGTAGCCCTCGCCCCATTACCGGCTGCTGCATACCGTAGACTGGCGGAGCGCCCAAGGTTTGTTGTCCTGGATAAGGCATGTTGGTGTTAAGTGGATGCGGTATCTGCTGCTGGCTGCCGGGAGGCATGGGGCTGGTCGGCCGACCAGCGACATTATTATAGGTGTAGCTGGGCGGCTGTCCCAGTTGATTCGGGTTATTCATCGGAAGACTGCTTGTGGAAGATGACGTGTGGCCGGAAGGGGGAGAACTGGCGGAGGTGGTCGAAAGGGCGGGAGCGGGATTAGACGCTGGGGGGGCAGGCTGCGGTGGCGGCGAGACAAGAGTTCGGGTCGAGGGTGTGTTGATGGACTGGACTGGAGATAAAGAGGAGATGCTACTCTGCTGTTGTTTGTTTCGCTTCCAGCTGAACGACTTGAATCGTGAGCTCATCAGGTCCATGTGAATGGCCAGAGCCGAAAGGATCGAAGAGAGAGACGAGGAAAGAGCGAAGAGAAGGAAGAAGAGGAGGGGAAGGTGATGAACGGAATAAAGCTGAAAAGAGCGACAGGGCTAGTGCGTGTGGAACTCGTATGGAAGGAGGCAGTGCCTGAGCACAGTCGCAGTGAATTGGTGTATTGTCAGATTATTATTGAGATGCAACGCTTAGAACAGACAGTAGTCAGTCAACTCAATCCAAATCGATTAAGTCTGGGCGAGAAGAGAAAGAACCAGGGAACTGAAACTACCGAACGAAGAGATGAGAGAGGAGAAGGCCGGGAGAGAAGGGCGAAGGGACCAAGAAGAATGTACCTTGTGCTGGGATTCTGCTTTGAGGCTGATGGGAATCGGAGGACTGGCGACTGGCGACTAACTAGAACAGCGCGCAGGAAGAGATAGCTGCTTATTAATACCAACCTATCTCGTCTAATAATGAGAAAGATACGGGCGCTTTTCCTGATTAAAGTGAAAGAAGATGGAATGCTGAGGGAGCTCAATGATGCTGCCAGATACGAGAGAACAAATGAGATTCGGAGTTCTTGCTCATTACAACAGAGCAATGGACAATCCCGCCACTGACAGCGATGACAACAACAACAACATCAACAACAACAGGAGCATAAACAGGTAATAGTCTTTCTGCTTTAAATGTTTTATACTCCAAAGATGAAAGTTATAACCGGAAGGTATTTAGAAGGCAACGGGAATGATAACTAGTCACAGCAGGCTCATTATGAAATTAAGTCGTAATGAAAGGTAACGTACAATACACATAGCACGGGGCAGCGCCCCATGGCACCAGCCCAACCGAGAGTTCGAGACTTGACAGAGCTGAATAGCGGCTAGATGTTCTACTGTTACCAACTCGCTGAGACTCCTTAGGATCAGAGTTCCGCTCGCGCTCGAAAGGTGATCGACTAAACAGAAAACAACGGAAAAAGGGCAGAGAGAGCTTCTGGTGGTCCCTATCTACAAATTCCCCAGCCACCAGGTGATGGCTGCTCCTGTTTCTATTCTCGTCGTTCCATCGTCGTTCCTGGCCAAAAACCCATGGAATGATGCCCTGCGGCCAAAGAAATCGCCCAAACCAGCCGCGCCCGCTGAGCCCTGCGCCGGCCAGAGCATCTCCGTGAATTGTGGGTTCCTTTGTTAGACTGCGGCTGAAGGCTGTAACGCCGATCGCGCGGGTACAGTGAATCATACATACGGTTACAGACATTTTTCTTACCACCCAGCAAGGCAGACTCGCCCGTTTCTATTTTTGTTTGATTGCTGACTCTGGATTGGAGGGGATCATTGTTTGTTCTGGATTGTATCAAGCTTAATCCTTCATCTTCCGTGCAATCCAATGTGATGGCCGGTATAAGGAGCGGAGCATGCTGTTGGGGTCCTGGATGTAGCCGCATTCTACCCTCTCCTCCACAGCCTCGATTTTTTCAAATTTAAACCCCATGCGTTGGATGAGAAGGAATACTTCTTCCTCGGTCAATTCAACGTTCCCTGGCTCTCCAATCCCCTGGTTATCAGCGCCATCGCTGCTGGAGCTCCCGCCTCCGCTGCGGGTACGCTGCTGACCGTCTTCGAAGTGCCAAAGCAGTGGTCCGACGTTGATCCAAATCCCGTCCGACTTCAGGCAGTTCTTTATCGCCTCAATGTACCTAATAAGGTTAGGGGCGGTGTCGATGAAAAAAACAGTTGCAACGGCGTCAAAGGCATCCGTCTGAGACGGACTGCTGTATAGGACCACAAAATCAGCAGCGGACATGCTCATAGTCCCAAACGGTGTATCGCTAGCCTGCGCCTCCAGCATCGCAGTAGCAGGGTGTACGTCGGGAATCATGACTTTGCGTAGTTGCTGCTCTCTAGACAGTATATTCGAGAAATGTAGCGCGAACGGGTACAGCGCATGACGCTGAGAGCCCTCGGTGTGATTCAAGACCCAACTGCTTGCCAGTAACTGATGATAGGAGATCTCATTACCTTCAGCGGCAAACCCGGCCCGGCAGATCTCAAACACCAATCTCCCCAGTCCAGCTCCGGGAACGAGAACCTTGACGAAATCCTCCCGTTCCAGTTTGTCGGGGAATTCGCGATTCAAATCCTTAAGGACAGGACTATAGCATGCCTCCCGCTCAGCTTGGCCCTCTGCACTCCAGTCTCGATAAAACTGCCTGATCGTAGAGTGAGCCTTATTGATATCAGCAGAATTCGCAACTCCACGCCAATTCTGCGACGGGTCTGATGGGTCGGGTTGCTCGGGAAGACCAAATGACTTGAGGCCCGTCCCGAGAATGGCATCTGCGATATCGGCGTTCGCGTCAATGGCATCGTCAACTTTGTTAAAGTTGTCCAGGAGTGAGAAAGGTGGTTCTGCAAGCATCTGCCAGTGTTTCGTTGGGAGGGCGTAGAACGCCTGGCGCCGCCGATGTGTCGTGTTCAAGTGTGCGCTTCTCCGATATTGCCTGCCAGTGACTTGTTAGCAATTTGCTTTACTCTGTCATTCAAAAAAAAAAAAAAAAAAAAAGGCGGGCATAATGATTGGCTTTCGGTCTCGTATCCGAAGAAACACAAGTGACAGGTATTCAAATACCTTGATTCCCAGACTCTATCTACCTACATGAATGAGTCGAAAGCTGAGAAGAGAACCTTCCGTTCACCTTCTTCGCCCAATGGGTCAAAATCCCCAGCCCAGCTACGAGCTTCCTCTGACTGGTCAGGGATTGTCGAAGCCATATCGAGGGACGAAGACATGCAGACGAAAGAGAAACCGATGAGGCATCAATTGCACGGAATGATATAATGAAGAGGTATATTGTGGATCGATAGAAAAATCAGACGATATATAAGAAGCGTAGCGTCAACGGGTGCTTGCTGATAGCTCGCGATGGGCAGGAATAGTAATAGATGCAGTGGTGCTGCGTTGGTTCTTGAAGCAAAAGTGCGTGCGGGGCCCGCTCGAGTGAGTCGGATCTGGTTCGACTTTTGGCGGGGAAACACCGCGACATCTCGAACTTCCTGTTTGCCTTAAAGCTCAACTCTCATAGCCATAGACATTCAGCATTCTCGTTTCCAGCGATTGCAGCCTCAAGACACTGCCTCAACTCGTTAAAAAAAGGCCATCACGCAGTGAAATCAGATATTATGGTCGATGTTCAAGCTCCAGCTCCAGCTCCAGGTCTGCGAGCCTCGACGGAGCTATCATTACCCCTTCCCAAAGCGCTACACACAACAGCACATATCCACCTTACATTGCTGGACACCTGCGTCATGGTTTTCCTGGCAACTTCAACGGCCGGCGACTCAACAGGGAGCACGAAACCCATGGGCAGTTTCATCTATGCCATGCCAGACGTAAGTGCTTAGTTGTTCTGTTTCTAGTCAATATATCGCTCGTTGGTCAAGGCACAACTACATATTTTGACAGTCAGCTGATATACATATTTACTGTAGCGTACATCTTCTCGCTCCGTCATTTCTACAATATTATACACCACCGCCTCAACAGAGGAATATGCTACGCGCGTAGCTAAGATTCTGGCCCGGCGCATGGGCGTTCCTGTCTACCTCGGCTGCAGCATTGACCCTGTCGCTCTCGGTCTGCTACCTGAAGAGGAGATGGAAGGGTTGACAAGTATTGTGGATAAAATCATGGCAAAGTGGGAAGCACGGGATCGGTAGGTAGCCGTATCCGGCTACCTATATACCAAGTTGAGAAATATGCGGTGTCGTTCGGTCTGCTTTTTATTTGTTCTTTAAAGCGGCTAAGTGGATGTTGATTATATCGACATGGCTGGGTATACCGTCGACTTACTCCGTACGCTCCAGGTATACTTTATACTTTATCGTTGAGCGGCTAGCCAGAAACGATATTTGTCGCCTGCTGCGCCGTTGGTGGCCGCAGCACGGAGGATTAGCGATGAATTTTCCGGCATAGTTGGGCCGGACTCCCCAACGGTGACCAGCCACCACTACCAGGGGTTGTCTGACACTTCCCAAGATGATCAGCCCAGCTTTGATCAGCTCGAATCGGCAAACTTGACGACTAGCGGAAAAGGCTGCGTCGTTAAAACTGGACGCTTACTTTTACGATACAGGTGACCATTTACTATAATCTATATTCAACGGAGACCTCACTGCTGTGAAGCCAAATCTGCTAATGCAAGTGTGTTTTTGTTGTAGTTGAAATGATAAAGTACACTGTGATCTCAGCACAGAGTACAAGGATTGCATAAAAGCTCCAATGGACCAACTGAGAATCCGTGCCCGTGATCGATAGCCCGTAAAGTCAAGGACTGCGAGGTGCCCGTGCCACTCCACTGCACCCACAGCGGCCTAAACCTTCAACGACCAAGAACCCGAACTTCCGAAGATGGGCCCTCCCGCTCTAGCGCTGCAAGGCATGAACTCCGGTTGGACAGAGTCACAAGCAGCCAGCAATATAGGATAGGACCGCACACCTCGGAGTGGTTCGGATGCTCGCATGGGGGTTTGAAGTATACAGAAGAGATCAGACAGTGTGAAAGGAGGATGGAGATACCTGGCTCTATTGACCACCGCAAAATCCAAAGACAAAGGTAATAGTGAGAAGATGACGGGAAAAGGCGCCAAGCGGCGACCAAAGGCAATAATAATGAGTGTAAAATGCGGATTCACGCGAGTCAGGAGTTGAGAATCGGAACAGAAACCGAGGCAACATCGAGGATCCATTGGATTGTAGTGGGGTTGGCTGGATCTCTCCTATGTTCCCGTGTAGGGCAATAATAATAAAACAGGATAATAATAGCACCTCCGTTTCTACCGGGATACTCCGTGCTCTCAGCTCTGTTGATTAATTGCATATTTGCCTCTAGCCCTGTAAAGGGCACAGGGGCTCGCAGTGTGGCTTGACCCGGCCTCTGGGCTGCGGCTCGGTAAACAGTATCCTGACTCAAGTGATGATGATGCGGACTAACTATACTACTCAATTGATTTAGAACGTTGTGACGCAGCCGACGGCCTGATTACGGCCGGAGCCGGACCGGTTCATCAGCTATTGACACCGCTGGTAATCCGCGTGGAGACTCATCAATCTCGGCAGGTATGCGCCGAAGCTGAACGGGCCAGGACGGTGAACATGGTGACAAAAATATAGTCCCACGGTTTAGCCCGGCACAATACCCGCTGTGTGTAGTGAAAGCAGATGACTAATGACAAGCTGTTACATAATCACCAGTACCATCGGAGAGTCCTCCGCATGTCGCGTACGAGCCGCGCACGTAGGTCTACGAATGCAACATTTGAGTGTGATCCCTCGCCCGTCTCTTACTGTCAGCCTCGATTCGAAATAGTGTGGAGTCGTGGATTATGAGTGCAGACTGTCCAATAAGACAACAAACCCCTCCCCTTTGAAGCCGAAAAGATTCAGGTCAAGCCCAGCGCGGCAGCTTAATCCGGGCGCGCTGTCGACTTATCATCAGCCAATGCTTGGCGTTTGATTGCGGATCGCTTGTTTGAATCCTTTGAGGGTGGTTCGAACCGGCAGGATTACCAATTTAATCGTCCGGCTTCCTGCGCCGTTTTATGTGCAGGGTACGGAGTACTCCGCGAGGCGCATATTGTCATGTTGCATGCCAGGAAGACGTTGATTCATGGGCCATGGCATGATTGAAAGCAACTGTTCGACGATCACCGCAGAGAATCAACCTTGGAATATAGCCACAGTGTACAACAGCTGCACATTATGATTTAAGAAAGCAGAAGAGCCAACGCAAGCTTCTGGTATGTGTGTGGCCGCGCAGTAATAATAAGTTCACCTGCTGCGATTCTATCTGACCACAATCTCATGCTTAGCTGTGCGGGGAACACGAAATATCCGAACTAGGAGCTTAATTTAAGTTTCAACGGCCAGTCAGAACAAGTCTATTATTATTATTATTATTATTATGTGCTATTCTGAGGATGAACCGCTGTTTCGACCATCAATGGTCATGCAGTTGACTTGCCAGGGTAGCCCTCGGAGCGACTGTGTATGCCCTTGTTGTTTCCCGGATTTGGTTAGTTGATGCAGGCGACGCCGGCCCTTTCTTCTGTCCCGGCCTAGCAGGAGTAGTTTGGCATTGTAACCTTTGAAACCGGAAAGGGAAAGAAAAATAAGTGCACGCGAGCTACGCCACCAGCAGAAGTGCACCGAGACCCTGCCATGGAGTAGCTGTTAGGTTGCAATATCATTTCGGTACGAGTGGAACGGTTCAACCCGTCGCCAACCGGGCCAGGATATATCCCGCTGTACAAAAAAAACACGGGGGTCCATTCAGGTACCTAGGAAAGTGCCCCCGAGGGCCTCTAGTCCTGATATGGCGCAGAATGGGATCATAAAACGGTGTGGCATTGCTGTGCACTGGTGGAGTGTAGTTTCAGGGGGATAGCCCAAATATGAAAATGTCCACCGCAGTTGCCTGGTGAATATAAGAGTAGGATTGAAAAGTAAAAAAAAAAAGAAAAGAAAAGAAAAGAAAAAGAAAAAGAAAAAGAAAAAGAAAAAGAAGAAAAAAAAGAAGAAGAAAAAAAAAGGCCTGCTATGGATCCAGCGACAAGAGCGCATTGAGGTCGCGGTAGTTGAAATTGAGCCAACAGTCGTATAGTTCACTGCTTTATTGTCTGTGCTCTTGTGGAGGCTAACTGGCCAGACCGGGAGGATACCAGGCAAACTGCCAAACACGTTAGTTTAGAAACTGGGAACCTTGGTTCAATTGGGAGTATGGAGCATACTAAGAACTCTACCAGAGTAGTTTGATTGACAGGGGCGCCGCCACAAGAACGAGGCAGCGGCCCTCGAAAAGTGCTAGTTGAACGGTTGGATGAACCGAGCGGACCCCTAAATGTCAATTACATTGGGATCATCCATAGGTAATAATCCGAATTCCGTGGCGATCGTGCCAAAAACCGCTCAAAAAGGCGCTTTTTAGCGAGAAATCCAGAGGTGACGACAAGACACAGTGGTCATGGCTCGGCCCAGAATCGGAGCCCAAAATAAAACGGCAACCTTCAGCCGCCAGCGGCTTAGAGCGATTATTATTGGGGCCAGGGTTCGGGGATCAACCCCTTCGGGCTCCAGCGTGTTAGATTGCGGGTCATCTCCAGTTTGAGAAATAATCTTGTCCACGTTCCAAGGTCCCACGGTCCACCATCCTCAGAGTGCAAATTGACGGTTCGCTCCCATCTGATCCAATCGCCAGCTGAGGGAAGGATTCCGAGACGATCGTCAGTAACTCAATTGCAGTACGGGGCCTTCGTCCCAACGTGCAGGTTTGGATTTGGCATGAGTCGCTCAGTCTGCTTTGTATGATCCTCTTTCTACCGTCCCCCTTGGGCACGGCCGATATCAAGCTACAAGAGTCAAAGCAGCAGTGATCACTGAGGTATGAGGTATCGCCGCAGTATCTAAAAGCAGCGATCTTAGATACGTAGTACGTTTCTGTGAGCTCACTCTGATCAGTGGGGAGCAAGGAAATTAAGAGTTGCGGCATGACGCCCGAATTTCCAAAGCCGCGTAGTCGGAGAGCACAGGGTTGGGAAATAAGGTAGCCGACGTGGGAACCTTAGCTATTTTAAGTTTGACTCCTTTTTCCTCGGCAATTGTTTTCGACAAGCAGCAGGTCGAAGACCAACTCGACCACTCGACCAAAATGAAAGGCATGAGCAGGAGAGAGGCAAGCCCATGGTTGCCCTCAGATCAGCAGTCAAAACCCCCCGGTTTGTAGCCCGTTAGTGTTGCACATCCGGGCGGTAGTTTGCCATCAAAACGTGGTCCCCGAACATGGTTTGTCCCTGTACGAATGACGGAGTACTAGACCCTAGCTCGCAGTCTGTAACTTCTTCCGTAGTGTGGGCGTGAAATAACATGAATTGGCGACCCCTGAACCCCAACGCCTTTGGGCGAGTTTGAGTATACGATGCGGCATTCCCGGTGTCGAAGAGCTTCTAGAAGTGCCTTTGCTCCTGACGACTGGTGGGACTGTGGGCCAAAAAAGCTGCAGACACTGCGGAATAAACGAAGCTGATTCAACGACGATTCAACGGATAATAGACACGTTGACCTCTGGAACCAGGGACCTCGGGCAGCCACCGTACTGCCACTGCCACTGCCACTGGATCTCGGGATGCGTTTAACCTTGCTGCGAGGTCTGATCTCAAGGTTCATTTAAAATTATTATTAGTGATGGAGGCTGGACTCGAGGGTAACGAGTCAACAATTGGGCCTGTCAAATATGCATACCTTCGGTTGAGCCTCTGAGTAAATGATCAAGCTGACCAGATATACCTCGGAATCCGCTTCAGATACGCAGTCATAAGAGATCTCTCCGGATTCCGGAGGCGTAGTCCATCCAGAATTCGACTCGGTAACTGATTCGATTCGATGTGCGAGGGATAAACGCTGAAGTGGACTCCACCCACCACAGTCGACATCGAAATGCTGACTGGAATTCTGCAGACTGCAGGCCCCTCCCCTTCCACCCACATGATGCTGGACATGGTCAAATCTCGATCTGGCATGGCGGCGAACCGGCGTTTCAGCATTTAGCGTGCCTTCGCTGGCCATCGGGGCCTGCCGAGTTGGAACTGTCGGAGTTGATTCCTGGGCTTGGATGGACCCTGACGACAGTCGCTGATTGACTGAAGCTGAGGGGCTGTGGATTACTGTCTAACTGAGAGTGAGCTAGAGCAGCTAGAGCCTAGTAGATGCGAATAATATGGGATTGGGCGGAACAAAATCTGGACGGATGGATGGATGGATGAGTGGATGGACAGAACTTCTGTCACGAGATTTCTACAATCCTAGTATCATCACAGTGAACAGTCCTTCTCTTCTCCTGGATAAGCATCGAGAAGGTTTTGCTTGCAGTCGGGCTGTGGTTTTGAAGTCGCCTGCATCTCCGCCAGTGAAGCCTGGATGTAGTCCCGATTCTTATTATTCCTTCTGCCATCGGATCGCTTCCTATAACCATCCGCCATCCACCATCATCCTTCTTCCTCTCCTCCAATCCCACGCTGTCACCGTTGCTCCCACGTTCGTTTCTCTCCCTCTTTCGCTCTCTCCCTCTTCCTCTCTTCGTGATTCAGTCTTTCCTTCCAGTCCCTTTCCTTCTTTAGCTTTCCTCGTGCCCCTCCTTTTCCACCTCTTCCGCTATTCCTCAATCTTGCAACTCTTCTACCAATCAAAGATCGCTTAGATCCTTTCTCTTCACGAACCGACCCTGCCGCCATTAGTTTATCTGAGACCCTCTTTACTGCGGATACTGGCTCCGGAATTTGTGCTTGCTTCATGTCCCCAACTGTCCAACGGCGCCATTGACGGGTAAACCTCAGTCCCACATTTTGTGATTGTTAATGCGACTGGCGCTTGCTCCCACTTTAATGAATATCTGGGAGGCCCTTGCTGCTCTCTAGCTCTGTTGCGGTTTCGAAGGTTGATTCCAATTTGCTCTCTATTCTTGTCGTGCCTTTTCCTCGGTTCCCTGCCTTGACCCTCAAGCCCGTCATCCTGTTCCTCGTGTGAATCCCCGCTCCTGCACATACATCTGCTTTCCGTCACGAAAACCACATAACCCCTTACTTGAAGAGCAATCACAGGTCATTCTGGTCTGGTCAAAATTCAACGCTTGCTCTGCGTGTTGTTTGCCCATGAGGCTTCTATGAGACGCCGATATGGAGCCACATTACTCACGCCCGTGGACTAATCAAAATACCAATGGCGCTCCCTATGAGTTGCCTCCGGTGCAGTCCGTTACTTCCTCGGTGCCCTTTCAGCCAGGCCCGCAGCCGAGCGCTTTTCTTTCCACTCAATCAGCAAGGCCCAGCGGCGGGTTGCCGATGTCTCACATTCTGCAGCCACCTCCTGCCCCAACATCTACGGCAAAATACTCGCCATATGATTCTAGCGTCTCTCCATCGGAGGCGGGCGCCGCTTTCCAGGATGCACCAGCGAATGGCTCTGGGGTAGGCGCAGGTGGATTTCTCCGGCACGCAGGCGGGCTAGCGCAACATCAGCAGCCATTACAGCAGAAGAGGGCGTACCGTCAACGAAGGAAGGACCCTAGCTGCGATGCCTGCCGGGAGCGCAAGGTCAAGGTACAGAAGGCTTTGCTATTCCCATCTTCGTTCTATGCTCTGACTACCCTCTTCTTCTAGTGCGATGCCTCCGAGTCTGCTAGTTGTACGGAATGTACCAACCGCAAGGTTCGATGCCAGTTCACTAAAGAAACCAACAGACGCATGTCCTCTATGAAGTTCGTACCTTGGATTTTCGATCGATAAAGGGTTTGTCATTCTGACGAGATCGTAGACAGGTTCAAGACCTAGAAAAACAACTCTGGTCAACTAGACAACAGCTCCAGCAACTGCGGTCCGGGATGAGGTCAGATAACCTGGCGGATCTGGACGGGGACGGGGCAGGGCAGCTCCAAATAAACTTACCTGACTTGGGTTACAGACCGCCGCGTCGGCCAAAGGCTCCTGTTTCACAAGATCTCTCCAATGCTAGGGCTAATCTACGGCGCTATGGAAGGGGAATCTGGAAAGTCCCCACGCCGTATCGCCAGGTGGACTCCATATCCCTGTTAACAGCAGACCCTCCTCCCCTCCCGCCGCAAGACGTTGCCCACCACCTTCTCGCCCAGTACCATGCCCATATCCACACCACCTTCCCAGTGATTCACTGGCCAACGTTCATGAAAGAATACGAGGAGGTGTACCGTCGCGGGTCGCTCATAGGAGTCCCTCGCGAGTGGGCAGCTGTTTTGTTCAGTGTATTCGCCCTTGGTTCCTTACATACTTCAGACCCGAACCGTGAAGAGATGGGCAAAAAGTTCGTGAGAACATCTTGCGGGGTGATCGATGTTTGGCAGGATAACTTCACATTGGATCAGGCGCGGGCCGCCTTGTTGGCTAGCATATTCCTTTACGAAGTCAATTCGACGTCGGCTAGTTGGGTGTGGAACGGATCTGCCGTGAAAGTCGCTCAGGAAATAGGATTACATCTGGAGTCGGGCCCTTGGCCTGTGCTCGAGGGGGAAATGCGCAAGCGCGTTTGGTGGGGGATGTATACTTGGGATAGGTTTGTGGAGTTAAGAACTGTTGTATTTTGTTCACGGACTAATATTTTTTATCAGGATCATGGCATTGGAAATGGGCAAACCAGTATTAATCAACGACCAAGACTGCGATATCGACCTACCTTGCACTGTGGACGAGCAATTTATCTCTGAAGGAGGCTGTGTACCGGATAACCAACAAACTACGCCGCTACTAGCGACGATCCACGTTGTGCGGTCAATCGGCCAGTTGACTCGTATTTTGCGAAGCACGGCAATTGGTACAGCAAGTCTCCAGACATTCGAACGGCATTTCACCACTTGTTTATCCATCTTCCCGGAACAATACCAGCCCACTTCTGATCAATACATCGAGCCACGAACCTTAACCCCAATCATCTACCTCCAAAACGCGCGCCTCATGCTTCATCGCCACAATATCTCACCATTTTGTTCTCCTGATGTTCGTTCGTCAGCGTTGGATTATTGTGCTTCCGTTTGCCAAGATACCGCACGGCTCCTGTCGCGATGCATGCGACCCTCCCCTGTCACGGGCAACAGGGATTGGCGTGCGCTGCTGGCGGTGTCGGGGTCCGCGATGCTGTGCGCCCATCTGTGGCGCTGCATACTCTTTTTACTCTTTCGCCAGGAGTACGAAGCTGCATTGATATGTGTTCAAGCTAGCTCTGCTATGAGGGATTCGCGTGCTATCAATGCCGCTTGCGGGCGGAATATTGTGTTTTTCCTGAAATGCCTTTTAGGCCGGTTGCACCGTCCGGGCCCCGTGGAACTGGATGGGGACGAGGAAATGATGGCGTATGTGTCTGGTGATATGCAGGGGACTAGCAATGGAAGCTGGGTTTGGGAGGGCAGTGAGACTGGGTCTCAATTAGAGATGGCTTCTCCACCAAACAGCGCAGCACAACCCAGCCATGAGGATAGCAAGCTATCGCAAGAGCCGAATGGGTGGGAAGGCTGGGACTGGATTGAACAGACGGTACAATATCTTCTCGCCGAAAAGGAACAGCGACAGCAAAAAGAAGCACAGAATCTAAGACCGCCGACAGAGCCGTCGTATCACGGCAGCGAATCTGCGACTGGAAGTCCTGAATCAGTGCCCAATCAATCGAGCTCGTCACATTCGCGCATGACGATAGCGAGTATTATATAATAATCTTATTTACACCTCCAGCTCAGGTTCTGCTACAGGATAGTGGACATCAGAAGCTAGAGGGTCTCTACTTTTTGCATCCAGCCCTGTATAGCCTGCAATGTAGCAGTCATTGCATCTGATATGAATTTATGTTGTGACCTGGTCAGCATTCTTGTACATCGAGCTGTCATTAGACTTTGTACATATCTTGAGCATCTAGCGAAAAGCAAATTAGAAGACCAAATTCTTTAAGCGTTTGCATTGCATAAACATATCCATGTAAAGTCCTAACAAGGCGGGAAATAGGCTGTACAATCAGGTCTCCAGGTTGATACTCCGCCCAAACCGGGCATACAAAGCAACCTTCAACTGCTGCATCTCGTCGCGGAGATCACTCAGCGTTTCCTCCAGCTTGGCGACTTCAGAGTCAATCTGCTCCGTTGAAGAAGCGAGAAGCGTCTGTGCTTCTTCTAGTGGAAGATGGACGAACGAGTCTCCAATTTTGTACCTAAAGGCTTTCATTAGCCCCATTGTGAACACTCCTTGGAGAGGTCGGATACCTACGGGACTAATTCATCCTCATCAGCAAGTTCTAGCTCTGTTGAGATCTCTTCTAAGTCTTCTTTGTCTTTCTGCAAACGGTTGCTGTTAGCTGAGCCCCTGGTATCAAACGGACATGAAGGGGTTGAATGACGAAAGGGAGCTATATCAGTAAAAGAAGAACAGAGATAAGAAATACCTGCTTCCCCTTCAGCTTCTCTTCAAGAACAGTCTCACGCTGGTGAAGGCGACTGAAGCGGTTTATTTTCTCTTGGTCCTCGCGGCGCACTTCAGTATCCTCTGAGTTGCCGATCGCGGCCTCATCTTCTTTTGAGAGCTTGAAGGACATATTAGCTCAGTGAGTATATTGGAAGCTGAGAACTTACCATGCGATGGCTCATCATTTTGATTGATTGATTTGGTTATAGACAACGGTGGTGGGTTAAGGATGAGGATATTTTGGTGTTTGAGTGGAGGTGGTCTGTGCGGGGCTCTTGGATATACAGAGGGACTCGACTACGCAGTACTGCAAGATGATCTATCATAATGTGCTTAATGTAGTTAGAAGTAGTATATCTATGTTATCCAATCACCTCTTCTGAGAGGAATAAAAAAATATTTGTTTGAATGTCTCTTCCATCATTCGCACGTAGGTTGCTTTATATTGGGCGATTGACCGGATAAACAGAAGACCGACGTCAAGCAAGGCAGCACGAGGCAAAAGCACTCACCAGCTCTCAACGAGCTAGTTATCAACTTATTTTTTGGCCACCTTCCTTTCTCTTCAGCGTTTACTGAAATAACATCTCTTTTGATCACACACGCTGCCTCGTCAGCTGCCTGTCCTGCCCGTCTTCTCCGTCTGAGCTCCGTTTAATCACTGCCTAGCAGCATTATACCGTCATCGTCACCAGCCTCAACTTCCAACGCACCCCGGAGTTCACGACCTATTCCCGATTCAATTCCTCGATTCCTCGATTCCTCCCATTTCCTAAATACCCATTTCGTAACCTCGACGTGCCTTTAAGAGCCTTCCGCCATGCGGATACTCTCCTCACCTCTCGTCACTGCCGTCTCTTTGTTACCCGGTCTCTCTTTCGCCGTCAGCTTCGACTGCTCCAAGATCCACGTAGACAGCTACAGTTATAACCTCAAGGCTTTAGGTGGAGTCCACGAAATTTATCATGCCGAGCAAGTGGGCGACCTTATCGTGAACACGACTTATGTTCTGAATTTGTGCAATACCCTTAAGGGCGCGTCGATAAGGGATAATTTGAAATGCGGCACGTCGAAAAATAGTATGGATACAGATGCCCTTAGCGACTGACGCATAGTTGGTGTACCGGTAATGAAAGAAACTAACCATTTGCCTAGTTTGTGGGTTCAACTACACATACGGAGCAGACCACACTGCCGAGAGTAATTTTGCGTTCCCGATCGTCGGGTTGGAGCCTATGGGCCATGGGGCGAAAGATGCGGAGATCATGCGATTAAAGAAAGAGGATACTGAGAAAGAGGGTCTGAGGGTGAAGCTGTCTGGAGGAGGCGAGTACCCTGAGCCTGGCTCGAAAAAGAAGAAAAAGGCGGGTGCGGTCATCGAGTTTGAATGTGACCCTGGTCGGTCGGGACTGGAGGGCCTTGTCAAGGAGGACTCAAAGCGGCTCCTCCGCGCCGGAGAAGAAGGTCAGGGTGAGGGCGAGGGAGATGGTGAAGGCGACGGTAACGGAGAGGATAAAGAGCCGTTCTACGATGGATCAGACCCGGATCGAAGCCTGCAATACAAGAGCTTTGGGAAGGCGGATGACGAAACGTATATACTTAGCTTGAGCTGGAAGACACGCTATGCCTGTGACCATTACATAGAAGAACATGGTTCGTCTTCTGGTCACTGGGGGTTCTTTACTTGGTTGATTGTGATGTATAACCACTCCCTGCCAAACATGCTTGGACGTCGCTAATATAGTTCAGTTTCTTCCTCTGCGCCGCAGCATATCTCATCTTCGGCTCGTGGCTCAACTATAATCGCTATGGTGCCCGCGGTTGGGACCTACTCCCGCACGGCGATACGCTTCGGGACATTCCCTATCTCTTCCAAGACTGGCTGCGGCGGGTAGTCAATACATTTCAAGGGACGGGTTCGAGAGGGGGATACAGTGCTGTATAAATGTAACGCTTTACTTCTCTGTGATGTTTCGGAACTGCATACGAACGGGATCAGGTTTCTTGACTGGCAGATTCCTTCAGGGAATGTTTTTTCTCTCTGTACGATGGAATGAATGATTGGGCCGGTTTCGCATCTTTATGTTCGATTTGCTTGTCAGTTTTCTCGCTTGTTACTGTTGCTGGACGAGCTGATATAAACCTCAGCTAGATGTCATCAGGAAATGTATCCATACGGAATAAAGGCATCCTTTGTCCATCGCTTTCCGCGGATCTACAACCCGCTACGAAAGCTTATGAGCAAAAGTACTTGTACCAGTTTCCAGTCCTCGGCCTCGGCCGTTGACCCTCATGGCTTTTGTCTCCCGAACTGGTCGAACGAGCAATTACTTTCCTTCAAAGTAGGTGCTGGGACGGGCTAGCTAGCTAGGCTTAGCTCACAACAGCTCCAGTCAAGATGGATACATTCTCCCTTCATTCAGAAACACACAATTTGCAAAACAAAGTAAGAAAAAAAAAACCTAGGAAAAAGCAAAACCGAAGCCAAAGTGTCTCGAGTCTTGTGCGTAACAGATAGACCTAGCCAATATAGATTCCCAGAGTGCAGATTGCGTGATCAAGGGCTCTCATCGCGACATACGTCCTAAATCCCATTCCATCGCCTTTGATAATCCCCTCAGCTTTCAGGCTGGTCTGATCAGTTTCTTTCTCGTCATCGTCTTCAACCCCCACGGCTGGTTGCCCAGCCATGCATCTGTCACTTCATTCAATTTGCTATGGAGTGTACGTACTCATTTACACGGTCAATCACCTGCATGGGTATGACCTGTACAGCTTGACAGGAGCACCTAGACCTTCATCGCGAACTGCTTGAGGAAGAGGTAGTCGGCCATGTTCGCGTCGACCGTCTTGCGGATCAGGGCGGCGCCCTCCTCGCCGTACTTCTCGCGCCACTCGGCGTCAAACTGTTCTTCGGATTTGGGGGCACGGGGCTGGTCACGTTGGTCAGCTGGACTGTCCTTTCTTCTATCACGAGCTGGTCCTGCGTGATGTGCTGGTGCAATATGCATGGGGACTAAGGCTCACGGATTTCTCCACCTTCAAGTCCAGCTGGCGGGACTAGCTAACACACCCTACCTAGCCTGGACGAGAAGAGCAAGGATAAGTAAATGGGAAACTTACATGCTTTCTAGCAGTCAATCCCCTCGAATCGATCGCATCATTGTGAAATCCATTCCACTTCTCAAACGCCTCCCGCGCATATTCATGATCCTCCTCGTTATCCCAGTTCAGCATGGCGTCCGTATACGCGATCCCGACGCTACGGCAAAATGCCTCCATCATTGCCGCAGGACTATCGAGCATATCGTCCGCGTCGACGACGCAGATCTCCGCGCCGATGTTAGCATTCGGGCTGGATACAGGTTTATGCGTGGACTTCTGCTGGCCGTCCTGGGCACTGGCAAGGATTTCGTCGGCGTCTGCCTCGTGGGTTGCAACATGAGGTCCTACTAGGCCCTCAACCCGCAGGTACTCGAAGAACCGGCGCATCTCGTCATACCCAGCTTCGGCGGGGTCGTAGTAGGTGAAGCCCGTGGTGGCGTCGAGAGGCGGAATCGTGCAGCGGTAGTACGAGGGAACGCTGTAATGCGGGTCGCGAATAAGGAAGGCAAAGTGGAATGTTTTCAGTATCTCCTTGGGGATGACGGTCGGGTTTCGTGGTTCAGATGGGGTGTTGTATGGGTAGGGCGCTGTGCTGTTGCCCTTTTTTGTCTCGCTGCCGTTCACGCTGCCGTTGGTAGCGCCGTTAGCAGCCGGGTGGTGGCCGTTGGCGATGGAATCTCCATTATTGCCAACAGCCGTCGGGGGCTCAGCGGTAGCTGTCTCTGTGCCTACGCCGCGCTTGATTCTGTTGAGAGAAGGCGCGATACTGGCAGGTTTGCCGTGCGGAGGTAAGAGATAATGCAAGATGTCTTTGATGAATATTCTCTTGCCCTATCGTCGAACGTCAGCACTGGTTCATTTCTTGGTCAAGGTAGAAGGATGTCATGCCTCGTTTTCCCTGCCTTCGCGCTCAATCCTCTCGAGGATAGTTTTGTACGTCGACTCGCTGAATCCGCTCTCAATTCGGGCCTTCTCGTCAGCCTCATACCGATCTGAGAGCCTCTCAGGACCGTAGTAGAATGCATCGCCGAAGGGCTCGTGGATACATTTGATTGTATCTCTCTGGGTCATAAAGACCTACGCAGAAAATCAGCATCTTGACTGCTTAAAACCAGAAAAAAAATCCTCAAAACTAGACAGGAGAAGAAATACCCGCTCAAAAGCTGTCGAGCAAGCCCGGGGATGGGTTGCAACGAAGATAGGTTTCTGCTGAGACATGGTGCAAGTCTCTCTCTTTCTTCTCGTTTGATCGAGGCGTAAGTCAAGATTATCGGCTCACTATCTACCAGGGAATTTCACCGCAGGCGAAGCTACTGATGGAGTGGCCTCCTCTGGTGAGGTGAGGCTTATCGCGGGGATTTATCTGCACTGCAGGTGTGGTGTTGTACGGATGGTTGTCCCCGACGACACGGTGGAGGATGAAGTAGATGGGACAGAACTGAAAGTCCTTTCAAGTCTGAAAGAGCAGGAGAAAATAGCTGGGTTGAATTTTCAGGAACAAATGGGGTGGCTCCAGGAACTGGCTTGACTTTATACTTGGACAGTCTGCCGGAAGTACTGGAAGGAGGATACCGTCAGGTCTGGACGATGATGCGCTTTTTCTCGTTTGAGTTCGACCGTCAGAGCCAAATACTGCATATGGAAAATAATAATATTATTATTCTCACTGAGATGGAGTCGGACCAGAATTACTGTGCTAGCAACTCCGTCCGTTTCAGTCCCAGCTTCCAGTCCTGCAGTGGTAGGCAAGTCAATGCAGGCGTTGTAAGTGGCTGCTAGTAAACCCACTCTCCTGCTGCTCAGCGAACTGGCCCTTGATAGGGCGATGGCGCCAGCTGTCACTTATATTCGCCATAGAAAATGATCTTCTATCTTATTGTCAGGGTGCTGATATTGATCTATATCAATGCCGGCTCTTCAGAGCTTCCCGTCAAAACTTCAACCACCAACTTCTGGCTTCCCAAGGTCAACATGGACGACAGCCTCGACACGACAAGATACCGTATCATTACGGCCAAGGTCGTGATCTACAGTTGGTGCTCCGCTTTCATTCTTTCGTCATTGGAAGCAGTCGACCGCGGAATGGGGGGCAAAGAGTTCAAACTGTTCCTGGCAACGCCCGGACTCAGACCAAGCGGAGGGGATTGTGCGCGCGGTGCAGGCACGAATTCGAGACCCGTAGTTTAGAGAGGCAACGGCGGCACAGTCAAAAATCTAGGCAACTAGTCTCCGTGGGAGTGGACATTGAGGATACAGATCAGGAAGGATTGGACTATGGTCGTAAAGCGGAGTGGTTAAACTCTTCAATATCCCTGTCGCCACATTCGGTCGAGACAAACTTGTGTTTCCACCTTGACGTCATGAGGCCGACAAAGTAGGATGACTTACCGAGGAGCAAGGGGAGGAGTAAGAGCGGAGGGGAGAAGGTATAGCCCATATTCGCATTGAACCAGATAACTCGGGCTGTGATAGCAAGTGTGCATGCATCGGTCGTGAACAATACATGGTCATCTGGACGCGATATCTGATATGCCCGTTAAGCCACTCAGCTTTTTCTCAGCTTCCGGATGGGCCTGGCACTGGGACTGCGACCGGGGACCACTTGGGACCTGACCGGCCAATCTTCGTACTGATTTTTGCATGACATGCGTCGTGGGGTGCGATGCTACCCAATGATGCGTCCCCGTTGCTAACGTGGGGTTGCGACGGGCTATAATTATAAGTGCTATTGACTGCCATGGCTTGCCCGTGAATGGCGCCCTGGCACTGGCGGATCAGATCTGACCAGGCTTTCCTCGATCTGTGCTCTCTGCCGCTGAAGAGGGACCAGTTTCCTTCGGATATATTGAGTTCAGGCAACCAGACTGCAAAAGCTCTGGAGGACTCGCAATTAGGTAACCATTTGAAGAAACTTCAAGGCCGTGGGACCCAGGGAGTGGTGAGTTCTGGAGCGTTAAGCTTGAACAGCTCCAGGATTTACTCCACTGACGCTATTTCTTTCGCAGATACACCGCCTTCGCCGCCTGAAGTATTGCCGGCAGAATCAGGCCTTCGTACTCGGCATTTTCGTCGCAGCTTTCCCATCTTCTTTCCATACAAGGAATGGAACCTCTTGATGGGCTGTCCAGGAACAAAGCCGATGAAAATCTGCTGCGAATAGATTAGTTCTCAATGTCACTATTGTGAGCTCTTTTTCTGATAAAGTTTCTCCATGGAGCAGGTTCAGCAGCCCCAGGTCCAGCAACCGCCGCCTCGACAGCCACAGCAACCCCAGAGCCACCAGCAATCCCAACAATCCCAGCGACCTACAGAAATCCAGCCAAGCCCACAAACTCAGCAATCCCAGCAACTTCAGCAGATCCCGCAACCCCCACAAGCCCAACCACCACAACAACCACAGCAACTGCCGCAGCCGCAGCCTCCGGGACAGTCAGTCATAGAATTTCCGCCAGCATACCCCCCGTTACCCGCGCCCCCAGATGCCTTATATCGCACCGAGACTGAAGCAGTGCAGGCGATCAAGGCATTCGCACAGGATCATGGGTATGCGGTGATCACTAAGCGCACCAACAAAGGTCGTGAGGGGAAAATTGAAGCTATCTACCTGACCTGCGACCAAGGCCAGGTGTATCAGTCAACTGCAAAAGAGCGTCAACGAGAGCCGTCGCGACGCACTGGATGTCCGTTCAGTATACGCATTAGCCACCATAAGACCGACAATTTGTGGCATGTCAAAGTTCGTGACCCTTCCCACAATCATGGCCCCTCGCGGCCGGGCTCACATCCCTCGATTCGCCGCGAGGAGATCAGCCAAAAGACGCAGTATATCAAGGCTCTTCTCGACATAAATATGCCGCCAAACCAGATTCTCAAACAACTCCGTCATGTGGATCCCACCACTGTCATCCAGATTCGCGATATCTACAACCTCCGCCACCGTATTTATCAAGGGAAAACCCCAGTCCCAGCTGTTATTATATCCGATTTCAAGCAGTCTCCATTAAAAAAGCGCCGGGGTCAAGCAAACTCCGATAATCAGTCTTCTGGGGAGGCATCGACGTCCGGAGCTGTGGAGAGTGGTCTGGGGGATGAGCAGGGCGTCGCTACTCCTGTCAGTGGGGTGCGAGTACCTCAGGATATGCATACCCCGGAACAACTCTTGTACGACACGCTGTTTTGAGATTATAGTATAGGCGTTTTGGGTCGATTAGCGCTAGATACCAATTTGATAAGCCTCCATTTGATAAGATACGTCTGCTGACCGCTTCGCTGACCGCTCTATTCTGTCTGACATAAGTATCGTCTGATGCATTGCCTGATGTTCTGGATCCTTCTGGAAGGCGGTAGAAGCTCTGAGTGTCGTCATGCTTTTGCACGATGCTTTGGGCACCATCTTGAAGTCACCAGTTGTCACTCTCTGGGAGGAGTTCTGGTTTGTTCTCTGCTATATATTCTGTCACTTATGCTCAGCTTGCTCAAGTCTCTCTCCTCAGAATCATAACTTTCTTCATAGCCTAATTTGATACCCTACCCCTCTTCACCTCTTCGGAGATTTCATCTCCCCCACCTTCCATCATGAACACCGACAAGTACACAGACAAGGCCAACAAGGCCTTACAAGATGCGCTAGAACTCACCATTGAACACTCGAACGCCGAAATCTATCCGGTTCACCTCGCAGTTGCTCTCCTTGACCCTTCACAAAATGAAGATGACGGGCCATCACTCCACCCCTCTCATGGAGACTCCACCTCTCTCTTCCGCCAAGTCGTTGAACGTGCCCATGGTGACGTTCAGCTCCTCCACCGTGGTCTCATGAGACGGCTCGTCAAGCTTCCGAGCCAAGACCCCCCTCCAGAGACTCGTAGTATCTCTGCGCCCTTCCGAAAAGTTCTCACAGCTGCGGCCGATTTGTCCAAAACGCAGAAGGACAGCTACATCGCCGTGGACCATCTGATACAAGCTGTATGCCAGGATTCAACCGTCCAAGCTGCTCTCAAAGACGCCAATGTTCCGAACGTCAAGTTGATCGATAATGCTATCCAGCAAATTCGAGGAACAAGGCGTGTAGATTCGAAGACGGCTGATGCTGAAAGCGAAAATGAAAACCTCAAGAAATTCACAATCGACATGACGGCGCTGGCTCGAGAGGGTAAAATCGATCCTGTTATTGGCCGAGAAGAGGAGATTCGTCGTGTGATCCGTATTCTCAGTCGACGAACAAAGAACAACCCGGTGCTGATTGGCGAGCCCGGTGTTGGTAAAACAACAATTGTTGAAGGATTGGCTCGTCGGATTGTCAATGCAGACATTCCGGCTAGTTTGTCTCAGTGCAAACTTCTTTCTCTCGATGTCGGCTCACTGGTTGCCGGAAGCAAATACCGTGGCGAATTCGAAGAGAGATTGAAGGGTGTCCTCAAAGAGATCGAGGAGTCCAAAGAAACGATCGTTCTTTTTGTCGATGAAATCCATCTTCTCATGGGTGCTGGCGCCAGTGGCGAGGGTGGAATGGATGCTGCCAATTTGTTGAAGCCGATGCTTGCTCGCGGACAGCTGCACTGTATCGGAGCAACGACGCTTGGTGAATACCGAAAGTACATCGAGAAAGATGCCGCATTCGAACGTCGATTCCAGCAAGTGCTCGTTAAAGAGCCCACTGTCTCCGAGACCATCTCGATTCTTCGTGGTCTGAAGGAGAAATACGAGGTACACCACGGAAGCGTAAGAATTCTTGATGCCGCCATAGTCACCGCAGCTACCCTTGCTGCACGGTATCTCACGGCTCGTCGACTGCCTGACTCGGCAGTCGACCTCATTGACGAGGCCGCTGCTGCCGTCAGGGTAGCCCGCGAATCCGAACCGGAGGCCCTTGATAATCTTGAGCGCAAGCATCGACAGCTCCAGATTGAGATTCATGCTCTCAAGCGCGAAAAAGATGAGGCTTCCAAGGCCCGTCTTCAGGCTGCCGAGCAGGAGGCAGCCAACGTTATTGAAGAGCTGCGGCCTATGCGCCAGAAGTACGAAAGTGAGAAGCAACGCAACAAGGCCATTCAGGATGCCAAGACTAAGTTGGACAACCTGAAGAACAAGCAAGAGGAGGCCGAGCGATCTGGTGACACCGAAACCGCAGCAGATCTGAAGTACTACGCTATTCCCGAGACCCAGCAGCACATTGAACTGCTGGAAAAACAACGGGCTGAGGCTGATGAGGAGCGCCGCAACCGTCAGGGTGATGCTGGAGAACCCCTGCTGGCTGATGAAGTCGGCCCTGATCAAATTAACGAGATTGTTGCCAGATGGACCGGAATTCCCGTGACAAGACTCAAGACTTCGGAGAAGGATAAACTGTTGGAGATGGAAAAGCACTTAGGTAAGATAGTGGTCGGCCAAAAGGAGGCTGTGAAATCTATCTCAGACGCCATTCGTCTCCAACGGTCTGGCCTCAGCAACCCTAATTCTCCTCCAAGCTTCCTATTCTGCGGTCCGTCCGGTACGGGTAAAACGCTGCTTACCAAAGCTCTGGCGGAGTTCCTTTTTGATGACCCCAAGTCTATGATCCGGTTCGACATGTCTGAATACCAGGAACGACACTCGCTCAGCCGCATGATCGGCGCACCCCCAGGCTATGTTGGCCATGATGCAGGCGGCCAGTTGACCGAGTCACTCCGCCGCCGACCATTCTCCATCCTCCTATTCGACGAAGTCGAGAAGGCAGCCAAGGAGGTGCTTACTGTTCTCCTCCAGCTCATGGACGATGGCCGCATCACCGACGGCCAAGGCAGAGTCGTCGACGCCCGCAACTGCATTGTTGTGATGACTTCTAATCTAGGCGCCGAATACCTCGCCCGCCCAACGACCAAGGACGGTAAGATCGACCCTCAGACACGCGAACTGGTCATGGGCGCTCTCCGCAACTACTTCCTCCCTGAATTTCTCAACCGTATCTCCAGCATCGTCATTTTCAACCGCCTCACCAAGAAGGAAATCCGCAAGATTGTTGATCTCCGCCTTGACGAAGTCCAGCGCCGCCTCGAGCAGAATGGCCGCAACGTCGTCATTGAGTGCACCGAGGAGGTTAAGGACTATCTCGGCCAGTCAGGCTACTCACCGGCTTATGGTGCCCGTCCGCTAGGACGTATCATCGAGCGCGAGGTTCTCAACCGCCTCGCAGTCCTAATTCTGCGTGGAAGCATCCAAGATGGCGAGGTTGCTCGCGTAGTTATGCGCGATGGCCGGATTGATGTTATCCCCAACCATGAAATGGCCATTGATGATGATCAGGACATGACAGATGAGGACGACTACGATGCCATGGCCGAGATGGAGGACAACAGCGGAGATATGGATTTGTATGAGTAAAACGCTTCATGCGGCATAATGACTTACGATGATTATTCTCTTTACAATTTGTGGTTTTGTTTTGGAGAATGGCGTTTTTGAACTTTTTCTTATGCCAAGCCTAGAGCGATTTTTCATGTATATAGTAGTAGTGTTGGACATCAGACTCCTGGTTTAAAACTTGACTTTTTTCTGAGAGACTGAGCTAATAGTACTCAGGTGCCTACCTAATACATATATTTGTACTGAATAAATTCTCCATTCCTTCAAGACTCTGACTCTCATATTCAATAACTTCAAGTTGATTGCCATTGTCGATAGAAATCCCGAAACGGTTTCATTAACCTTATGGATACACGGACAGATCCCTTGGTCATGTAGACGGCTGTGACCGTGGCTCGCCCTTTCATGAATTGAGGGGATCTTGGTAAGATTTGATAGCCTCCTCGGACTTACTAAATATGAAGAGAGAATACAGTGTGCCGTAGTCGGAGATGGTTATCAAGACAGAGTTTTCTATATGAAAAGCTCCTTCGCGATCTTGAAAATCTTCATTGTGACAGTATTGCTACTGCTTGGAATGCTAGACTTGTACCACGCAGCTCTGCTATATACGTTCAGCTGCGGGGTTACAGAGCCAGTGTAGATATATATACTTACGTGTATTCATCGCCGATTACCGAAGACAGCGCATAATATATCGAAACCCATGTAGTCATACGTAACCATTCAATGGCTTGCAAACCTAGTATCGCTGGGTGGTCTCAGCATTAAAATGTTGCATGAGAAATGAATGTGATTTAGTACATATGATGTGTTGTGATGAACCTACAGACACATGAATTCAACGATTTTCTCTTGTATGACCGGATGCTCTACTCTAATAGAAGATGGAATAACATATGGGACGGATGTCTAGAGCGCAGTGGCCCAGATACATCGTTGTAGATTCCATTTCAAGCGTGAAGTGCTTCTGATGTGTACACCACCTATCCTCACCAGCCCGCAGTCGAATGAACGTCCTGCTAAAACTAGAGGGATATTGGAGAAGCCAGGTAGCACGTAAAATTGTAAATATGGCAAGGGAATTAAGCGACCGAATTTGAGTAGCATAAACTCTCGACCCGCTGTAACAACGACGGACAAGATCTATTCACAGTGGCCACACGCTCAGGTGAATATTCAAGCTCCACGCCAACACCGCGCATAGGTAGTCCGTGACAAATACCTTTTGTTCCGGAGGTCTGTGCAACAGCAAGGTGTGGCGAGCATCTGGTCAAACGAAACTCGTTCAAGGCGTCGTCCAGCTTGAAGCCGAGAGGGGTTAAAGTTCCAACTACGCAGTCTACTGTGGTTGGCTTCTAATTTCAACGGCTTGCGCTAAAATCGGAGTTGAAGGGATAAGTCTCCCCACCGGAAAACGGGCGCGCGGAGGTAGCGTTTCAAACAGGAATAGTTACCGGATTCAAGTTTCAAAGAACGAAGTATACTCCGGCGCCATTATAGTATCGTATGTTCTTTGAACGGCCGCACTTCGAACAATGGCTAGCTGGAAATAGCGTCTATTAGTACTAGGAAGTGGAATACTTCGGCACCGGTGTTCGTTTGTGGCAACTCTCGAATCATGACAGAGCATTGCCTGTGAGACAGTGGACCGACTCGATCTAGTTGGTGCCCAGTAGGAGACTTGAGCACCGAGCGGCTTCAGCTCGAGACGGAAAATCCCTGGCCGACCTGGCGGCAGAATACTTGTGGATTGCCCATGGAAGATCTCTCAACCATGTTAGGCCACGAAAGTTCATGCAAGGCTTGCGAAGTAACAAGTGAAATTGCCGATTTGCCTGGTCTCTACCATGGGCCGATTGATGATGTGCGATTCCAGCCAGCGGACACAGTGTAATTCGTCCTACTTTCTGGATATGGGCCGGCTCTGGTGGAGAGAAACGTGGTCGGCCCATGGATTAGAATTTGGCTAAAGCGCATAGTGTCGAGGCCGGCTCTCACAAAAAAACAATCATCAATCAGAAACGAGTCATAGTGCTGCCGTTAAGCGATTGTTTAACCCGTACAAAAGTGGGCACTCCGTAACTTATACAAGTCAGCATTTTGACCTGATATAATCCTATGGGACCAGTGCCCAAAGCTAAACGTTTTGCGAGTTAGCAACGGTCTGCTCCGTGGTATAGATCTGTATGCCTTCGTTTGTGAGAGAGACTAGCTTCTTCCCGCTTTTGCCATAACATTGTTTGACGCCTTAGCCGCAGGTCTGCAACAGTCAAAGAGATGGACGCGTCTCGCCACGCACGAAGTACGCAGGAGCGCTAATGGATTCTGAACCAAGGATCGCCAAGAATAGAAGTCAACCGATGATTGACTCGATCGCTCTTCTTGTTGAATAATCGGGATTTACAGAACCATTCCCTGCTGCTGTGGCTACAGTCTCCACATGCTGATTGGGGTTACTGGCAGTACTGCCGTCATTCTCGAATAATTCTTTATCCGCCGCTTATTTGCCGAGATATGTGCGCTAAAATTTGGAATTGCTCGTGCATGGTGCAGGTACAACACCTGCGTGATGCTCATACAATCGTGACGGATCATAACGATGCTCCAATAACCTGCAGGTGCCGATCTCCTGCTTTCTTCGAGGCAATATGATATCAAGAGGGAGGAACAATGTTGCCGATTAGGCCGACGGCATGGGTCGAGAGGCAAGAGGAGTGTAAAGAAGCATCACGTGGTCGCTCGGGAGATCTGCAGACAACACACCAGGTTCCCGATCAAGTAGTTGCATAGCCAATTCCATGGTTGACGAAATGGAGAAAACTAGAGAAGACTGGAGGATGGGACGGGATGCCGATCATCGGTGAGGCATTTTGTCGTCTGGTGGATTCGAGATTCAGCGAGTCTGACTTCTTAATCGGGCGAAATGATGATATTGTGGTATCTGTGTGCTTCCAACTCCGAAGAGATAATCTATCCAGGGAAAATTGGGTCTAGTCGTAACAGCATGACACAAAAAAAAAAAGGGACAGGGCTGGGAGGTAGTAGACAAATTATATACAGAAAAGAAGCGAAGGTGTATAAGCGAATTTTTTTAAGGTTGCGGCTCGTGGAAGTGATAGTTTGGTCGTGACTCGCGCAGGACCTCGATCGTCACGTCCTGTCGGATTTGCAGAGCTCGTTCTGAGCCATCATCGCTGTGGCCGCGAGAGTCAGTATGTTCCAAGCTGACCTCGGACATATCTTTTTGCGGTGTAACCACAACATTCCGTTCGTAATTGTGCATCGGGAACTCGTCGCCCGAGCGTAGGTGAGTAGTGCCGGTTCCGTAGTTCTTTAGATTGGAAGGATTGCTGTTCCAAGGACCAGATCGGTAGCGGTTGGTACCGCGTTTCGAGCCCCCTGTCCAGCTCTTGAGGGCGGGGAAGACGTCACGCAGAAGGGACCAAATGAGAGGCAGGTTGGTAACGAGGATGGCCACGGTGGTTTCTCGGAAGTACCAGTTCATGTAGACGTATGAAATCAGTTCCGGGACGAGGCAGTAGACTTTGGTCAAGATGGCGGCAACAATGACAAAAACTCCCATTCCGAAGATGACGACGAGTATCAACTTCTGCTTGAGAGGGACGCGAACTTGCAATAAGAGTGGAAGTCCGATTAGAAGCATGGCGATATCAGCAGTAATAGCCACGCATCCTTGGATGATCTCGTAGTATTGAAAGGTGGAGCATTGGGCTGCAGTATGGTTAGCTGCATGGACAAGGCTGCGAGTGGGAGAGACGAACGGTTGGGAGTAGGCACTGCCCAGTAGTTTGATAGAGGCCGGCAGATGAGGAAGAGGGATAGCTCCACTGCGACAAATCCCAGCGCAACATAGACGGCAAGATAGTTGACCCATTTCCTTTGGGGCAGTCCCTCTCTGTTCAAGAATCCAAGTCAGATACGAGATGCAAATAAGCCGGTAGATCGGGACCATACGTGATACGGGCGTATATGATCAACATGCATGTCTTCATTGCCCATATAGCGAGAATGAAGGCGTGCTCCGAGACAAATACCCATTTGCTTCCCCTGACTCTTTCGTCGTGGATCTCGGGTGTGAGGTTATCAATGTCCTCCTGTGTCATGAGATTCGACCCTCCACCCGAAGCAACCTCATTCAGCGCGACGCATAGAATCGTGTACCATATGACCGCGAAGACCATAACATAGTCATCCCATTGAAGGTTCTGAATGCCGAGTCGACGTATACGGGCTATGCTGGTGGGGTGTTAGCTCACTCCGGCGCACAGCGACATTCCAGTGCAGCAGGCCAGGAACACCTACAATCGCAGTACGGCGCCGAGCATGCCAACACTATACAGAGTCCATGTTTCCCGAGCAAAACTCCGGCCGAATTCGGCACCTAAGCTCGACATTTTGTCGTGGTTCAACCTGTGAAGCCAGGTCAGGGAATCAATCGAGGGGACAGCAACTCCGCCAAGGGACGAGGTGACGGAGGGCGAAAGGATATATATGCAGTGATGGACGTACATGGTAGGCAATCAACGCATCCGAGCGGGGTCTGCCAGATAGTACTGCTCAAAGGATCACCCGAAATCTTGGTCGCTGTACCTGAATAACAAACAGTCCGAGTGGCTGCCGACTGGATGGACAGAGTAAACTGCAGTAACTCCAACGCTAAAATTTGGGAGGAAGCAAAGTAGAAGATGGGGGAGAGATAACGCTTGCCGTCTGTTCCATGGCGCCGTCCGTCGCTTCTGTATTCCGTATATTCTGCAGCAAGCAGCTATGCTACGCTGATACGTTCCGGCTGAGCCACAGCCCTGGAGGGTGACGACCCGCGACGATTAATTTGGCAATCAGCAAATGGGATGATCTCCACGTTCCGGTCTCTAGGAAGCGATGGAACTCTGGGAGGTTGCACTGCGGACCACTGGCTGAGGATGATTCAATGAGAGGCCATCCCACGAGGACCCGAAGGATGCGAGGGCCACGAGGCCGAGTAAGTTGTTGCCATCGCTTAAATTTGGTGGAGCTCGAGGAAATGTCCCCAAAGAGTTGGGTTTGGATCGGCTTGTCAAAGCCGTCATTGGCCAATTTTGGTGAACACGCTAACAAATCGATCTCCGGGCTCGAGCCCTTAGTTGAACCTTAATATCTTTTCACCATTCCCACTTTTGCTTGGACTGCCGCGGCCCCAAAGGGCACCACAGTGGCACTTACACCCACGCTCCACAACAACATTCAGGAGCAGGTAGGGATCAGCTTTCGGGTTTGAAGCAACCTTCCATTATCCGGAATCATCACAATCAAATCAGACTGATCGCCGTGTTAAAAATGTCATCGTTAGCTTAGCCTTGTCGCTTTGAAGGATGACGACAATCGAGGCATGAGAACGCCACCAAGTTCGTTTTTCCAGCCATCTAAGCTGGAGATTACACCGATTCAGTTAGAAACAATGGTATTATTAACCTAATATAGATCTCTGGAGAAACAACCCGGAAGCCGGATGCCGAGGCCAGGTTCCAATCTCGAACTTCGCCTGTTCCAGAGTGGTTTAAGCTGTGTCGTGCTTGGGCAGTTGAATAACCGATCCACCGCATCAAGTGGGCCGACCAGCCAGCCATCGTGCGATGCAATGCAGTTTGCCGCCAGGCTGCGACTTCAGGCACATGGCCTGATGGCCCGATGACCACGAACATGCAATCGATCAAAATCAGGGAATGTTGTGATGTGATCATGCAGACGAACGGATGCTTGGTTTTTCTCCCTCAAACCCTGTCATTCCGCGGCAGACGAGAATCACTCAGCACCCAGTCCACAGCCCTGGATTCAGGGCAGGATTTTGATTCGAGGACCAGAAGAAGTTGAGAAGAACTGCCTTGGTTGCTCGCCAAATTCTCAAGCCTGGAACCCAGGGTTGGACTAGCAGGCGTCTCGACCTACTGTTGAGTCCAGGATCATGCGGCGTCGATCTAGCCAGCAATCACCAGCAAACCTCTAGCCCCTGGCCCCGTCGAAAATCTGGCCTCCTGTGCCCGTCGAATTCTAGACTCTGGAAGCGCTTATTTTTCAACTGTCCAGTAATTAAAATTATATTTCTTAATATATTGAGCTGGTCCTACGAGGTACTTTGCTCCGTATAGAGTCACAACGTATGAGCCTGGCTGGTACTAGTGATTGTTACGTGTCCGTCTCCATCGTCAGGGCTTTGGTCGGCTCCACGAGCGTCGATCCGGAATAGATGCGAGCTGAAGCCTGCACTCCAACGGTTCAGCCAGGAACCTTGATGGCTGGAAGGCTGAACGCCAATTAAGAACGATCAAATTCTCTGGTAGGCCCCATTCGCATGCTGATGCATTGTGCGTTGAATTGGTTGGCTATTCGCATGATTATCCGCACGGCGATCTGCTCGTCTCATGTAAGGTCCTTCATCTCACTTTCTTGCAATTTTAAAAAGACTGGAAACCATTGAGTCATGTTCCTGTAATCTGATCATGCCATCCAACTCTTTTCTAGACACCCATCCAAGCTTCCAAGTTTCATCTATTGTTCATCTGCCGGTGGCTTAATTAACTTCGGGCTCTAGAATCGGAGAATTGGCTTAGTCTGCCAGGATCAATCCCAGAAGGTTGCCCACAAAAACTCAAATCGCCGACTAGCGCATTGAAATGCCACCCTTAAAAATCTCTGTGTCATGTTGCATGCGAAGTTCAGCAGTAAAATAATTCCCTCAACTACGCTAGAAGGTAAAACAGAATTTGTCATTACTGATCCATTCTTATCATCTATATCAAACAAAACAAAGGGTCCAGCTTCTTCCAAGAAGCGAGCTCGGACATTGCCGAGGTTTTTTGTCTCAAGAAGCCACGTTAGTGTATTGCTTGCTCCTGTTTAATATAAAAATCTAAGTCATAATTAATGATGATTCTATCTGGCACCGGACGCTTGGTTCTCCATGCCTTCAGAACAAGGGTGCGCGTTTGGCCGCAATTGTGAGCCGATCGGAGTGGGATTCCGTGATTCCATCGTATCTCGCGTTGCTTGACTCCGTCCTACGTAGGGATGAATAAAGTTCTTAGTAGTGTTTCGGGGCAGACGATACAAAAATGCCTCCGTCTGGTTTGAGCCGCTTGTTGCAGGCTCCTGGTCCTGGGAGACTACTCGGAGTACTCTGAGACATGAGTCGAGATTAAGTTGGGGGCCACGGAGGGACAGTACATATGCGCACAGGTAGGACACTACTACGGCGGTGGGCTCCGACGCCGGCTTTCAGAGTCCTGCACTCGCTTACTCGTCGTACCTGGGTAGTTTGGCCCGAATCTGTGCTAGTCCTGTTCAATTTTCACCGTAATATAATGTCATTATCATTAATTAATATCACCTGCAGAAAAGGTCCATCGTCAGCACCGCGAACATCCGTTATGCCATCCTTCCTTGCAGAACTGCACACAATTCTCTTGTCCTCCAGTCTGGGGCCAACCTCCAGGGTCCCCCAGCCGTGAACGCCTGCCCCAAAGCAGTATACGGAGAAGATCTGGGGTAGCCGTCTTGCGGGCAGTGGTACAATAGTCAGTACCCATAGATCTGCTCAGTATCCCTTCTTTACCCACGATCAGATGGATTCTGTTATCAAATCTTTCGTTGCTCAAGACCAAATGGTAACACTCATGGCTCTGGCATCTGTTGAAGCTCCCTCTTCAGGCTTAGACTGTCCGATTCGTTTTCTTTCCGTCGACCAATGATCATGCTCCAGGGCCCCACTTGGGTCTGGGTCGCCACCACGAGTAGAGTCCTTAACGGTGCTGATTGGTTGATCTGAACGGTTTCCAGCGTCCCATTTGCGGGCCAGCCGGTCTCAACTCAGAACTCCAACCCGCACTGGAGCTGTGCTTCCCTCGCTGCATGGTAGCAGTCGTAGTCGTAAGTAGCTGTAGTAGTATAAACCCCTACCGGTCGCCTTGCTTCGATGATCGTCCTCGCTTGCTCAAACGGTGCTGGGATTCTTCCTTTCTCCCATCGACCCGCCTCCCATTGAGGAAGCCAGGAAGGTGACGCTTTCTCGTGCATCTCATCCCCTACAGAATTCATTGAATCATATCTTCCGCCACCGGGGAACCGACTCTTATCAGCTCCCGAGCCACGTTCTTTCCTGATCTGATTCCTTTCGACTTCGTTTCTCACCCTCGCAATCATGGCTGAGGCAGCAGAAAAGAAGCCAGCGGTCGACTCAGCCAACGAGGAACAACGTTCTTCGATGGAAGTGCCTGTCAATGCGTCCGGTCACCGTCAAGAGCTTGAACGCAATTACGGTCTGTTGAGTATCTGCGCTCTTGCTATCACTACTGGAAACACATGGATTGCCCAGGGAGGAAGTATAGCCACTGCTCTATCTAACGGAGGACCGTCCGGAGTCATCTATGAATTTATCGCCGTATCGGTCTGCTACTGGATGGTGGCCGCTTCTATTGCGGAATTGGCGTCGGGAATGCCGTCTGCTGGTGGTGGTATGATCCTTTGTTCTATAGCGCTCTTTCGCTCTGGCTGATCTCCTTATCTAGTCTACCATTGGGCTTCTATTACCGCTGGAAAATATGGTCGCGTCTGCGGGTTCTTCGCGGGCTGGTGGAACTGCTTGGCCTGGGTGCTTGGTGGTGCTTCCGTATCCGCCATTCTTGGCCAGCAGACGGTCTCCATGTATGCGCTGATGCACCCCGGATTCGAGATGAAGGCATGGCACGTCTTTGTCAGCTTCATTATCTGCACATGGCTCTGCTGCTCAATCGTCCTATTCTTGAACCGGTTCCTCCCGCAGTTGAATAACCTTGGCGGATTCTTCATTCTCTCCGGTGTGCTCATCGTTATCATTGTCGCCGCCTGCATGCCCCATGTCAATGGCGTGCCGTATGCCACGAATGAGGATGTCTGGCGGACCTGGACGAACTCGACCGGGTATTCTAGCAATGGTTTCGTCTTCGTCGCTGGTATGCTTAACGGTGCCTACGCTGTTGGCACGCCCGACTGCTCGACCCATCTCGCCGAAGAGATCCCCAAACCCAGCAGAAACATCCCCAAGGCTGTCCTTGCTCAGATGAGCATCGGCTTCATCTCTGCTCTTCTTTACATGATCACGCTCTTCTACGCCGTCAACGATCTCGATTCTGTTCTGGCCGCGCCTTTCCCTCTCGCTGAGCTCTACCGCCAGGCGACTGGATCCAAGGGCGGCGGTCTCGGTCTCCTGATTATCACTTTCCTCCCCACCGTCATCAACTGCGCTGGTTGCTATATCACTGCCGGTCGTACCCTCTGGTCTCTTGCTCGCGACCGGGCGACCCCCTTCCCCAACTGGACGGGCCGTATCAACTCGCGCATGCACAACCCCTTCAATGCCACCCTCGTCTGCGGCGGCATCATCACAATCCTGGCGTGTATTTACGTCGGCTCCACCACGGCCTTCAATGCTTTCGTCGGCTGCTTCGTCCAGCTCTCGTCACTCTCATACTTCGCCGCCATCTTCCCCCATGTTCTCACTCGCCGCTCGTCCTTTGTCCGTGGCTATTTCTGGATGGGCAATATTGGATACGTCATCAACATCCTCAGCTGCATTTACATTCTCGCCTTCGTGGTTATCTTCTGTTTCCCTTTCGCTCTTCCCACCGATGCGGCTTCCATGAACTACGCTAGCTTGATGACCGGCGGTCTGACTATCTTCGTGGCCATCAACTGGTTTTTCAGAATGGGTTCATATGAGGGTCCCAAGTTTGTTCCGTTGACTGACAGGGCTCTGGCGGAGGACGCCAAATAGAAAAAGATAAACCAAAACAAAATCGGATATGAATCGCGCACGAAGAGTTGGATGTACCAGTAGTCACTTTACATGGCGCTTTAGATTGAAATTTTGGAATTTAGCGGCACTTAAAGATCCTTTTCATGTCAACCGTTATGATTCTTGTATATAAGCGATGACTATACCATGTATCTTTAATAAACTGATTCTTTATGAGATTTTCGAGAATTATCCGGCCTTTATCTAGCAGGAAGAACAAAATGCATACAATATTGGAGTCACGTGAACACGCGTTCCCATGGCGCCTGACGCGAGTTTCTTCCACCTGAACTTTCGTCAACAAGGCTCATGCTACGTTAACACCTCAAAGGCCATTCCTCGTCATGGTCTTTAAGCCTTTCAAGCCGCTCTCGATAAGGAAGCCTCCTCAGCCTGCCGTTCCAACCCCACAACCATCCACAAAACCTTCCGAAACCGAAGACGGTCCGCCAGCAAAGCGGCCACGACTGTTATCCCAGGATACAAGCGCCACTGGGCACACGCGTACTACGTTAGCGAGCCAGAGGAAACCTTTGCTTCAGGTCACTAATGTTGGCGAGGCGTCTGCCCTTACTAGCGACGGAAGTGGCGATGGAAGTGCAAATGTAGATTCATCCTTGTCTGGGGTGAGATATTTCAACGTGCTATGGTAACCCATGACCCTGATTTTCTCTGTGTTTATTTTATTCTCAAGAAGTGTATAGACTAACAATTACTGGCTCATAGGCGGAAACCCACCGCAAAAAAGAACAAGATTTGGGACGGTGACGGGATTATTTCAGTGCGAGATGGATACGTGTATCTGCAGGATATCTCTGGGAGGGCCATGGGCCGGGCGATGTATGGCTCTGCTCTAAAACCGGGTGTCATACTTTCGGTTGGAGGAAAAGAAGTTGAAATCGATACGGAGATCCCGAAGGAGGAGTATCTCTCTGGAAAGCAGTTTTTGGAGACTAAAACCGAGGCCCCGACGCCGCCATCGCCTTCAAGGAAATTACCATTGAAGATGACGTCTGTTCCCGTGCTGAAGAGCCGGGAGAAAGATATATCTCGATCCGAACTATCGGCATCTAGTCCGGGACTGACCAAGACCAGGATTAAAGAGAGTCGGCCCCAGAACTTAGCAAGTCGTGGGGCTATATCAGGTGCTTATAAGAAGCCATTAGTTGAGAACACGCTTATGCCGGCTGCTCCGTTGGATGAGCCTACTCCCCGCCATGACCCTAAGCAGCCCGGGGCTTTGATAATGAAGCGGCCGGGCTCGGCGCCCGAGGGGAAACGGATCGTGGATGTCGTTGTGGATCCTATTTTGGCTAAACATCTCCGGCCACACCAGCGTGAGGGTGTGGAGTTCTTGTATGAGTGTGTCATGGGGATGCGATCATTCAATGGCGAAGGCGCGATTCTAGCTGACGACATGGGTTTGGGAAAGACTTTACAGACCATCACTTTGCTGTGGACTTTACTGAAACAGAACCCGATTCACGAGGCCGCTCCAGTGATTAAGAAAGCACTTATTGTGTGCCCAGTCACATTGATCAATAACTGGAGGAAAGAGTTCCGGAAATGGCTAGGAAACGAGCGTATCGGGGTATTTGTTTTTGATGATAAGAGGAAGCGACTGACTGACTTTACAATGGGAAAGGCCTATAGCATCATGATTGTCGGCTATGAGAAACTTAGGACTGTCCAAGAGGGGCTGGCGCGTGGCAAAGGGGTCGACATCATCATTGCAGACGAAGGGCATCGATTGAAGACGCTTCAAAACAAAAGCGGGCAGGCTATCCAGTCACTAAACGCTACGAAGAGAATAATTCTCTCAGGTACACCTATCCAAAATGACTTGAAGGAATTTTTTGCCGCAGTGGATCTTGTCAATCCAGGCATCCTGGGGTCATTCAAGTCCTTCATTAAGGAGTTCGAGGGTCCGATTGTGAGGAGTAGACAACCTGAAGCTACCGAGAAGGACATTGAAAAGGGAGAGGCCAGAAATGAAGAGCTCCGAGAATTAACTTCTCAATTTATGCTGAGGAGAACGGCCGATATCCTTGCAAAATACCTACCTCCGAAGACGGAATATGTGCTTTTCTGCAAACCAACCAATACTCAGGCAAAGATATACCAGAACGTGCTTGCCTCGCCGGTCTTCCAGGGCGCCTTGGGTAATTCCGAAAGTGCTCTGCAGCTGATCACGATCCTCAAGAAACTGTGCAATAGTCCATCTCTGCTTTCACAAAAGGACGCCAACGAAAAGCCGAGCGAGACCATCGCTGCACTCTTGTCATCCTTGCCACCCAATCTCCTGCGTCACTTCTCCCCGTCATGCAGTGCTAAGATCCGCGTCCTAGACCAGTTACTCTACTACCTACGCACATCAACCTCTGAAAAGATCGTGCTTGTTTCAAACTACACTTCAACCCTGGATCTTCTCGCCAACCTCCTAAGCTCTCTCTCGCTTCCTTTCCTCCGCCTTGACGGCTCCACTCCTGCGCAAAAGCGCCAAAGCCTCGTCGAGGACTTTAACCGTCACCCAGCGAGTACTTGCTTTGCTTTTCTCCTCTCCGCAAAGGCGGGAGGAACCGGTTTGAACTTGATTGGCGCTAGCCGGCTCGTCCTTTTTGACGTAGACTGGAACCCTGCCACGGACATTCAAGCCATGGCCCGCATCCACCGCGATGGCCAGAAGCACCACTGCCATATCTACCGTATCCTTCTGCAGGGCAGTTTAGAGGAGAAGATATGGCAACGGCAGGTGACGAAGATCGGGCTTGCGGATAGCGTGATGGAGCATAAGGATAGTGTCGCGCAGTTCTCGCGCGACGAACTTCGGGATCTCTTCAGGCTGGATGTGGAGAGTAAATGCCAGACACATGATCTTCTGGCCTGCAACTGCGGTGGGAAAGGGTACTCCACGGCTTCAGGTAATGATCAGACGCCTCAAGAAGAACCAGAAGGATTTGGTGAAGATGAAGAGAAAGATTCAGAAATATCCTGCCTCAATTTTCCAACCCTTATGAAAGCCACCGAAGTGAACATGGAAGAACAAGAACGTCTTCTTGTAACAAGAGGCAGACGCCTGCATGCATCGGTATTGAGGAGTAAGAACTCTGGCAGCGGCAACACCAACAGCAGCAAGCAGAAAATCCAAGAAAGCCTCTCTCACTACGTACACATCGACCCGTCTCTTTTCAAGCCGTCGACCTCGACATTGGAAAGCTTTGGGGCTGAGGGCCTTGATCAAGTCCTGGGAGATGAAGTCTTGCGTTCTCTGCTAACAGACGAGGAGAACCGGGTACAATTTCTGTTCAAGAAGTCGACGGAGCCCGAGGTGAAGCAAACGCCTTTAGCGGCCGACGAAGGCGCCAGCTTGATGCCCAAGTGCAAGACCAACTCCACCTCTAGATCCGAACCCGAAGACGGAGCCGCAGCTAGGATAGGAAATGGCACGGCGGACTCACCAGTCGATTTATCGGTTTAGTGGGCTGCAAGGTTGGGGCTACCCGAATAGATGATAATGTATACCTCCCTCACAACTATAATTAATGACGTATTTGGCATATGAACTGCGATACCTAGGATCTACTTTCTAATTTAGAGTAAAGTATAGCAATCAACATGTCAAAGTGTATGCATTCATTTGGTACGAGTTTGCGTCTGGTTCGCAACGAGCTAAGCAGGTTCGGAGCCGGTGCCAAGAACTACCGTTTCATGAGAAGTCTGGGAGGAGCGATGGACGACCAGCAGACGTTTCAAAATCGGAAGGTGCAGGCCTATCTAGGATATGTGGTACTTATCCCGTGCATTTGCATTTGCATTGCATCCAAATACGAGGCAAGTGCGACTGCGTCCGTTGAGAAGAAACTACGACATACTAATGTATTGTGCATGCTATAATATAAGATTCCATATTAGAGCTAAAATGACTTCAGGCTAAGTAGTTATGTAGAAGCCGAGATAGGCTCATTCGCAATAAAGGCTCTGTTGGAAATAGGGTGAATCAGCGCGTAGGGGTATGTGGATATATCAAGTATATGAAAATGTATATGCTGCGAACCAAGGGAAAATGAAGTAAATAGGAGAAGACAAAGAACAATCCGCCAAAATGCAATGCAGGGGCTTAAATACGAGACAATAACACATGAATCCATAGTCAGAGAGAAGAAGGGAAAGAAACAGAACCGGGGAGAGTAGACGCAATTCGTGTAGGGATGATCGACTGGGCTACTAATACTTCATCTTCCCGACAAGTCCAAATGTGTACGCCGCTTCGGCTTCACCTTTCATCTGAATCATGTAAACACGAGAACTTCCAATGGTGACACCGCCCTTTTCAGTAACAGGGGGCGCGTCTTCGTCCTCCTCGCGAACGGAAACGGCAATACCTGTTCTTGCAACGCGCTCGAAGCAGCTCTCATCCAAGCAAACGTCAAGGAGGACTTCGCCGCGTGTTTTCCCACGGATGATAATGCGTTTCTCATTGCGCTGCTCCATGACTCGTTGCGGCGAGGCAGCGCCGGAAGATGGCGGGCTGATCGCGTCTGTGCTTGCTTCTGGATTCCCATTGGGCGTATTTGTTGCAGTATCTGCTTGGTGGTGTTCAGCCGATGAGCGTCGTGATGGTGCTGGCATGATCGTCAGCCGGGCGGCGCCCAAATCGCGCCATTTTGACTGGGTTTCGCGGGCGTAGAGGCGAATCTTCGCGTTTGAGAGGCCGATTCCATCGACACCCTTGATGGCTGCTGCGATGCGGCCAATGCCGCCGCCGTTGAATCCACCAGAGGCGGCGGAACTAGAATATAGGCTTCCCTCAGCGTCCTTCTTGCGCGAAGTTACGGAGGACCGGGAGATGCTGAACATCTTGCTTCCCGCGCCGAAGCGTTTAAGAGCCGAGAAGGCGCTGCTCATGGTGCCTACGCTGCTTTCAGAGTTGTCTGCGAGTGAGCGTGGGGAGGCAGAGGCACGGTAGCTCTTTCTGCGGCGGGGCCAGCCAAAGAAGCTGGAGCTCTTAGTTGCACGCTCTAGTGGAGCTGGGATATCGTCTAATGGTCCTCGAGCGTTTTGCAGGGCGATGTATGTCGGGTTGTTGGTGCGGGCTTGGTTGATCAGGCCATATAGAATCTCGCATTCCTCCGCATTCCTGGAGCGGAACATGATGTTGTTGCTCCAGCTGACTCTGGACCGCGGGGTTGGAGGAGAGCGGATGCTGATATCGATGGCTGTACCACGTCTTATAGGGACCAGCGGCGTCAATTCGAGAGCAATAATCGGGCGAACATTATTAGGTGCATTCTCGCCATTTGCAAGGGGATCATCCTTCATTTCATAGGCTTCAACAAGTCCGGGGCTGATAATGATCTTGCATTCACCAGGGAAGATGCTTTCCCAAGAGCCCTTATCCGACCAAGCAAAAACAGTAGCGATAGCAGAAGACGACTTGCTTGGCTGAGATGGGACGGATCGATAACCGGCCTGACTTGTCGAATTCGTCAACGACAGAGTACTTAGGTCCGATTCTTGCTCCTCAGGCCGGGAGACACTCCGAGAGGCTCTTGACCGTACTCTAGAGGGGATTTCGTCCTCTGAGTCCTCATCTGAACTGTCCGTAACGCTATCCGAATCAGAATACATGTCATAGTGGCGCACGGTAGAGGTATCAGAGTCAGAGTAGGAATCGGACGCGGTAGAAGGTTCATATTCGTGTTTCAAAGGTGAAGAACCCCGCCGCCTAATTCGTCCTGCAGTTGGACTCAGAACTGGGGTGCCTGGCAGGCTAGAGCCGGTGGAACTGGGCGAGCGCGAATGGGGAGGAGGCGGTGGAGGCCCGTCTCCGTTTGACGCGTCAGATTCGGAGCCCGAACGAGAATGCCTCTTGTTCCTTGTCGGAGTTTCGGGAATAAAATTGTAGTTTATATCATACTCTTCTTCCGGCTCGGGATCCGGTATGTATGAGGTACAACTACCTTGACGGAGCTTGGGAATAGAAGGCAGATCCGCTGAAGGTACTGAGGAAACTCGTGGACTCTCCGTGGATTCGGCCCTAGTGGGTGTCTTTGGGGTGGCTTGTTTGTGATGGTGCGATGGAGATTGCTCCACACGTTTGACTTCATCGCGACCCCGTGACGGAGTCGAAGGGGACGCACCCGTAGGGGAGAGAGGACTTTGGGGGCCGAGTTCACCATATTTAGATATTCTTTTTGCGCCGGAGCGCTTGAGACCTTGAGGGGACTTATCATCACTAGTAACGAGCTTTCGCGGGTCCCTGGAATGAAGGATTGACTGGGTATTTGCGAAAGGCTTAGATGCCTCTTTCTCTGTGAGATCACAGTCGGATTGGCGTGTAATATCCGTCTGTGATGAGACCTGAGATTCGGTAGCTGCGAACGAATCAATGGCGCTGGGATCCGACCATGACTCCTTAGCATTCCAGGAGCGTCGCGATGTATGGGAGGACGTTGGCTTCTCTCCAATTGGAATGGCAACGTTGGTTGGGCTCGGAGGAGTTTGCTGAGCCAAAGAGACTTCATTCGGCGAAGAAACTGTTTGCGCGCGTTGTCGTTGCCTTGCGCGTTCGATAAAGCTCTGAGACCGGGAGATGGCAGGAGGAATAGGCGTTCTACCAAGCATTTGAATCCATTCCATGCCTACATCTTCCTCGTCAATCTCGAGGGATAAGAGTTCTTGAAAGCGCCGTTCCCGTCCTGGCGGGCTGCGAATCATAACCACAATCTCTCCCTTTTTATCTCCATTGCGCGCAGAAACGCATCCGATATCTATGGGCGGGAAGAGCAACCAACGGTCTGCGTGGTCAACTTCGCATATAAGCAAATCTCCACCAGGACCATGCTCAGCAGCGTTATCTCGAAACAGAACCTCTGAACGACAGTCGATGACCTGGCCACTTGAATGATAGAGTGACAAGTTGAAGAAATCGCGGGCACGAACTCTGCGAGTCTTGTCGATGGTGACACCCGTCAGAGCTCCAAGGGTTTCAGGATCACGGGCGCGACTTGGGTCAATAGCGGCAGCCGACTCGTCCTCAAGCCTAGCCCTTTCTTCTCGTGCACGCCGACGAGCCTCTACCACAAGATTTTGATAGTTCATAGAAATCTCTTCGGCTTTTGGCGACGGTTCTAGCATGTTGATGCCTTTGAAAGTCTTTGCGAGGTATTTCAAGCGTACCAGCGGCCGCTTCAGCAAATAGGCAACATCAACCTTCTGTCCGTCCCCATCCACAATGTCACCATTCTCATCTCTAGACATGCCATCATCGAGGCTCTTAGTATCGGCGTCCTTTCCCTCTTCACCCTCTTCCAGCGGGGCCAGATTAACCACCACATCTTTGAACCCTAATCTCCAAGCCTTGAGGTATTCGCGGTAAACCTTCTGTGCTCCCTGTGCCCACTGAAGTAATGCATCTGCAGCGTCAAGTGGGATACGCTTGTGTAACAGTTTCAGTCGTTCAATAGCAACTCCCATGTTCACAATTGGCTTAGTGAAAGTGAGCTCATCCTGAGGGTTCGCGGAAGGGCGAAAGAGGCCAGCAGCAATGGCCGAGTCAGAGCGAGAAAGAACACATGTCAAAAGAACTGGTATCACCCCGCCAACTAGGGTTTTGAGCTCGCGCATATACTTTGCTTCATCCAGGGATAGCTCTTTCAGAATATCGGCGACTGTGGGTTTTCTATCTTTGCTGCTTCGGAGACTTCTCGCAGACCGGAGACTCCTGCTTCTTGTGGTTGTTGTTGAAAGAACAGACATCAAGTCGTCATGCGTCGTAAGCTTCTTCATTTGCGACGAAACGATTGCTAGCGAATCGGGATCCACCTTGTCTCTTTCCTCACTTGCAAAAGTAGTTTGAGAAGGAGTCCTTCTCTTCTCGGTCCCTTCAGATGTTTTCGCTGTCCCGTCCCGCGCACCCGTCGACTCAGCCGATGCGATCGTCGACAGGCGATGGCTACCGGTGCTTGGAGATGGTCGTTTTGGAACTAGCGATTCAGAGGTGTCATTGCTGGAAGTTTCAGACTTCAATGGATGAGTTCCAGTACCAGGCGATTTTTCTTTCTCATCGAGCCTGCGGCTACCATCTTTACTGGTACTAGAGGGTGACCTGCCCTGCTTCTTTTCGCTAGTTTTCCTCTCGCTAGATTTCCTTGTCCGGGGAGACGACGAAGTATCTTTCTGCAACCCCCTGGTAGTATGCTTATCATCTCTCGATCCAGGTCGCTCGCCGCTAGATGTAGTCTCTCCGCTCTTCACCCGCCGCTTAGAAGTTTTCTGCGGGTGATCGCTGCCTCCAGAAGGCTCAGGACTAGACAATCGGCTTTGGTCTCCTTCTGTTGGTTCATCCACAATTTCAATGTGTTTCTTCCTTCTAGTCTTCAGCGGCGCGGGTATTTCGACATCAGAATTCTTATCGTCTAGGAACGGGTCAGGTGTGTTAGACAGCCATGCTTCTATTTTGGCACCTCGATTCGGAGCTGGATGCTTGGGTGGCTCCGGCCTTGGCTCTGGTTTACTAAACATCTTCCTCGACTCGTCCACAATCTGTCCAAGGATGCCACCCTTGGGTGGCCTTGCTGGAACATGTTTCGAAGCATGAGGTGCGCCGCGTGCACGTCGCCTCGATAATTCAGAAAAGTCGGCCTCACTAGCAGCCCATTCAGAGTCATAATCAAGGATTGATTCCTTCTTTTTCGGACTTTGCGCGGGTTCTGAAATTGTGCTGGACCGGTTCTTATCAGCTGTTGAAGGACGTGATGAGGGCTTGGATGAGTTATTATGTGACGCATGCTCCTTCTCAAGCTTCTCGATAATGGAATCTATATCGCCGGATGTATGCGATTTCCGTCTCTCCCGAAGTGCCCGTGGTGAAACTGTGCCGTCTTTGATGTCGTCTCGCCGCTTTCGTGGGGACAACCGCGGGGACAGTAGAGGCGGTTCCTTATCGTCTCCTTTTGCTGATCGCGCTGCCCGTAATGGCTCGTTTGTGGTGTACTCCGGAACTATGCGCCCGCGTCTCGGGGGTGGAGGTTTGGCTTTGGGCGCCTGCGTTGACGATCGATTCAACTTCCAGTGTTCATCACTAACCAAACGTTTTCGCGGTGTACTCTTGCTTCGCTTTCTCGTCGTAGTGTTTGTAGACTTCTGCTTTGACTCGGTGGTGGAAACATTCTCATCATCCTCCTCGTGGTAGACAACATCGTCGGCGATGATCACTCCGCCGCCCTGTTGCTGCCATTTCCGGACCTTTGCTCGCACGGAGTTGGTGTCGTAGAGGCCCAACGGTTTCCCAATATCGAGGGGCTTTGATTTGATCGGCGGATTCTTGCTGACCCCGCGGCCGGCGGGGGAGTTGGAATTGACAGGCGGCGGCATTGGGCTGGGACTACGACAACGGCAGTTGTTAGTATTTTGCAGTACTTATCCGAAACAGCATGCGCGCCCGGGGAAGACGTCAAGGGACGATCGTTTTTCGTTTGTTTTGCCGGTGCCGTTTGCTTGTTCTCGTCGACGAGTTGGAGCAAAACAGGCGACGTCATTCCTAGTAGGCTGTTTGTTTACGAGGGGGAAAACACTCACTATTTCACGGCATACCCTGACCGAGCCGAAGACAAAACAAAGATCCTGTTGGGACTCTAGAGAAAAACGGAAATAAGCTCAGTTGAAATCAAATGCGGTCGTGGGAACAGCAAGGACCAGCCCAGAGGCAAGGGCTGAACGAGGCAGAGCTTGGAGCGGGCGAGATTTGAGGAATGAATGGGGTCGAATGACAGGCCCAGCGACCGTCAGCTGAAAGAATCACCAGGACAAACCGGTCAGGACAAGGGCGAAAACACCACTCTTGATTCTGTCTGTGGACGTGATTTTCTCTATCGCATAATTATTAACGGTCTCTTGCTGGAGGTATACAAATCCCGTTATGAACAAGTCGAGGCCAACTAGTGCGAAGGCTGCCGGGGAAACCAGCGATCAGCACAGAGCTTCAGATCAGGCGCCAAAGGAGCCAACGGGATCTTGTCTGTCGAGCTTCGATCAATGATTTTGCCTCACGCCTCCGGCGCTAGGGAGCTGATTCCTGAATGGATTGATTTGACTGCGGCCCAGTGACTAGGCTGCTGGTTGAAGTCTGATTGAGCAGACATCCACGTCGACGCTCCCCTAACCGTTACGACCGCCCGTTGATCCACCAGCCGGAATGCATGATGAGTAACTGAATGGCCGAACCGAACGGTTCTATTTCAGGTCCGGTTTGTCTTCACATTGGAAGCCGGAGACCTTATGGTCTTGTTTTATGTCCTTCGATCCTGTTCGGGCAGCAACTTAAAGCGGCCAAGTGCCTTGAGGTCCTCCAGACGTCATTGTCCTGGCAATAATCTATATCCGACGCTGGGTCCGACACGTCACCGCGCAGAAACGCCTCAGTAACCGCCATCTTTTCGCCGAAGACCACTGGGTTGGATTAAAGTGGCTGGGTGATGGAGATTGGAGTCGAACTGGACGGGGCTGTAAAGAACAAAATCACGCCCGCTTCAAATCAAACCTATGTATGGATGGAGCCCAGCGGACCGGGTCCTACCAATAGTAGTGGTCAAGAGAGCCCTATACTCCACATATTTGCAGGTAAATTCTATCACTTACCAGACCGCCAGTATCAGTCTACGTTGATTCGAGGATCTTTTATGGTCGTCAACTTAAAGGCGATATATGAGAATTCTAAGTGAGTTGTAACGAAAGAGGTGAAAGCTATTGTAAGGATTCTTGAAACTGCAATAAACATATAATGCAAAAGGTTTAACATACCTACCACAAACTCACATAATTGTTGTACATGAAACTATATGATATCTTAGTATGTTAGCAGCAATACCTAGGTATAAAGACCCCAAGGTTGCAACCTCAAGGGTCTATCCACTGGTAGCCATCCCCAAAAGGAAAAAGAGCCCAGTCGATTGGTAATTCCAGCTGAGGCATGTCGGAAGGCATTGTCTTGATGGGCCCGGTATAGACTGGACCAAGTGAGAAGCTATCGTTAACAGCCTGATCAGAAACGAGGTAGGCGTCTGCCGTGGTCTGGAAGTCTGCGGCTTCCTGCCTCGCGGACAAGGCTTTCGACATGAGGTCGGTCAGCATGACCCCATGAGCTGATTTCCGCGCGTGCTCGGACAAACGTTGAAAAGACTTCGCAGCAACATCCCAGGCTGCATCAACTCGGGGGTCGTTCCAGTGCCAGCAGAGCTCATTCAATAGGAATGTCAGCGGAACATATTGGAAGTAACCACCGAGCGTCCACTCCCATTTACGAGCGGCAATCTCATCCTCTAAGCGTTTCTGGGTGTCAAGGATATCAACAGCGGCATCGAATAGTTGGTCTCGGACACCGTGATCAAGGGTCTCAGTTGAGTCTACCGCTGCGAATTGTGGACTATAGAGTTTCATCCACATCTCCGTGATCATCACGTAGGCAACGTGAGTGGCAAGCCAGTGGATAGATTCTGAGCCGTCGCAGTAGTTCAGGTACTTGAAATGAATCCTGCGCTGACACTCGCTGACAGCTCTGGTCTTGAAAAGCCAGGAAGAGTCGCTTTCAACTATCCGTTCGGTAGTCGCAAGATCATACCTGAGTAGACAGAAGCTCATCTCCGTCCAGCCAGCTTGATTGGTGAGTGGAGCCATCATATCTGTGCGCAGCTCCGAGTCGTGACAGTTCAAAGGCAATTCAACGGCAGATAGGGATGGCATGGGTTGGGCAGGTAGATTTGAGCTTTGACCTCGATCACCCCGTATGCGACGGTTCAGATACCACAGATGCCACCGGACGCGCCGCCGCATCTCGGCCCCAAAGGGTGAATTATCTTCTTCCAATGACATATCCAGCCGTTCTGCTAGACCAGCTAAGTTCCAAGCAGACTTGTGGTTATCTTGGAGCCGATCTAAAGCGATGAAGAGGACGAGAGCCTGCATTATTGTCCAATTACTGGTGGTCATGAAGCCTGAGCGTGCCAGAGCCTGTTCGGCGGCCAAGCGGTATGTGGTAAGTGCCGTGCTCTTAGACATTTGTAGGTTAGATTGTATGTCCGTTGCATCCATTGCTGAGACGCAGGCAAGATAGAACACTTGCAGCAGAGCACCTTCGCCTTCACCTAATGACGTCGGATCATTCAAACCATCTCGGAGGATTCGGGACACACTGGGTCGATGCACCACTTTGATCAATGGATCGATCTTCTCCAGAAATAATTGCCAGCATTTCCGTCCCAGAGCCAATGACGGGTGTAATGACATTGTAGCATGTGCCCAGGTGTGGCTTAACGGAAAGAGCGAGTCCCCAGGGCCGGTCAGAGACCGTATCCTCTCAGCTTGCGCGTTGACAGTTTGAGTCAGGCCAGAGATCTGCGCTTCGAGTGTGTGGATACGATCGTGCAGTGCTTGATCGTTGGAGGTACGTGTCCTAGGTTCTGTACGCACTCGCGGACACCTGCGAACTGGAGACGGGAAGATACACTCCACTGACCATCGGGAGCAGTTGGTACAGGGTAGTTGCCTGTCGCATCTAACCTTCCTTTTGCGGCATGCAAGGCAGGCTTTTGGCTTCAAAACAGCGTAGTCCTGAGATGTTAAGGCGTTCAAGGGCGAAGATGAAGGAAGTGGTTTTGGCGCAATCTCGCTCAGGGACTGCTTCACCCAGGTTGATCCCAGAGAAGCGGCCATTTGCGTTAACTAGCGACTCTAAGTGCCGTAAAACTCGGTGACAGTATTTGTCGCTATCTTTGTTTTGAAATTTGACCGGCGTCGTGAAAGTCACCTCACATTCTTCGAAGGGGATCGTTGACCATCGAGGGATGACTTCTGCGCGAGTCATCATATCCGCCAACTCAGACTCCAAGACATGGATACGAGATCGTGGCGGTTACTCCGCGCGCGACAGGCAGGCAAAGGGAATCTCGCCTTTCTCGGTGTCTTGTCATCTGCTGAGTAGGTGGTTGGTTTTCCCTCTGTGGCTGTGCCAATGACAAGATCCTAGTCTCGCAATTCTCGGTCGCTTGAAGTGAATCGATATCTGATTGATGATAATGATGCAAAGACACCATGATGATACATCGATAGAATTATTCATCCCTGCCCGATGCTGAGGAAGAATTCGCCAACAGCGACCCTAATAATGGAGGTCAAAAGTATAAAGAGGTCTTTTGCGTCCTTCAAAGTCGGCACCAAGCGGACAGAATCCCAGTTATCCTCAAAGACTTGATATGGCCAGCTTGAATGCATTGATCATGGATCGCAGTTCGACTTTGTGGGTTATTTCGCTGTGGGTGTGGTGTACGTCTTTTAGCCCAGAACCTTCGAAGTTAGAGGACTAATATGAATCCGTGCGTACACGCAGTGTCTTTAATAGAATTTTGCAGTGCACAAGGTGAACTACCACAGAATGGATCATCACAATTACCGCCAGGAATCTTCTACGAAGATCTACATCTGGTACCAACATTTGCCAAAGCCCATGGCTTGGCAATGGGAATTGCGTTTGGGATTATCTTTCCCTTTGGCGCCATCCTTTTGCGAGTGGTCCAGTCCAGGTACCGGGTGTATGCACACATTGGCTGCCAGTTATTGGCGTACGTCCTGATGATTGCTGGCCTGGCCACTGGAATTCGGGTTGGAAAGATCCTTGACAGGGTATGCCCTCCTCTGGATTGCCGTGCCTTTCCGTAAAGCTAATAACATCCAAGCTCCATAACAATGGCCACACGATACTAGGAACTGTCATTGTCGTCTTTATCTTTATCCAGCCATTCATTGGCTTTTGGCACCATCACCAGTATAAGAAAACCCAGAAAGCCGGAAAACGGACCTACGTCCATATTTGGATCGGGCGGATATTTCTTCTGCTGGGGCTCATCAACGGCGGCACTGGCCTGAAGCTGGCAGATAACACCACAGGAGGAATAATAGCTTATGCCGTAGTTGGTGGCATATTTGGTGTGGCATACATCTCGATCGCCGCTCTGCGTCAAGGAAAAGTGATCTTGGAAAAGAAGAAGACGACGCCCGAAATGACCCAGCCTTAGTCATGATCGCTCGAGGAAGGTGAAAGGGGCCAGACTGTGTTCTCGTTATATGAATTTCGGAGCCCATAATGCTTGTGATGGTTTTAAAGCGCTGAAGATGTTGCGTCGTTTTCGAGCCTGGAGGATATGTTGGATCTCGAATGCAAAAGCCGAATAGCATCGAGGAGCTTCAACTAAGTTACTCAGATTTAAGGGATTGTGGGACCTTCTCAGCTTTCTTCATGGCAAGGGAAATTGCTTTCATGCTTTGAAAGAGATAAACTAGCCAAAGCATTAATAAATGGCCTCCAAGACAATAAGCCGAGACCTTCTTACCGGCAGGAACAACAATCCAGATGAAATTCATTCCGAAATAATAGACCCAGAAGTAGAAAGGTTCCGGTCGGCAATACGGCCGTTCATGAACATGATCGTCATATATACTGGTCGCGAAGTAGAGCGTATCGCCGTAAAGATGGGCCATGCAAACGATTATCTGCAGCGGGTGACGCATCGAGTGATTGAAAAAGATCGAATAAGCAACTCCGAAACATAACGGTCCCCAGAGAAGCTTTCAAACCATATCAGCATGAGGTTCCACAACAGCCGGTCTGAACTGACTCACAACTGTGATTGTCTCCATGCATAGGACTAAAGTGTCAGACGTCAAGTAGCGCGAATCGGAGAGCGCGTACTCCTTCCACAATTGACCGAAGAAGTCCTGAGCTGATCCCATACGACCATGATTGATCATAAAGTAGCCTTCAAACAAGCAGTGGAGAGTGCCCGCTGCGTGTTTCAACAGTTCTTAGCACGAATCATCGACTAACTGGGATTCGGGTATACTCGTACAGAGGGCAAACCATAGAATGGCAATCCGGTCCGCCTTTCCCATATTGGGCCGCGCCCATACAGTCAGCAATAATATTGCTCCTAAGAGCACTGCGCAGCTTACGCCTGCAGTAGATATTAAGCCAAGGACAGACGTTTCATTAGGCGTGTAATCGACAATTCGCGCATCGATGGGATAATAGGGGTGAGATAGAGGGTCATCCATATTTTGTGAGCCCTAATATGCTGTGATCTAGCAGGAGTTTTTAAAAGCAATGTCAAGCGAAGATATAGAAAGAAGAAAACAGGCCTCTTGTTGTTTTGTTGGACTTCATTCCGGACAGGCTCTCAGGATGATCGTCAAAATAAGCTCCCAAACAGGAATGGTGCTGATAACGATTTAGGCTAACCATATACAGTTTAATAATAAAGCCTCAGGCATTGTTCAGGCAGAAACAGCTCCAAGGTGTCCAACCGCCAACGTCTCCGCAGCCCCGTATTCCTGCAGTCATCGTTTGTTGATCTTGTCATCTTCAATGCTGCCACTTTAGTGATCCTGCCCTGCCCGGGAGGTCTCATGAGGCCTTTATACTCTTGAGCAAACGCGTAACGGTGTGATGGGCCGTCCTTCAGTGCATAGAAAGTCCTTGGGGCTCGATGTACCCCGCACTACAGCTGCTGAAGCGCTGCCTGGCATCGCGGCGCTCTTTGTGATCCATTTCGATGTCAAAGCTGGGTAAACTCTTACTCTTCTTGCCTCGTTTTCTTAGTACAGAACTCGCTTATTCTGGGTACTTCATTAGGTACACAGTGACCTGGAAACGCACCATTCCCGGGGGTAAGTGACTCTAACGAGATGGATGCTGTGCCCTACTGATCACTGGAAACAGTCAAGATCGGAGGGGCCGTCGAGTACAAATCTCTGCCATCCGGATTACACAATGTCTCGGAGGATCTTGTGTATGTACAAAGCTTAGGACATTATGTCTCGCATCGCTAACTGCATCCTTGGGTAGCTATTTCGTTCACGAACAGTATGCTGGCATCAGCGCGTTCATCAATCAGCCCGCGGACGAATCAGAGCGCAATGCGAAGATGTTCTCTATTGGGGTTCTGGTGCCGTTGAGCTCTGGAAGGCTGGGCAAGAGCTGGCGACATGCCTCAAAACTGAAGGAACTAGCTCAGTGAGTAGCAGCACCCTCACCCGGCAAATTTCTTCAACAAGGCCTAATATATGGGCCACTTGACAAGGCGCTATTCCAAGCATGCTTTCGACACAAATTGCTTGTCTGAATATTGGGAAACCCATGAGCTATCCGCAAACGAGACTTCGGCGGCACCTGATTCTCCACTTGACTCGCCTCTGAGTCTCCGAATTAGAGCTCATAGTGACAGGCCGGATACCCTGCAAAGACATCGAGCTATCAGTGATGCAATGGTGCTGGAGACGTCTAGGCCGGCCCTGACGCCCTTTCACCCAGCCTCCTCGTTGCCTGATTTCCTCGACGCGTTCGGTCCCCTTCTATTTCCACTATATAGAGCAGCACTCCTACGCAGGAGAGTCCTTTTCATGGCAGAAGCACCTGTACAATTACCTTGTAACTACGGTATGTATGAGACCTGCTTAATACACGTACTCTTGCTAATTGTAGTACAGTGTACGATTTGTCGTTGTTGGCTTCATTGCCTAACTCCCTCCTCCCTTTATTTCCTTCGGATAGGCTACTATCTCTGCGGCCTCGCGCTCTCTTCAATGTTGGTGTCCATGATATTCCGTATCTTTCGTCCTTCGTTAGGGGCTCTGCGGATACCGAGCACGATAGTACCTGGATTGCATGCAGCACAGATAGTGTTCTAAGCATGAAGCCAGAACTGTTCGATGTCCTCGTCACTCTGCCTCCTTCTCATTCAAAGAATGCCGCAAGTAGAGTGTATCCCACCATCTCTGTATCTTCGCCTTCAGTGGACAAGAAATCACCGCAGCGAACGGAATTAAAGGCCACCCAACGCGATGTACGGCGTTACATAGCCCTCCGGAAGGGATTACGCCGTGTATTCAAGGACGAGTACATCCGATCTGATAGTGATGCTGATGACAGCTCGGACGCTGCATCAACTTTCTCTTCCAGCCCCATAGTCGAGCCTCTATCATGGGCCCGACTAGCCTACACGTCGTTTATCTGGTGGGCATCGGCTGGTGAGAAACGTGACGGATTCTCCGAGGAGGAAGAAGAGGAGCACGAAGTTGAACAAGATGCGAGGCTTTTAGCAAGTGTAGACAATCTCCCTAGTCCTCCCTCAGGCTCGATTCGACAACCGAACATGCAACAAGAACAAACACCGACGCAACCGCCGGAGATCGCTCTCATTGCATACTTCCGCCAGCTAACTACGCAAATATTCGTGACACTATCTGATGTCATTGCGCGGCAAGATGATCATAGCGGGAATGATTCAGAACCCGACAACACCAATTCAAACGAAGATGAAGTCGAAAACACTGAGACCTTCCATGACGATATCCCGGATGACGACCCTGGTGCAGAAGATGACACCTCCCCACTCCTAGACCGCAACCGTGACTCACAGCTGAAGGCGCAAACCCGAGGCACAGACGCTATCATTATCAATACAGAAGACATGACTGAAATGGGCCTCGACACATGGAGTGCAGCAGACCGGATCTTCGTAGAGGAACTTGTCCTCACCTGGTGGGGCCGAAAGGCCTACGTTGATAGTGCACGGATAAGATGCTGTGGAATATCTATCATATGATCCCGGAAATCATCCATCATCTTTGCTTTATCTTTCTCCAGTATGGATCGAGATTTATCATGACCCAAAACACGAACATGTGGATTGTACATAATACGCACTACTTATTGCGATTGTTGTATACCATATCTTGTTAGGCTAAGCTGGGCTGCTGCTTCAATTGCGGATTTTGATACATTTGCCAGTTATGATCGTGTACCCTGACTGGCTGTGCTAGTGTAGCCTGAATATATGGTCTGTACAAGTATCAATATTTTTACCTAAATGGAACTGTTGGAAAATATTGACTGAAGCTGAATAGCAAAACGCCAGATAGTTGATGCAGAACAAAGGAAATATGAGAGATCATCGTGTGTCTATGGAAACTGTTTGGCAAACCTTGGAACAATACATGCATGTTCTGGGCAAGAAAGATATACAATGAAGACTTCAAGGGCAGAATACCCTATCAAGCACCCAAAGGCTTGAGATGAGCAAGAGCAAGAATCTAACTTCCCCAAGAAACCAAAAGGACAAAAAGAGGACAAAAAATATCGGGATGAAAATGCCTTTGTTTATGCAGTAATCAAAAACGCCATGTCGCTCAAAACGCAGGGGTATCTCGAGATAGCTCTTATAACAACTCGCCCGGGCATAAACGTCATCTCAAGGCACAACTATTTGACCGTTCGCTTCAGCCATCATATCTATACAAATGGCCGTTATCGTAACACCCTCATTGGCGCACTCATGTCTCTGCGACTCTTCTTGACACCGTCACCTCGCGGATCGGTAGCGTGCTGAACACCGGGAATCCTCCGCGCCAACCGCGCCGGAGTGACGTTCAGTCCGCCCGCGCGGAAGCCAGCGTCGCTAGCGCTAACAGACCTCTTCATTTCGCTAGTTCGACCTCGTCGAGCTCTAATCTGCGCCAATGCTTGTTCCCGACTAATGGGTGTGCCTGGGGCAATAACGGACAAATTCGAGGCTTCATCGCCGCTGCGCAGGGGAATCCGCTTGACATTGTGGATTTCATTCACATGATCGACGTGATTATGATGCACGTTCTCGTATTCTGTCTGCCGCTGCACTTGAGAGACCACTGGAGAAGGGTGAGCTTCCGGAGTCAAATCTCTGAAATAAGCTTCGTTTTGAGAAATTGATTCAGACAGAACTTCATGTGAAAGGGATTCATACTTCTGGCCAGGGCTGGCGGAAGGGGAGTGGGCTTCCGGTATGGTTTGAATCTTAATAGGTGAAGTTCGTAATTCATGGAGACTGGAATCTTGAAGTTGCTTATGTGGTGATCGAATGGGTGAAGGCACCGTTCGGAAAGTACCCGTAACAGGTGAGAATGTGATGAGTGGTTCACCGACTTCCTCTTGTACTTCGTCCATGATCTCGTCTTCCCGGGATTGTTCTTCTCTGATCTCTTCTCGAAATTCGCGCTCTTGGGGTTCCTCCTGCACTCCCTGCTGCTGAATTTCTTCCAGAGCTTCCCGCTCCTGCGCTTGCATCCGAACCTGTTCTTGCCTGGCCTCCTTATCTCTAGGTTCGATTTTGGCAGGCTCCTCGTTCGATTGTTGATGAGATTTCTCTTCGGGAATGCCACAATCCTTCATCATTTCTTTGGCTTCCTGCTTCTGAACTGTCCTTTCTTGTTTCCTTGCCTGAGCTTCGTTCTCCAGGTTTTCTAATTCGCGACAGGCGCACATCTTGAACATGCATTGAAGCTGCATAAATTCAACGTCTTTCTCTGCGTTGATTCTCTCGTTTCTTTCCCATCTAAGCTCCATTTGCAATCGATCAACAAGCTCCTGTACTGTCAGAGGGGGGTTCTCTTCAAATTGATGTGGATATCGCGGAGATAAGGGGTCAGATAGCTTTACTAGCTTCTTTGGGGGTGTATCCTGGTGGGCGGGAGGGCTAGGCTTAGTAGTCTCCTGCGTAAGTCCTTGTGCAAGCTCATCACCAAGGGCATCAGAAGGTCGCTTAGGTTTTCGAGGGCTTGGCGTCATCAACAAGGCGAGATCTCCCTCTGCCAAGGACATTCTGTTGACTTCCTGCTTTTTAATCTCCCGAGCTCGTGCGTGTTGAAGGGTAATCGCTTGATTCTTTGCTTCTGCCGCTCGTAATTTGCCTTTGATCTCCTCGAGCTCCTCTGTTAGACCTGCGATTGCGTAGGCGCGCTCAAAAGCTTCCTGTTTGGCCTTTTCCTTCGCTTCTCGCTCAGACTGGACTTCCTGACTTAGTCCCTTCGCTTCGGCTTTCATGTGCTTTAATTCCTCCTGTGTTTTCACAAGTGCAGAGCCAGCGCGGAAGGCTTCTTTACGAGCCTTCCGGATTTCTTTCTCGAACACCAGTCTTTCGTGGGCTTGGCGCTCTTTGGCATTTTGTAATTCTTCTAACAGTGACTCAAGTCTTTCGCTGATGCGGCGTTCCCGAGACTGTGCCTCTGAAAGCTGCGAAGACACCCGTGCTAAGGCTGACTCGGCTTCCTCACGCCCAAGGATAGCTCGTTGAAGAGCCGCCGCTCCTCCAGTCGAAGTTGATCCCGTTGTACCTCCCGGACTACCACCGCGAGACAAGTTGTTGAGATATGCGACTCTAGCTTGTACGTCGGAAAGACCTCGTTGACTCTTACGTTGCATGCGCAGGGTATCGGACATAGTTGAGGGTGAGTTCAGCATCGTTTGCTGATTCATGCGCTCCGGCGATAGGGGATTGAGCGCCTTCGATGGGCTGGACCGGGTGCTCGACGGCGAATCCATAGCCGTATAGATGGATTGAGATTAAGTTGGAGTATCTATGCTGGAATGACGATGACACTAATCATGGAAACCAATGCAGAAGAAGCATGTGCGGGAAAAAAGTGCCAGAGATGTGGGGAGAAGTGATGTTTCTTCAGCGGTGCTCAACACGCCCGGCCCGCAGTAAACAAACAGCACCCGGCCAAAATGACGGCTTTTCTTGGCACTTCCACGTGATTGATAGGTCCGTGCACGACATCGGCTTTGAATCGAACCAAGACTTTATCTACTTCACGATACTTGTTCCATTCCTTGAAACTATAATGCTTCAAAATGTACGTCTGCTTTACTTATTGCAGTGCTCTGCGGGCTTTTTTGCTCCCATAGACAGATTTTTTGACGCTGTGTCAATGACTCTAAAAGTAGTGTGGTTTTTAGCATGCACGAGATCTTGACGCTTCAGCTGGGACAGCGCGCAAACTATCTGGCGACCCATTTCTGGAACCTTCAGGTGAGTCCACATGGCGCTGAAGTTAATATCCAGTTATATACAGTAGGAAACTAAAGGTCTTGCGTAGGAGTCATATTTTACCTACAACGGACAAGAGGAGTCTCCTGTAGACCATGACGTCCACTTTCGCCCAGGCATTGGGGCAGACGGGAGCGAGACATTCACGCCTCGGACGCTAATATATGATCTGAAGGGGGCATTTGGTACCCTTCGGAAGAATAATGCTCTGTACGAGCTAACTGAGGATTTAGCGCCCGGACAGGGCCTCTGGTGAGCCCCCCCGCCTGAATCCGCTTTCACCTGTCTGTATGGGGCAAGTGATGCTTATCTACTATTAGGGATGGTAAAGAGATTCGGCAGGAATTGGCTCCAATTCCGCTGAGCGAATATCAAAAGAGCCTTGACGCAGGAACCCCAGCACCTCAACTTTCGTCAGAGACTGTTCGATTCTGGTCTGACTACAATAGAGTCTTTTACCATCCTCGCTCAATTGTGCAACTCAATGACTACGAGCTCAATTCCGTAATCATGCCATTTGAAGACTGGAACCTTGGGGAGGATCTTTTCAACGAGCTCGATAAGGAGCATGATTTGCTCGATCGGGATGTTCGTCCATTTGCAGAAGAGTGTGACCAGCTACGTGCCTTGCAAATATTCACTTCATCAGATGATGCTTGGGGCGGATTCACTGCTAGATACGTGGACAGGCTAGTCGATGAGTACGGAAAGAAGGCCGTCCTGGTGTGGGCTATTGAGGACGGTAGAAGGATTCATCAAGTAAGTCATAAATCCGGCTTTAACATCGGCCTAACTACTTGGAGAGATGGCTGATGGCTGACTGCCTTCACAGACTGGCAAATTGAAACGTGAGACGAATAAAGCTCGATCTGTGTACTCTATATCGCCTGAATCGACGATGTACACGCCCATTATGGATCCTCCCAGTCGGTTACCGAGTACCATACGGGTAGACAGTAATTCTGAATGGTACACATCAGCATTGATCAGCATTGCAATGGAAAGCATCACTCTTCCAACCCGACTTCGGCCGTACCAGAATTTCGAGTCCTTGTTAGCAGGTGATGACAGCATCCGGCGTATATTTGAGCTACAGGCTTCAATTGTCCCGCCAGTAAAGGTCCATAGCAATGTGCGACCACAGGCGACGAGACAAGCTAAGAAGGTCGAATCCTGCGAGTCAGGGTCTCCGAAGGTGAAAACCGATTTTGACTTGGATTTCACATATGATTCAGGCGGCAACAAATCGCACGTTCTCAATCAGCTGCAAGTCTTACGAGGTGTCGAGCCAGATGATAAAGAGGAAGAGTCGGCTGAAGCGGACCTGGGATTTGTGAGAAAGATGCGGTTTTACAATTCAGAGCCAATGTTCCATAGGTGAGTTGCTTGTATGGCGTGCTTCGTCTATTCGGAATTGTTGACTCATACATTCCTGCCGTTCAGATTCCACACGCCACTACAATACCCATTACTTGACAGCTTCCCCAACGACATGATCGCCTTGTCGACGCCCGAAAACAAACTGAGCATTATTGCCGCACTGACGACATCCACTCGCACAGCTGAAAAGATCAAAAACTTAGAGTCTGTGGCAGGGCGAGTCATAGCTGTGGATGAGCGGGAGAATCTTGTTAACGGATTAGGAGAGATCCGGGAGTCGTACGAGACCGGCTGGATAAGCGACTCTGATTTTGACGATGATTAAAGCTTCATAGCAATAAAACTCATGGTCAAATGGATTCAAGAGCTGGGTCTACTCCATGTCTTGTTCTACTTTGGTTCGTAGTATAATCCTCGGTGTAAACAATGCAAACACCCAACGTGGCCTCTTGGGGTCTGTAGGTAAGCGGTGGCCTTGCGCTCAGCTTCGCATTCATAAATCCAAGCTGTCAATAGACTTCCTGCCAGGTGGCCAGTATCTTTCTGAGGATTCTGTCTCAAATGGCATTTTTCACTACTTGATTCCCTTCTTCCTCTGACCTTGCTATCCTTACATTGCCGCACTTTTTTCAACAACTTTACAGTGCTATCCTCCGATTTACAGCTAATCTATTGGTCGGCTCGAGCACTGACTACTACAACTCTCTCTCAAGAGTCAGCTGTCCCATTTCGCCCATTGCTTGCGTCTTGTCTGTTTTTCCGACTGCCTTAAAGGTATGCTACCACTGCCAATTCCATCATTTTGTGACACTCTGCTTATTACCTTTGACGTCTTGTAGCAGCGGAACTAAAGGACAATGGCTCCCGGTGGCCGACGAAGAACGAATAACCTGCCACAACCTTTTTTGCCGTCCCCTCTTCTCTCTCTCGCGCTTCTCCCGTTTCTTCTGTTCTTCCTAAGCTTCCCCGCTCCCACGTCTGCCGTGGGTTCAGCGGTCCTCGGAATCGATGTCGGCACGGAATATTTGAAGGCGGCACTTGTCAAGCCAGGGATTCCGCTGGAAATTGTGCTCACTAAGGACTCGAAGCGCAAAGAATCAGCTGCTGTTGCATTTAAGCCTACCAGGCACAGCGATGCGTTGTTTCCGGAACGGTTCTATGGAGGTGATGCTCTTGCATTATCTGCGCGGTACCCAGACGATGTCTACGTGAACCTCAAGACACTGCTGGGAGTCCCCTTCAACGATGGCAAGGGCGAACTCATAGAGACATACCGGGCACGCTTTCCTGCTTTGAGATTGGAGGATGCTCCTTTCGAAAGGGGCACCATTGGCCTCCGAAGCAACAGACTTGGCGAGGCGGAAAGGAAAGATGCTTTCTTGATCGAGGAGCTTTTGGCAATGCAACTCAAGCAGATCAAGGCTAATGCTGACAATTTGGCTGGCAAGGGATCGGATGTTAGAGATGCCGTTATCACATATCCGGCGTTCTATACTGCCGATGAAAAAAGAAGTCTGCAATTAGCCGCTGAACTAGCTGGATTGAAAGTTGATGCGCTTATCAGCGATGGCCTTGCTGTTGGACTCAACTACGCGATGAGCCGAACCTTCCCCAGCGTTTCTGATGGGGAGAAACCTGAGTACCATGTTGTATATGATATGGGTGCTGGCTCCACTACTGCCACTGTCCTCCGCTTCCAAAGCCGCAAAGTCAAGGACACTGGAAGGCTCAACAAAACAATCCAGGAGGTCCAGGTCCTGGGAACAGGATCGGACAGGACCCTTGGCGGCGACTCTCTGAACGACCTTATCGTTAGTGATATGCTCTCTCAACTCCTAGATGACAAAAAACTCAAGGGCCGTGTTGGTCTCGCAGATGTGCGCTCTCACGGGAAGACTATGGCGAGATTGTGGAAAGATGCCGAAAAAGCCCGCCAGGTTCTCAGCGCCAACACCGAAACTGGCGCTTCTTTTGAAGGCCTCTTCGACGAAGATGTCAATTTCAAGTATCGCGTGACCCGTGCCAAGTTCGAGGAATTGGCAGGGCAGCATATCGTTCGTGTTGGAAAGCCACTCGAGGAGGCTTTGGCAGCTGCTGGGTTACAGTTGAACGACATAGATTCAGTCATTCTACACGGCGGTTCAATCCGTACCCCATTTGTTCAGAAGGAATTAGAAAGAGTCTGCGGAGGGTCGGAGAAAATACGAACAAATGTCAATGCCGACGAGGCTGCCGTTTTTGGAGCTACTTTTAAAGGAGCCGGTCTTAGCCCTAGCTTCCGCGTTAAGGAAATTCGCGCTATCGAATCGTCCGGCTATCCTGTCGTCCTCAAGTGGCCATCCGAATCCAAGGAAAGGCAGCAAAAGCTGTTTAGTCCCACATCCCAAGTTGGGTCAGAGAAGCAGCTAACGATGAAGAACCTGGAAGATTTCGAGTTTAACTTCTACCAACAGGTTCCGAGTGCCGAAGACGTAGTCGATGTACCCGTTCTTGGGGTGAGAACAGAAAATCTCACCGCATCGGTCGACAAACTGAAGGAGAGTTTCGGTTGCTCAGCTGCCAACATTACTACGAAATTTAATATCAGGCTTAGCCCTCTCGACGGACTTCCTGAAGTTTCGAGCGGGTTTGTGAGTTGTGAAGTGGAGTATTCCAAATTAGGAAGTGTTGTTGAAGATGTCAAAGGGTTCTTTGGACTAGGATCGAAGAAGGATGAACAGGAACCTCTCAGAGAAGATGGAGAGCCTAATGAGTCTGTCACCTTGGAGGCCGATGAGCCCAAGACCTCCACATCCTCATCAGCCGATGATACTACAACCACGGACTCTGCAAAAGACACCAAGAAAGTCGCGTCTCAGCCCCGGCAGGAAACAATCCCCATCAGTTTCACAACGTTCCCGCTTGGTGTTCCTGCTCCATCTCCAGCTGAGCTTACGCGCATCCAAAGTCGTCTTGCCGCATTTGACGCCTCCGACCGTGACCGCGTTCTTCGCGAAGAAGCCCTGAATGAGTTAGAGTCCTTTATTTATAAGAGTCGGGATCTTGCAGAGGAGGAAGAGTTTGTGAAGGTGCTCAAAGCGGATGACTTGACCACCCTCACCGAAAGAGTGGCTGCTGCGAGTGATTGGATCTACGACAGTGAAGACGCCAAGATATCAGAGTTCAAGGAGAAATTAAAGTCATTGAAGGAGATCGTCGAACCAGCGTTGAAGAGAAAGCAAGAGAACGCTGCTCGTCCTGCGCGTGTGCAACTCCTCCAGGAGTCACTTAAGAACGCCCAAATGGTGATGAGTGTTATGGAAAAACAAATCCAGCAAGACGAAGACATTTATTCCTCCAGTCTTGCAGCAGCTAGCACGTCGACCGCTAGTGAGTCAGAAACATCCTCGTCGACACCTTCAGTATCGGCCGACGCCGGTGATCTGGAAGATGACGCTTACAGCACTTCAACTTCAGAAACATCATCGACTAAAAGTGCTACGACGCCCGCGCCACTAAAATACTCTGTCTTTCAACCGTCTGACTTGGCAAGTCTCTCAGAGACATATGAAACCGCTAATTCATGGCTGGAAGCCCGACTTGCCATCCAAGAACAGCTGAACGAGACGGACGATCCCGCCTTGACCGTGGCAGAGATTGACACCCACCTCAAGCGCCTTGAGAGAATCTCAAATCGCATTTATGAAAAGATGGGTGCAGCAGCAGCCAGGAAGTCAACTGGCGACAAACCCACGAAGAAGAATGGAAAGAAAGACAAGGCCGAAAAACCGGCGCCGGAGAAGGAAACTAAGGATACAGAAGAGAATAATAAACAAGACGAAAAGCCAAACTACAACAAGAAAGATGAGTTGTAATGATAGAATCAGAAGGTGGGCGTTTGGTGCCCTTGATGAAAATATTTATAAATTACTAAACACATACCTATTACGACGGAATATTGGCGTCTTGACTCACGGTTCAATTTTTCAATCTTGCTGCTTGTATGCTATATAGAAACAATTTATGTATTACGATCATTTCAATGAATCACAGGGCTCCTGTCCTAGGAGGAAACCAATCATGGACAACCAGTATTGCTATTCATACAGCTCTATCGAAAAATCCCAAATTCGTAAGTACAGTGCTGGTACGAAAAGCCAGACCACAACAATCAGGGTATATTATACATGCCTTGGATGAAAATAATGGACAGGAAATGAAGCAGAAGATGCTAAGAGAGAAACGTCCCCAGCAACCTACTCCATCAAATATGCGCACTGCATGAAAACTCAAGCACTGGCAATCACTGGAACCAGCAGTGTTTTAATAATGATGGCATTCGAGGCGTCTCTGGCAATGCAATGGTAGAGGGGATCATGGGCTAGATGCGCCTCATCGAATTTCGCCCTCAATATCCATATCATCAAGCTCCTCGCGTCGGCGTAGAAAGGTCGCTTCCTCAAAATCATCGAGATCCATCGTTTGCATTGACTTGTATTTCTGGGCTGCCAAGACGCGGCGTTGATGAGTGGATGTTGGGGATAGGATCGTTCGTCCGCTAAAGTTTGTTACAGGATTAGGATGTAGTGGGTTTATCTCTTCGTAGTCGTCTTCGAAAGAGTCGAAGTCGAAGTCGTGGTGGGTGCGTTTCTTGTGTGTGAAAGCAGGTTCTGGCGTAAGAGCGGAGTCGATAGATTCTTGGCTGCTAGGAGGTAGGGAAAACGCATCGTCTTCGTCCGTCCTGGCTATGTGGTTGTCGTAGTAGGCGGTAGGGAGCGGCTGAGGCGTAGTGGTAGTATATTTATTTGATTTGCTCATGCCGCAGAACGGAGCAAGTTCTGAGCGGGCCGAAGACGCATTGTAGCTTGTAGTAGGGATGGTTGTTGTGCTTGTTATTTTGAGAGCATCATTGTCATGATCACATGAGAAGGTGGTATATTTATCAGCCTTCGCTTGATGTGTCTTGTATCCATCGGCGATTGCCTTGCGGACGCGCATTCCGACAGATAGAAGCGATGCCTGGACTTTGGGGGGTACGACGGGTGTGGGGGAATTGGTGACGGCGGAGTAATGGGTGTAGGATAGATTCGAGGGGGGGGAGCAGCCGTTGGGATCGGAAGATGGTGTAAAGAAGGTAGTGATAGGTGGTTGAAAGCGGCGGCGTTTGGAGAGGTCGCATTTGGTTGAAGCCATAGTGTCTTCCAGGTTGGGGATGCACTCTTGTCCAGCGAGAAATCTGTGTGTTCGTGGTCGGAGGATCCGCCGAATTCGGAGGAATGTAGAGATTACGGGGTATGCAATATAGAGTAAGGGGTGTTGGAGTGCAGGAGTGGAGAGTGTCACAGAAAGTCAGAAATAAATGTAAAGATCGAGGTCAAGCTGGACTGGGAAGGGAAAGAATGAGAAGAGGCTGGGCAGATGGATCGACGGGCGCGGGAGACGCGACAACGACGCGGATCGCGCCAAAATCAATTTCAGTTCCGCTCCGTTACGAAATCTGGGAGACTACTCCCGATCTCATCCATCACCACATGAATTTACACTAAAAGCTCACTATCATCATGGATCTCCTCCAAATCTCATCCCTTCTCTCCCCCAGTCCCACTGCGTTCCCCAACTGCTGTTTAGCGCTGTCCAGCCCCCTCATCAACCGTCTGGCCTCGCTTCTCCCCACCACCCCACACTTTACCCTTTCTATTGGCAGCGGCGCCGGCCTTCTAGAAGCTCTGCTCGCATATCGGCATCCCAATATCTTCATCAAAGGGGTCGAGGTCAACTCCTCCGTAAACGTCTACATCGCTGAGCAGGACATGTATGTGGTTAGCGGGACCTGGGATCTCCTTCCACATGCTTCTGACGCAATAGCATGGATGTTTGTCTACCCTCGTGAACCAAAGCTTGTCACCAAGTATATTGAGTTCTACGGACTGGGGACGGGGATGATTCTGTGGCTTGGGCCAAGAGCCGACTGGGCTGATTACGAGGCTTGTTTTCGGGGTTCGGCATTTTCGCAGCTGAGCTTTGAGGATGTGGGATTGGCCGAGTATGAGATGCTGGTTGTTGCCAGAAAACGCTGTCCATGATCCATCGATCCGGTGCAGCCCCAGTCAAGGCTGCTGAGGTTTTTCTGATCTCTACGATTAAGCCGGGATGGATGTCGACCTGAAAATTGAGCAAGCCAAGCCCTATCCTTATTCCCGCTTATATGATCTTGATGGGCGGGTGGGATGAAGCAGGTTTGAAATGCACAAAGGATGCAGCAAGCCAGTCTGCTTAGCTCCTACAACGATTCGGTTAAACTGACGAAGGAGGTCTGAGGCAGGTCTACCTGTAGGGGTCCCCAGAGAGAAGTTTTTCAACAGATTTGCTCACAACTAATCTAGCTAGTACGGCTGCGCTGACGTATTGAGCTGATCGGTTACCATACTCAAATTTCTGACATCTCCACCTTTCGTCTTGTTATGCAATATATAATGCAATATATGCACGGGTAGGTGTATTCTTACCCAAGCGAATTTTCTCCCGTACCGTTTTCAACGAGTCTTGCGTGGCAGTGTCCCCTACAGCTCTCGCAACTATCGGCAAGGTCTATTTTCGTCGCGTGCTCCCCGTTAGATCATTATGCGAGCCAGGAAAGTTGGTCTAAAAGCTCTAGGTCCACTACCTACTCGTACATAGTGGACGTGTTCTTTATTGGTAGTTTGGACGCTCAGCAGGGAGCAAACTTGTCCGGATGGAGCAAAGAAAATGCGCATTCGTAGATGTCTTCCCAAGAATGGGAGACTACGACTCCTAGTTCTGTGAACTCCCATAGTTATGCTGGCGAATGTCGAAGCTGGGAGTGAACCTGATCCCGATAGCGTCTTTGCGGGTCGCACTGGATTGATGCATGAGGTACGGAGCGTCGCGGCAAAGCATAGAACATTATTGTCACATGACGCGGTTCAGGGCAGCAGCTGAAGGAGCATAAGGAGTAACTACCCCCGCTGTCTTTGCACAAGCATACAAATCAATGGCTAGCGGCGATTGCAGGGAGCTAGCCCTAGAGAAGCAAGTCTACGCTACAAGACTAGATCTTGCGGCCGACATGCTCGTGCTCATAGGGACAGCTTTTGAATAAACTAGCGGCACTCTCACTTCTACCCTATAAGAGCCTTGGGGGAACTCTTTAAGACCTGGGAGATTACACCAGGATCCATTAGCATTCCAACTATAGGCTATCCAGGCAAGGAAAAAACGACCAATCTCTTTCTGGCGGTTAGAGATATGGACGTCCCTGCCTTACTTCGACAGCGTACTGATGGGGACGCTCGCCTCTACTATTTTTTTCTGCTCGTCAACCAGTGTGGCCCCGAAATCCTGTTCATTAGGCGGCTATTACAACGTTCCGCAAAACAACCGCGTGCTGTTCTCTTATACCCTGCACCACACGCCAAGGTATTTCAGAGTCCGCTAGCCTGGCGGCCAACGAGGTAGCTGGACCATTGCCGGCAGTTCTACGAATTGCCTCAAAGATGCGGTCTACTGCTGATTGGGCAGTAGCAGAAAACATGCGATTACAATCGAGAGATGGTGTCCGCGTGGTATAGTACAAAGTATTGAGATTCGAGCATGGACAGATCGGATCTAGGTATATATTTTGCACCAAAATCTAACATGAATTGACGCCGCGCAACCTTGTAGACAGCAAGTAACCAAGTAAACAACTGAGATCATCACCATGGATAACTCAGTTACCTGTTACCCCTTCTGCCACCCCTCTTCGCCCGCTCATGATGAGCCCTCAAAATAGCCCGAGTCTCTACCAAGCTCCGCTTTCCCTTAGACTTTGCTTTACCCAGGGTCATAAGGAAGTTCTTCTTGCGGGCTTTTTCCTTGTTGGTCGTACTCTTGCCTTGCTCTTCTTTCCTCTCCTTGCGCCTCGCAGTCACACTCTTATGCTCGGAGCGATCCGTTTTCCCCTCCTTAGCATGCGCAATCCGTTCCTCGCGTGTCTTCTTCCCAGCGGACAGGGCAGCAAGACCTTCGATCTCGGCTGCTGTGAGGGGGTCTTCCTTGTGCCGGCTCTCGGAGGTTGCACCGCGGCGCTTGGGGCCTGGGACAAGGGCGTTGATGGCGGCTTGTTGCCGGAGTTCTTGGAGTTTGGCGAGGTCCGCGGGGGTGAGGATGCGGGTTGTTGCGAGGCTGGGTTTCTTAGGGTCAGGCTTGGTCTCTGAGGCCTGAGGTTTGGAGTCGGTGCTGTTTTCTTTTTCATCAGCTTGCTTTGCCTTCTTTGCGGGGCGCTCGTCGTCTTCGGAGTCGCTGAGGTCGATCTCCACATCGCTCTGGACGTCAATCCAGCCACCAGAGTCGTCACTGTCCTCGTCATCTTCAACGTTCCAGGCAGCCCAGTCATCTTCGTTTTCGTCTTCGTCTTCGTTTTCGTCTTCGTCGTCGGTTGCTAAGCCTTTTTCGGCTCGCTTCCTCTTGCGCTCCTCCTCTTTCCATTGCTCTAAGAGCTCGATGCCTTCAATTCCACCGGCTTCTTGGGCGGCGAACCGTTTCTCCTTCTTTTCGCCGTGTTGGAGGCTAATGGAGGCGTCTTTGCCGCGGTCTCGTCGCTTAAGCATCTCCGGATTGACGTCTCGGTACAGACTTAAAAGGCCTCGGGCTCCCATTACAACACCCTTGTCTTTGCTCTTGCGGTACATGACGAGATCTTGGAGTAGGGTTTCGTTCATTGCGAGCGGCTGTCTCGCACAGATCTCTCTGATCGCGTTCAGACCGGCAGTTGCTACCTCAGATGCTGAGGCTTCGGAGACGAACTCGTTCGCAATCTTTTGAACGAGGGGTTCCAGATCATCCGGGGGTACGAGGTCGTGAGATGCTTGGGCGAGGGATGCTAGGAAGGACGTGACGGAGGGTTGTCGAGGCGTAAGGTACTTCTGGAAGTAGGAGTAGAGGTGCATGATATGAAGCTTGTGCAATCCGACAAGACGGGTCACGAGCTGTAAAACCATGAGCTTCTGTTCGAGGTTCAGCTTTGACTTTGAGCTCTGAAGGTGCTTTGCGAAGAGAGTCTCGGCGAATCCTTGCGGGTCGTAGAGGAGATGCAGGGCAGAGAAATTCAGAGGATGAGGCTGGTTCTTCTTGCGCTCTCGTTTTTGGACAGCTGCCTTTGCCTTTTCAATAGCGCGCGCCTTCTTCTTCGTCTTCTTGTTGATTCCTACTTGGTGTTTGACCCGTCCGAGGTCGATGACTTCTTCGTCACTACTCTCTTCTTCCATCTCCTCGCGCTCCTTATCCCCACCTAGGAAGAAGCGGACTCCGCCAACAATCACCTTTTCGTTCTCCGCCAAGGACGCCTCCTTCATGATTTCAACTGCTTTAGCATCCGTCCAAATCTGCCTCTTCCAGAGCTCGCGCGTAAGCTTGATAGCCCATAAACCCTTTGACGAGGTACGATCTGAGGTCACAAGGTTGAACAAAACAGTTTGCATAGTCCGGTTAAGCTTATGGTTCGTAGTTTTGGCATTTGAGGACCGGAGATCCATCAATATCTTCTGGAAGATTAAGGCGCGTAGCGTTTTGCTAGGCGTCGAAATAAGGATCGGGAATAGAGTCTGAAGCAACCTAATACGACAATACTACCGTATTAGCAATGTGCCTTTGACTTTCACTTGGAAGTTGGTGTGAAGAAGCCTTACGTCGTGGAATCAAGCAGATCCTTCTTCCGTAGGAGCACAAGGCTCCCCACGATTTTCTCCCGCAGCTCCGGCTCCAAAACCTGGTGATGCTGGGACAGCATATCGATGAGCTGCTGGCCAAAATCCTTCGTTATGTCGGGGTAGCAGTCTGCAACATGCGCAATGAAGTCGATAAGTTCACGCAGCGAGATCAGGCCTGTGTCTGTGGCGGACGAGGGCGCTGCCATGAAAATTTCCCGGTGACTCTCATATTGATAGTGCTGGGCGCGGAAATCTTCAATATAAGACCTGGGGAGCAGTAATGGTCAGGATGCGTTCAATTTAGTCTTGCTGCTTTTCACGCGACAACTCACTTCGGGTCTCTGCGGATTTTGTGTTGTAAATTAGGCCTGTGATAAGAGGAGTTATGCTCATTAGCAACAGATGAAATCTCTGGGTCGGGGCGGTCGTTATAGGCGTAAAGAGAAGGAATACGCACAAATCGGCTTCGACCTTTTCCAGGGCCCCCAACTTCCTCTTGACCATGTTGTCGAGAAATAGAAATTTCAAGGTATTGTCCCTGATGAATTTGAGGGAGTGGTCGAAGAAGGATATGTTGGGAGATCGAGGTTGTTGTGCCAAGAAGCAACTTTTTTTCAGTCTGGGACCGTATCGATAACGTTGTTGGAGGGTCTGCACCCTGAGCATTTATCGATTTGTTCATATTGTAAGAGCTTCATTACAGCAATCTATCTGAAAATGCGGAAGAGACTTTTCTAGTTTATTCTACTGTATCATTTTCATTAGGTTCTCAGAAATGATAACTTGACTAGACAGAAAAGGGAATAAATTTTCGTTTAATAGGGATGTTCGTGGTCGCATCCAAACTACTGGAGGAAAGCCGTCCGATTCTCTCATATTTTTTTGGATCTCACTCCCTTTCGTGACTGTGCAGGTATATACAGCCGTGCAGACATTTGCAAATCGACTGAATCACAGAAACTCCCCGTCCACTCCAGTAAGCATGAAACAGGACCATAAACGGAGAATACACCCAACAAAACCGTTTTACCGGTTGCTCTTAGCCACACGCTCAAGCTCGTCCTTCTTCTTGATGGCGTAGGAGTTGGAGCTGCCCTTGGCGGCGTTGATAAGCTCCTCAGCAAGGCACTCAGCAATGCTCTTGATGTTGCGGAAAGAGGCCTCACGGGCACCGATGGTCAGGAGAGCGATGGCCTGGTTGACACGGCGGAGAGGGGAGACATCGACGGCCTGGCGACGGACGGTACCAGCGGAACCGATACGGGTGCTGTCTTCACGGGGACCGCAGTTGACAATGGCATCGACGGCGACCTGGAGGGGGTTCTGGTCGGTCATGATGTGGATCTGATATCCAAGTCAGTTTTCTGATCCATTATCCAAATTCCTAGCCAGTTTGCCAGATGCGAGTATACGTACGATCTCGAAAGCGTGGGCAACAATGCGAACAGCCATAAGCTTCTTTCCGTTGTTGCGGCCGTTCATCATGATAGAGTTGGTGAGACGCTCGATGATGGGGCACTGAGCCTTGCGGAAACGCTTGGCAGCGTAGCGGCCAGCGGTGTGAGGAAGGTAGACAGGAGAACGGATCTGGATGTAGTCGCTGTAGGCATTTGCAAGTCAGCGCGCGTTTACCCTCGATGGTGTTGTATAATCCTCTATCCCATGATATTGTTCCTTTGCGATTCAGTTGCCCGTCTGCATCCCTTCAATGCCTTTCCCAACTGAACGCAATCCGACCGTATTTCACCAACGGAAAATTGTGCATCGCAGTAACCACAAGGGGACACCTACGTCAAGGAGATGTCCCTGATCTCAACATCCTCATAACTCCACTTGTTGAAAAGCTTCACGGTTCCCATCTCCGCGAGAGCATCCTTGGGCAGGGAGTTGTAAACCCCGGCGGGGATATCGACCTCGACTTCACCGTGTTCAGACATTTTGGCTCCGTATGCACCTGTTGTCGAGGGACGGATTCGTGAGGTGTGTCGGACGGTTTCGTTGGTTGGCGATCGGTCGGCTGAAATGTTTCTTCGACAAGGGAAAATGGAGGTGCGCTTCGCTTAGCACTGTGGGTGGGTTAGGGCAGGCCGTGGGGCGAATCATACAACGCCTGTCATGTGATCATCTTGCCAAAAATCTGGGCGGTGATAGTCCGGGTTAGACCCGTCTTTCAAAGTTCATATCTATGCATAACCAAAATTCCATATCCTTGTACTACTCAGTGGTATCTCATCTTTCTGGCTCTGTATTCCCTTTGATGGACGAAACGCATTGGGTATATCATTTGATACGGCGGTAGAAATTCGACAGCCGCCATATGCTCGTCTGAATTTGCGCCGGTCTCTACTTCTGGTCAACTAGCCACTTGACATTATTTATCATGCTCCTCTGCTCCTTTGAATAAATTGACATGGCACTCTATTGACTCTGGTGTATCTCAAGTGACTACTCCGTATTCTATAGCCTCGAAGTTACATGGTAGTCATTTTACGGAGTATCGGTGGGGCGCAATAAACTATATAGAACTGATATACCTCGAGTCCTCGAATATGCTATAAATTTTGTGCTCAGATCGTGCAATCCCTACCTCACTTGCATATTTCAACCTTCATTAAGCAGTATGGTAGACAACCATGTTATACAAAGTAGCACTGATAGAAGCGTGTCACCGTGTCTCAAGATTTGTCTCGGAGCCTGTGGCGGTGTTTATCCCGAAGTTCCCTGTCATTGGTCCGTGCTCCGCGAGGTAAGCCACCAGCCAGGTGATGCTGTGGCTTTTGGCGCGGAGAGACAAGTCGTGCGACTTATCCGACTGACTTGTTTCTCAGGTTCGCAAGCCTACGCAGATTGGAGAAGTGTGCTTCTTCGTCTTCGGCATCTGCGACAACTCGCTCAACAGACCTGCAATGAGGGTACCGCATTTTTTCGTTTACTCCTACTAGAACCGACAGCCCCTCGTCACTCCGCAACAACATTGAGATGGCGGAGGAACATCCCGAACTCCAGTCCGCTCTGCGGGAACTGGATAGGGAACTTGAGGTATGCTTAAATACCAGGATGGATTTTTGTCTTTTCATCTTTATACTGTCAGAACTAACACCTGTGATTAGGAGGGCGACATTACAGAGAAGGGGTAAGCTACCTTGCACTGAATCGTGAGAGAATGCCTAGAGGAATGGACAACACCAAAATCCCCTACGCTCAACACGAAAGCATCATCTTATCTTGATTCAAATTTCGAATGGAAACATTTGATATCATAGACTAACAACACCCAAGTTATCAGAAACGCCGAACACTCCTTCTCTCGCAATACCTTGGCTCGAAAGCTTTGGACTTCAGTGCGGCCAGCGCCGCCGAACCTGCCCAGTCGATGACTAGTTCAGTCAGATCTCCACCAGCACTTCTCAGTATACGGCCGCCTACCGCTGATTCGGGCGGGCCATCACATTCTTTCACTGGCGGACATGGATCGCCTAGTAACGGAAGCTTCGGTTACGAGCAACATGCTGGCAATGATGGATTGTCGCCGTTCAATGGAGACGGCGCGATGATGTCTCACCATGGTCGAATGCCTTCTGCGTCCTCTTATGATTCTCTCTTCCTCCCAAAGCCTGCGCCTCCCGTACAACAAGACTCGAGAGCAGCAACCCTCCTAAGCCAGAATTATGCTTTCAGCCCTCCTGACCCCAACAACAATCTTGAAGAATCGGCTGGAGCCTACGATATTCCTCCTCCTGAAGTGTCACGACAGTCAACAATGTTGGAATCACAACAAGGGTACTTCGAGGACTTTGCCGGGCAGCAGCAGGAGGATTATAGGGATAGCTACGGCGGTGGTTTTCATCGATACTCTCAATCCGATGCATTTTCTCCAACCGCGAATATGGCACCGCCATTGATTCCTGCCTCTGAACTTCCGCAAGGAGCTATTGTCGACCATCTACTACCCCTCGAGCCCCGCGATATTCCGTTTGCTGTGCATGACCCGCATGATAAAAATACACCAATGTCGAACTTTGACAATATCCCCACAGTTCTCAGGCACCGTGCGCGGACTTGCGGTAAACAGCCAGCGTACTGGGTCCTAGATCAGAAGGGCAAGGAAATTGCGTCTATAACATGGGAGAAGCTCGCAAGCCGTGCGGAAAAGGTCGCACAGGTCATCCGTGATAAGAGTAATCTTTACCGTGGAGATCGCGTTGCGCTGATCTACCGAGATTCTGAGATCATAGAGTTCGCTGTCGCGCTGTTGGGTTGTTTTATCGCTGGAGTTGTTGCTGTGCCTATAAACAGCCTAAATGATTATCAGAGCCTAAACCTTGTTCTCACATCGACTCAAGCACATCTTGCATTGACAACAGAAAACAACCTCAAAAGCTTCCAGAGGGACATCACTACACAAAAACTCAACTGGCCCAGAGGCGTTGAATGGTGGAAAACGAACGAATTCGGCAGTTGGCATCCAAAGAAGAAAGATGACACGCCACCGCTCATCGTCCCAGACCTGGCCTATATTGAGTTCTCCCGCGCCCCAACAGGAGACCTACGCGGTGTAGTCATGAGCCACCGAACGATCATGCATCAAATGGCTTGTCTGAGCGCGATATTCGCAACTGTGCCCTCGTCTTCCAAACAACCGTCCCGCGGAGAAACAATTATCAGCTATCTAGACCCTAGACAGGGAATTGGTATGATTTTGGGTGTTCTCCTTACAGCATACGGTGGTCATACAACTGTTTGGCTGGAAGACCGGGCGGTTGAAACGCCAGGTCTTTATGCTCACCTTGTCACCAAATACAGAGCCACAATCATGGCTGCAGATTACCCTGGGTTAAAGATCACCGCTTACAACTATCAGCAAGATCCCATGGCCACACGGCACTTCAAGAAGAATTCGGAACCCAACTTTGCTAGTGTCAAACTCTGTCTGATTGATACACTCACCGTGGACGCCGAGTTTCATGAGGTGCTCGCAGACAGGTGGCTCCGACCTATGAGAAATCCAAGGGCCCGTGAGATTGTCGCGCCAATGCTGTGCTTGCCAGAACATGGCGGGATGGTGATCAGCGTAAGGGATTGGTTAGGAGGTGAAGAACGGATGGGCTGTCCTTTGACGCACGAGATGGACCCGATTGAGGACCAGGAAGTCAAGAAGGAAGCAACGAACTCTGACAAAGCCGAAAATAGCGGATTTGGAAGTAGTCTGTTAGGCGGCGGCTCATCAGCTCCAGCTCCTTCTGAACAGACAGGAAAGGCCGAACTTGGAGAAGTGTTACTCGACAAAGAAGCTTTGAAGAACAATGAGGTAGTGGTGCTCGCTATGGGCGAGGATGCCAGAAAGTATGCAGGCACTATGCCCAATGCTGTGCGAGTTGGGGCATTTGGATATCCTATACCAGACGCAACGTTGGCAATTGTCGACCCAGAAACTAATTTGTTGTGTACACCCAATGTTATCGGTGAAATCTGGATCGATTCTCCCTCTCTTTCCGGTGGATTCTGGGCGCTACCCAAACACACCGAAGCTATTTTCCACGCACGGCCCTATAAGTTTGAGGAGGCTAATCCCACCCCTGTTTTGGTTGAGCCGGAATTCCTCAGAACCGGCCTACTCGGTTGCGTAATTGAGGGCAAGATTTTCGTGCTAGGTCTCTATGAGGATCGTATCCGCCAAAAGGTCGAATGGGTTGAGCATGGACAGCCGGCCGCAGAACATCGCTACTTCTTCGTTCAACATCTAGTCGTCAGCACGTTAAAAAATATTCCCAAGATACATGACTGTACAGCTTTTGACGTGTTTGTCAACGAAGAACATCTTCCGATTGTCGTATTAGAGTCTTACGCAGCGTCGACGGCGCCGACGACCTCCGGGGGTCCTCCACGGCAGCTGGACTCAGCACTTCTTGAATCTCTAGCAGAAAGATGTATGGAGGTTTTGTATCAGGAGCACCATCTGAGAATCTACTGTGTGATGCTTACAGCGCCGAATACACTCCCGCGTGTTACCAAGAATGGACGACAGGAAATTGGCAACATGCTCTGCCGTAAGGAATTTGACGCTGGGACTCTACCCTGTGTTCATGTCAAATTCGGCGTTGAACGCTCCGTGATGAACCTTCCCATTGGTGTTGATCCGGTTGGGGGTATCTGGTCACCTCTAGCCTTAGAGACTAGGCAAGCTATGTTGGAGGTGCCAGAAAAACAATACTCCGGAGTGGACTACCGTGATGTCGTTATGGACGATCGCACCTCCACGCCTCTTAATAACTTTACCTCGATTGTCGATATACTGCAATGGCGGGTATCCCGACAAGCAGAAGAGCTATCATACTGTTCCATTGATGGTCGTGGGAAGGAAGGGAAGGGCATCACATGGAAGAAGTTTGACCTCAAGGTCGCTGCCGTCGCAGTCTATCTGCGGAACAAAGTCAAACTCCGTCCAGGCGACCATGTGATTCTAATGTACACCCACTCGGAAGACTATGTCTACGCTGTCCATGCCTGCTTCTGTCTGGGCGTTGTGGTAATTCCTCTTGCGCCTATTGATCAGAACCGACTCTCGGAGGACGCCCCTGCATTCCTCCATGTCATTAGTGATTTCAACGTGAAGGCGATCATCGTTAACAACGACGTTGATCATGTGATGCGACAGAAGCTTGTTTCGCAGCATATCAAGCAATCTGCGCAGGTACTTAGAATAGGAGTGCCTGCCATCTACAATACTACCAAGCCGTCAAAACAGTCTCACGGGTGTAAGGAACTTGGACTTACAATGAAAGAGGCGTGGCTGCAGGGAAATCAACCAGCTATGGTCTGGACATACTGGACTCCAGACCAACGTAGAATATCCGTCTCAATCGGACATGATACAATATTGGGCATGTGCAAGGTGCAGAAAGAGACGTGCCAGATGACCAGTTCTCGACCAGTTCTAGGCAGTGTGCGAAGCACTCTGGGTCTCGGCTTTCTTCATACCTGCTTGATGGGCATCTATGTTGGTAAGTGCCTTGTTCCAGAGTGCCAGGGCCAACGAGGCTAACTTGACTTAGGAGCTCCAACGTATCTGGTTTCGCCTGTTGATTTTGCCCAAAACCCAATGACGTTATTCCTTGCTCTCTCCAGGTACAAGATCAAAGATACATACGCCACAAGCCAAATGTTGGACTATGCTATCAGTGCAATGCCCGGGAAAGGTTTTCAGCTTCAAGAGCTGAAGAACTTAATGATATCTGCTGAAGGACGACCGCGTGTGGATATCTGTAGGGTAACCGAACCATGATTTTTTTGCAGGGTGCTAATATTCTCGCAGACCAAAAAGTACGCCTGCATTTTGCCGGAGCCAACTTGGACAGGACGGCAATCAACATAGTCTATTCGCATGTCCTCAACCCCATGATCGTCACTAGGTCATACATGTGTATTGAGCCTGTAGAGGTGTGGTTGGATCTCCGCGCTTTGCGCCGTGGGCTTGTGGTCCCGGTGGATCCTGATACAGACCCGACGGCACTTGCGTTGCAGGACTCAGGCATGGTTCCAGTGAACACACAGATTGCAATAGTCAACCCGGAAACTTGTACTCTCTCTCAAGTCGGCGAGTACGGAGAGATCTGGATTCAGTCAGATGCGTGCGCCAAATCATTTTATGGTTCGAAGCAAGATTTCGATCTAGAGCGTTTTGATGGCCGAATTGAGGATGGAGATCCTAATGTATCCTTCGTGCGCACTGGCGATCTGGGCTTTCTTCACACCGTTACGAGGCCTATTGGACCTGGAGGTCAGCCGGTCGAGATGCAAGTGCTGTTCGTCCTTGGAGGCATTGGAGAGACTTTCGAGGTCAACGGGTTGAACCACTTCCCTATGGACATTGAGAACTCTGTAGAAAAGTGCCACCGTAATATCGTGAATGGCGGATGGTGAGTAACACTGGCCTTTTACAAGACCTCGTCTGACATTTGCAGTGCTGTTTTCCAAGCTGGCGGAATGATAGTGGTTGTTGTTGAAGTGACGAGAAAAGCTTATCTAGCATCTCTGGTCCCGGTCATTGTGAACGCTATTCTCAACGAACATCAAGTTGTCGCCGACATTGTAGCGTTCGTCTCTTATGGAGACTTTCCCCGCTCTCGACTAGGCGAGAAGCAACGCGGGAAGGTTCTGGCATCCTGGGTGACAAGGAAACTGCGGACGATTGCGCAGTTTAGCATCCGCGAGACAGAAGACAGCAACTTCGGGATTCCCCAACACCGTATGAGCAAGAGTTCCAAGGCCGGTAGTATCATGGGCCACAGCGCTCGGCGGTCTACGATTGTGCCTGAGGAGCCTGTGCCTCGCTCTCCGGCTTTGCCTGCCGCTCCGCCTTTGTTGGAAAACCCAGCAGAGCCATCACCAACGCTGGTGAACAGCTCCGCGGCGACCATCCCCGAAGTGCCGCAGATCACAGAACCCCTAGCCCCGGTTCCACCTCAGCCTCAGCCAGCAGCTGAACCGGGGACCCCTCTTACAAGCGATGGAAACCAATCCTCAACGCATGCACCGAGTAGTGAGGCAACGGGGGGGCACAGGCGTAATTTCAGTTTCGACTTTGGAGACTTTGGTCAATCAACCACAGCTCCATCGCAGTCGGCTCTCCCCGCAGAGACTCTCCCCTACCGTCCCGGCCCAGGATACTCCCAGAACCCAAACACCAGCGCTTCCGTCATCGACTTCCCCCAGCGAAGTGATTCATACCAGGCCAGTGGCACGTCTGACGAACACGGAGACTGGCCACAGGAAGCACTAATGTATCAGTCTGCATACGATGCAGATAATAGCCGCGGCCAAGGAGCCCGTAGGGACTTCCTGTAATTGCTAGATAACCGGTTGGGTAACACTCTGATTCCCTTGTTCATTCACTTTCATTCTTTTCCTGTCCTTCATTCGATTGCATAGCCTGATGAACGAACCCCTTATTTACTTAACGCCCCCATGAATTAGCCCAATTGTCCGATTTAAAATGGATTTTTCGTTGCTTCTCCTGGTTTGTACATACATACCCCTCAGAATACATGTCTATATACCAATGTATCTTATGCGCTAGTAGCAAGGATATATCGTCTCATGAAAATTATTGGTTCGACTAGTGCTCGTATGGCACTACAGCGCTAGCGTACTGTTTACCACCATATATATAGCAAGTCTCTAGCCCTATCCAAACGAAACACTCTACGCAAGAGGACGAACTTCCTGCATGATGTGCAATTAACTATCTACTCTATAAGCAATGAACACAAGGTAATGAACATTACTCTATATACAGCCAGCTTCTAACCTGATTTTTCGGGCACGTCTCCGCTCAGCTGGCAGCTTGAAAACATTAACTGTTGCCATATCCATCCATGAGCCTGGCTCGATGATGGCCCATGACCTAGGCAGTCTGTCGAAGGGCAGAATATTGAATAATATCATTAGTCTAGCTTCAGATAACAACAATCAACCATACTTTATATATTAATTAAACCGTCCTCATTGCAACATTAACCCAATGCACCCCCAGATTTGCCCAAGTCAACCGAGCGTTAGGGGAAAGAAACAACAACTAAACAGAAAAAAAAAAAGATACTTCTTGGGCTGTGGTCGAAATGAAACCCAAGACCTGGTAATGCGTAGGAAAAATGTCCATCGCTCCTTCCCATGTATAGGTGCCTATTCCACCTTAGCAATCTGACCACCAATAAAAGCAAGCGCCATGGGGGCTAGGCCCTTTTGTTTGCTCTACCCGAGCTCGTGTATTTATAGTACATACCTCAAGCTGTTTATTTTGCCTACTGTACGGGCATTCATCCATGGCGGGGCGGGCGAAGGGTCACTGCGAAGCGGACTCAAAGAACCCTCGATACTTCGATTACCGAGCTGCCCCAAAGCTCTCATGTGAAGCCTACCAGAAACTGACCAAGACTCACTGAAGCACAACAACCCGTATCCGCCAATCGTAGCCAGACTGGTAGTGTATCCCGGATTCCCCAAACACACGGGTTGTTCCTTTCGCTTAGCAGACTTGGAAGAGTTCGCCCGCCATGCTTATCTGCCACAGCAGAACGACCAGATCCAAGGCGTTCATCCCGTCTTTCTGTTCTAGCCAGTCTTTTGGACATAGTTAAGCTAGAGAGTATGGCATTTGTCGAGTAGAATGACCTTGTAAAGCGCCAACTCTGAGTCACAATCTCGATTGGCATTGGGATATGATTCTTGATTATTCCCGCTGGATCTGAATGATCTTGACTTGAGTCGACTTGAGCCGAACTCAGGGTAGTAGATTCATGATCCCATCCATTCGTATTCCCGTATTGTGTGTGAGTCTCCAAGCTCTTGAATTTCACAATTCCTTGCTGCATGAAATTTGTCACGCTATCCTTGTTTTCGCTCCAGTCCCAGCTACCACTTAGTGGTCTCTGCTGTCATAGGACGATATACTCATTCAATTCATGGTTGCTCTTGCCCATAATAATGTAAATCCCATCTGCAAGCTCGCCATTCTTGATGTCCTCCAGGTAAGTCAAGTTGGTTGCTTCTCCGCAATGAGAGGAATTTACACCAGCTGCGGGAGAGGCTCAAATACAAGCACGTAGAGCTCACTTGTGAATTACATCATGACGGGGCGCTGCGGAAGTCTCTCCTCCACCCAGTCCACAAGCTGCCACTCATCGTTGATGGAGAACTCGCGGAACTTCACAAATGGAGGTGGCCCTCGAGCCAAACCACGTACGTAGATCAGGTAAAACGCTTCTTTGGTTTTCGCAGGCACGTCTACCCAACATTACCAGGAAGACACTCCAATTGATGTCTGAGATATCCTTGATGCCGTATATCGTGCCCTTTATGGGTACTGGCGATTGATAGACCGAAAAAGCACTATTGTCGAGGACGATTTGGACGCAGGACTCCCACTAGCCTTCGATTCCATGATGTTGAGTTTGATAACGCTGACGAGTTGGTCGATAACAGAGAAGCCGATTTTCCTAACGATAACAGGCACACTGTCCTGTCTGATAAGGGATTATGTGGTACCCTGGTGTATTGTGCCATCTAGGCCGATCACACGGTCTGATAAATGGAGGAAAGGGACACTCAACCATAGGGCACCACGTGCGTCAAGCATTGAAACCGAACAAACCAGCAACAACGCTGGGCGACTCAAGGTTCTGCAATGTCTCACCCCAGTCAAATCAGTTCCCAAGACTCTGGTGTCGATCCGCAGGATGAGACCTCAATGAATCATGTCCCAACCGGCTGCCTGAAAAATACGAGGATTCGGCGTCTACAGATGACTTGTTGCACAAGTAATACGAGCTTGTCTCGACAGTACGAGGTTCCCCAGAGCTGCCCAAAACACGATTTCAAGACCTCAGGTAAGGTACCGTTCATATATAAAGACCCAGAGGCAGAGGAAGGTAAGGGACATTCTCATTTTCATCCTCATCATCCTCATTCAAGAACATTTGCTGATTGTCATCTCTCCCACAATCCTAGTTCAAACTCACCTAAATTGAAATGCAACTTTCCTTCATGTTTAAAGTAACAATAACCACCCTCCTCGCTGCATCGACCGCAGCCCAGAATATCTGCAGCCCCGGCTCCGTCGGCGTGGGCATTGCCCCGGGCACAGCAACTGAGACGTTTTCTCTCATCGTCAACAGCACCTGCGGACTAATCGACTCCCGCGTCGGAAATGGCGAGCTTTGCGGGACCTATAACCAGGGTTCGGAAGTTACTTGCGTGGACGAGACTGAGAGTGCGGTTGTGAGTGTTGTTACGGCGGATGGAGAGTTTGGAAATTGCGTGCCGGCTAGGGAGGTATGCTATGTGCAACCTGGATACGCGATTCAGTGGTGCTGTGGGGTTTAGGTAGATGGGTTATAAGAGAGGTGGTGAAGTTATTTGGCCGATGAGGAAAGAGCCCAGTTGGGGCCAGGCTGCTTGTTTACTTCAACAGGAAGAATACAATTTCACATCAAATGTATTGGTATAGTGTGAGCGATATACTTTTGTATTACTGCAACGCTACTCCAAGCAAATAAGACAGACGTAAACAGATCAGTCAAATCGTTACTGACTGGCCGCCTTTTTCGTTAAGGCTTCCAGGTCGACTGTGGGTTTGGAGTCGGACTGGCCCTCGGAGAGGTTGGCCACGGTCACCCCGGCGCCATTGGAGCTGGCGAGCTGCTCCAGCGCTTGGAGATCTTCGTCGGTAAGGGTGTTGGATCGAATAGGGCGGAAGGGAGCAGGGGAACCAGCTCGGCTTGTGAGGAACTATAGAAGACGCGGTTAGTCGGTTGTGAGTGACAAGAAAAATAAAAAGATAAACTTACAGAGCTGGCGGCGCTCAGAAGGGCAATCAAGCTGGCTTGGACAACATCCTGGTGGATACCGACTCCCCACACCTTCTGCTGGCTACCAGCAGCACTGCAGTGGATGTATGTCGCAGCCTTGACATCGCGACCCTTACCGGCCCCTTGACCGATAGAATGCTCCTTGTAGTCGATGACATCGAGATCGATACCCAGGGTTGCGAGGGCGTTGGCGAGGGAGGAAAGCGCACCATTTCCGACACCGGTGATGGCGTGCTGGAGGCCATCGATCTCGATGATACCAGTGAAGCGACGCTTGAGGTTCTTTGTGTTGAGCGCCTTGCCGGGCTCCGGGGGAGCGGGGGACTGCGAGCGGTCTGTAGTGATGTTGTAGTCGACCAGGTTGAAACGGGGGTTGGTCTTGAGGTGGTAGGCGTCCTCGAAGAGGGCGACAATCTCGGCGGGCCGGAGCTCGCGGTTGGCTTCTTCTGTGCGCTTTTGCACAATCTTGCTGAACTCGACCTGGAGTGCGCGCGGGAGATCCAGCTCCAAAGTGCGCAGAATGACCCAGGCAGCACCGCCCTTGCCGCTCTGTGAGTTGACACGGATAACCGCCTCGTAGGTTCGTCCGATGTCCTGAGGATCCAGGGGAAGGTAGGGAATTTCCCACCTCATATCGTCGGATGCGCCGGCGTCTTCGCGGAGCTTGAATCCCTTCTTGATGGCATCCTGGTGACTACCGCTGAACGCGCAGACGACCAGCTGACCACCATACGGCCATCGCTCGTTGACGGGGATCTTGTTGCTCTCTTCCACGACCTTGATAACGGCGTTGATGTCTGAAAAGTCGACCTTGGGCGAGATACCTTGCGTGTACAGATTCAGTGCCAGAGTGACGAGATCGACGTTACCAGTCCGTTCGCCGTTGCCAAACAGGGTACCTTCAACTCGCTGGGCACCAGCCATCTGGGCCAATTCGGCGGCGGCAATGGCGCAGCCTCGGTCATTGTGGGGATGGACGGATACGACGTACTTTTCCCGCTCTGAGACATTGCGGCAGAAGTATTCAATCTGATCAGCGAAAACATTAGGCGTAGTCATCTCGACTGTGGCGGGAAGGTTGAAAATAATGGGGCGCTCTGCAGTGGGCTCCCACGCGGCCTTGACGGCCTCGCAGACCTCCGCGGCGAATTCGGGTTCGGTATCTGAGAAGGTCTCGGGGGAGAACTCGAGCTGCCATTCGGTGCCTGCTGTGGAGGGGTCGTCTTTCGTGATAGAGCGGGCATACTTCGTGCAGCGGACGGCCATTTCCAGACTCTGCTGCTTGTCCATGTTAAACACAATCCGTCGGAAGCACGGACTCGTCGCCAGGTAGATGTGCAAAATCGCCTTCTTCGCCCCCTTGAGAGAGTCTACTGTGCGTCGGATCAGGTCCTCACGGCAAGGAGAGAGCACTTGAAGCCAAACATCGTCGGGAGTCAGGCCGGGTGTCTCAACGAGGCTGCGGGTAAAGTCAAAGTCGATCTGCGAGGCGGACGGGAAGGACACTTCGATTTCCTTGTAACCGATCTCGACGAGCATTTTGAAAAAGCGGAGTTTTTGTTCGCCATCCTGCCGGATATCAGTATGTCAGTATCGCAAAAGCAGCAAGAATACGTGCTGGGAACATACCATAGGGTCAGGCAGACTTTGGTTACCATCTCGCAGGTCAGTGGCCAGCCACCGTGGAGGCTTATCAATAACCTTATTGGGCCATTGACGGTCTGGCAGGCTCAGAGGTTTGAACGGCCTGTATTTCTTGGAGGGATCTTTGAGCCTTTTCTGGGTTAGCTGTTCCTGATGGTTCGATAGACGGACGACGCAGTCTAGCGACGGGATACTTACATAGGCATGGTGTAGCTGTGAACCCAGTCGGTGGGGAAAACCGCAGCGGGGAATGAACAGAGAAAGTCTGTACAGAGGATGGGAGAAGAAAGGCCTTGAGTTATGAGATAAGCTGAGAGGAGGACTAGTTGAAGTAGTTAAGGCCAGCAATTGAGACTTGATTGAAAAAGAGTTGTGAGTCACTCGTCAATTGTAATAATCGAAACAATTTTGCAGAGAGACTGATCACCGATGGCGGGGGGATTCTATGGCTCCATGAATCATCTGTGGGGCAATCGACTGACCGTACTCTACGAGCCATAGTAGTAACTATGTGTGCAAGTTTACATTGCCTCAATGGTCAAAAAAGAGCACGGGATGTTCAATTTGAGTTTATTGATTTCACGCCCTCTATCAGTGGTATTATCTGCACAGTCTTTTTACAGGATCTTGCCGTCGTTGTCCTCTTCTAGGGCTCGGTGCGCTCACAGTTCAGTCATCATGGTCGGGGCCGATAACGGAGCCAAGCCACCGGCAAAATGCCGCGAATAACCGACAGATCAGGTGAAGCGGCCATGGTCAGCCACAGTGAAAAGCCACCAGTTTAACTTTTGAACGCGGGTAGGGCTTACAGGCTCAGCGTGAGCTGAATAACACAACTAGGGATGTTCGAACGGTAGTACCAGTATTGCATGTTCTTAGGGGGCAAAAAAAAAAAGAAAAAGAAAAAGAAAAAGAAAATGGCTGTCATCCTCCCAACCTGCAAGTTTGTTCAATGCAGATAAATTACCAACCCCGAGGAGATCTCGACAACCACATCCTATCTCGGCTCTTCAGCAAACCGGGTCTAGTATCGCTTTATATCAGGTCTACGCAGGTTTAGATACACATACCCTACACCGAGTTGCATAGCCCAACGACAGCATCATCCAGTCCTGAGAGGTGATCATGTTTCCGCCTGTATTGGAGGGCGGAAATGTCTTGGACTGCATTCAGTCATTGTACAGGGTTCAAAGTTAGAGATAACCAACGCCTTGGACATTCGCAATTTATCCTGTAGCACAATAGCATAATAATTCTGACGGTTATCTGCAGACCTAGAGCCCCTTTTCGTGGTCCCCGATCAGTTGTACCACCGACAAGTGCTATTCTCACTAGCAATAAGGAGGGATAGGTTATCGTTCGCCTGCTTCCCTGCTGTGTATCCCCAAGGCCGACTACTTCGAAAGCCGGTCTGTGACTCTGATTGTTTCCATCCCACCTATCTAGACGGCCCAGCAATTAAAAGAGAAGGTTCCTCCCTTTCTTCCCTCTGCTCTACTCCTGACACTCAAGTCGACCTTGCCCGTGACCGTCCCACCCATGTATCTCCCGTGCTTGCTCTTGCTCTTCACCCGCTCCTTGGCCTACTTCTTTACGCCAGACAATGCCGAAACGATCATAGACGTACGTTTATACCTAGACTCATTAGACTCACGTTAATCTGCGCAGCCTCGAATCCCCGTGATTTTCGACATCTCCGCTTCTCAAACGCTGTCCTATGCAGAAGCTCCCATCTCCGGCTTCTGGATAATTTCTTTTCTCACAGCCACCGACGGCTCGCAGTATTTCCTTGCGTCGGGTCTTCTCGCTACCGAAGCTGTCTCAGCATACGGGGCATCCCTCCTGGATCTGAAGACGTTCCAACGCCACGCGTTTTTCAATCCGGCTACTTTTACCAACGTGAACTTGGAAAACTTTAGCTTCACCACTCAAGACTATGAACTCTCGGGGATGTCACCTGATAACCTAGCAATGAAGCTCTTCAGCAATGTGTCAGGGGTGTCGTTTAACATTACTCTCCATGCTACATCCCCGGCGGCCTATTACTACGGCACAGGGGCGTATCGATACGTCAACGACACAATGTACAACTGGGTTTTCCCTGCGAGCAAAACATCAGGGTCTATTACTGTACCGGGACGGTCTGGCGACGGCACTGAGCAGATCGAACTTGACCCTGCCGCCTCTCTAACCTGGTACGACCGCGTTTGGGGAGGCGCCGAGCTCCGTAATGGCAACTCGACATTCTTTGTCCTCTATGTTGACAACAGCGACTTGATCCTTTGGATGAACGTTGTTGAGAGCATTGATCCTCCATTCAATTCGCGGAGCGTTAATATTCGTGCGCGCGGGGAAAGCTGGCATCACATACATGCTATTGACGTCTTTGAGCCGAATACGGACGCGGTCTGGACATCGCCTCAGACTGGGAGGACGTATCCACAGGAATGGAGACTGGGTATTGAAGGACGCGGAGAATTGCACATCAAGAGCGTTGTTGGAGATCAGGAGCTCACTGCCAATGGTGATGACGGTGTGGGGACCTATATAGGGTTTTCAACATTCGAGGGAGTGTTGGATGGGGAGGACGTAACCGGGTATGGAGTCTCGGAACTGCGGCTCGCTGGGATTGTCTAGGATCCTGTGAGAGGTATGGAAATCCATCAGCCAGATGTAAGAATAATTCGCAGTGTGGATTGAATCATCAAGCCAGCAATCTGGGCCATATAATCACATGATTCAGGCAGTTGACCTAGGCTTATTTGTTTGTCAATCAGACTTGAAGAAGTCGTAATGAGAGAATACTTGCCAAATGCCGAGAGTCTGCTCTTACACTCCTTCACAGGAGTTCAGTTTGTATGGCGTGAAAAGGCGGGCTTGTTGAGGGCAGATCTCTCAAGAACACTCAACGGTCTCTGCTTTGTGGTGGAATTGCAGTGGTGAATGAGAGAGCTGTGTTACCCCCGGCATGATACCTCTCCTCTGAATGAGGCTCACCAAAGGTCCCTAGACCAACCAAGAGGATCTGGAATCTCTCCTCCTCAGTCAGAATGTTCTCTCCAGGCTGCTCACCGTGAACCAGGGCGAGTCTAATCTCCGCGACCATTTGAGGGACTTTGGCGAGCTTTCTAGCATGGAGCTTTCGAGCTTCGGATCCGCAGTTGAGGATGATTGGGAAGGAGCTTCTTTGTCGATAGTCTTGAGAACAAGCTGTTGAAGAAGTACATTATTACCAGTGGCCTTTTGTGGGCTGTAGAAGGACTTTACCATCGATAATCCGCTTCAGGCGGCATTGGAGTAGGAGGGATTGTTTGGGATCAAATGATGGAGAGTCGAACGACGTCCTGAATAATATAGGTGATCTTCAACTCGATGAGAAGTTTGACAGTTGGAGGAGGGCGGAGAGATTTGTTTAGAATAGACGAGGGGTGATTGGCTTCTGGTAGGTGTGGTATGCATATAATACTCTATACCTGATACTGCGAATATGAGCGTTCATGGCTCCAAATGCAGTAAATAGCTTTTCCCATCTAAATACTGATTGCTTTCCGATTTTTCTTACTGTAATCAACTACAGCACACCTACGTTATAGGTTATTATTCAACTGGGGCCTTTCGCATAGGAGCGGATTCAGTAAAGACGCAGCAATTGTTTCTCACATAGTAGCCTTGGTGTACAAGCAGTAACCCTCTGTCCGGCACATCAGCTTACGGCTTCGCCCCTTCCACCAGGGTAGTCCCGGCCCCAAAATCCTTCATAGGAGGCAGCTCCACCATCCCCTTGTTCACCTTCGTCCGAAACTGCAACACTTTCAACAGCGAATAAACGGTCGATAACATCGGCACAGGCACTCCTAGCCTCTGCCCCTCCCTCACAGCCTCGCCAACAATAACCTCCACCTCCATGAAATTCCCCTTCTCGATATCTTGCTGCATGCTGGGCCGGAAATACCCATCCAGCGGGTCTCCATTCAAAGAAATGTCCTCCTGGTCGGGCGCAAGCTGATACCCCGCCGCCCTGGCAACGCTCTTCACCTCCAACATAACAGGAAGTAGCAGTTCTGTCACAGCCGTACGCGTGAGTCTAAGCTTGGATGTGTCCATCCCCGTTATGGCACAGAGGGAGTTATACGAAGCATTGTAGACTAGTTTGCGCCACCGCATGAACTGGACTTCTGCACTGTACTGGCCTGTTGCTTTTCCGCTAGCGTTGTACAGATCTGTAAAGTGCTTCGCAGCTCGGCATTCCGTCTCAATATCCAGGTTAGGGTTGCGAAATGCACCAATAATAAGGGTGTCGTGGTCCTGGTGGAAGATCTCGCCGGGTCGCAGTTCCGAGGAGTTCATGCGAGATATACCAGAGATCACGACATTCTCCGGAAAAGCAGCAATAATAGGCTTTTCGATATTGATCCCGTTTTGGACGAGCACAATGGAGGTGTGACGCGGGGTGATTGCAGGGGCTATGATTTCGGCGACGGTTGGCGGTATATCTGGGATGTTCTTCGTGCAGACGACGATATAGTCGAAGGGTGAAGCCATAGTGCGAGCGTCAGGGACGGCTTTTGTGACTATCGTCGGGTTAGTTCTGTTGCTGATAGATCTGGAAGAGGTTCGTACTCGATGTAGGCCTCCAATCTTCAACTTGACCGTGGTCGCAGGACCAGATTTTGAACCCACGCGAGGCGACGAGGTCGTAGTTGGAGCGGAGGACACCAGTCACTGTTGTGCGACCACCTGCTTCGAGATTGTATGCGGTTATGGTGCCGATGCCGCCAAATCCTATCACCAGGATGTTGGACTTTGTTGAGTCAGTTGAGTACATTTTTAGTGCCTATCAATTGATCCAGTCAGGATAACAGTCTGAAAAGTGGAAGTCAATTAGCTGAATTTATCTGGAGAATCTAGAGTTCTGGAGAAGTTAAAGAGCGTACAGGTAATTTTGGAGTCAATGTTGTTGGAGTAGCCCAATGGCACGAGATAAGCAGATTGCGGCCGACATGATAATGCACAGACTGAGCCCTAGCATTGTTACAAGAACAAAATAAGCCGGTATATTCAGGCAGCCAAGTCTATTCACAAAGTCTATACAATGGATTATTTCTTCCCCTTCCCTTTTCCTTTACCTTTGCCCTTCCCCTGCTTCGCCTTGCCCGCTCTGGGATTTTCACGCTCCGCTTTGCTCTTCTTTCTCCCCAATCCCTCCTCCTGCCTCAACTTCGCAGCATCCAACCGCTTCTTATCCTTATTGCTCAGCTTGACCTTCTCCTTCTTTCCGGGTCCATTCAACTCCGCCGCCCCGATCTTCTTCGCAACACGCTTCTCCCTCTCTGTCTCAAACCACGTACGTTTTGGCCTCGACTTGATCTCCGCCTCGTACTTAATCAGGTTCTCTCCCTTGGTCACCTGCATCTCCGCCTGCGCAAGCTGCTTCTCCAGCTTCTCCTCTTCCAGCACAGCGTCAATTTCCTCCTCCATTTCTTTCACTTTGACGGCCCAGCTGTCAGCGACAGACGGGTCGACGACGCGGCTGACAATCTTAGCGCCTTGTGCTTTACCAGCCTTGACAGCTGCCTTGACAATCTTGCGGTCTGGTTCGGCTGCGATGGTACAAGCGCGACCAGAGCGACCGGCACGCGCTGTTCGACCGACACGGTGGACGTAGATTTCGTGGCTTTGTGGGGCTTCGTAGTTGATGACGGTTTCGACGCCTTTAATATCGAGACCACGAGAGGCCAAGTCTGTGGCGAGAAGGAAGTTGACATTTCCGTCTCGGAAGCTTTCGACGCTTTTGATTCGCTGTGGCAGGTCAGCAGTTGTTATTGACATCTTTAGGGGCCACAGGACTAACCTGCTCTTGACTCATGCTACCGTGAAGCTCTGCGGCTTTGAGCCCAAGGAGTCCGAAAACGATGCGTACCCGATGCGCTTCTTTCTTTTGGCGGAAGAAAACAATCACTCGTCCTGTGTAGACCTCCTTGCACAGATGGAGGAGATAGCCCAGTCGCTTGTCCTCGCGGCCGGGCCTTAGGCGCACAAACTCCTGAACCAATGTCACAGCAGTGTTCTTCTTCGTATCGACCATCAGCCGGACCGGACGATTCAGTCCGACGCGAATAAGTTTGTCAACGGAATCAGTCATGGTAGCGGAAAAAAGCATTGTTTGGCGCGACTTAGGGATAGTGGTGAGAATTTCGTTCAGCTCGTCTGCGAATCCATCTTCCAACATACGGTCAGCTTCATCAAGGACTAGAATCTCAAGCGTATCAACGGTGAAGCTTGCGGAGTTGCGCATGTGGTCGATGAAACGACCAGGAGTGGCAATGATTACGTCTGGCCGCTTCTTGAGAATGTTTTCTTGTTCGCGAAGACTGAAACCTCCGACAAGCTGACAGAATGTGATATCGGTGTAGGTAGCAAGTTTCGTAGCGACATTGTAGCACTGCACAGCCAATTCACGGGTGGGCATGAGAATAGCAACGCGGCTGGTAGGCACTTTTCGGGGTCGGAAGAGTAAACGTTCGAGGATGGGCACCACGAAGGCGGCCGTCTTTCCTGAACCAGTCACGGCACTACCGACAATATCCTTTCCTAGCAAGGCCACGGGAATCGTCTTCTGTTGGATAGGAGTAGGATTTGTAAAGTTGACAGCCGCCAAACCACGCAGAATAGGACGGGAGAGGTTAAATTCCTGAAACGAGCGCTTTGCGCCATTCGTCGCGGCATCTTCATTTGTCTTTTCCTCCGGGGCAAAGAACGCTTTGCGCTTTGCTTCTTCCTCCGCGTCTACTTCGCTCTCGGCGTCTGAGTCGAGCTCAGAGGCCTCATCGTCGGGGTGATGAACGGGTGTAGCGACAGAATCACTGTCTGATGCAGCATCATCATCATCGTCCTCCCCTTCCTCTTCATCCTCTTCATCAGACTCATCATCCCCTTCAGCTTCTTCTTCTTCTTCCTCCTCCTCCTCTTCATCTACCCCATCAGCACCCATCCCAAACCCATCCTTAGCAAGCAGCTCATCATCCCCAAAGTCAACAGACATGGCATCATCCTCGCCCTCATCCTCCTCGTCTTCGCTCTCATCCAACCGCTTCTTCTTTTTGTCCTTCTCGGCTTTTTTCTCCCTCTTCTCCCTTCTCCGCTCAATGATATCATCAATGTCAACCGCCTTCTTATTTCCATTCTTCTTCTCCCCATCTTCACCATTTCCACCCCACCCATCAAACTCCACAACCTCATTCACCACACCCCCAACATCAAACTCAAAGTCTGAGTCTAGCGCGCCGTCGTCCTCGCCCGCGTCTTGTTCTTCTTCCTCTTCATCATCGGATACATCCTCCTCCTCAATCGGCGCCTGCTTCCCCTTCTTCCCTTTTTGTTGTTTCCCCTGCTGCTGCTGCTGCTTCATCTTCTTGTTTTTCGGCGCAGCACTCTCACCAGCCTCCCTTTTGCGCTTCTTGCTTGAGGACATAGAAGTATCGTCTTCATCCTGGGGCTCGTCAAACCGGTCATTCTCATCATCGGATAATGTTAGTACGAAATCGTCGTCTTTCGCGGACGAGGGTTTTTTCGTGATGGGCGCCATGTTGACGAGGGGATTAAGGTAGGGCCGAACTTCCTCTCCCTGACTTTCCACAATCTTGGAAACGACAGAAATGCAACCAAATTCGCGATTCGAAGCCTCTTTGATCCTTCTATCCCCGGTTGTTTCTTGTAATTATCTAGCCGCAGGATTGAAAAAAGTTTCAAATGTAAGGCGGTGTGAAGACAACAGCGGCAAAAAGATACCGCCTGGGTCTTCTCCGAGTCTCTGGGCCGGACTCAATATGATTCGTCGCTACGACTTTCCAACGCTTGAAGTGGGTGTAAAATAAAGAGAAAGAGCCATTGATCTTGATGTCAAATAACAGATCCCACTAAGGAATTCTTCAACCGCCATTATTGCAGTTCATTCTCAAGAAGTGCAGTAACATAACCCTTCTAAAAACTGGGCCTCTCCTGTGCACCCAGTCTGAATCAAACCTCCATACGGAGCACCTGCTGTCCCCTAGAAGTCCAGTTTGTTCAATTCACTATGGCCAGTTGTACGCACAAGGTACGCAACATTAATCCTAATATATTTAGTAAGATACGTCCCGGCCTGGTAATGAAGACTTACAAATAGTTTTTTTTCACTCTGATACCCCGAAGCAATCCCTGTTCCTCAAATTCCCCACGCTGCATGAGCCAGTTCTTCACCCTCTTATACTCGAAAATGTCTTCTGCCTTCATGTCAACATAACAAAGAGTGAATATCAGCCGAGTAAGTCTGCGTTTTCCACCGGGGTAATATCCCGAACGCTCCTCCTTCGAGGTTTCGAAGGAACATCCGCATTTCGGGATATACGTCGGATCGCAGATCTCAAGAAGTTTGTCTAGGAGACATCGGCCAATGCCTAGGTTGGTGTGTTCATCCTTGACGTATATCTCCAGCTCTGCGGTGAAGCGACTCGCTGCATGACGATCAAATTCCCGCGCAAGGGCATACCCTAGAATCTTCTCGGCGCGGCGGTCGACAGCAACAATGTGTGGGAGATTGGTGCTACGACACTCTTCGATGCGTTGGCGCACCTCATTCTCATCAATAGCATGGATGTTCGGGCTAACAAAGGAGTTCTGCGTATACCAGTTGTAAATCTCCCTGAGATCTGGAGTATCCTTGCTGACATCAACAGGTCGTAGATAGATATTTGCGACTGGGCTGTGTGGACTACGGAGCGGTTCACGCCGTGCCTCGCGCCGAAGTTGAAGCTCCATCTTCCTTCGGTGTTCCTCTGCTTCCTCTGCCTCTCTCTCCTGAAGGTTGATGTTATAGCAGTAACCAGCAACAGTTTCGTGTGCGTGAAGCCAGGATTCTTTGTCATTTGGGTTTAGATGGGTCTCATACTTACGCATGTCAAGGATGAACATCGATGTTTCGCCATCAGCATGAGCAAAGCCATTGAAGAATGGCTGCCGAAAGATGTCCACGGCATATTCGCATCTAATAGTACTCTCCAGCCAATTCTGAAATCTCGCGCGATATGCAACCTTGTCCGAATCGCTGCGTGCAAGGCCACGGGGGCAATATTCCCAGTCCACAATGGCAAAGTCAGTCCAACTATTTTTAAGGACCTGAGGTTTTTTCTTTCCATTTGCATTTGAATAATTCGTAGGATCAAAGTTAGTGACGGGCTCAGCTATTCTCTCACGATCGGCTTGGATCCTCTCCAGGGCACTCTCGTGCTCCTCAGTCGGCATTGGCAAGAGAATGTATTTCCCATTCTCAGTCAGGATTGGGAAGGCTTTGGGGCTTTTCTTATAGGATTCCCTGTAAAGCCTCAAGCGGCCGCAAAACTCACGTCTGAGTTGTTCAGCTTCCGCGTTCTCTTGAATCTCTGTGGAGAACATGTGCGAGGAGCCAGGTAGATAACTGGAATCTGGTACTTCCTGTTGAATTACACGGACGTTTCCAAGCTCACGATAAAATTGCGAAGTGCGATCGGTTCCAGGGCCATCTCTGCATCTGGAAAGCATTTCCGGGCTGGCAGTCGAATCTTCCCTCGCACGTCGATGAGCATTTATCACGATTTCCTTTCGCAGACGCTCGAGCTCACCATCAACAACCAATTCGCTACGACAGTTTTCCTTCATCGCAGCCGCCGAACTGGTGGGCTGCTCGGTCTGGTCGTCACTGGGAAGACCGACGCCTTTGTGCAAGCCCTCAGTCCATTGGCTGGAAGCCTGCGATATCCTTCTGTCGCTTGATTTGCGGAAAGCATCGTGTGTAGCCAACTTCAATGCTTCCAGGTCGTGATGAGGGCGACTGGGTACTTTGAATGGCCTTGTACTGTGTTGCCCCAAAGCGTCTTTTGTCGCCCACTTGCCGGGGAGTACGACCTCGTCTGATTCATCGCTCTCGTTCATTGTGGATCGCAAATCCTCTATGAATTCTGCTATGTATTAGTCATTCACATGTCTGCCCCGGTAAAAGGACGTCTCACCTGGTGAGATGACAGTCCGAGCTTTAGAAGAATCGATGGGAGCCAGCAGGGAAGCTCTAGGAAGTCGCTGGTGTTCTACTTGAGAAGGGCACTGGAGTGTGTCTGGGACGGAGTTAATTTCGCTACGCGAGATGTACGACTGACGGAGCGTCGTGTCCGCTTTTTGCACTGTTAGCAAGGCCTCTGTGCTCGTCAAAGGTATACAAGGTCGAGCTTGGTCATAACGGAAAGACTCTAGACAGGATGAAGATTTGGGAAGGCTGTCTGGGACATAACTAGTGCTGCAGGATTGACGAGACAGGGCTTTTGCTTTTCGTGCTATTGATACAGCCTTTGCGTACGTCAAGGGTAAGCAAGGTAGGGGTCGGCTCTGGGGAGGAAACTTTGGACGAGGAGAATAGGGAAGAAGAGCGGGATTTTGCTCAAAGAAATTGTTCGAAATTGCAGTCCAGGGAGCTTGAGAGCCAATTTGGAATTCAGGTGCGGTGGAACCCTTCACCGTAAGTGAAGTCGGGCTCCTTGGTCCTTTTGTGGCAGCATTCGAGCCTGCGGGAGAAGGTGAGAAAGGCGTCGCTGTCCCAGTGCCAGATATAGGCTCACATTGGGATGTATGCTTGCCAATAACTTTACATGGGCCTGACGGGAACCTGTATTTGTTTGAGAACTGTGCATTGTTGAACAGGTTCTCTTTAGCAGCCTTCATCTGAGCCCAAAGGTCCGGACTGTCATAATTGCTCGTCCCCATTGTAGATTTCTGGGATTTAGGAGGGAATAGAGGATTATTATTATTATTATATGACTGGAAGCTTTTATGTTTTTCAGCGCACTTACCTTATAGTAACTAGGAATAGAAGTCTGAGGATACAGTAGTAAAAAAAAAAAAAAAACCTAACGTTAGAGACATGCAGACATGAAAACAACGCGAGAAACTCTAAGAAGCCCAGGAATTCTAGCATAAGAGAATCCAGCTACGCGAGTACTGTTAGATTATGCAGAGTTAAAGGCGAAGACTCGAATCCGCTCATAGACAAAGTGTTACAGCTTGAAGTGGAATTGGCAGTGAATCAGATAGAAACCATTGTCAACAACCAATCAAAGATTGGGGAAAAAGAGGTAGAGCAAGTAACATACTAGTAATTTTTCAAATTAGGAAAAGTTCTCAGGATATAGTATTCCTACGGTGCCATGCTGAATCAATCGTGCTGTTGGGAGAGGGTTTATCGCCCTTCACAAACGAACAACCTACATTACCATCTTCCTTCCACAACCCCCGCCAAGAGGTGCTCGCAACTTGGATTTCTCAGCAACATGTTATCTATATTGAGAAAGGCAAGGCTCAAGGATAAGGAGATGCGAATCCTGATGCTGTATAATCCACTCTGACCAGAAATCTTGGGAAGTCCGCTAACCAGTAGCAGAGGGCTAGACAATGCGGGCAAGACGACCATCGTCAAACAAATAATGAAAGAAGATGTCACGACTGTAAGCCCGACACTGGGATTCATCATCAAAACAATAGATTTTGAAGGGTATTTTCCGGCTGTTTACCCTTCTTGTTTGTCATCACTAACTTCTCTAGATACCGATTGAATATTTGTAAGGAGCCGACTGCTAGGCCAGCCAGCCACTAACGCTTGTCCAGGGGACGTCGGAGGGCAGAAAACCCTCCGTTCATATTGGAAAAACTACTTTGAAAAGACAGACACTCTAGTTTGGGTAGTGGATGCCACCGACCGACTGAGAATCGGTGATTGTCGCGACGAACTCGCTGGTCTTTTGCTAGAAGAGGTACGGAGATGTCCGCCCGGAAAACTTTTATCGGCTGGGGCTTTAATGAGCTTACCACATCCGGGTAGCGTTTAATGGGCGCGAGCCTTCTGGTATTTCTGAACAAAACCGATGTGGAAGGATGTATGACCCAGGACGAGGTCAGGAAGGTGAGTTGCTTTTATTCCTTGACTTTTGTCTGGGAGCCAGGGTCTTTCTAACTCTTTGTGCAGAATCTCGCTTTAGATTCGATCAAAACCCATAAGTGGACTATACTGCCTTGCAGCGCGATGACAGGGGCGAATCTTCACGAGGGTTTGAACTGGATTGTCCAGGATGCAAAGGACCGGTTATTCCTTTACTGAGCTTACCCATCCTCACAACTCCACACGGTGATATCTCAACAAGAGAGTGGTTCAATCACCTCCACTCGGGAAAATGATTTGAATGAAACATATAATGAGCCTACGACTGTGGATTGGAAGCAACCAATGGTTGATGGATTTTGTCTAGATTTGCTTAAGGGAATCTCTTTGACCCCAGTTCCTGTTTATAAGAATTACCACCACCGCCAGAATAAATATAAATGTGTGAAATGCTTCTCACACCGGCCCCTCAGCCTAACAACTGACAGGGTTGCGTGGCGCATAGCCTTCTTTAAGACAACCAAATACAGACCCAGATCGACCTTCTCCTAGATGAGGCTATGTCGTGCGCTATTTTGGCCTAATCAGTTCCTGATCTCAGCGGGATTCTTCTGTGATCCGTGGACCGAGTCGCAACCAAATAGGGTCCTCCTAATGTTCATTAACCCGATCAAAACAAAAATAAATGCGGGCTCTGGAGCCCTTCTTGTAACACGGCTCAGTACGCTGACTGGTGAATTTCTCCTTACCTAGAGGGAGAATCGTAATCAACCTTGCTACTGATATTTGTGTCGTCATCACGAGTATCTCGCGGAACGAGATTGTGTACTCCACAGCATCAGCCGAGCGGCAAACGTAAACAGTCTACCGCGTGTAGAAAGATCAAAACAACCGAGGCGAGAATTTGAAACGGAGTCTCTGCCGAGCGGAAGTCTGAGAATTACAATGTTCTAGACTTCAGTCTGGCTATACGGTAATCCTGCAGTATCGATTTGCGTGGTGAGATATTTAAGAGTCGACAGTGGGGCGGCGACGAGGACAGCTGAACTTGCTTCACTCTCAGGGCCTTAAGGCTGCAAATAGCGAGGAAAGGCGGAGAGGGCGTGACCACTTCGTAGGATCGTCATAATTCGACTCTCAGCAGAAGAACCTAAATGCCACTCTCATTCTCTTCCTGTATTCTATGATCTCCTTCTCTCTTGTAGTCTATACCTTTCCTTCGTCCCTCTTGACTCTATCCCTGCCACCCAAATTCTCCCCACCTTGCATTTCGCCTTCTGCATCCCACGTAATTCCTCGGCCCGCATTGCAATCTCTTGACCGGCTGGGATTTTCTGCTTTTATTCCTACCCTTCTTCTTGAATTAACACCCTCTGGCTTTCTCGTCAGTCTCTTCGATCGGCCCGAGCGCCGTCATGACTTCCACTCTCGATGCGGCGGAAGGCAGTGAGGATGTAAACGACTTCCTCCAACGAATTCGGGAACTCGGTGAGAAACGTGACAAGGAAGACGAAGAGCGAACGAAGAAACTGGAAGAGGAGATTCTGCAGGGTCGCAAGGAAAGACAGGCTAGGAGAGCTGGTAAATTTGTGACCTCTCCTTGAGTTTTACCCATCGAGGGCGGGTGTCTGAACGCTCTTGGATAGATCACCTGCGCTCCTGAAAGGTTCACACTCCCAGAAACTGACCCTTCTTCTTGTCGATATAGAGCGAGCACGGTCTATTTCCCCAACAAAGGATTCCTCTCCGATCCTCTCCCCCGCTCGACTAAGCATTTCGTCCTTGAATCACCGAGCCATTGATCCTCCGGAACAGCTTGAGCCGACAACCCCTCGAACTCCAGTCCATGATGCTCACAGCATGTCAAACTCATTTCGAGACGAGAAGGTAGCGTCAACAGGAAGTAGTCCAGCAGGGTCGAGACTGGAAGCAAGTGAGGTTGGAGTCTCTCCGAAAGCGTCGCCCACGCTACGGAGTAGGGCCGGAACTTTATCCTGGCAGCAGCGACCTAGTTCTCGAGACCTTAGCGGAAACCGTACTTTATTTTCCACGTCGCCTTCACGCGAGACTCGTTGGAGGGCCATGTCAAATGCTTCGACCACCGAAACCGGAGCGTTAGTTAGCCCCCTGGCATCTTCGTCCCCATCGCGGGAGCCGTCCTCTCTGCGCCAGCCTGAGACAGACGACACCCCAGCACCAGAAACGCCTCTGAAGGAGGGCCAAGTCGACCATTCTGAAAACACAAAGACAAAGGCGCTTGAAACGATGGAGCAAACGGAATCAGCCAAGGAGAATGGCCACCAGGACACAATAGATGAACAGTCGCCGCCTCCATCGAGAGCTAGCTCAAGCTTTGCAGATAGCAGTCTGGGGAACCGGTATAGTGTATCATCTGTCTCGACAGCCACCGGTCTCGGCTCTCCCCAGCCCTTGTCTAGCGCGCAGAAGTTCGAACCTCCGAAACAAGATGGAGAGTCTGACAGCTATATAGCGTCTCCGGCCTCACCACGGCGACTCTCGCCGGAGCGTTCAACATCGCCAACCAAGGGCCTAGGTGGTTTTGTTCAAAGTGCTATGCTGCGACGGTCAGATAGCGTATCGAAGCGATGGAGTGCTCAGCTTCCGTCGGGGTTTAGCCGGAACAGTTCGTTTGCCAGCAATCGCAATAGTTTTGCTGCCCCGAGTAACACTGATCTCACCGCAACACCCAAACTGAACCGAGAAGGCACTTCCATTTCGTCCCCACGGCCTAGTTCCAGTCACAGTGAGGCGACTATAGTCCGTCAAGCAAAGGCCGAACAACGTCCCGCAACGCCCCCAGCCCCAAGTAGGAGTGAGGGTTTAAGCAGACCCCCTCTAACTGTACATGCTAGATCTAGCAGTATAATGAGTGTGGAGTCGCAGGGTGAAGGCTCACGTCCTACGACTCCTGTTTCTCGGACAATGGATCAGAGGAGATGGAGTCCAACCAAATCTACCTGGCTAGAAAGTGCCTTGAATATTTCTGAATCCCCGAGACATAAACGGCAACCATCCCAGCAGTCCATCTCGGCTTTGAACAAAGATCGGCAGTCGAGAACTAGTGTGGATCTAGGGCGCCGGAATAGCTTTAAGGAAGTCAACACAGTTGGCCTCATGCGGACTACGCCTCTTGGCGGCCATGTGAAGAAGCAAAGCCTTTCAGGGATTCCCAATGTGCTCAAGACTCCGGATCTCAGTCCCACTAAAGAGAAATCGCTGAATGACGCAAGCCTTGTCAAAGAGGAGCCAGCGTTGGAAAAGGGGCCTCTCCCAATCGAGACAACTGCGCCTGGCTCGCCATCAAAAACCAAGGGCGTCGAGACCGCCTTCGAAATGCCCGAAGCGCCTGAAGCGCCTAATGAAGTATCCGAGGTTCCTGAGGTAGCCAATGATTCTGCGGTGCCTGAAGCAGCCGAGAAAAGCCCTGAGGATGACATAAAGCATAAAAACATCCCGCCAGCCTTGTCACCAACTCTGAAGGTCAACACTGATGTTCCTGTGTTGTCCCCTCGTCAGCCCATCCGCGATCCATTACTGAACCGTCCCAAGCCTCAATCGCCAGTAGTTGATTTCAGGGCAAATCTTCGGAAGCGCGAAGTTGTAAAGGATCAGTCCTCCACAGCAGAGCCTGAATTTAAGAATGTGTTTGGAAAGCTCAGGAAGGCAGAAACGTCAAATTATGTCGCACCAGACGAGCTTAAGAATAACATACTCAAAGGCAAGGCGGCTCTGAACATGACCGGTGGCCCGAAGAAAACCCAAAGAGTGGATGAACTTAAAGAGAGCATTCTGAAGCAGAAAGAAGCTATGAAAGCGAATGGGGGCTCCGTTCGACGGAATACACTCGAGCAAGCGGATGCTCCCATTGAAGCGGTTCCGGAGGCCATTTTGAAGCGCCGGCATCTGGCAAAGTCAAGTATTGACAGAACTAATTCTCCAATAGGCAGTCTGCCACCGACTGCAGTGGAGGGTGAGGCGCCGGTGTCTCCCCAACTCCAGCAAACCTCGCCCGTACTCTCTAACGACGAAGAATCTGCCATAACGGCCCAGCCTGCGCAAAGCGCCGTTGATGAACTCAAGTCCGATTCAAATGATCTACCAGCAAAAAACACTGCACCAATCACGTCAGATACCGAGTTGAGGGACGAGTCTGAGCGTCACGATACCAAGGAGTTGGTGGAGGTAAAATCAGGGACAGGGCAAAAGCAACCGACAGTGGAGGCCATTGAACCGGTGCGTCCTCTGCCACCGGCAAACACTACGCGAATTGCACTGCCTGTCAAAGAGGACGTCGTTACTAAAGGTAGCCTCGCAGGCCGAATAAACCCTGCCCTAGCAGGTCTTCTATCCCGTGGCCCGCCTGCTGCTTCATACGGGTCAATAAAACCCGCAGTTCTACCCGCCACTGGGGAAAGCACCCTACCGTCCGACAGGGCCACTTCATCCCCTGCACTCACTCATTTGACGAAAGCTCGCGCAAAAGGCCCCAAGAGGCGGCCCCCTAAGGCCATTTCCTCAGCGGATGAGAATTCAGAGCAGACAGACTCCAGCGGCTCAGCCAAAACTACACCCTCATCCTCCGATCTAGATACGCCTGCTACAAACTTCTCCACAAATGAAAAACCCTTGCCTGACACAGGAAATTGGCCTCTTCCAGAACAAGGTATCAACAACTCGAAGGCTGCGCCGGGAGCTAATTCGTCGCGATTTTCTCCGCCGATTCCAAGTGTATCTGAGGAACCTAGGGACATATTACCACCGGTACCAGAGAAAGATATACGCTCAGATCCACTACTTTCTACGCCGTCAAAAAGGGCTCAAACATTGGAGCGAAAGGTCTACGAAGCAGAAAGCCAGGGAAAGTCTCCCTCCATATCCACTTTCACTCCGTCTCAGCCAGCCAGTTCGCCGTCAAGTCCTCAAAACAACCAGCCACGAACCTCCTTTACTCACTACTCCTCACCGACACCTTCTCCGTTAAGGACCAGTTTCAGGGAGAATCAACCCATCCCTTCTCCACGTATGGGTAGCCCATACAACTTCCTCAACCGATCAAGAGATTCGTCACCGTTTCGCAAGTCCTTGCCCTCTCCGCCTGTTCCCCCTAAAGGAACCTATGCTTCTACGGATCAATTGTCGTCCCCGAGATCATCCGTCTCATTAGTTCCGCAAGCTGACGAATCCCTTGAAGCAATTTCTCAATTTTTCAAGACGCTTCCACGCTCCAGTGATCGCGTCAATATTGACCCACAATTAATGCTGACTGACAAAGGTGACGCCTTGGGTATCCGAACGTTGAAAAAGCAGATATGGGAGATTACGGGCGAAGGAAACAAGCAGGATCTTCCTGTTAACCAGGAGTACATTCTTTACGAAGGCGCAATGTACCTTTGTGTCCATTTCTTCGAGGAGAATGGTAGTCCGAGAACCGAAGTTCAGCTTTGGCGCGGCGATGATATTTGGGGTGGGGCAGTGGACAGCGCCCTTCCTTTCGCACGTAAGGTTGCCCGTGAGAATAGCTGCAAGTTGGAGATCATCAGTCAGGGGAAAGAACCGGCCCGTTTCATTCAGGCGCTCGGTGGAATCCTCATTACACGGCGTGGCTCCAGCTCCCGTTCCAGCTCATCGGCCATCTTTATGCTGTGCGGACGAAAACACCTGGGACAAATGGTGTTTGACGAGGTTGATTTCTCACCGCGTAATTTGTGCACTGGATACCCGTTTGTGATATCTGCCATGTTTGGCAAGGTATACTTGTGGAAAGGAAAAGGAAGTTCCGCCGAAGAGATTGGCGCCGCTCGTCTCATTGGTATGGACCTTGGGCTGACGGGCGAATTTGAAGAAGTCGCCGAAGGAGAGGAGCCCAGCAGTTTCTACGAGATCTTTCCTCAACATAAGGAGACAGTGGAATACGCACAATCCGAAGATTGGCTTTTGAAACCGGCTCATGATCATTTTCGCCATCGGCTACTCCGCGTGGATCATGAGCTTGGCCAGCGATCATTTTGGATCCGACGTCCAGGTTCATCATCTCCAGTGATTCGTCCTAATGACACAGTCCAAGAGGTAGAGCCATTCTCACAGAAGGACCTTTCACCGAGGGGAATCTACATCCTTGACACTTTCTTCGAGATCTATGTGATCGTGGGCGAACAAGCTTCCAATAGGCCGGCCGAGTTTGCATCGGCAGTCGTCTTTGCGCATGAGTATGGCATCCTGGCCGCTTCACTACAGGACCGACCTTTCATCCCCAGGAGCTTTATATCCCTAGGGGGGACGCCCGAGACTTGCCGCAGCGCCTTTCGCAAATGGACCCGTCGTCCGTTGGAACGACCACCACAGGTATTCCCATTGAATGCTGCGATCGACGCGATTCGATCTTAAGAACTCATATCTGCTATCTGCTGAGAGCTTTTCCGATATTCCAATGTGGCTAACTTTCTCTTCCTGTCTATATTTGTAAGTTGTGGTTTTAGTCTGTAAAGCAGCCATACTTGTGCAATGATCGATCGGTGGAGTGGAGGCCATTGTCCGGAGCCTGGGCTATCATTTCTTCTCTGGGTATTTTTGTGTTATATGGGTTCATCTTCTCGGCCTATACCAACTGCATATGTGCGCGGGGTTTTATGAATTTTTTTTTTGCTTGGGTGCATGGGTGGACATCTCGGAGGGTGGATGGAGGTGGTTTCTTGACTGAGCGTGACAGCTGCAATATTACAAAGATTTTCCCACTTAGATAATCTGTACGGCCTATTGCTTTGGAGGAACCTGACGTTGAGACACTGCTCGTTATTAATTTCATGACCATGCTTATGAGTCCGCAAAGCAGTGAAAGGAACTTCTCTCTGGGCTTGATGCTCAATTTTCAGTTTAGCTCTATCCTTGTTGACTCGGCCATTACCCCCTCCCACTCATCACCGAGTACATGAGACAGTAAATATCCGTTGGGATATTGACAATGAAATTGTTTTTTCAATTCGTTTATTGGAAAATGTTGGAGATGATAGAGTTGCCGGGCCTGGCCCCACACTGCGATTGGAGTCTGTAGGGATATTTCGGATCGCATCATCACCCCAGACTCTTCTCTTTGTTCTTAACCTAGCCCTTCCTTCTCCCCATTTACCCTAACTATCGTTGTTATCATCCACACTCATCATGTCCTAAGTCTATCAGAACCTTTATTGTGACATCGATACACACAAAAACAGCCAGTATGGACCCCGCCGTTGCTCGTGAGCTCTCTCAGCTCGACCCCGCGGTGCCGTTCCGCGCCTCTAGCGGGCATCTTCATTACACCTGGGCTCGGACGTTCTATTCACGGCCACAGCTTTACATTCAGCCGGAGTCGCTTGCGGAAATTCAGAAAATCGTCAACCTAGCTCGCCGGTGTCGCCGTCGGCTTGTTGTTGTTGGTAGCGGCCATTCGCCTTCCGATTTAACATGTACTTCCGCGTGGATGGTGAATCTAGATAACTTCAGCCGCATATTGGACGTTAATCGTGAGACTGGAATTGTTACGGTTGAGGCGGGCATACGTTTGAGGAACTTGGGGAAACAACTGGAGAAAGAATATGGGCTGACGCTCTCGAATCTGGGGAGTATCGACAGCCAGTCCATTGCTGGCGTTATCGCGACTGGCACACATGGAAGCTCTTTGGCGCATGGACTGATTTCGGAATGCATTGTTTCTTTGACGCTGATGTTGGCCAACGGACAATTGGTGCGATGCAGCGCGGACAGCAACCAGGCGCTCTTCCGCGCAGCTCTTGTCTCACTGGGGGCACTGGGAATAGTCGTGGAAATCAGTTTCCGCTCAGAGCCGTCGTTTAAGATTGCATGGAAACAGACAAGGCGCTCGCTTTCGAGTGTGTTGGATGAATGGTCTTCTGGCTTGTGGACGTCGCATGAGTTCGTCCGTGTATGGTGGATGCCATATGGGAAGAGCGTGATTCACTGGTATGCCGATAAGACGGATCTTCCGCTGAAGCCACCACCAAAGACATTCTATGGGGAGTCCATTGGCTACCATGTATACCATAATCTGCTGGCCCTGTCAAATTACTTTCCTCGGATTCTTCCATGGGTGGAATGGTTCGTTTTCGGTATGCAATACGGGTTCAGAGCTGAAAAGACGGTCACAGAGGCAGTCGAAAAAGCACGCACGGGTCTCTTGATGAATTGCCTCTACTCTCAGTTTGTGAATGAATGGGCACTGCCGCTGGAAAAGGGTCCGGAGGCAATCACAAGGTTGTCGGCCTGGCTGCACGGTGATACTGAAACAGCCCGCATCCCCTTTCCTGTTGACGGACTCTGGGTTCATTGCCCTATCGAAGTTAGGGTTGCAGATACTACACTCAACAAGAATCCTCGTCCTTTCCTCGACCCGAGCAGCGCTGATGGGCCGACATTGTATCTCAATGCGACACTCTACCGCCCCTACCATAAAGACCCCCCTTGTAAGGACCGCTATTATGAAGCTTTTGAGTGGCTAATGAGGGATTTGGGCGCGAAACCGCATTGGGCCAAAAATTTCAAGTCAACAGGCCAAGAGCTGCGGCAGTTGTACGGGGAGAACATGAAAGAGTGGCTCAAAGTGCGTCAGGATGTTGATGCAGACGGCATGTTCCTTGGTGAATGGCATCGTCGCACTCTTGCTTTGTCCGATGACGAAGGTCCAGGATCAGGATCCTCCGTAACAAGCGCTCTTCCGTTGATGGAGCGCGAGAAGGCTCGTCGGCAGGCGGAATTTCGTGGTGCTGGTGATGGTCTTGAGTGGATCGGAGATAGCCAGTGGCACACAGATGCAAAAGAGACGACTAATGTTTTGTCAACTATGGAAGAGAAGCACAACTCAGGTTCACCAACAACAGCAACAAGTGAGGAGAGCTTCGATCTCCTAGCTTCGGGCGAGGCTAGTGTTCTCATCCCTGAACCGTGAAAGGTACGGTTGCAGCTAGCAAACAATCTATGCAGTTTTCTCGATGGCCGGCAGGAATAACCAGGCCCACCGAGTCACCCAATGTAATGTACTCTACTTGCTTTTTCCAGCTCAATCAACTGGTGCTTGACTCTGCTACCTCCTGCAGTTCTTACCATTTTTGGCATCAGCCACCACGGCGTTCCATTTGGAGGGCTTTTGCTGCGGGTCGTCGGCTCGTTGCGATGATCAGCATGAACAAAAAAAAAAAAAAAAAAAAGTCAATATTGCACTCCGAGTCAGATAGATTAACCAGCAATACGGGGAACCCATGCCCTCTCGCTGTCAAATTTCAAGGCAATCACATCGTTCATTGGCCAATCTATGCTTACGCGCAAGGAAGCGTATGGATGGAATCTGAACAGCAGCTGCGAATTGCCCTTGACCAGTTATTACCCGAATGCGGTCTTGAGTCTCTCTTTACAGCATCTGCGAGGCGACGCTGCTTTTTCTGACGCGATGCAGCCTTGGCGGCTTTTCTCAATCGTGGATAGGGCAGATTTAAGCCCTGTGTGAAATGCCCATAGCTCTGCACTGCTCACGCCCGATGCCGTTCAACCACGACTCAGGTAGGGTAGGATTTTAGAATTTTAGATCTGGCAAATGTTAGTCGTTTGGATCCATTCGCTCATGCCTCCAGACTAGTCAGACCCCTGACTCGGTTGCCTCACTTACCTCACCATATCTGATTCTAACTGGCCCTAGGTAGCTATTCCTGTCGGACTTAGGAGTCAGCAAATTTCCCTTGTCTTCACCGGCACAAGTGAGGAATGCCGGTAAATGAAGTGCCATGCGGGTGTTACCAGGATGGAAAGTGAGAGAAGGATTTGGCGGAGTTCTCCAGCTGCAAAACATCATGAGACCAAAGCTCTCTGCGCCAGTGTCCAGATACAGCAGACGCCCCTGGATCTGATGGGACCGATGGAGGTGGACGAGGTCAGTCTTGTCGAGTCTCCGGTAACACAGAAGAGGTCGTCCCAGGTCCGGACTACTGCGCGGTCACGTTTCCCCGCAGTCAGACTGACCTCTCCTCCTTCCCCTTCATCCGTTCGTCCTTAGTGCTATTGTAGCCCTGTATCAGTGTTTAGGTCTTCTATGACCGACTGCATGGAGAACTTCCCGATCAACTCTGTCAACCCCCAAACAGACATGGGCTAAAGCGGCTCAAAACAAGAAGCACCTGCAACGGGCCCCAGCACTGTGGCCCAATTGAGCGTCTGCATGATTGACGTCCACACATCATCCATCCTATTCGAAGATCGTCCCAGTGGCTTCATAACAAGATCAAGACATCGAAGGCACGGTCGGGGCATTCAAATGCCGGGGAAATATCAGAAACTACTACTCGCTGCAGGCGAAATGACGAACGGGCCTCTCTGCACGGCTACAGGCGTCAAGCAGTTGACCCCCCGCGCCCGCCTATCTCGCAGCCGAGATTCGGAATCAGGACGATCCAGGTCAATAAAAAAACAAGAACCGGAATTAAAGGGCCCGAGGGACAAATCGGGAGTCAGCGGTTGTGGCTGGAATACTAGCAGTAGCAGGGACCTCTGCGCTCCCGCTCAATTCCTGTCGTCCGCGACTCCGTCCACATCACACTTCTGTGGGCATCTTGTCTGAAATCCAGCCGAGCAAGTCCAGGCCATGCTGTACAACCCCAGCGTAGCTCTCAAGACCTTTGGTAGGGCTATCTTTCCTACAACTGCCGCAATAATAATTCATCCATCGAGTCTGAAAATCGAGTTCGAAGTCGATAGCCTCGTCCGCTGTACTTCCTGATCTCCTGCGTGGCCGTAGCTCTAGTCGACTCTCCTCACGGGTACATATTTATGATTCGGGTGCGACCAGCCTTTCTCCTCCCTCGCGGCGAGCCATATGATTGTCCCCTTTCACCATGAAAGCTGCGGCTCCTTAAAAATCCCAGCTAAGGCTGGGTATTACAGTGTGTCTTGGTGAACTAGAACTAGGTCTGGCGACAACGAAGAATTTCCGATAATGTTTGGAAGATTGTTTCCGGCTTGGACCAACTCCGAACCAAGCTAGATGCAGGGTTTTATATGGCGAATCATTAATAGCCGGGGTTGAAGTCACAGCCTAAAAGGATCGATGAAAGGCAAGAAAAAGCAAAAAGCCCAGAGAGCTCGCGTCATTGGGTCAATTTTGACATAACCTTGGGGCAAACCAGATGGAGCACAAGCTCGTCATTGCAGAGGGTGATATTCCGAGTGTGATATGATTGCCGTGTGTGCCCCCGGCCAGTGACAGCTGTCTTACCCACCGATAGGCGCCTGCAAGACAGCGAATGGTGTCGGTTTCTTCACCTATCTCTACAAGTAGATTTATGACTGCCGCGATACATGGCTCCCTGGGTGAACGATCTTATATTCGCGATGCCAGTACATAGTGTACACTGGATGGCACAAAAATGGGAGCCCATGGTCTTGAGTCTGCGCGATGAGGCGAGGTCGATCAACAACACCCCTGTCCCGAGCCAGTGATAGCGTTTGTCACTTCACTCATCGAACTGGATGCCTACTCTGGTTTTCGCTGCCCAATCTAACTGAACTGACATACCAGGGGAGGCGATGGGGAGTGCTGAAGTGCGCTACGATGGGAATTAGGTTGACTCTGGCGTGAGAGGTCAAACTGTCAATAGTGACAGCCATTTTGCGTCAACGCCAGCGAGTCCGGTGTTCTATAGGGATACTTATCCGCACAATTCTGCAAGGTCGGGGCCTTGATTGAGATTGCCAATGCGCGCAGCCTGACTCTTCGCGAGGCCGTCACAGCCAGAAAAGGGCGTGACTGCGAACGAGCGTTGGTACTGGTCCGTGTGGTAACAGGCCAGTAGTGACAGACCAATTTGATCCACGTCACCTTCAGTCTCGCTCTCTTTACGGGGTGTAGATATCCAACTGGGGAAGGATTGTCGGCCACATTTGCGGGGCGACTGCACAAGAGCTAACTACCTTGTACGTTAATCATGATCTTCCTTGAAGACTGGTAAGATCTGTCAGCCGATGGTTTCTTCAAATGACATCTCACCCCCATCAGCCTGCCATTGTGCGAGCGAGTGTCTACCTCTACCCCTCACTCCAAACTGCGTACAGTGGCCAGTCAAGAGGCAGATTTCCAGCACATCTGCCTTCTCGACCCATCGGATAAACTGCTATATTATTCCATACTACTCTCCAAGCGTGGTTCTTTGGCTACATTCATCCAACATGATGTCTAGGCAGCCCAAACTACGCCCCAAGTCGCATATAGCGGGATTTCCAGACGCTATATACGACTTCTCTACTGCCTCATCTTTGTCCCAGCTCGAATCTCGCGTAGCTTCGAATGAGGGAAAGCATGACCAACGCGTTTTCCGCGTGAAGCGCAAACATGTTTTGAAGGCATGCGATCGTTGCAGAGTTAAGAAGACGAAGGTTAGTCGGCTCTGATTCTGCTATTCAGGTGCATTTATGCTTGCGATACTGACACTGCCCAGTGCGATGGGAAACAACCCTGTAATCGTTGCTCATCATATAACCACCCCTGTCTATTCCGGGAAAGGAAAGCTACTCAGACAAAGGTCTACTCTCGAGGGTTAGGCTTCTTTCGTTCTCTCATTCATTTCTTCCATATTCGATGAGTCTAATCGGGTCCAACGTCCAGATTCGTGGAGATGCTAGAATCACATCACTCGCTGGTCATCAAGGCACTTCAGAGGCTGTACAAGCTCTGTGCTAGCAAGGAAGGATTTCCAGGCGAGCCTCTCGTTGAGACGTCTGACGGATATCCCTTAACGCACGCAATTCTCGACCGCTTGGGGCTGATCAAGCAGGCCGAGGATTCCTCTCAGGCGGCGCCCAGCGAAGAGACTGAAGACCTCCACTACCTCCGCATGCTATCAAGCTCAACCGATTGCAGCGCAACGACAGACCCATCACCCGAGCCCGTTACACCCTCTGACCCTGTTTCAAGGCTGACTAGTCCCATCCAACCATCCCCAGCTGAACATGTCCCCATCAAATGGGAGTTTCAGTCAATTCAACCACAGTCTGTCCAACCAGAGCCACCTGCGTATCACGGCTACCCACAAACTGAATATCAAGGAGCGACGCTGCCACAGCCGATTCTTGATCTTCCAACCCCCGCAACCGAGTCCAAGTGCGGTACCGTGGGTCCGGTTGCCGGCCTCATGCATACCTATCTTTACTGCTGCAGTCCCGAGTCAACAGATAACCGCTTTCATCCTGCAGTGACGACGGGTCCCGCGGTTCTCCCTTCTGTATCATTAGCTGGGATGCCGCTTGATTTAGCCGAAAACTACAGTCTGCATATCACTAACAATCAACATATCTACCAACCGCCTTTGCAATCGGCGTGGACATACCCTTGTGAATAGCCTTTCTGTATCCGTTGCATTTAATAGTCTTTTTGCGAACGACGGCTGTATGGCCCGCATCAAACCTATAATACATGTCACAACTTAATGCTAAATGTCCTGTTGTGCCTCTGTCATGGATATATATACCTGCCCAGCTGCTGTTTGTTTGTCGTGCTTCGCTGAGCTATACCCATCTCCGTCTGCCATTATTTTGTTAATGATTATTTATGGTTCTGGTCTTTCAGGGTTGGGTCCAATACCAAAGAGCTGTGTTCCGCTCAGGATCATGTTACAACAATTAGCCGATCGCCGGTCATAGCTGGCGGTGTGCGTCTAGACCCTTTGGTATCTACAGTCAACTTTATTACATATTCCCGACACTGCTAACAAAGCGATGTAGCACAGCTCGTGGCAGTGTGAAGAGTAGGCTGAAGAGATCGCTACCATAAGTACACCTGCAAGAAATAGTCTCAAAGCAAGGACTGCAAACAAGTTCGTATAGAGGGACATAGGGTCTACCACTATGGACTGAAAACGTAGATTCCTGGAATAATACATGCATATAATGTAAAAACATGTTTAAAAACTCCCACAATATAGCCCATTCACTCCCGTTGAGACTGATGCAGACGGGAAGGAGCTATGTGACCCAGAGGGCTTAAATGCCAAATATGCTTCAGGAGTATTCTTTAACGCTTTAGTTTGCCCTATTCTTATTTGCATTCAATCGTGCAATGGGAGCTCTGAATAGGTCTTTCGTCTTATTTAGTCGTCAACATCGGTTTCGGTATTGGTATCGCTGGTATCTCCTTCATCGCCTTCAGTGTCACTCTCTTCGTCGCTGGAGTCATCTGCGGGTTTCGTGGCCTTCTTCTTTGGTGGCTGGCCGGTCTTCAGTGCCTGCATTTGTCCAGCTATTGAGTCTGCGGTTGTTCACACGTTAGCTATGGCCAATCAGAAACGGAAACGTCTGGGAACATACCCTCATCGGGTTCACTGATATCGTCTTCCTCTTCTAAAGCAGCTGCTTTGGCCGGATCATCGATGTGAAGGGTGATGTCTAGCTTGGAATCTAAACCAATGTAGCTGTCACAAACCATGTGCATGACGAAGTGAAAATCTCCAACCTGAGGAGGCGCTTGAAACTGCATCTTGAGGGTCTGGACGTTATAGGTGGGGTTGCCGGACTCGTCCAGCAGAGGCTTTTCAAAGGTAGTAAAGGTGAACGGAGGCACAGCGATCTTGCCCTGTTTGCCATCGGCAAGGAATATCTGCCACCGCGGAGAGTGGTCGAGAGCGAGGTATGGTGCATGGGCGAGAGGCGGTTGGACCTTCTTGTTGACATTGTTTTGGCCATCTGCAAACTTTACTGATCGGTTTCTAGAGGGCCCGCGGCCCATGAGTGCGTCGAGATCGCCCTCCTCAGGATCGATGTCCTCGAGATCGGCGGGGTCCGGTTCAGGGACGTCCTTGGACCCAGGTGGAATAAATCGGGCCTTCACAACAAGCTGGACCAGACTGCTGGGGGTGATCACTTTCTCGCCCATGACCTTGAACCACGCCTTGGAAATCTTGAGGACGGGAAGTTGTTTGGCAACTGAGATGGCAGTCGTATACTGCTGCTCGGAAAGAAGACCAGCACCAACTGTGAGAGAGCGGCGTTTCTCCTCAGGCATATCCATGAATTTTTGGACACTAAAATGGTTTTTGACATCTTCACCTTCTATTGATCGTACAACTTTGTCTGTGAAATGAGGGAGTTGTAAGAGAGGAGACGAGCCCGGCGCAACAGCTTGAATCAAATGCTGAGACGTGCGGAAGGAACCGAGAAGAGGACGAAGGTTTCCAAAGGCAAGAGAGACGGCAGTAAATGCTTCATTTAGAGATAAAGCAATTGGCGCGACTTCGTACTTTTCTAGGCTGAAATTAGTGGTTATCTTATCACTGATACGGAAGAGCGACCTACCTCCGTTCAGAATGGGGTCATCCAATTCGACACGGCCCAGATAAGCCCACAACAATGCTAAAGCTTTCCTTCTGCTCAAGTCGTCCAAGCCTTTAATGATTTCGCGATCCTGGTCAGACAGAAATTTGTTATCGTCAGCCAGTACCTTTTGTTCAAGCTTTGCCAAGCCCGTCTCTGCTTTTTGGGCTGGGATGGCTTCCTTGAATTCTTCGCCAGAGGAAAGAGCGCTGACGATTCCACCATCCGTGATATCGTCTTTGTATTCTCGGAAGATATTACCCGCACTAGCGACGTAGACTCGTTCCTTAGTGTATCGCTGGGAACCATACCACCATTTCCCAACAATGTACGGTAGCAGTACACCGAGCAAGCCACCGTAGACGAGAAGGACATATTTTCCGTTTCCTTCGGTCACAATAAACTGCGGAAGAGCAATACCAATACTGAAGCTCTGTTTGCCATCGGGATGACCATACTGGAGGTAGTTGTTGCGAACTTCTTCGTCAGTCAGGGCTTTATATGCCTTGGTAAGTTCCACGAAACGTTCATTGAGGAGTTCGATAGTTTCATTCTTCGCTGGGTCAGGACGGATCTTGTCGGGGTGGTAGAGAAGAGAGAGACGCTTGTAGTGTTTGGTAATCGCCCTTTCGTCGGCGCTCTGAAAGACAGGCTGTCAGTATGCGGCGAATAATTCAAGACCACGAGGCTGAGGGCTTACCCTTGACACACCAAGAATGTCATAGGGATCCCAGATCTTTGGCGACGCCCGTGCGGTAATCACAATCAAATAAGCCATGTATGCCATAATAGCGTATCCCAAGACAACTGTGATTATGCGCTTGATGCGGCGCTCCTTGCGGAGGCGTTTCCGCTTCTGAGCCTCAATGAGGTCTTCATGTTCAGGCTTAAAGTCGGACCGTATCCGGGGAGCGGTGTTTTCTAGGTCTTTCAGAAGTCCGTTAGACAACTTATAAAACTTGCTAAGCTCAGCCAAATTCCGATTACCGTACCTTTGGGTGGTTTCAGGAGATTGTACGTCAGAGGAAGGGTGACGAGGCCGGTCAGGGTCAGGACGAAGTACGGGAAGAATTGACCCTTAGAAAATGTATTAGAGACTGCGGACATATAGTGCTATCTTGCGCTCAATTTGTATTCGTACCTGTTCATCGTAGGTATAATCCGTAGACATGGTGAAGCGAGGTCAGTGGACACGGTTGCCCGCAGTGGGCAGACTTCGTGGCAGAAGTTCGCCTTCTAAGTTTATGGTAGTATTGGTAATCAGTCTGAAAGAAGTTTGGACAGGGGGTATCTCCGTGTGTATGTCGTTTAACTATAACAAGGCAGAGAGTATGGCAGAGAGAAAGACAGGGTGGCCATCAACATCTCCATGAACCTGGGGCAGATTATCTTATTGCCAGTGTTGCTTTGTGATTGACCGTGTCCTTTACGAGGTTCTTATCACTCACCGCCTTCTATTCCACAATAAGGCCACAAGGCTATTTCTGAGGCCCCTTCTCTGGGCCCACATTCGCGAACTCCAATAATCATCCATACAACCAAAATCTTTCATTGTCACGTAAATGTCTTATAATGCTATTTTTATCCAACTTGTTCATCAAAAGTTACTCGTTACATTAATAGAACCATGAAAATATGGCATACATGATCGAGATAATTCTAATCAGGTGGACGTTCGACGTTTTTGAGCCTGCTAACGGTGTCCCTGAGCAAGGTACACCACATGACGTGCTGGTTCATACAGACACACCCCTCGCCCTGATTTCCTGATGCTGATGGCTGGCTACAAGCGTGAGATTCCTAAACCCTGCGGTAGTACTATGTACGCAAACATGATGCATCCAACGTCGTGACTCATTCATGGGGAATTCAAGCGTCAACGAGTCAGCCAGCTATGGCTGATCGGCCGCGAACTCAACCCACCGAGCAAGCCTAGTCTGAAGGCGGCTCAATGTCGCCAGGGCGTAGGTTCTCAACCAGAAGTCACATGGCCAAGTTTGATTAGACCAATCCGATTCCCAAGGAATCTTCATTGCTACAAGTCGGTGACTTGGGTGATCCATGTAAACTGGTGCTTGCGCCTTGGGGGAGAAGTGATCTCCATGCCTCACACTCAAATTTTTTATTCCGAATTAGGGCGGTTGTCGGATAATCGAATCAGGTCGGGATTTTTAGTCAAATCGTCTTTCCAGAGCTTTTTTTTCTTTTTGTTCATGTCCACTGGCGGCAGCACAACGGAATATCGTCAAGAGGTTCGCCAAGATTCTTCGATGTTCACCCAGGCAAGGGCTTGAACTCCTGCAAACTGGAAAACGCAACGATGTCAGAGCGAGCTTCGCTTGGTAACGTCAGTTCGAGAAAACTCACGGATCCATATAATCGAGTCCTCCAAAGTACTCGAGCATGCGATAGCACAGATCCACGTCATCCCCAGGCTCGCCTCCAAAGAGGCGGAATTGCTCCGTCTCCATGATGATCATGTCCGGTTTCAGGTACTCACAAGACTGCCATGTCAACCCCCTATAGTGCCGGGTCGAGGCCGGGCGGTTTCCTAGGCAGTCGAGAGAGTATTGGTAGGACGAGGCGCAGAGCAAGTCGGCCGGGGGAGATATAGCACCCGGAGGCAGCGGTTTGTTGACGGAGGAGTTTCGAGATCGAGGGCGAGTTCGTCGTCGGTTGTGCTTTTGTCCCATTCTATACACGAAAGAAGCGCAATAACTTTTCGGTGGGGATATCTTTTTGTATCTTCCCCCTTCCCTCTCTGTCTTCAAGGGCACGGCGGAAGTATAGGAATAGTATAGGCGAAGAGCAAAACATATACCAATAGAGATAGCAACCCTAGACAGTAAAGAGGGGAGTGACCATCACCCCCTTGAAAGGACGAGATGAGGTGAAGAAGGGAAAGGGGAGGAAGCCTGGGATTGCAGAGGTGATCCAACTCTTTATATACAGCATGAGACAATGATGGATCCCCATGGCAGAATGACTGCAGTTCATGGTGTGACTCACTATAGCCCAATCAGGTGATGGAGCTCCTACATCGGCCTGGCCCTGGAAAAAAATGCTGCAGAACAACAAAGCGAGACCCACCGGACGATTTTCACGGAAGGCCGGATCCCGGCCCACTTTCCTACGTATTAAGCCCTTTATGGCACTTTTTTATGTGCCGTAGAATCCGTTTATGATGCCACGATGGCCAAGACGCTAAGCTCAGCATCAGCTTCGCGAATGGTGCCAGATTGCCTCATTGCCGAGCTGCATTGCAACTGTCAACGGAGTTTCCCGGGTTCGCTCCGGGCTTTCCCTAGCAGCAGCTCGGATTCGGCATCGCAACCTAAATTTTCACCTGAGCTGTATTCTGTGTATGTCTGGGCTTTCTGCGGTCTTACCTAAACATAAATGACTCTATGGGTCCGATCAATTTGTCAAGGTCCAGATGCCGGACTCCTGACTCCTGAGATCATTGCCATGGAAGTTCTGGAAGTTCCTGGAGGGTCCTATTCCGAGCGATGACGCGAGTTACTTATGTTTGGTACGACTTAGCTTATTACCAACATTTCCAGGAGTTATGCCTACGGGTGCACGGGAGTACCTTGCCGACTCTTGAATAATAGTCCGGTTTAATGATGACAGTGGAATGATTCAATGGCGCAACAATGGAAAACTCTGATACTGCCAGGTGGTCACCGATCTGGGAAATATGGTGGTGGATTAAATAGTGGCCTGACTTCTGTTACTGTGCGCCTAATTGCTGCAGGCTTCCGCCCACCTCTCCAGGGTCTATATTTTCTTTTTTCTTTTTTTCTTTTTCTTTTTTTTTTTCGGAGTGACGTTTCCTTCTCTCTACCTATTTTATTTGATAAAAATACAGCTTCTTAATAGCATAACATGCAATAAAGATGAAGATATCATTATACTGTCATTGTTAATACTAATACCAACTATGTTACCACTCCCTACTTCTCACAACAGCAACAATTGGGCGTGGAACTATGTTTCTGCCTTCTGCTTTTGCACCTCTGCATAGAACGTATGACATCCTGTAGGTACACGCCACGTGTGTAACCGTTTCAGTGTGCCTCAAGAGCTGTGTAGCGCTTTTCATGGAAGTGAAGGGTGGGTTGTCGGAAATCTAATAGAAAGTTTCTCCCAGTCCCGTGAATGTTTGTTTGGGTATACTTAGTCGTGAATGAGTTAGGACTACTGAGGTATATACAAGGTTCCTAATTGCTGACGAACAACCCCTACTCCATAGAGTACTTAGCAATTGTCGAGATTGAACGTCTTGAAGATTGAACATTGAATAACGTCAATCGGCAGCAAAGGGTTATTGCTTGCTACGGCCACGGAGAATCTCGAGCATCTCCTTGCCTTTCGGCGCGGTGGTCAGGTTCTCGTACCCTGTGCTGGTGACCAAAAGGTCATCTTCGATGCGCACTCCGCCAACAGGGATGTACTGCTCAGCCTTAGCGAAGTCGATGTATTTCGCCAACGGCAGGCTTCGGGAGTTTTCCAGCGCAAGCTTGTTGAAGTAGACACCGGGTTCAATGGTAATCACCATGCCCTCCTGAAGAAGTGGCGTGCTCATTTGCGGCACAAATTCCCTGGACAGGTGTCCATTAGCAGTGATTGGCTGTTCCGATACATCATGCACCTCAAGTCCTACATGGTGGCCGAGGCCATGGGGAAAGAAGATCGAAGATGCTCCGGATCGACGGATTTCTTCTACAGTTCCAGCTTTGAGGACTCCAAGTTTTTGCAGTCCTTTGATGGCGATGATATGAGCGAGCTCTTGCAGGTCTCGAAATCGTAGCCCAGGCTTTACACGTCTGATGCATTCCTCCTGCATCTCCTCTACGATGGCGTAGATGTCTTTCGCTTGCGAACTAGGCCAGTCTTTGCCCAGAGGGATTGTGCGAGTGACGTCACTCGCGTAGCAGTTCCACTCTGCGCCCGCATCAAGACAGACAAGTTGTCTCCCGTTGAGAGGCTCGTCGTTCTTCACATAGTGTAGCACCGCTGCGTTGGGCCCGGATCCGGCAATGATCTCATAAGACTGGTTCTTGGCACCATGCGACACGCACGTGTTCAGGAAGAGTCCCTCAATTTCACTTTCGTTTGACATGCGGTGTATATTCTGTAGGATGTTTCGGTGTGCAAGGGCAGAGATTTCGTTGGCTTTGCGAATCATCCGAATCTCATATTCGTCTTTCACCTCCCGCGCTGCATCCATTGCAGGTAGCAGCGACTTTTCGTCCAGACGAAGCTCGTCTGCCGAAATGTCGGGCTTCTGAGAGCTGTGGAGGACGTAAATCGGGCTGTCTTTGTTATATTGATCCACCCATGATTTGAGGTCGCTCCGTAAAGCAGCATAGTAGCGGAAGCGGTCTGCATCGTACCGTTGCCGTGCTTCCTCCACAGTGACGGTAGGTCCCATCCATATCGCGTGTTGCAGGCTGAAATTTGGAACGTAGATAGTCAAGAGGTCGTTGCGAATGTCGTATGTCAGGTAGCAATCTGCTTCGTCTACACCGCTCAAATAGTAGAAGTAGCGTCTCTGCCGGAAAGGGCGCGGTTGGTCTGAGTCTCCCCAGTTGATCGTAGCTTTGCCAACGAGATAGATAAGACCGTCGCGGACCCCTAGCTTTGCAGCAACCTTGCGGGCATGTTGTTTCGCTGTATATGATTACTAAATCAGTAGTGTACAAGTGTTGGAAGGACAAGGCACCGTGGGATAAAAGGGATGTAGGGTCAGGCAGTACGGATTCGGCACGTACCTGGATACTTGTCGCAGTCGGAGGCCGCAATTGTCAGACGTATCTCGCAAGCATCATCGGGCAAGATGTCAAGTTTTGCCGGATCCGAGACTCGCATATTCAAAGATATGCAAACGCTAGTGGCTCCGAAGAAATGATAAAATGCGACAAGAGGATAATACGCCCTAGAGGCCTGAGGAAGCAGTGGGAGACAACAGAATACGCTAGGGCGCGAGGATGACGTTCCCGTACGGGGCACTGTACGGCCGCCCCTAGTATGACGCTCTCAGAGTCGACCGCCCGACCACTGTAATGAAGGGCCGCGAGGAACGAGACAAAGGGCTGCTAGTCGAAAATCACTCCATCCCTTGTTGATGTCGCTATAAATTAGCAGAAATCAACAGTTGACGACAAGCCAGGGCTCGAAACGTTCGTCCATGATTGGCATAGTCGGCGCTTGAGATCCATTTTTATCGCCCCCGCCAAGGTCCGGCCACTGACTTGCACTCCCGCCGATCCGTTTTCCACTTCCAGACTTCCCAGCCCTCGTCCGATCGTCATTTCGTCTCATCCTCATTCAAACTCCCCAGTCATCCGTTTCATCCGTTTCATCCAGCTTATCTTGCGTCATCTAGTCTCGCCTTTCCAGTCTTTCGAATTCCTGCATTAGCACTTCAATACCCTCAAGGCCTTATTGACGGAGGCTGCTTTCTTCATTCAATGAACGATGCGGGGATCTGAAGCATCGGCGCCCGGTGCTTTCTGGGATGCTCCCTCAACCCTCGCGACTTCCATCAGGACGAACCCACCCACTCTCGAAACGAACATCAATACACTGCATATACTCGACTCGCAACATGTCGCTTCGAAGTTTGCGCGTGGGATGCCAGCGGCGTCCTGGGATCAGGGCAATGGCGGTTCGATAAGTGTCAGTGGCAACTCCACGGGGAAGGGGATCTTGATCGGTGTTTTATCCGCCTTTGGCTCAGCGGCGGTTGCGGTGCTTGTTCTCGCGGCTTTCTTCTTCTTCAAGTATACCGAGCGTGGTCGGATCCTTTTAGATCGTATGGGCCGTCCCGGTGAATTCGACGATGAGCAAGCGTTTCTGCGGGAGGAGGCTGAGGCTCTCGAAGTCATGGATGATATGTCGAGGTCGGAGTACTTAAGATCAAAGGGTGAGTCTACTATGGACCCTCTGGTTCTCATGATTCGTGGCATCAGCAGCTAATCGTAAATATAGCGTTTGTTGAAGCCAACCCGCCCGAGTCGGTGCAGACTGATATCTCGCTATCCCAGTTTCTCGCAATTCAGGAAAAAGGCGTGTCAGCGTGGGAGTTCCAGCCGGAACTTGAGATCGCCAACTGCTTTGTGGAAGGCCGAACAGAGATCGAGTTTTATGATTCAATTTGTAGCGTCCAAACAAACCTACCGGTTCCTAAACAGAACGACGTATATTATTGGGAGGCTAAGATCTTTGATAAACCCGAAACCACTCTTATCAGTATTGGCATGTCTACCAAACCATATCCTCTTTTCAGGTTACCTGGTATGTTTCGTCGGATGATCTGATATCTACAGAGTTGCTGATGTTTATAGGTTATCATAAGTCATCAGTTGCATATGAGTCAACCGGTCATCGGAGGTATAACCAACCGTTCGCCTCTCTTCCATATGGACCTCAACTCACACAAGGCGATGTTGTGGGTGTGGGTTACCGACCCCGCTCTGGTACAATATTCTTCACGCGCAACGGCAAGAAACTGGAGGATGTAGTGCATGGTCAGAAGTCACAAAATTTCTTTCCCACTGTCGGCGCAAACGGACCATGCACTGTACATGTGAACTTCGGACAGCTGGGGTTTGTGTTTATTGAAGCCAATGTCAAGAAATGGGGTCTTGCACCGATGACCGGTAGCCTGGCACCCCCTCCGCCATATGGAAGCGAGCAAGGTAGCATTCTTCTCGAGTCTGGCCGAGAAAGTGCCGCTCACGTGGCGCATCGGGTCTACCAGGACCCCAGCAATGCGCAGACAAGCTCGACAGTCCGGATACCGCCGTCAATTAGTCCTGGGCCTATTCGATCACCAACCGATATCTCCCTCGCGCCGCTCGCACACATTCCGTCACATGACGATGCCGGGGAAGGGTCAAGTCGAACAGGTGCCAACAACCCTGAGCAGGTTCATCTAATGAACCCGGATGAGTTGGAGCAGGTCCCGCCCCCGGAATACACCAGCCCTGATGGGAGTCCAAGAGCCAGCCAGGACTTCTCTCGTGAGGGTCAACCGCCCATTCCCAGCTACGACGCTGCCGTTGGCAATCCAGCTGACAGCACCTCGCACACACATTAATCTAACTGCACGGGAGTTTGTCGGTTCTTCAAGTTTTTGAATTGTCAGCGGGTCGGCATTGGCGTTTTAATGGAGCGGGATTCTGCTGGCGGACTTTGTGTGGTTATTCAGCTGAAAGGCCGTCACCTCCACATGTACAAGGACTGGTTTTTTTTTTTTCGCGTTGTTGTCGCTCATCGCTCCTTGGTGTCTGGGGAAAGATTGAAATGACTAATGTATCTTATGAACTCACTTGGGCCATGATGGTTTATGGCGTTTTTTCCTTTTCTGTGTTTAGAGCCATACGGGTTTCTATACCTAAGGCTTAACTGTCATGATATCCCAGTCGTTACCGTTGTGATGGAATGCATAATTCGGGCCGATGAGCATTTGGTAGTCCGTAGCTTGAAACGGGCTTTAAAACCCTTCGGCGCCGGAGGTAAACAAACCGCTGATCAACTCGGCTTTGAATTGAACCAATCAAAGTGGCAATTGTGCATAGTTTCTCGGACTGGCCCCCCGGTTGATGAGGAATATAGTAGCTCGCAAGTCATACACCGTCTATCTAGTCCGTACGCTTCCTGCCGATCCCCCTCCTCCTCTTTTCTCCATCTATCCCAGCTCTCTTCCTCTTAACCCGCCAAAGACACGTTAAGGCACGAGCTCACCGATAGGTACAAGATGCGTCTTTCTCTCTCGCGACTCTCGCCGAGAGACCTCAAGCCGTACGCGGCCGAATTCTTCGGGACTGGGTTGATAATTGTCATTGGCGACGGTGTAGTCGCCCAGGCTCTGCTTTCCGACTATCAGTATGGCACCTGGCTGTCCATCAACTTGGCCTGGGCAGCGGCAGTCTGTCTGTCCGGCTATCTAGCCACTCCCAGTCCGGCCTGCAATCCTGCCATTTCCATCATCATGGCCTTGATCCGACCGCAGCCTGACCAGTGGAGGAAACTTCCGGGCAAGCTGCTTGCTCAATTTTTGGGAGGCTTCGTGGGCGCTCTCTTCATTTACATCAACTACCGATCCGCTATCTTGGCCTGGGATCCTGAATACACAATCCCGGGAGGCTCGATCCTGAGTCCTCGAGGCCATCACTCGGCCGGTATCTTTTGCACCTATCCGGCCGCTTTCTTCTCCTCGAACTGGGAGGCCGCCTTTAACGAAGTACTCGGGGCGGCCGTGCTCATGTTTGGTGTCCTAAGTGTGTCTGACCCAGCCAATGCGCACCGCTTCCAGTCGCCCCAGCTCTCGATGTTCCTGCTCCTAGTTGCCATTGGTGCTGCTCTGGGCTGGCAGACAGGATACGTACGTGTCTCTATTGCCAAAATCCATGGCTACCTAACCGTTGCCCGTCCAGAAGACTAACCTCGTGCCAGGCAATTAACCCGGCCCGTGACTTCGGTCCGCGGCTGTTCTCAGCATTTATTTACGGTCGGGAGGTGTTCACAGCGGCAAACTATTATTTTGTCGTGCCACTGTTTGCGCCTTTCATTGGCTGTTTTGTGGGTGCGACGGTGTACGACTCGTTTCTCTACGAGGGTCCCGGATCGCGCATTGCGGACGCCTTGGACAAGGCAGCTGATCGTAATGGCGAGCTTCGATTGGACTAATTGCAGTCGTTTAAACTCAGTCATGACTGGAATTTCAGCCTGGGTGGTTTGCACTGGATGTATGTTACGGCGAGGCATTATCGGACGGAAGAGCTAGCCGTGCTAGCAGGCAGGACAGTGCTAGAATGCTCCCTCTCAAGTGCTTCAGCGCTGCTAGACGGCTGAATGGAACTCATATAATATCGGTCATAGAGGTTATATGGTGCTCTTAATGAATTTTGTCGAATTGGCAAACCCAGTGCTATTGCGGCGAACCTCGATTCTTCGTTCCAGGAGTAGGTTGGCTTTTGTTCCGAGAACGGGATAAACAATTTCTATCAATTAATCTAGGTCATATATAACGCAGATTGTTTGCCTTTACTGCCTTTATCACTTTATCCGGTTTCGCGCGCGGCACCGTATACTGCTATGTACTATGACTACGGATAATGGTCAGCGGCTGCTTCTCCGCAAAAACATAGGAATATGCGTCGATCAGAAACACCACACATGGAATTCATGTTATTGTCCCCAAATGCTCTACGAAACAACCAAAGTCTAATTATCGTCTATGCAGAGTCAGTTGACGATGATCCACTGTTGACACCTGCCAGACCAAGGAGACAACACCAGCGCCAGCATCCTCCCATCATTGCTCCTTCTTTGTCCTGTCTTCTCTCTTATCTTCTCTCAGCGAGCAACTTTCCTCTTCTCTCTCACATCCACCCTCTCGTTATTCGCACTTGTCACTCTCTACTCATCACTTTCCATTTTACAATCACATTGTCTACACACTGTATACATCGAGACTGCGGCTAGTCCCGCAATTCAGCGAATCGCCTTGTTTCAGCCGGTTCTCAGCGATCCAGTCCAGCCACCCACCCCAGACCCCAGACTGTTAGTTATCAACGCGTGACCACTACACAGATGCTTACCTTTTCCATAGTTCCTACTCTGCGCCCAGCAATTTCCACCCTTCGGTGTATGGTCTTCTGCACCGGCCAGCGAGTAGCGGGCTCCAGGTATCCTCGCATATCCCCTAGGCTTATTTCTACCGTCGGAGAATATAGTCATTATGCCTCCAAAGGAAAACAGCCGTGCCGTCGCAGGCTCAGAGAGCCGTAGAAGGCCGGTCAGAACCAGAAGGAGCGCTCAAGATGCCAAGGGTGCTCACGTCGACAGAACAGTTCACGATAAGGTTGCGCATGATGTCATGGACCCCCAAATCAACAGGGGCTCCCAGGATGACAATCAGGGTTCTCACCAAGCCCCTTCCCTGACTGAAGAAGAGAGAGACTATCCGCCAGTCTTTTACTCAACCTCTGAAAGTTCTTCGCTCTCTACTGCTCAGAGCATTGAAACTCTCGAAGATAATGAATCGAGCGAGGGTACAGGTGGCCAGAGGATCCCTTACCGGGGAGGCAGAGAGCCTGCGTTACACGTTATTGTCTTGGTAAGTCCTCGCCATCTGCTGCGGTGCATTGCCTAGTCTAGTCTCTCTACGAGGCGCGTCTCTCCTGTCCCAACCAGATTGTCCCGCTCTCGTTTGGCGAGAAAGCAGCATCAAAACTAATTGTCTCCCGCAAGGGTCCGACGGGGGGCCCTCGTGAAGACAGAGTCACCGGTATCCTCGTTCGGTCCACGGCCACTGACTGGGCTCCAAACACCATGGTCGCTGTCGATGCAGGTACCCTGCTTGCTGGAATAGTTCACGTCATGGAAAAGTGCAGGAGCAAGAACGGCATCGTCACGTCTGGTCCTTTTGCTGGGTTGCGCCTACCGTATGAGACTAGCGGTGCAAACGCAAAACACGTTTTCAAGAAGATTATCGGACGGGTCCTGATCACACACCCTCATTTAGACCATGTATCAGCTTTGGCCATGAACATCCCAATTCTGACCGAAGAAAACGGTCCAAAGACTGTTGTCGCGCTGCCTTCTGTGGTCGACGCAATGAAGAGCCACATTTTCAACAATTTGATCTGGCCAAATTTCTCTGACGAGGATGAAGGTATTGGCTTGATCACATATCAGCGTCTCACGGATGGGGGCAACCCAATGCTAGGCTCCGGTGATGAACAAGGTTACACTCAAGCTGGTGACGGATTGCTCGTTCGAGGTTTCAGTGTCAGTCATGGGCGATGCAAGGTGAAAGCAGGTACTGAGCGTCGGCAAAGTATATCTTCAACGAAACAAGCTGGATGTCAACCAAGTGAATGGCAAGCGGCATAGTCGAGAGTTGCATGAAGAACTGAGCTAACAAAGTATAGGGATTCAATTCATTCCCAACCGCCATCTTCGAGCCAAGAGACATTGTGGACTACGGTCGAAAGCTCCGCCTTCTTCCTCCGCGACCAGAAAACTGGAACTGAAATCATCATCTTTGGCGATGTTGAGCCTGATTCGGTATCGTTCAATCCGCGTAATCGGAAAGTATGGGAGGTCGCTGCGCCGAAGGTCGCTTCTGGCACCCTTCGAGCCATTTTCATCGAATGTTCCTATGTTGATTCGACAGAAGATATTTATTTATTTGGCCACCTCTGCCCGCGCCATCTAGTCGATGAATTGACCGTGTTAGCTGCGCGCGTAGCTGACATCAAGGGTCTTATGTGGCCGCCGATTCCCAAACGCAAACGGGACAGTAGTTCCGAGTCGAGTAGTCAGCGGGGAGATAGCAAGGGGAAAGCTGTGTCGATTCGAAGCAGCGTCAGGAAGCGTGCGTCCTCCGGAACCCGATCTAGACAGGCTGCCGAGACGTCGGACTCAGTATCCCTCGCCATTGAGCGTCAAGGCCTTTGCCGTCAGACGGGCACTTCTAGGGATACTCTCGAAGCAGAAAAGCCTTTGGCTGGCCTTTCAGTGTACGTCATTCATGTGAAAGAACTTTTGCATGACGGCCCAGATCCCGCAGCAAAGATTCTTGAAGAATTGAAAAAGGTGGAGTCGACAAGAAGTTTGGGGTGTGAATTCCACATTCCCAAGCGAGGTGAGAGCATCTATCTCTGACCATTGAGCTTTTACCAGTCAAAACTTGAGATGAACTGCGTCAGCATTGACGTGAACACCATCCTTTCTAGCTGACACTTACTATTGTATTATCACTATCTCGGCCTAGCAACGGCGCATGAGTTCGGCCAGGTTGGTGGCATTTTGCGGGATGGCGTTTGGTTATGGCTTTATGATATCCTGTCTGCAGTGCAATTCGTTGTGTATTATATTTATTCTTTGCGTTAGAAACTATACATCTTCATTGTCGTCTTTTTGCATGATTCAAGACATGGCTGGGGTATATACATCCTGTTGTTTGTGCGGAGAAAGCCTCCTATCCAATTATCTGAGCATTCTTAATAACATCCTCCCACACTGACTGTGGACCGCGCGGAATTGTCAACCCCACTGTCTGTTCACCAGACTCTGGTAAAGATCCCTTGCTTTCGGGGAGGTCCAGAATACCTTCTCCATGCCGCGCAAACGCAATGAGATCCTCCTCACTGCCCCATTCGCCCATTGCCATAACACCAATAGGGACCCGGTGTCCGTTGTCCTCTGCATAGCCCGCCGGGCAAGAAATAGCCGGACATCCAGTAAAGTTTGCTAGCCAGACATACTCCATATTCCTCACGGAGGACTTACCATCAGACACACCACGCGCGAGATCCGCATCTCCGCCGGTAATCTTCCACCCTGGGATTGGGGAAGTAGGTGTGAAGATGAGCAGGCCTGGGTGTTTCTGGAAGAGGAAGCCAAGATGGGACATGAGGAGGCTGCGGAGGCGCTGGGCGGCAAGAAAGTCCTGGCCAGAAATCTGATACATGCCCATCGAGACGAGAACTTTGTTGGGCGCAGTGAGGTGCTTGATCTGGCTAGGCGACGAGAGGCCTGAAGCGATCTCAGCCATAATAGTCAGAACGTGGGCGCGTGCCCCTTCAGGGATGTAGGGAATTGAAATATCGATAACAGTGTAGTTTTGTTTGCGGTAAAAATCGAGGGCTCTATCGAAGACGGCCCGGACAGCGGGCTCAGCTCTATCAATCCATTCGCGCACGATGCCAATTGTCTTGTTCCTGGGGCGGGAGTGAGCAGGGTGCGAGTTGAGCTCGGAGAGGGGATTGGGGAAGGCGCCTGATTTGGCGTCCTCTGACGGGGGGGCAGGCGTCGCCATAATCCTGTAGGCTAGGGCTAAGTCATCAATACTGGCGGCAATGGGACCTAACACGCCGACTGTCGAAGCGAGACCGACAGTTGGGAAACCACTGACGCGGCTGTGGGAGGGTTTAAGGCCCCAGACGCCGCAGAAGGAGGAGGGGATACGGATTGAACCGCCACCGTCTGCGCCGAGAGCAATGGGGACTAGACCTGCGCCGACGGCGTAACCGGATCCGCCGGAGGAACCGCCGCAGTAGTAATTCGGGTTATGTGGATTCTTTGGTGTGCCAAAGTTGGGGTTGTTGTTTGTTGTATCTGCTCGCTGTCAGCTTAGTCTGTTCTGTAGTCCATGGGCTAACCACAGATTTACCTAGGCCGAGCTCATGCATTGTGGATTTCCCAATGACTATGGCGCCTGCCTCTTCCCACTTTTTGACGCACCAGGATGTAGACCCCGCGAACTCGCCCGTGAAGTCCATCTTCGTTCCCAGAGTTCGTCGGTACCCCTCCATATGCACCTCGTCCTTCACCGTAACCGGGATACCATCCAGAGGTCCCAGAGGCTTTCCATCCTTATATCTTTGCGTGGAAGCCTCCGCAGCAGCGCGCACTTTCTCAACTGCGCATTCCAAGAATGCAACCGAATGCTTGCCCGGCGGTTTTGTGTCGCGACGGGTCACGGAGAGGAGAGAGTCTACAACTGCAGTAGGGGTCAAGTCCCCGGACAGGTAAAGAGCACGGTAGTCGGCAGAGGTGTAGTATCCCGCCTTTCCTTTTCTCCTCGCTTCCGGAACGGGGAGGCTTGCGACGCTTGACATGGACTGTTCACCAATGTGGACAGGAATGACGGTCGGATCATAGCGGGCGGACCACTGGTCCAAATTGGGGATTTCGCGGATAACGCCGAAGCCTGCGCCGCGCCAGAAGAAGCTCTGGACTAAGCTGATATTCGAGATCCTGCGTACGATGAAATGTTAGTATAAGTTCCGAAGTGCAAAAAGCAAGAAAAAAGTCTCGTTTCCTACAATGAAGCCCCAATGACCAAGGGTGTTCCCCGGAAAACGGGGATGGACTGGTCTTCATTCTTGTAAGGCACGGAGGGGCCTTCGCGGATTTCTGGGTAGTTGATGAAGGAAGCTTCAACCTTGCTGGACGCCATCGTGGGTTATGGGCAGCGATAGAGGTTGAAAGGGAATTGAGAAGTGGAGGGTCAGATGGAGCTGAAGACTGAAGCTTAGAGTACTGTACGTACCGAGTAAGCTCAAGCTGACCGATCCTTTTTGCATGTGATTCTTGGTCGTTCCTCGTTCTTTGTTCTCCGCCATTGGCTTCGATCAGCTTGCTATGCGCCATCTCTTCTTTTTCTTGGGTATTCAGCTGCGATTATCATCTTTCTGAATTCAAAGTATGAATTTCGGTGCCTTCTACGCATTCGTTCTCGAGGAACCTTGACTGTGTAACCGAAGATCCCTGTAGCACAACTGTTGAACGAGCCTCAACCCCAGAAGTAGTACTCAGAGACCTACTATTGAGGCTCGTGTATGACTGCGTTCACGGCCGAACTCGGCACATGACGACCGTCGGCCTGTAGATAGATGGCCATAAAGTGGTCCAATCATCTCCACTTGTACAAGGTCTTGTTAATGTCTAAACATACTTCAGTATTATGCTACAAGAATGGATTAAGAAGCCATGCGCTCAGAGCGATATCTTGATATTGGCCTTGTTAAGCCCCAGAGCAATCCCGGTGATCAAGACGGCATACCCGACAAGAATAGCCATGGCTTGGGTGTTATCCACATCCAGGGTCGGAACAGTCAAGTTGACCGCGCCAGTAAGTAGATTTGCGAGTAGAAAAACGGCGAGTCCGCCGCGGTTGAAGGCCGTCATTATCGGGCTCGTCGCAAAAGCCGTCCGCTTCGCTTCCTCATTCTTCCCTGATCCCGACATTCGGTGAACAGAAGGGAAAAGTATAGTTTCAATGAGGCAGAAGAGGAAGAGCTGGGTGTTGTTGAAGGCTGCAACCCAGAGGACGTACGGCATATTGGCGAGACGTCGCGAGACGGGGATGTTGGCTCCATACCCAAGAAAATATGTAGAGTTCAATGCGAATAGCGCTGTATAGCCTAATGCTTGCAACCCCATACTAGTAAGCACGCGCTTCCTGGCCTGTTGTGGGGTCGTTGAAGGGGAGATTCCGCTCGGTATAATTCGCATTCCAGTAGCACGTCCCGCGAGGAAAATGGCCAGATATCCCAAAAAGGAGAAGACTCCTTCGCGATTCTTTGAAAGCAGGTCAGGGCCTCGGGGAGAGACAAGGATGTAACTCTTCAGGTCGGTCGATTCAAGCGCTACCTGGTAGAGCACCGCAACGGCAAGCGAGAGGACTTCATACGACGGGATTAGCGTGGAAATTCCCTCAAAGACTTCCACAAATGGAGGTAGAAATCCCAGCGTAAAGAAAAAATTCCAATGCACGCCGTATTCTGTGACATGTTCTGCGTAGTCCAGGTTCTTGACGCTATAGAGTCGAACCAGTCCCAAAACGAGAAGCGGGACCGAGTGGCGTACCGACGAGGCAAATCGCTGTGTCAGCGTTTTCTTCGGCGACGCACCGCCCTCTCGACTCTTGAGAACAGAGCGCGCGGATACCACCCCTCCCGAGAACACGAAGGAACCGACGCCCAGGTCCATCAGCGACGTACCCCAATTCTCAGCTTTGGCGAAGCGACGAGGAAAGACACGGAAGTCAACTGCTAATATAGCAATGCAGGTAATTATCATCATAGCTGCACGGTAAGTGGTGAGGAATGGGTGGATGGGTAAGGATGCGCCTGATCCATGTTGCGCGGCTGCGGTCTGAGGAGGCTTCGCTTTCGTTTGCGTCCGGCGAGACCGCGAGTTCATTAAAACAATAAGAGCTGGAGAGACCAGGAGGAGATTCAAGAGCCATGGCGCGGAAGAGTAGAAGGTCGTGGCGAAGAGGATGGCTAAAACGTTGAGCAGAAAGTCGGTTATGAGAGCGGCGGGCCCGTAGGGTGTGAAGAAGGAGAGCCGGGATTGTAGTACCGACCAGAGGAAGACCGAGGCCTGTTCAGTTGGAATGCGTCAGCATGCTGAAGGAACGCAGGCAAGGAGTGAACAGTGGGATCCTATACTAACAGGGGCAACGAGGGTCACTGCATTGATTTCTAGAATGCTTCCTCCGGTCAGATTGGACACGAATGCCTCCTTGCGGGATTTATAGTCTGGATTCATATTGACAGGCTATTACAACGTCAATAAGATACGCAGTCAGACCGTCGTTAAGGGGTCATTGTTGAATGGGCTGCAGAATTGAGGATATTGACAGTTGTTGTTTGTTCAACTCGGCCAGTGACGCTGGCCATCTGGCCTTGCCGCATTATGTAAGTCTGTTACGCATAAATACTGCAACTGCCATAAGAAAGCTGTCTGATTACCGTAATCTCATTACTGTCAAGTATACTCCGTACAACACTTTCACTTCTCATCGCCCAGTTGCAGCTGAGTTCGTCAAGGTCGTATCTAGTGATTGAGACACCAACAAACCATCCACCGAGCGCCGGGGCGCTGTGATTGCATGGCTCCCCTGAGGCTCGACCTTAACGACCCCGGCCAGATCGATCTTTTCGCAGCCTATGAGCCTCGCTAACCGCTCCGCAACGCAGACAGAGAACCTTAAAGGGTCTCAGGACTGTTCTGGAAGCTTGTGTCGGTCCCAGTCTTTTTAGATCGCTAGATCCCTACTTCGGACATGATTCCCAACTCGGAAGATACTACTGACCTTCCTGTGAGCTCGATCGAGCCGACCAGCATGATTCCAGTATTTGGTCATCGATCGTCTGGTTCGATAGCAGCTAATAGTATGGTATCCAAGGGAACCAAAACTGAAGCCGGGAAACTCGTCACGATGACCGTTTTAGTTCAAACCTCCGTTTCGAGTCCTCTCGCCTGCTGAACACGTGGAGCTAACAGATCCAGTGCTCTGGGGCATGCTATTCTATACGAGCGCCACGTGAATTCTTGGTACTTCGCGATACCCCGTTGGGACCGTGGAGTCCTGCCATAGGTACGACCACGGACTGAGTTGATGGTGCGTGTTTATTTTTGCCTGTCGAACCATCGGGCAGAAGTCTAACAAGCATGGACAGAAGCTGCAGAGCGTTCGATTGCGTTCAAATTATTGGTCCTATCGTCGCAATCACTACTGCTATCCATGGCAATATTAGTGTATGGGTATGTCAGCACCTTCAGCACAAACAGAAAACTCATAGTATTCTCGCAGCGTCGATCGTCCACACTCACTGAGTAGCTAGGCTCTTATCCCGTCATCTAGCTCTCAGGTTCACCACTACAAGCTCGAAATATATCTAGTACAACGTCCCAACTACCCAACTATATATCAGCTTGTTGTCTTTCATCGAGTATTGGTAAACCAGCCGGAGAGGACCCTCCGTTCCTGATTTCGGACAAAATACGCGACAATCCTCATTAGAGTCAAATTTGACGACTGGTTGAAGGGTATGAGCAACGAATGTCTGTATCAAAAGACTAGGTGATGTGATCAGGTACACTGAGCGGTGGCAGGTTTCGGTCACACTTCGGTAAAAAGAGGCTGGGCCTCTGGCGGAGACCTGGACTAGTGGGAGACTGTGAAGAATAGTCGACTGAGAACTCCCAAGGCTCTCGGGCATCACCCAAAAAATATGGCTAGCTCACCCTGCAGCTTCCCTGAGTCAAGTCACTACCGCTTAGAGTCCGAGACTGAATCGACACGACATACTGGAGTAGATATTTCGTGACCGTGCGACTTTACAGATATTAAAGAGGTCATGCATCGATCGGACAGACGTCATCGCATGGGTGAACGAGTTGTTGTCATTGGTCTGCTGGGCAGCCTGGACTAGCCTTTTTTTCCCTTTGCCCAAATCCCCACCTCTATTCCAGAGGACGCTTACTACAATTGATTTCGACTCTTGGATCTCAAGCAATTGCCATTGCTCAGATGCTAATAACTACCAGAATAGATAGGCATTGAAAATGAAAAAGGGCGCTTTACGGCGCTCCATGGTCGGAAAAGCCGAAAGCGCCAGGGTTTGCTGCCGCCAGACATTTGAGATTCACCTTGCAAATCGAGCAAATCCGCGATGTGGAGTCGGCTTACACTTCCGCGTGGCTCAGTCGGCTATACCATCCATGGATCTAGAATCCTTAGTGTCTCTTTCGAGATTCAACGATGGAAGATTGGCGGACGGAGAGGTGCTGGGCCCCCTCTGAGGGGAGGGCTAGCCAACCTTAGCTGGTCAGCAACCTGCGTATTATTCACCGCTCACAGGCCGCATCTGAGTTTCGCCCGATCTATCGGTCCGGACAGCTTCGTGGCCGCCAAGGTCACAGATCTGTGGAATCGAGGTTCTTGCATCACGGGTATCCATAGAAGTATCACTTCGCCGGTGATACTCCGAAGAATGACCCTCGAGGAGTTGGGTAGCCACCTCGTCTACGTGCAATGCTTGCAAAGCGATGATGCCGACTGATAGCAGAAATGCCTGATGGGTCAAAGCAAGACGACCTAGCAGCCCAATCGCCTATGCTTTTCAGCCCTTTCATCCTTTCAGCCTTTCCAATTTCAATACCAACCTGTCTTAAAAGTTCTTGCACAACCACGGTCCGCAGACGGCAGCATATACGAAGAGGGACTTCAGCGCCACATCTTGTCGCGATGCTTTTCCCACTTCACGGAGCTGTAGCGGGGCTGGGCCATGGATCTCGAGTGTCTGGCTTCAAGTTCTAGCAGAGATACATTCTATCGCCACTCAGCCATGTGGCTCGGGTAAACCTCGCGTACTCCGTACGCCCCGCGTACTTGGTACACCGATGGGACCGATTCGTTTTGTTTCTAAGGATTGTCTGATATACAATCACACCATACGTTTGCGCCTTGAATGTGCAGAAGAGGAAACGGTATTCTTGCGAGTTTATGATACTATTAATCCGCGTCTTGTTAGCTCCGCATAGCCACGCAGGGCAACTAGACCAACGCTTTTTCCCGTTGCGAGGCTTCCGTTCGTAGGGACTACTACATAGTGCACAGCACTATCTCCAATTGGAAACTAGGGCTTGTTCCGTGAGTGGGTTTGTCGGAGGATTCCATAGCGCGGACCCATAATAGTAGCCTCTTGGGAAGGGTAGCCATGCTCGCAATGCTCGCAATTGCCACTGTCTCCCATCCAGGAAGGTATCCTCTCGTCCTTGTACCTTGTGATTGGTGCCCTAGCTCATGAGGGACTGTTTATCTTGGGAAGTGAGTGTCCACGGAATATCCCGGCCCCAGAGTCCCAAACTCTTAGACGACTATTGATGCTTAATAATAATGTTGTTGGGATCCCATATCGGCTAACCGTCAATAATAATTATTGGCATTATTATTCATTGATGGAGTGGCTGCTTCAGACTGTGTTCAGTCTGCGTCCAAGGACCATACGGCCTAAATCCGAGCCGATCTCAGCTCTCGACATCCGCGCGTTTCCAGTGGCTTGCTTAGGGACAGATCCCTTTATCTTTTGTCCAGCACCCTGCTATGGGGCTCCGTTCATTTATTTCCTTTTTCACCCCCCTTCCCCTCCTAGGTCTTCGGTTCGGTCTCATTCTATCTTCTCCTCTGGCGCAGTTCTGGGCTTCTAGACTTTATCTCGCCACGGCCTATGCGTGGCACGAACACCACTAATATCGTGACAATCCTGGCATCTGCGGCGCACAACCCTGGGATGTAGTGTTCTTGCTTCCCACTCAGGCATATCCAGAGCGAGAGAAACCTTACCAACCCGAGCCTGCCGAGCCAGATTCGAATCGGAGCCAGAATGTGCTCCAATCAAGAGTCCTCCCAGCCTAAGAAGAAAGAGACTCGTGCTGGTACACGTAGAGTAACATCGCTCACCGCAGAGCAACTGGAAAGAAAGCGCGCCAACGATCGTGAGGCGCAGAGAACTATTCGACAACGAACAAGAGAGCACATTGAGCGACTCGAACTTCAAGTGGCGGAGCTGAAGGCCAAGGGCGACAAATTCGACGAGGTTGTGCGGAGAAATGCTCTACTGGAGACTGAGATCAGGGCGTTAAGACATCAGTTATCCATGGCAACAGGGAGTCCAGGGTACCAGAGCTTAGGTGAGCCTCCAATGTCTTCTGATCGGATATAGCAGCCTCGATGTGATGGTGCTGACTCTCGTCGACCGTCTGGTAGAAGAGCCGTATAATCAGCAACCGGCCTCGCTCATACCGTCCCCTCAATACCCCGATGCCCTAGGAACGAATCCGGCATCTAGGACGCCATCAGCTCTGTCGACGGCGAGTCAGATTTCGACTTCGCGTGAGTGGCCGTCTTATGGCTCAACTCGCTCTCCATCAAAATGCGAGTCTTCGGATTCGGAGTATCCGGTTAAAGTCGAGCCCTGGGGCTACGAAAGTCATTCCCAAGTGCCTGCACCGATGTCCGTCCAACATCCGCACGTCGGTTATCACCCTCAGAATACTTCGCATCTACCGGAGCCCGGCTACCAACCGTATCAGCAGATGTATCAAGGTCCAAGTCCTAGTCGAGCGGCCGGGGTAGAAATACCGCCCCATAATCAACATCACCCGGACGTATCGTACGAGTCGGCCCAGAGACCTGTGTCAGCACCAACAGAGAGCCAAACAGCTCCGTATCCCGCTCTTCACCCACCAACACAATATCAACAGCTACCGACACATCCCGCCCAAATTGCGAGGAGTGGCTTTGAATACGACTGGGTTCCCCGGTCGTGAGTCCAACGAATTCTTGACAGAATTGGGCATTTGAAGGAAATCAGGTTATGGCGAGACACTAAAATTGAAAGCAAATGGTCGAAATGGCCGAGTCACACCCTGAGCGCTGAGAAGCCGCGAGCCAAATCCGCTAAATGCGTGAGTTCTTAAGTCTCATTGTGTTCCGGCCCCAGATTTGAGTCTTCAAGCGGCTAATCCAACTCTTGAGCAGAAAGACCACAACCAAATATCAACCTTCGAACCATATTCCGCTGGTTGCGTCTGATGGTTATGAAGCCAACAGCCCGTTCCTACATCGGAATACCCGAATATTCGATTCAATGCGTCAAAGCTTTATCCTACGTTCAGGCATGTTCTGCTATCATCAACAGGCGAGATTGCCACTCTTGAAATTTGGGCCATGGGCTCCTCGAATTTTTGGAAAATCTTCGCCAGCATTCGTGTTTGGGGTTGGTGGCCGGTTAATGGTCGTCCGCAAAATACACGACTTCGATGTATATACCTGTGCTTGAGGGAGCTCTCATCTGACACTCCTCCAAGCGAGTTGACATAGTTGGCTGATACGTATAAGTGGCCGGAAAAAGTATCCCTTTTTGGCGCGCCACAAAGGATTAGGTGGGGATGGGGAAGTTATTAGGCTGCAGAGACTCTGGGGTGCAGTGGGGATTGGTGAAATGCCATCTATGAGCCTATGATTGTATAATACTGTACAAGACAGATACCCATTTGGAAGGTGCTGTTTGCGGCACTATCTTTCTCTTTTCTACACGGACACACCGTATCCAGGGCTTGATCCTGTGCTTAAGCAGGTCATATTATGCAATTGTCGTCATCATGGTCTGTCCGGTACTCGTTGAAGGTGGATAAAAGAGGGCATACTTGAAACCCAGCTTGGCGTTTTCCACAGCGGGAAGAGTACCCAGCACAGGTACACAGCTACAACCGGGTCCGGCTTCACCCAAGTTCATGATCACCTCTCCAGCCGCACATTGGGAAATCAGAACCTTGAGCAAAACAGGGTGTTCTATATTCAGCGCGTGTATTGCTTCTGCAACAACTTCGCGATCGTCTGCAGTTGAATGTTGCTCGTTCCCTCGTAAATTGCTCCGATCTTGCTATCACGGAACATCTTCTCCGCAATGCCCTCGCGGACGAATCCCATGCCGCCCATCCACTCGACGGCCGAGCCGGCAACACGGCCGGCTACCTGTGAGGCGTAGAGCTTGGCCATAGCGGCGTCCTGGACGAAATCCTGACCCGCTTCCTTCTTGCGAGCAGCGTTGTAGACGAGGGCGCGGGCAGCGGCAATCTCCGTGTAGGCTTGCGCAATCTGGTGCTGCATGCCTTGGAATTCTCCGACAAGTTGCCCAAATTGTCGGCGGTCGTTCCAGACGTATCTGTAAATGTGGTTAGCGTTTTTGTCTTTCGCAGCCATTTGTAGTGGAAATGTGATTTGTCGCATACTTTGCGGCATTTTCCCATGCACCCAGCGCTAAACCGGTCATTTGAGCGGCAATGCCGATACGTCCCTCGTTGAGCAAGCCAATGGCATATTTGTAGCCCTGACCTTCCTCACCCAAGAGGTTGCCCTTGGGAATGACAACGTCATCGAAGTTGAGCACGCAGGTGCTGCTGGCCTTGATGCCGAGCTTCTTTTCCTTCTTCGCAATAGAGAATCCGGGGGTGTCTTTCTCGACGATAAAGGCCGTGATACCCTTGTACCCCTTGCTGGGATCCAGATTGGCGAAGACGATGAAGACACCCGCCTCCATGGAGTTGGTAATCCACATCTTGGATCCGTTCAATTTGTACCCGTCCGCCGTCTTCTCGGCCTTTGTCTGAAGGGCAAAGGCATCTGAGCCAGAGACAGGCTCGGAGAGACAGAAAGAGCCAACCGTCCCGGTGGCCAGCTTCGGCAGCCACGTCCGTTGGACCTGGGCGTCGCCCCACTTGATGAAGGCAGTATTGACAAGAGTGTTGTGAACATCAACCAGGACACTGACGCTAGGGTCGACACGAGCCAGCTCCTCAATAGCCACAATTGCCGCTGTGAAGTTCATGCCTGCACCGCCAAATTCTTCAGGGATCTCAATGCCCATAAGGCCTTGCTCGAATAGGTGCTCTACCAGAGCAGGGTCCATGGTCTCTGCTTCATCCATCTCCCGTACTTTCGGGCCAATCTGCTCTTCGGCAAACTTGGACACTGTCTCGGCCATCATTGACTCGGTTTCGGAGAGGTGTGTGATTGGCGTTGGCGTGAGGCCGGTTAGATCGGCTTCCCACCGGCGACATGTGGTAGAGAATGCATAAGTGCTGTTGAAGTAAGAGATTAACAGATTAACAATCAGTTAAATCCAATAAATGTCATTGAGATGACCGAATAGCAACTTCTCAGCGTACGTAAATGCTAGGGGCAAGCATACCTCTGAAGGGGACGACTGGTCAAGGGTCGGATAGCGACGGGGCGGAGAGAAGGTACGGTGCGGGAGAGAGGCCGCAAGGCACGGGTGATAGATGCCATGGTCAAGAGATAATAAACTCTTTCAGTGATTGCTACGGATCTCACGCTAGAAGATGCGGGAGAAACAAAAGGGAGAAGGGGAGAATCATGGGAGAATGGACAAGAGGATCCGGGGTAGAGGAAGTACAGTGTAATCACGAGGAGGGATGTCAGCCTCGGTTAAAGTCGGTTCTTGGCACTGTACGTCCGAGGTTTCTGGTCTATTTTGCAGACATTGAATCTTATCATTTGTTTGCAGTCATTGCATTTCGATAATGAGCGACAAATGCAAAGTAGATCGGCTTCCGAGTGTAGACACGCACCACCGTCCCTGGCTCGAAGGCTGCCGCTTGTGCAAAGTAGTAATCCCATTTTTCGCCATCACTCTTTTCAGACCATTGTTTGTGTCATAACAGTGGTAATGCGTGTGTCCAAATGCCCGGAGCCTCGCTTGTGGCTTCTTCCATCAAATCTCACCGGAATAATCCAATCGAGAAGGCTGAGGAAACAAAGCTGTTAACGTGCGCAGCGTCAAAGGTCTCGTGATCGACTGCCGGAGAATGATGGGTGAAAATAACGATCTTTTGGTGAGGCTTGGAGGCATTTGGTTACAGTATCTGCTCATTGAGCCATATTCGGTCTGCTTCGTGAGTCTCAGAGTGAGCCTCAACGGTCCAGTCGCTGATGTCGTGAAGCCGTTGAGACGATAACTGACATTCTCTGCTTAAGCCTTGGAAGCCCAAGAATGAAGCGTGCATCCGGCCACTGTTATATAGTCGGAAATATCACCACTTGATCGAGAAAGATGAACGTTCCTGGTCCCGTCTGCTTCGCTCGTCGCCGACTGAATTCCTTGGAGAACTTCCTGACCCAATGTTCATGTCCGACCAGTTAGAACCGTATGACTCATGATTCCCCACACAAAGAAAGCCAACTCGGACTGCTGGAATTGAGCTGTCGGACTGTCGGGAACATGACAAAGCACGTTGTCTTCACAGTTCCTTTATCGCCTAGGAGCGCAAGGTACAAAGTTTTGGGCGGGATGTCGAACAGTTCGTATGCGCCGTGATTCTCCAAGTGGAGACCCGATAGGGCCTGGAAACTTGCCATTATCATTGGCTCATGCGATTAGACCCTTGTCGAAAGGAGCCTTTACTCTGTAGGTAAGCGCTGTGGCTACGGACTCCGTAGAGGCCAAGCATTCTATATTGCCGCCGTTGGTCGGAATCTATTTTGGTTGACCAACAATGCAAGACGACTGGTCCTCGGCGACTCCTTGCCTCCAGCGCGTACTCGAATGGTCTCTCAATGACAATTCTCACATACGTCTAGTTTTCAGTTTTGCTTGGCAATCACAATGACGCTCTGTGTTTCTATTCTTAATCTATTTCAGCCACTCACTGTTAATGTGGCGGTGCAATATAAAGAGATATTGTGGCGCAGGCGTGGGTTTGGCGCTTATTCATCAGGGTCGATAACCACTTAAAAGACACGCCTCCAGAGTTCCAAGAACCCAAGAGAGTAGCCTGCGCCAGATTAATTATTTTTTTTTGTTCCTCTTTTCTGTCTCTGTTCGCCTCTGTTTCTTTATCTCTATTTTATAAATCATAGACGTGGTTGACGCTCTTGAAACTTCACACTTGCTTGCAGCTTGACTTCGCGACCGATAACGTCATATAAGTCCACCTAAGACTTCAGAATCTCTGTGCTCATTCTTTGAGCGGGCGGCAGACCAGAATTGCATAATGGCCTCGTCTTCAAATGACCCCAGACTTCTCTACAGCATAAACAATGTCCACGCTTTTCATATGCAGAACGGTGAAGAGTCCAGCTTGACTCCGTCCGGCCCTCAGACGCTCTCCCTTCTCATGGTACCGACGACGACCTCTATCGCTGAGAACCAGAATACAACTTTCTCGTCTGCTCAGGAAACTCAGCCTGAAGAAGATTTCTATCTACACTTACACCTCCCTCCAGAACTGGATCTGGCTCTTCCCGCCACCACCCAAATCTACCACCAACCGCCAAGTAGCTACCTGATCCCTCGCTGGGATTTGGGGCCGGATGCAGGCGCATTTATTCGTATCCAATTTCCTGGGATTGGTGAGGGACCCAACAAAGTGACCCAGGAGGACATCGATACTTTTGAAACTATCCTCGCACAATGCACGGCTTTCCATGAGCGCGCGAAGGTCCCGAAAGATCATGCCTCGTATAACCCCGCAAGTTTTGCTCCCGGTGAGGGTTATGTATCCTCGGCGGGCGCTGCTGGGTCTCATGGCAAAACAGATCCGCACGGGCGGATTGTGCTCATTGATGAGGAGAATGGCAGTGTAGTTGGTGAAATGGAAGGTTATGATGTCGTCGAAAAACCCGACGTCAAGCCCGGCTCGAAAAGTAAGCCTAGCTCTTCTGGCTTGAAATATTAGATCACACTGACACTTTCTCAATTTAGGACCCGTCCAAGTTCAACTGCCTACCGAAGGCGAGGGTAATGTTGTGAGCGTGAGCAATGTATCGGAGGAGTACCTTGAAACGGCGCGGCATCCCGCCTATAAAAATTCGTCTCTCGTTCAGTCGTCCGCCACAGCTTCTCGCTTGATTGTTACTGGATCTACATATCTTGCCAACGCAATGACCAGTGGTGCAGATGCATTTACTAGGAAGGTCAAGCCCAACCCCAAACCAGCGACCTTCTCAGAGACCACTCATACTCGGATCCGGAAAATCGGAACTTTCTCTAGCAGTGCAGCGGAAATATCATCTAAAACGGTCGGACAAGTTGGCCGCTATGCGCAAAATTTCGGTGCCTCCTTGGCCAGTCGCAAGGATGATGGAAAAGCTCGGGGTGACAACTCGAGAGTCCCACCTCACGGAAAGCCAGGCATTCTCAACAAGTCCCTGATTGCCTTTTCCACGTTGGCGGATGGCATTGAACAAGGCGCACGGAATGTACTGACGTCTGGGTCCTCGGCTGCCTCTACAATGATTGGTCATCGCTACGGAGCGGAAGCCGGAGCGGTCGCCTCCAATCTGACAGGGGGTATCAAGAATGTGGGGTTAGTTTATATCGACGCGTCGGGAGTAAGCCGCAAAGCGATTCTCAAGTCTGTTGCTAAGGGTATGATCGTTGGACGCATGAAGAACGGACAGCAAGTCGTTGTTGGCTCAGGCGACGGTGGAGAGTTTTCCCCTCCAGGGCCGAGTCACAGTCCGGTGGGAAGACGCCCGTCTCCCAGCCCAACACCGCCCCCTGCGTACGGCGCTCCGGGCACCTACTCGGTCGGCGGAGCAAGCATGTCAGGCGGGAAACGTTGAAGTTTGGATGTGGACACATGATTGAGTTTGTGTTTTCTTCGGTTTTTTTGGTTAATTGTTCACTTATTCCCCGGTTACATATCGCATACTATTCTCGACGAGTTACGGCAGGCTGTCTTGTCTTTAATACCTTTTGATGTATGCACGTTCTTGCTGGGATTTGTAATACACTTGCGACACCCCTTTGGGGATGTGAGAGCCGCAACCACATTTGAATTGATGATACATAGCTACAAATCGTGAAACGCCAGCACTTCTGGCTGACATTCCAGGTCAGAGTTTGTAGTCTATTTTTTTATAGTTGATTAGGTTCATGTAAGGAACGTGAGCCTCTTGATTCCTGAGATTCGAACTACCAGCCAGGGCAATATATATATTGCTCCCAGCAGTCAATATAGCTATTATTTATCCCTAGTGTCAAATCAAGACTAGGAGCACCCTTAAACTATTTTTAGACCAAGGAATAAATCACGAACCGTCAAACGTCAATTGACAACCATGGGAATACAGATAATCAGTTAGAGTGAGCTGTTTAACTTGTAAAAACCCGCTTATGGAATCTGGGGAGGGCCCGGGAGCTTCGATGGGACGAGTGGAGCTCTCGGCGGGAAGAGCTACCGAGTAGCTTCTCTTCTGGGCCTGGTAGGGCAAGATCCTGCGCTCTTCAATCATACTATGGACTGCTGCAGAGTGTTGTGGAATGGTCAGGAAAGAATCTTGTCATATTCTGGATGATTGACCGCTAGTTTCGTTGCTTTGGCAGCAACGGTTAAGATGAGGATCGGCCGTGCCCGCGACTCTAGCAACATCCCAGCCGCGATGAAACGGTGGTTCGCTGCCCCTGATCATTTAGCAGATGGGCCACGGCCCATGGCCAGTTTCGTCCCAAACTAGCCAGCCTTTTTGCCAACGATGGATACCAGGTTGATGCTGGTCGACTGTGGGTCTATTATCATCATGGTATCGGCATTATTATGGGCAGCTTCAGCATTCGGTGGCTCAATTCAGCCTGGAGTCCCTGAACGATTCAAGCGGGCATCATTAGAAATAATGGCATTATCATCGTGTTTTAGAGTTATGCTCAGTGCTAAGGAATTGAAGAGTCCTGTGCATCCTTGGGTTTCGAGAGGCGTGTAAGAGCTGCTATTCGACCTGGGCCATGCACCCTCCATCCTCGACCATCGAATCACCACCAGCACAATTAGAGGTTAGCTTCGAGCCTGGAGTACACTAGAATAAAGACCAGAAGATATCAGAACAGGAAAGCTGAAGTCGAAACTCGCTGGCATTGCCAGTTTGTAGAGGGCGACTCGATTGTTGCCCGCCGCTGCAACCCAACTACTAGTAACGACTGCTGCTCCTCTCACCTCACCTACACTCCCGTCTCTCCCCTTCTCTTCTTCCTCCCACCCCCTCCCGCCTCCCCTTCCGTTCTTCCCTTCGTCGTTTTCTTTCTTCTTCCCTTCTTCCTCCTCCCTTGGGTCCATCAACCCTCCTTGGGGCTCTGATTGCCGCGCGCTTTCGTCTCCCCTCGCGCCGTTACCGTCCGCCCCCCCTGTCCGCTTTCTGGGGCCACAGAAAGAGTCGACCTCTTACAACGCTATCTTGCCGCTGCTTCGCTCCTCAAATTCGTACCCCCGGTCGGTCATGCTCGCCTAAGTCTAGAATACACACTGCCTTTTCAATTCGTCCTGCAGCAGTGTTGAGCTGGGTTAGCCTGCGACCGACCTTTGACCGTTTGGCTTGTGCTGGTCGCGTCTCCCGAGGCTCGCTCTCCTTCCCGCCCGCGTTTGTCGCTCCCACTCATTCTCGCCCTCTTCAGCGCATTTTCAACCAGGTAGCCGACACTTTTGGAGCGAGCTGGGGTACAGAAGGCATTCTGCAGTGCAGATTCACAGCCGTCATATCGTTGCGACCGAGTCCCCATTGATAAAAAACAATTCCAAAAAAAAAGAATACAACACATTTCCTTGTTACGAAGCTTCCCCTTTTCCGACCACTTTTTTGTGCTTATATTCTTTTCTCTCTCTTCCTTTTCGTCCGACCTGGTGTCCTCAATATCGACGAAAGTACGGCTTCGGTGATATTTGTTGTTGTTCTGAGCTTGTCATTGTCAGTTCCAGCCCAGCCCCCTTATCGGTGACAGCCTACCGTTCAGGAACTAATTCGGGATTGATCGCTATTCAGCTGCCAGACTGGACTAACTAGTTGTCAAAGATTCACCGTCACCGATCAAACAGAACGAGAAGACATTTTCAAAATTGATAAATCCTAAAAGAAGGCATAAAACTAGGGAAGGACGATTTCCAGCGTGTTGGGCTTTCCGTCCTCGATTGCGCTTGCTCAAACGCACGAGGCTGATCGCTAATTTCCCGTCTGCGCGCCTGAAGAGGCCGCCTTGGACGGAAACGCGGCAGGTAATCTAGCGGATCGGAAACGCAGGTATGTGACAACTGCTAGCAAACGGACTCCCGAACCCATCCCAGACTTTCCCTCAGTATTCTGTCTCCGCTATTGTTCTCTTGCGTCGAGCTGCGGCATGTACCTGTTTTGCTATGATCATTGCTGGCGGTACAGGTTTAGCTAGAGCTATTCACAAAAGCGATTGCTCAAAAATCTCATGCTGACCTGACTACAGTGTATACCGTTCTGGTCCCTGCAGCTTCTTCGGCTATGAGCGATCCCATAACGCAGGCTCTGCCACACACCCATGCCTCCCCAGCCATGACCTCAGCGGCTCTATCGTCCGCCCCCAGCAATAACCGAAGCCCTGTTTATCCAGATCTCCTCAGTGGGCCGCCCATTCCACCGCCGAGGACATCCTCCAACCACAGAAGCCGTGGTTCGAACACAGCCTCTGCGTCATCCGGAGAGAGGGGATCAGGGTCGCGTTACAAGGGCAAGGGTGAGGAGCGCAGCCGCCGTGAGAAAAAGGGCGAGGAATCTCGCTCACGCCATCAGGGGCCCAAGTCATCCGAGGATAAATCAAGAATGCCAAGCACTTACGGCGAAAGCTCCGCTCAACCCGAGGACCTCATGGCGACGATCCCGAGTCAGGGCACGTTGGTAAAAGAGTCAAGCACCGTCATTAATCAGCTCTTAGTGAGTGACCCGGCGGTTGATATCGAACGAGAACAAGCCCGTCAGCAAGCGGCACCGGAACCTAGAGAGAACGTTTCCACTTCGGGAGTAGGATTGATGAGCGGCGAAAATCTGGACGATGGGGGTCGCGGCAAGCTCCCAAGTCGGCAAGACTTTCCTGACCATACCGTCAAGCGTAAAGAAACGACATTTGGCCAATACATCCTCGGGCAAACAGTGGGAGAGGGTGAATTCGGCAAGGTCAAGCTAGGGTGGAAGCGAGATGGTTCTATCGAGGTGGCTATCAAGCTTATTCGTCGCGAGTCGCTTGGATCGAATCCAACTAGGTTGCCGAAGATCTACCGCGAGATCTCAATTCTGCGAGATTTGTCTCATCCGAACATCGTACGGCTGCACGAAATGGTCGAAACAGATCGACACATTGGAATTATCATGGAGTATGCGTCTGGTGGTGAGCTTTTCGACCATATTTTGAGAAACAAGTATTTGAAAGATAATTCCGCTCGACGTCTGTTTGCGCAACTCGTGTCCGGTGTTGGCTACCTTCACAAGAAGGGTATTGTTCATCGTGATTTGAAGCTGGAAAACTTGCTGCTTGACCGAAACCGCAATATCATTATCACAGACTTTGGCTTTGCGAACACTTTTGACCCTAACGATGAGCTCACCGAAGAGATTGAGTATAACCTCACAAATAAGGAGTTTGTGAAAAAGATGCGCCTGGACAAACCCAATGCAAAGGGCTTCCGCCGAGGAGACTTGATGCAGACAAGTTGCGGAAGCCCCTGTTATGCTGCCCCAGAGCTCGTGGTAAGCGACTCACTCTACACCGGACGAAGGGTGGACGTTTGGAGTTGTGGTGTTATTCTTGTAAGTGGTCTCAATTGGTCATGTCAGTCTCACTTCTTCTCTTTGACTTACTGAACGATATTAGTATGCTATGCTGGCAGGCTATCTTCCGTTCGATGATGATCCAGCGAACCCAGATGGTGACAACATCAATTTACTGTACAAATACATTGTCACAACTCCTCTCACGTTCCCCGAATATGTTACACCCCACGCCCGTGATCTCCTGAGGCGGATCTTGGTCCCTGATCCCCGAAAACGAGCAGATCTTTTCGAAGTTGCGCGACACAGTTGGCTCAGCGAGTATGCTGATCTTGTCTCACATATCACCAGCAGTACGACTAAGGTGGCTGATATTGCCTCGACTGCAGTTGCTCGCGGTATGAAATTTCGCACCAACGAACGCACACAATCCCCTGCTGACTTAACTTCAACAGAACAACCCAGAGAAGCCCCTTCGCTTGCTCGCAGTGCCTCAGTCAGGGAGCCGCCAAAGACACATCACGGCTCGAGCCCATCAATTGGAGGGCTGGTACACCACCCAGGGGACATCTCACAGGATCAAAGCGACAGATCCAAGACCCCTCGCGACACGAAACGTCGCACCGTTCAAGTCGAATATGTCGCTCCTCAGTCTCAGACTTCAAGAGGAGAAACTTCCGGATCAAGTGCGACCGTCCAAAATGTCTCTCCTACTGAGCCCGTATCGACAAGACCAAAACCCACCGGCCAAGAACACTCTGTGAACACTCAAACATCACCCGAACAATCGAGATCAAGTGGCTCTGCAGCACCGCCGGCTCAGCCAATTTCTCATCTACCTCGCTCTACATCTGATACTGCAGCCCTCACCGGCACAACGACGCAAACCACACGGCCTACAACTGGAGCGTCGATGGCTTCGTTCAAAACCGGGCGTTTGCCATCTCGTGGTTCTTACGGACAGCCAGTGGCACCCACTGTAGCAGCAACGAATGCCGAAGGCCGACTAGCGCAACCAAAGAGCAAGCAGTACGTCATTTCTGCACCAATACAACAAGATGCCGGACAAGCTTCTGCTATGGGTAGCCCAAGCGTACAGAATTTTCCTTCTAAATTCAACACTACGCCTCGACAGGAGCCTCCAAAGGGTCACAAGCGGTCGAATACTGTTTCGGCTATCGGCGAAAAGCTGTTCGGAAGATCTGGATCAATATTTGGAGGTCGCGGAGGCCAACAAAGTGCATCAAAGCAGAAGGCTGGCAGGCGTTATCCTCCTACAAGCATGAGGGATCCTTACGGTGGTGATGACTCCAGGACATCGGTGGATTCACGGCGCTCAGCTCAGTATGGTTATGGTACCCGGAAAGCAAGCGAAGCGGGCGGCGAAAACAGGTCACGGCGTTTCTCCTTACTTCCACCTTCATTCTCACTGAAGGGCATATCGTCTTCGAGCAGATCGCAAACGCCCGATGAGGAATCTAAAACGGACCGCTTCTCGGACAATCGTGTGAGTCAGCGCCCATCGACAGGAGCTATACGAACACGCGTCCGAGCTACCAGCTACGGGGCCCATGATACGATGGCCAGCGCAGCGACCGATGGCCCGTCAGATGATGTTATTGTCCATGATGAACCAGTCAACTACCAGGCTCGCATCGATCAGCAGTTCGCAGCTCTGCATTCAAACAATAGCAAAACTTACCAGCCAACGCCATATGGTACAGTTTCGGCAGAGCAGGTTCACCAAAACGATAATGAACACTATTACCGCAATAACTACGCCAATCATTCAACACCTAATTACTATGACGAATACAACGGCGTTCATGACAACGCGTCGGGTGCGTCCTTGCAGACTGGGCGTACCTCTAATCGGCCCGGTGTCTTGCAGAAGAATCACAGGAGATTCGCGGACGCATACGAGAATGAGTCGCACCATTCCGGTAGCTCTGGAGCAGCCCGCAAAGTGATGGATTTCTTCCGTCGGCGAGCCAAGTCCAGAGTTGGGGACGAACGTTAGAGGGGCCAGCTGCTCTATACCTTGCTTTCATCTCATGCCTCTGCTTCCTAAGTTTCTGCTCCGATCTGACTGGGTTCAACTTATAAACATGGCATGTGGCCAAAGTGAGAAGACGCTGAAGACCAACGTATCCGGTCTCCTTGACTATACTGTTGCTTCTCGCGGCTAAGTATTGAAGAACACTACAAAGACGTTGAGCCTGGGTGAAACAAAGCGCGTTTGAATTGACGCGTTTTGGGCGAGAAAGAAGTCGGTCGTGCTCTATCTATGATACTGTGTTAAAGAGCAAAGAGGTTATTTGGATACCCCCGTGATACCCGCGCAACTTCTGTCCCCTTCTGCTGCATGTAGCCATCGGTTTGTCTTCTGTTGCACCAGCAGCCGTATTTCTTCTTGTATGGATATCTGCATCTAGCATGTCTGCGTTGATTTTGTGCAGGATAAACCCTTTTTTTTTTTTTCTCTTATTCCCTTTGTTCAAGCTCTGATTCTTTTCTCTTATCTTCCTGTTTCTATAACCCTGACCGATTGTAAATTGACTCTTTACCTATCTCCACGTCTGTATTGCCTATCCTTTCGCCCTAGCATTTGCTTCTGCTTGACTACCTTGCAACTCTCTGTACCAAAGCGAGATACCGTGCCCTGTCGTCCTCCACGGCAAGGTGAGACCAACCCTTCCCATCATCCCCATCCATCTTCATCTTCTCGTCCCTTTTCGAGGATTTATTTAAAGGTAATATTACGGATTCCGTTACATTTCCCAATTTCTTTTCTCGTCGCCGCTTGAATGTGGGCGTAGATAGTCTATAGATTAGGTACACGGGTGCCAGGATTGTGGGTAATATATTATCTTACTAGTAACTTAGGTATTCATCCGCTTTTTCCTCCTCGACAATGGTGCAGCATGAATGGTCCCAGGTATATGAGACTTCATTCGCGTACTGTCTGGATGCAGTAAGCGCTGAGTAATAATAAGGTAGCTCGGTGAAGTAGTCAAAGGCAGTAAGCAATTTAGATCGTGTTGGCTACTTACTATCGAGTTCAGCCCAAAGCTGACACCAGATAATGATAAACGATATTTGGAATAGTTAAAGGACCAAGCGGGAGCACCGAAGTTGACGTAGTTTAGGTAGATAATCCAGGAAGTATATCATCATTACTGTAAGTAGGTGGGTCATAAGTATATAGCATAAAATGGTATCTGAGCCGTAACTAAATAAGGAACGTATAAAAACTTGGAAAAACAAGTTCCTCATCGAAAATCCGACGAACCTGAGCCAGAACGAATCGCTCAACTTTGCCCACGTTTTTGAGAACTTGCTTTCCATCCTCTTTGCGGCCAATTTCGCTCTCGACTCGGATTTCTTGTAGAAGACCGAGGCCTTTTTGATGCGAGCTTGGATTGCCGCCTCCACTGCTACCAGTAGATGGACCTGGGGTCCCCTGCTGGTTGGAATATGAGCCGGAGCCAACTAGTGCTTCAGCGTCTTCGGGGGAAAGAAAACAGAAGTGAACGCGTTTGCGAATGTACGCTATGACCGCGACACCGTCGAAGGTGATGCCGGTGACATTCAGTTTCAGTGGAAGGCCAACAAAGCTAGGCATCGGGTAGTCGAGGAGAATTTCCGCTGTTAGCGATAGGCGGATGTCACCAGCGTACTTTACGTGGCAGAGGATTTGAAAGTCCTCAGGTCGCCGTTCTCGCATGCGCGGCGGAGGTTGGTTTTGCAGGAGTGGGTTTTCTGACGATGTTGTTGGGTTGTCATCATGCTCCGGATGCCCGTCGGGATGAGACGATTTATTCGAGCCGGAGGGGTGCGTGCTTGCTGTCGAAGGGCGGGAGGCCGGGTTGCTGGAGTCAATGTCGGCGTCGGTGCGGTGAAGCGGGGATGGCCGATTACCCGGTTTGCTGTCTTGTCCCATTGGTGATGGATCGGTCCAGTTGTTGGTGAAAGGCGAACCACCAGCGACAGCCGCGAGCGGAGTCTGCGTGCCCGAAAGACCTCCTAGTGACATGAGGTGGTAACCCAAAGTCGAAGTTCCGCCGGGTATACCGGGGGTGCCCGCGCGGGGTAGGAAGTGTGGGTTTAAGTGGTCTCCTAAGGCTATCGGCGAACGTAACGGCGAAGAGGTATGCTGACGAAAATCCTCATCAAAGGGGTCTCGAAGCGCATGCTGGCTAGTCACCGGTCTCTCATCTCGGAAGGTTGTTTCATTGAGTTCGGACTGCGTTCTGTCCCACGGATTGTCGTGAGAACGGTGCTGGAGCTCCTCCGAGATTTCCGACGCCGAGCCACCGTCCTCATCATCCTCGTAAAAGTCGGCAAATGGTTCGCAAAAGTCTTTGATCTCTAAGTCCGGGGCGACGGTTCCGAAGTCGAAGGAGTGAACCTGGACCGAGCGGATGAAGCGCGGGAGGGGCACCTGCTGGAACTTGTCGTGGATGAAGGAGCGGATACGCTCAGCTAGAGCCTCACCGTCCGGACCAGAGGTGGCGGTCCCCCAATTGACTTCGATGGACATCACATGTGGAGGTGGAAGGCTGTTGATCGACTGTAAAGCAATTGACAAAAGGAACAGTATTGTCCATCATATCACGTGATTGAGCAGGGGCCATCGAGCGATCCGACCAGGTGCCCTCAACAGCCTCAACTTCGAACTTGCATCATTCCGATGAACCCCAACAACAACAGATATTAAGCCACATTGATGACTCGATATATATCTCTAAAGAGAGATCAGGGCCTCTGGATACCTTCTCCCATGTTCTAGCAGTTCATTTCGTGTCCTTGCTTTAGAACTGGGTTCACACCGCTTTAGGTTTACTTCCGAGCATCTACCGACCCAGCATTCTGGCTCGCGCTGTGCGGCCTCGATCCCTGCCGCTCCTCTGTTTGACTCAGCAGCGCGTGCTCTACGGAACAAAGCCATGCTTCCTGCTGAATATTACCTGATCCTGCTGCCTCAAGTGGCTCAATGTGAGGAATCTGGAGATGCCGGGACCGAGACCGGTACCGTGGTCCTTTTAGGCACGAGATATTCGCGACTGTACGGACCAAAGACCGTACTAAGCTCCAACACTCGAGTTCTTGAATCTACCGCTGTAATTGGTGTTTCTATCGTCTCCTGCACTTGAGAATGATGGGACGTGTGGAAATGCGCCCACCTCTTATAACCTTCAATTCCCCTTGATCCTGGCTTATATTTCATCCAACTGGCTCTTCTTAAGAGCAGCTTTCCTCGCATTTCCATATCTGTGGAGCTCAAGTGTGTCGGTATCTCCGCGTCACTTTCTTTCAAGCCTGAGATTCGTGACAGACCTCTTGGCGGCGAGGAAGCAGCGCCACTTCCGGCAAGTTTCTTTGTGATGACACTCGCGAATTGGCCCTCGCTAACCCACAATCCCATCGTTGACTCGCTGGCCTTGTTTTCTGCGGCACGGACGTCGGGCATCTCCTGGCGATGCTCAGCGAATCAATCGTGTTACAGTTGCAGGATGCCAGATGTATCCTAGGAGACAATAATAAATTGTTCCATGCAGCAAAATCCTAACTTCCGAAGCGATGAAGTGTCCTTTCACTTTGGCTGCATCCACACACTGCCAAAAATCAACACTAGCACTTTCCCTTCCCGCGTCCCGGTTGGCTCTACGGAGTAGGATGCCTCGATCGCCACCGGGTGACCCAAAGCATCCTCTCCGAACCCCTCTATGATTCGAGGGTACGAATCAGATGACGAGGACTGCCTGCGGTGCTAATGCAATTCCCATGTACAGTGCTAATCATTGCTGACCGGAAAGGCAAAAAATAACGGATACTAATATGTATTCCATCTCTGATTCGTTTCTGCGCACGCACGCCAACACCCTCCAGGGTACGCGAAATCACGCACATTCGATGGGATGAGAAGCGGTTAGGGAGGGTCGATTCCCCTCCACCAGCTATCGGTGTTGCTTTGTCTGTCACCAGTTCAAGATATTACCTGAAGAGCGCTGATGACATTATCAAGATTGACAATTGGCAGCTAGCGGAGATATCCACGAAGAGGCTAGACTATACTGCCTGTTGATAAGGTGGTGTGTGCGTTATGTGCCATCTATGACCCCGTCTGCATATATTCTCTTAAAAAGCGGACAGGAATGGCCCGGGACCGTGACTCCTCCCTTTCTATCCTACAGCTTACGCTTGCCAAACTGGGATGATATGAATTTGAAGAAGGCTCCTACTGCTACGAGATTACGGTTGTTCTGCCTCCCTCCTTCCCCGCTTCGTATATCGGAAACACGTCTTTAGATGGGGAATACAAGTGAGGTTTGGCTGCACTAGAGGCTTTTTTTTTTTTTTTTTTTTGAGATAGAACAGCGAAATAGAAATATCCAATCTGGTAACTATGGTCAAAGATTGTAGTATTGGCGGTGGCAGCAGGAAAGACAAAAAATCGCACTATCAAGCAAACTCGAGACGGAGTAAAAGCAGAAAAACGACACAGATCAAGGACACATAAATGCGTAGCAGCAAATGCGACATAACAGTTGAAGGCGCATATAACTGGTCCCCTTCTCACATCCCTCCTTAAATCAGAGTTTCCACACGAAAACCAACGTCCATGTAGCGGTCAAGATCTTGCAAGGCTGCAAGCAAATTTGCCAGGGATCTGCTCGCCCGGATAACGCCGATGCCGATTATCCATTGAGCGCTCTGGTCATTCTCATGCCCTAGGGAATATGGTAACGTTGCCATCCTGAAGATGCATGTTAGTGTATAATACACACAGTTTCGTTGTCTCGCGGGGTCGGGGTGGGATTTAGATTGGGAGTGTCTCGGAGTTGTTAACTCTTTGACCGTCTACTCACGCTGGAAACTAGGTATTTCCATGTCTAACCGCCATGCTGGGGGCAGTTGAAGCCGGATCGTACGCGGATTTGCTGGCGCACGCCCGTGCAAGATGTGCCTCGCTTGGCACAATAGACGACGTCTCCCTCTGGATGGGTGCAGCCGCAGTCGAATTTGTAGAAGTACTGAGAACACATGATGGCTGTTTTGCGTTGACTGCCTGATAGGTGATGTTGTGAAGTCTTGATGATGGAGTAGAAGTGCGCGAAAATAGTGGTCGCAGCGGAGAAGGCGGCTTGCTTTGTTCTCGCTTTGCTTTGTCCTGAAAGCTGTTGAGCTGGAGTGCTGATGAATGTTTCGAGGATTTGACGGGTGGTGAGGGTCTTAAATAGTTCAGACGACCGAGTTGGTGCAGTCCCAAAGCATAGAGCTGGACTCACTCGTTGACTGCGCCGCAACAACGCCTTCGATAGAAACAACAAAAAAGAAGCAACAGAAGTGGGTATGGCAGTTAGTTGTTGAACATTGAGTTGGAAGTGGAAGGAAAATATTCATAAAAAAATAAAATCAGTTGGGAAGAGTCGGGGACAAGACCATAGACGAGGAATTGAGGTAGATGAAAGTAACTACTGATGCAAGGTCTTCCGTCTCTGCCCTGCTGCCCCTTTATTCCCCAAGCGACCTGAACGTCTAATATGCAGAAGCAGTTGGTGATTCAAAAGTTCATCACATCCGGATGGGATCATCTCATCGAATTGTTCTATCCGCAAATTGAAGCTCGCCCAGCCTACTCCATTTGGTTCACTAACAGGAAGATTGGCCGGTTATGCGGATCATCTGTGCAGGTCAAGGCCGTTCTGAGGTCTGTGCAAGACGGCAATTCGTGCCCTGGAAAGTAATTGGGGGTAAAGGCACTGGTCTAATCAGCGGCAGGATTCCCGGGTCCATGCCCATAAGCTTCATTAAACCCAGGCTGCATCGTAAGAGGCTTGACATCATGTTGAAGACACTACACTGCACGGGCGAGGCAGTCACCCATGCAACCAGTGAAGAAAGAATCCGCATAATAAGAAGAGGCCAACATTCCCGTTATCGAATCAGTTTCCGTGCTGGGCCAACAGTTCTATCGTTCGAGGTCATGCCGCATTTCGGTTGCTTCCCCAAATTGCGCATCTGACGAACATCACGCAGCGCCAGGCAACGGACCAACCCTTCTTATTGTGACCTACAGCCCGTCATGACACCCTTTCACGTCATGAGATCTTGGCATTCAGCGAGGTGGGTGACGATGCAAGAGATACAAGCAACCCCCTGATACAGTCATCAAATTCCGGGGCACCACGGCCAGGAGTTGACCCCATGCCTTTCGTTAGTCCACATGAGAGCCGCTCAATGCAGTGGCATTTGACTTTGTGAGCCACCTGCGCCGGTCAGGGGTACAACCGCAGTTCCTTGACGTTTCCGCGTTCCACATTGATATACAGAGCTACGCGGCTTTCGGCTCCGTCCACTGAGCCAGCGTCGTTGCCGGTCCCTTAAAGGAAGACACCGCGAAGGTGAAGAGGTAAATCTGCAAAAATCACATTATTATCACAGCAGCTCAGAATTGATTCTTTTGACTGACCAATGTATGAGGCAAGCAATACTTGACGCAGTTGGTGATACCTGCAAGCCTCATCCGCATCCCCACCTTTCTCCTTTTCATTTCTTTTCCGGAGTGGATCTGGCGTTGGAGCCCCGAAGCCTTGACCATCACGGAAGGACCAGGACGAGCTATCTCGCAATGAGTAAATGAACGTCAAGGAGATCCAGATTGCGCCGTAAGTTGGTGCTGGCACAGTTCATAGCTGCTAACTTAGTGCGTGTTCCTTGGAGCGTTCTCGGCCTATGGATTTCCACGTCTTCTTCAAACGATGGGGCTAGCAGATGAAGAATGTCTGCTCGAAAAACAATAATGATCCCTCGGATCCAGGTACCGGCGCTGCCTTAACCTCCAAGGCTCACTTCGTACCTGGGCTGCCAGGTGGGAGCCGCGGCCACTGACAGTGGCTGGGCGATACGGCGGGAAGAGTCGAGGCGCTAAAACAGCGACAACTGACAAGTTCAACTCCGGTGGCACAGCAACTGCGTAGCCGCCGTTGGATTGGAGCCATAGGGGAGGATAAATCTATAGGTGATCGCTGAATCTTCGAGAACGTCGCTGGCAGTGTCGTGAACGCCTTGCGGGTTTGTGCAGGAGCCTCTTGACACGTGACCAGAGGGCTGCTCTTCTCAAGTCCGACCCCTTCCTTCTCACCTTTCCCAGCAGTTGTTCGGGGCATCAGCCTGTCATTCTGCCGATCGCTTCACGATGTCGAGATCGACATCTAAAAGGACAGATCTCTCAAAGCAATTTCTCATTCTTCCGGACTCGTCTGTCTCGGTCACGGTTCGCCTCTTTTGCTTGTCGAGCGAGGGATGGAAGATGGCTTCGGACGCCCTCGAACAGATTCCCTTAAATGGCTGCTGGTCTACGGGGTAAGTCCTACTCGCATAACCTATCAAAATGCCTGGCCAATTTCCTGCATCGCACGCATGAGCCGAAAATTGAGATTGGCGATTGTCGACCTTGCGAGAGCCTGCAACCAAGCGACGACTAAACAATATACCGGGGTCATGTGGCCTGGGCGGCGGACAGAAGAATGCGAAGAAATGAGCCCGCCCATTCAGGGGTTACACCAAGCTCTATCCGGAGGACAACGACTCCACGCTCGTACGCTCAATCTAGATCAATAGTCAGGGCACGTTTCTTGGCTGCACTTCCCGGTTGCTGATCATCCGAGGCAGGGTTTCGGGAGCGCGTCGGCCCAGGTGCTTGGGCTGATGTGAGGTCATCTAATGAGCATAACTCACCGGCGCCGATATCCAATAGTAACACGGGGCCACCACCATGCCTGCACGAACTGATACAGCGTCAGCACCATGACGGTCCCGGTCCATATGGTGGGGTTTTTTCCTACGCGGTGGAAAGCGGATCTCCCAGAGCCAAGCCTAAGATTGGAACAGGGGGATGCGGAGAATGACGTTTGCTGGCTATCTGGTTCCTAATTTTACCGGTCTAAACATGTGAAATACGGAATACAGCGTGTTTGGCCATTGATCCACCCTGGGGCATGGGATAAGCAGAGCAATGCTTGACCGAGGGCAATGGATTCCGTGCTTTCGATCGACGCTTTTCGGTGACCCCTCTTGAACTTGATGACTCTTGGCTGTCTTTCTCACGTCTATAAAGAGGGCGAGTCCGACCGGCTAGAATCCTTCTTCACCAACGTCCTCAAGCTCCTCCCGAGAAAATCCATCTTCCTCTCTCTTGAACTTCAAGTCCTCTTCTCGAGCCAGATATACCTCTTGCTTCCTGCTTAACCGCGAATAGCCGAACATAATGTACACCTACACTCCCACTTCCAAGTTCCTCGTTCTGGCTCCTATCCAGTCTGCTCCGCTTGCTGCTACCAACGAACAGACCGAGACAAACATCTCTTCAGTCCGTGAGCGTTCTGACAGCTCGTCGTCCACCAGCAGCAGCACCCGACTGAGTCGGGGTGCTGCTGCCCGCCTCCCGGCGGGATTCCTCTTCCTGGGCTACGACCACCCTAGCGCTCTCAGTCCCAGTCTCTGAATAAGAAGCCTAGCGATGCTCTCCACCGTGGAGTCTCGGATCGCGCTGGACACGATATCGTCATCTCTGAAGTCTTTGGTGGAAAATTTCTGATCATCACGTCGTGTTTTCGATTCTTGCTGGGCGATTACTGTATTCTTTCACCATGACGACTATGATACCACAACAGCTCGTTGGCCCGGAGGAATCAAGGGCCAAAGGGGGGAAGCGAGGGGCGCTGAAGGGTAGCTGCCAAGAGACAACTTGATACTTGCCAAGCTCTGTGCAATGGATAATCTGATAATTGCAGCTCTTGTTCCACAGCCAAGGAATGATAGTCTAGACCTCGCCCCTGATTACTATCTCGCGGGATGAACAATAAGATGGGCTCCTCTGCAAAAAAATACCCGGCGTACAATGTACACTCAACGTTGGAAGCAATCTTAGATCTGGTTACACCCGATTGCTAATACTAAAAAGTAAGATTTTAGAACCAACTTGTGGACTTTCCTCCGTATTCCAGAAAGATCTAACCCGGTCAGCCTTCCCCGGAGACGAGGATGTGAGATTGTGGGAAGATTAGGCGGGGCGAGACTCCCTAGAAGGACCCGTTTTCTCATCGCATCTTTTTAGCTTATCTGCCTGCATCCAACCTATTTTGCGCCGACTTGCCCGGATTGACACACCGATAGCAACCGTACGCGCCAATCACAGGTTCCTATCCACGCCAGTGCTCACCATTCAAAAAGCAATATGCCGATGCTGTTCTACCCAGACCAAACCCGTCCCATACATACCTAGCATTACCAAGCCCCCTTTTTTAGCTCTTCCTGATGGCGTACGCAGGACGCTGTATTTGGGTTTGTGGCCAGCCATCGGCGATGACAACCAGTAGGCGGGTCGTACGAGGATCTTGGCTTGTTTCCTATACAGGGAGGGTCATATGATCCCCGGCCATTGTTGCTTCTTTGCCATTTTCTGTCGGTATACCCCGTACGTCCATCGATTACGGGTACTACATACTCTGTACAGCTAGGATCGCCCTTGGCTCGCTTGGCTTCCAAGGTCCTCCTTACCTTGCCTGTAATCTGATTTTACCTTACCTTACGCAGTACTCTGTCCATTTCAAAGAATTCGCTCCGTTGGAGACTCTGTGGTGCTTTCACGTCAGACGAGAATGATCTGACTGAGGACGAATTATCATTTGCATGAGTGCAGATCGGTGATTCTTAAGAGTCTTCAGCCGCGGTCCAACCGAGCTACCAGGGCATTGAGTAACCAAGCCTTTCTTGATCTGCCTTGGCGCTTAGATATCACAAAACCTCGCTGGGGCTTTACACTGTAGCAAGTCAGCTGACGCGACGGTCCAGATCGCTTGCGAAAATTTGGCCTGCTCTTCTCTTACACATTATCGTCCCCCTCAGCCCTCGTTTCGAGCCTAGCCCCGCACGATAACGCCTCACGACCATCCCCTCACCCCGCTCCGCAGACACCCGCTTCCATCATCTCCACATGCTTCCAAGCCAACAACTGATGGTCTCTCCTCAGTTCTCACCTCGGTGCTATCGTGGATAATAGATGATTATCACGAGGTCCTGCCAAATCACTCGTTGTCCAGCTCACCATGCATTCCTCCTGGCCGCAGAGGCCACCATCTTAATAATGCACTGCCCGTTTTCTCTCCGCCCGCAGTAGTACGCCACAACGCGCATCCTCACCATATTCAAGCCCGAATTGTGCTGTCGCGCGCCCATCACATTCACCTCTCCTACTACACCATCTTGGTCGAGAACTAACATAAGACATATCTTTGAAAACCAAGCACGAACTACGCTATACGCACTGCGCCTTTGTTCCTACTCCGTGCCCCTACCATGGCCATGACCAGGGTATTCCGCCTCCGCTCCGCAGTCCGCAGTCCACACTCCCGCTCGTCTCCACCCCTTGCCCTCCGCCCCGTGACCAGTGGGTGTTGATGGAATTACGTCTGACGAACGACAACCAGCTCTGCGCAACTCACTCCTTCTTTCCTGTGTACCGGACGCCCGCATCTTCTATAGCCGCACCTTGCAGAGCTAACCTTATAGAGCTATGTGATCTAATCGAGCGGACCATTGCGAGCGGCACTGCGCGCTTTTCTGAATCTAGGATATCGCAATCTCCGCATGAAATGCGGAAAAGGGGGGTCCGAACCCTCGGTTCCCAGTACCATTTCACCAGAATATAAAATTAACACCGGGTGGCCAAATGGGGCTGAGCCGGATACTTTCTGGAATCAATGCTCAAGTCGGAGAGTGGCCTGGTTCATGATGCTGCTGTGGATGTTCTGTTGGTCCGGTAAGCCAGATTTCACAGTGCGATGGTGTAGGTAGATAATTAGACGGCTAGGTCGGAGCTTAGTTTCAGAAATTCGTACAGTAGGATTGAACCTAGGCGAAGGGCGCTGCGGAAATCGCTATTCTACGCTGTCATCAATAAAGTTGACCAAAATGGATGAATTAACAACAGTCACTGTTTGTCAAGAGGAAAAAGTTGATGTTACTATATTTGTCTGTTCATACAGGCACAATCACCGGTATATAGCCCTTTTCACGATCAAGACTGAAACTGAACCGGAAATATTTAAGCAATTCCAATAACACATATTGTTCGGTTTACTTGTATATAAGCTTCAACACTACTAGGGTAGGCGTTTGACTCAACACTCCGACACCACAAGACAGATCTGCGATAAATGATTGCACATGATTGTTATCCATACTGATTCTGACGTGAAATGTTAAATGCTCCAAACCTGACATCAACGGAATGCGCACTCTAGCTGCGCACTCCCATACTCCATCGCAGTATAACAACAGAATATGTAGCAAGAAAACAAATTTCCTTAATTCGGCCACAGTATTGGTTCAGATGTACCTGCCATAACAAATACTTGACATGACCAGGGGCTAGCCACCGTCTGGCACAGTCAAGTAATAAGCTGGTAAGGGAACCGAAGTGTTGTGCGCAGCAGCAGTTATATGCCGCCCACTCACGTCAACTAGCGAGATCCCCAATGCTTGGAAATGGACTCTGAAAGATTTAGAGATCCTTCTTCTCCACAGAATCATCGCTCTTCTTGCCCGCGACTTGGTCACCCAGCTTGTGGTACTCTCGAGTGAGGCCCTCGCACTGCTTCTTCAGGGTCTCAATATCACGCTCTTTCTCCTCAAGCTCCTTCTTAAGACGTCCAATCTCGCCCATATCGCCAGCCGCCGCAAGACGAGCCGAGTCCTTGCCGCCGGCCTGCTTGTTGCCCTCGAGGAGCTTGATACGGTCTTCAAGGCGGAGAGTTTCGAGGATCATGATGTAGGTGCGGTTGAGAATGAGAGAGAGGAAGAGAGTGAATCCGCAAAGGTACATGTTGCGCTGCGAGTAGAACTTGCGAGCTTGGACTTCCATGCGATCGGTACCGAGAGCGGCGCCTCTGCTAGCAAAACAATTAGTGAATCCACTGAGAAGGGGCATTGCCCGATGACCTGTACGTACCCTACGTTACCTCCTTCCTTAGAGAAAGCTGACACCTCCAGCTGCACCCGGTAAACCCGATTGACGCTGTCAATGAACAGAATGAGAATGAAGATAAAAGTTATCTAGAATCGTGTTAGCAGCAAAGAACGAAAACTAGTTCAGGAATCCGTACCCTCAATCCATACTGCAACTTAGCTATTACCGGACTTTCGGAGATGAAAGCGAACAGTTTGCGCTTGACAGTGAATGGAAGGGGCACAATCAGTCCCATAAACACTCCCATCTCAAGTACGAGAAGACAAAAGACCTAGGGTCGAAAGTACGTTAGCTTTCAGGAAACCCACAGTCACAATTAGAGAAATGGGATCAAAGCTCAATGTGTATGCTGAACAGGCAGAGCGAGCTGTCCATATCAGGATATACGTACAAGACTGTAGTAAAGCGTCATTTTGCTTGGTTGTTAACTCGAGTTCTATGGTGAGCTTTGTATGTTGTGTGGTTTTGTTAGGCAGAAAGATGAGGGGCCTTCAGGAGGGTAAACAGAGCGTAACCGGCGAATGTCGGCTTAGGCTCTTCAAAGATTATAAAATATTAGAATTACTTGTCGAGTTACTCAACAGCAAGCAGCGATATTTGAAGTAAAAGCCGTTGGGCAGGACGCCGGGGATGAGTTAGGTGGTCTCTTTTCAAGTTTAGGAGGGAAGACGTCATAAACCTGCAGCTGGCTTTCGCAGCTTCGCACGGAACACGGGTTAAAAATTTCCCGATAATCTTACTTTTGGTAATAATACCTAGCCGATCGTGATTGGCTTGATACTAGTTTAGGGCAGTGTTCAATAAATCCTATATGCTAAATCTTGTACTCCGCACGTTAAGACAGAGACAAAACTGTAATTCTATCTTGGCTCTTAACCCTCCGTATCATAGGCATTGGACTTGTGCTTGGGTTCGAATTTGAAGTCCTTATGGGCTGGGCCAAGGAACATCTCACTTTACAAAAAATGATTAGCATTCATAAAGCGGTAAGTTGACGAGATGGCTTACCTGAGTTTGATCCAATCTCTATAGTCATGGCTGCCCATTAAGGTCTCCAAATCATTCCTACCTCGCCAGTACGGAGGCCGGTCGTTTATCTTCGGGGGAAGATATTCAAGCAGTCCGATGGGCACGTAGCGGCACGCAAAGCTCAGCCATTCAAGCAGGAAACGCCGGGTAATGCCAATACCATATTCGTCTGATCCCCAAGTCTCCATGCCGTACCTAGCGAATTTTTCGATGTACGCTAGCCTCTCAGAAGCTGATTTGTCGAGATACTGGCCTGCTTGAATCTCCTCAAAGAGCCATGGCTTGATCAGCGCACCTCGACCTATCATAACGCTGTCGACCCCAGCATTTTTGATATGATCTTCATAATCCGCATGCGAGTAGCAATCGCCGTTTCCTAGGAACCAAGTCTTTCCGCCATTTGGCCGCATCCTCTCTTCGGGCTCTCGAATGGTATCGGTGACCTCATCCGACTTCTCGTTGAGGCGCTTGATGAGTGCCGCAGTCTCAGAGATATATTCCCAATTGGCCTCTCGTGTGTACCGTTGTTGCCGGCTACGACCGTGAAGCGTGATTGCTGCTACACCAGAAGGACCACAGTTGAGCATACTGGCTTCGTGACCTCCCAGGATGAGACGCTCGACCAGCTTTTGTGCATTTGGACTGTTGTCCCTTGTGCCCGTGCGGATCTTGACTGTGATAGGAATTTGTTCCGAGACAGCGTTCATTCCGCGGAGCATTTTCTCCAGTTTCGAAGGCGCGTCAAGGAGCGCTGAGCCGGAACCCTCCCGGTAAAGAAGATCGATAGGGCACCCACAGTTCAGATCGATAACGCGGAGATTTGGGGTAAGAGCTGACAGAACCTCGGTGGCCTTCATAACCCAACGGTACTTGTTTCCCGCTATCTGAGCGCCAAACTTCATATCTTTGGAGTTGTCATAGCCTTGTACTACGCTTGCGCGTGCAGAAACCGTTGGCGGCAAAGCTTCCGTTTCGTGTGCCCGCATCAAAGCCCACTCTGGTTTGTGGCCCTGAATTAATGGCATACTGAGTGCCATCTCTGAATAGGTGAGCTGTGCACCAAGTTCAACACAAAGTCTTCTGAATGGTAGGTTTCCTTGCGTAGTCAGAGGCGCTAGAGCCGGGGTCTCGGGCCCAAAGTACAGCCTTCTCTTTTCAGATGGCATGAACGGCGCCTCTGTATATGTTGCTCGGCTTTCTTCTTTCTCCTCCTTGTCTTCAGCAGTGCCGGCTTGAGCATCCGTGTTTTGTTGCCGCCCATGAAAGTACTTTTCCAATTCCTTGGATGTCAGGTCTAGCCAATCCGAATATGCATCAGCCCGTGGCGTCGCCCGCTGTCGTTTCGCAAGAGCTATTTTATCCGCTGGCGAAGTCGTATTCACGGTGCCGTCCTCAGCTGCGGAGGGAACAATCGGCTGGGCCTTCTTCTTGCGCTCCTCATCCTCGACCAAAACCAGTTCCTTTCTCCCGTCTTCAGTTTCTCGTTCAGTTGAATGAGAGCCAACGAATCGACACTTCCAGCCCGCATCACATTTTCCCCGAGCGCTCCATACAGGACAGACACCATTGAATGTGCTAAGATCCTCTCGCTTATGCTCCTTCAAGTATGTTCGCAGGTCGTGTTCGAAACGACATTTATCTCCAAACGGGCATTCACTGGGTGAGAATTCCGGGCTGTATACCCTACTAGCACAGAGCCCTTTCGAATCCTGTGACCTGCCGAACGTGCGATTCTTGTTCTGTCCAGTGGTCTTCTTCTTCTTCTTTCCTTTCTTCTCGTCTTCCCGGTCCTTGTAGGCGGCGGCTTCGGCGGCATCGTCCGTGCTGGCGACTGCGGCTTGGGCCTGTTGGGGCTTGGGGATGAGAAACCTAATGATAAATCGGTCAGCGCACGTGTGTAAGCGCAAAGTTTCCACTGGAACCGCATACTCTGCCTTGATCGGTGCCACGCCCTTTGCTCTCGGGGAAGCCTGGCCATTTTGCTCGTCGCAGGCCGGTTCCTCCAATCTAACCTTCTTTAACGGCGGTTCTCCGGTTTGATCGGTGCCATTCGGTAGGTCTTGTTTGGGCATCTCGACATCGAAATTTTGAGTTGTACCTTCCATTGTAGAAGTTGATAAATCTGTCGAGAACCTGTCCCCTCAAGGATCAGAAAATATAAGCTCGATGGGGTAGCAGATTAATAAGTACATTTCGGCTTCGCATGGATAATTTTTGAAGACCCGCCGCGGAGTAGCCCAAGTTTTGTCTTGTTTGCATACTGAAAATGTGGCTAAGGTGGTGGCGGTGTCGGTATGGCTAATGAGTCTGCATAATCCGTAGTATATATACTGAGAGACCTTAAAGTATTATCAGTTAATTTGTCAGGGTTGTGTTCTCAGAAGTATTATTGATAAAACGGACGGTATTAATGGATCAGTAACTTGACTGTGGTAGCATCAACTGGCCACTGCTGCTCTACACCTAATGGGGCGTGCATGTCCACGGGGCACGCTAAGGCGTAATCTTATGATTCTGGTATAGTTCTAGCGTCAAGCCAAGAGCCAATATACTCTTCCCCAGTCGAACGTTTATCGGCCGGTTGGGTACGATGGTTCGGCTAATCTCATTCCCAGTCTGTGTTCCCACTATGCCAGGCTGGCGGTGTCTTTTCGAGTCTAACTCTGGGGTTCTTTGGCTTGGACCTAAGTCCCACTGAGAGGTTGGTGGTTCCTATATCCATGAGCCACAAAGCAGCAGATCTGAGTGTTCAAATTCGAAAGTATCCCCGTGGACGCGTGGTCAATACGGAGTAGTCACCATTCACCGTTTCACGAAGAGTGATGCGTTAGGTAGTCTGTAGATCAATGGGGGGTCGCTCCATTGGAGAGTTCAGTAGCCATGCATCTCGCACGCTTGGATCGGGTCATCCTGATCGGATTGGATCCCCCGGGTCGCGGTCCATCAGCCCCTGACAAGAAAACGTTGTAACCTCGTTGCGTGTACCCGGTACTGAATTGCCGAATATTGGACGGAGCCCGGCATACGATGATGGTTGGAATTTAAGGATTCAGAGGCCGTGAGCACCATGGGATCGAGCCGAGTCAGAATAATATTGGCCGTATCGACCCGATTTTCTGATCTAAGGACTATAAAGGCAGAAGGGTTAAGACAATCACAGCTGGAGATTCACAAGGGTAAATAAGCCGAAGACGAAGAGCATGGCTTTACTGCACAGTAGCTGGCGAAAGAGCCAAGAATTGGGGGGCGCCTTCGTTGCCCCTCCACTCCCAATTAACCCGATGGTATGTCGATAAGCTTGGGGGTAACAGGACGGCAGCAGATAGAGTGGAGGTGAAGAATACAGGCCAGTTCAACCTTTCTTCAACCCCTATCAAGGGTCGGTTCTTCCCGCTTGGCTGGTTACTTCTGGTTACTTCCCAAATGACAGTCACCATAGCAATAACAATTGTCTATGAAGGGAACTCAAAAATTGGGCGGTCAACTAGCCCGGGCGCTGCTCTGTAAACTCAGTGGTCACTGGGCTTAGAATGCGGGAAAGCGTATGAAACGCCGAGTACTCGTTACCTAATACCTAAGGGCATTCTGGAAGCACACTAGCGGCCCTAAGGCCGATGGATGACTCCACCTTTAGGTTCACTATACATCATTACATAGAGTTCACGTCTGCTCTACGTAATCTTCTCGAAGCCCAAAGTCGCAGGTAGTTTCCGGGACGGTTCTATTTTGTATTCTAGGAAGCCTTGAGATCTGACACTCGGTAGGTGACTCACAGTCTCAAAGCCCGCTCGCAACAAATCGATGCACTGTGAAGCTATCCAGGTGAGCGGTGGATGCTGGTGAGTGGTAATACGGCGTATTGAGCGAATCAACTAGCGCCGGCTCCTCTTAGCGTTTCGAGTCGACTTCAACCATAATAATAATTTCCGTTGGCAACCACCACCTTCGTACCTTCTCTTCGCTTGACTTTTGTCGTTGAAGTCCGGTGACAATAGGTACGACCTTATTGACCCGTCTTCACCGTCTTCACCGTTTTCGCCGGCGTATTCCGCCTCGCCTATTTTCCGGGATCTGTCATAGAGACTCGAGGGGTGATTTGATACGTCCCGCCATTCCCGAATTCGTCACTGCAAGCGGGACAGTTTCCGAGGTGGACTTTCGCGCGTGCTCTTGATGAGACATTGAACTCTCTCATCCTTTGCGTCTCTTACCTTCCTCTCCCTTTCGACTATTATTATCTCTCCTTTAACTGGTTTCCGATTGCTCGTCGCAAGCTCGCTCCCGCTTTGGTTGGCTTGCTGTCGCGCGGATCGGTCAGTCGAAGGACTTGACCTATCGTGGCTTGTCCCATAACACCACTCTCCTTCATTGCGGCTAAACGGACAATACCGAATCTCCCTACTCCTCCACATTTACTTAACCCATCATTCTTGCATTCCCTCGACTCTGGCCTTCTGGCTGACAGGATAACATCATGAATACAACCACGCCGATCGACATCGCCACTCGGCAGACCTCGGTCTCCCCGCCGGGACAGCAGGCTTCGAACCTCACATCAGCACTCCAAAAAGCAGGAAACGCTGAGCGCACGGGCAGTATATCCCATGCCAACGGTGTACCGATCAGTATGTTCAAGGCATCTGCGCCTCGTAAAGACTCGATCGGGGCGGCTTCAACACAATGGGGAAATGGTACCAAACCTATCTCAATGTCCGGCTCAAACCGGAATCAACAACGCCGTGAGTCGCTAGCAGGAAGTTTGGTGGGCGGTATGAGCTGGGGTGGTGTCTCTGTTGGCAGTTGGATTCGCGATGAGTAAGTTGGTTTTCATACGTCGGTGCCATTAGCCGCATGCTAACTTGGAGTCACTGTAGCATCATCATGGCCGGCACCTCTCCTTTCACCACTTTCCAGTCACCTTCGTTCCATTCGTCCTCGTATCTGCCGAAACTCGAAGCGAACTTCATGCGTGATTTTTCCTGCTGCGGTGTGACTCTGCCTACCCTTCATGACTTGTTACAACACTATGAAGAGGCGCACGCCACGAAATCAGGTCATCGGCCGAGCCAGACTGATAACCGCGCCGCTCTCGCGGCTGCAGCCATTGCACAGCAAAATCAACAGAACAATAACCAGAACCGAGGTTTACAGCAAGATAGGACGTTCGACATGCAACGGAAGATGAACCAATCCCACACTCCACAACAGCATTCCGACATGGACACTATTGATGATATGGAATTGGATGATGCTATGGACGATACCGATACGTCATCCCAGTTCTTCACGCCGCAATCTCGGGACCCGACTCAAGGAGGATTTGGAACCCCGAACCGTGGAGTTCCTAATCTGAATTTATCCATGCTCCCAAGCCACCAGGGCTTTAAGAGTTCTCAACCGGGAACTCCAGTTGCAACCGGTCTTCCCCTCTCATTGCAGAATAACCCCACCGTTTCTTCTGTCAACACCCCTACTCTGATGCCGAACCCCCTTCAGAACTCACAGTTCCGTGGCACACCTGACTCCTCAACTCCAGGAACGCCCGCGGAGCTTGACGACAGCATGATCGGTCCATTTGGGGAATTGTCTATGCAAAATGCAATGATGCAGGGCCAGCCGCAATTCTCGAGATTCACCGGAAATAATGATATGGTGGATCTGTGTATCGATGAGCCTGCCAAACGACTTTTCAGCCCCACTGGCGGAATAAACCAGTCTAACGCCCATTTCAAGCTCAGCGGAGCGCAGTACGGTCCCAACAGTGACATTGCTAGGCGGATACGCGAGCAGCAACTACTGGCAGGCGTTCCTGACACCACTTCTATCCTCCCGAACGAAGAGCCTAAACCTTACCGGTGCCCAGTCATCGGATGTGAGAAGGCGTACAAGAATCAAAATGGATTGAAATATCATAAAGCTGTGGGTTATCTCCAACAGATTTTGGTACTGCAAATATCACTAACTGCTTCTTTAGCATGGCCACAACAACCAGCAATTACATGACAATGCAGATGGCACCTTCTCGATTGTCAATCCCGAAACGTCCGCTCCTTACCCAGGAACTCTCGGCATGGAGAAGGAGAAACCATACCGCTGCGAGGTCTGTGGCAAGCGCTACAAGAACTTGAACGGCCTCAAATATCACAAGTCGCACTCGCCTCCTTGTAACCCTGATTTCCAGCTTGCTGCCGCGCGTAGTCTCAACTATGGCGGCGGAGTCATGCAGGGGCAAAACATTAACGTTGCCGGGGCGGGCTTACCTGGCATTGGGGAAGAAGGTCTTTTATAGATCCCATTTTCAATCGCCAACTTTTTGCCTGCCCTTACCGTTTTGATAATATGAATATCTACGGCCTAATTGCGCGACAATACGATTTAATGACCGGTTTGGTGGTTTGGAGTTTATTTGGTATGATTGCCGTCAGAGTGGTTCATAACGAAGTGGCTCTCTAGGTCTGACGATACCCTTAAAGATTTCCGAGACCTTTCACGGCTTTTCGGTGCTTCTAGAACAGACCCGTCTGATTCTATCATTCGGTTTCCATCATACTTCCTTTTTTTCCCCAGCTTTTTTTTCTTGCGTTCTCGCGCTGCACTGCTGTTCTTCGCTCCTGGTCTCTGCGGATTTCCAGATGACATATGATTCGGTTTTTCTCTTACCATCTACACTTTTTCCAAACTCCATTGAAGAATCGGCCGAAGGCGAAAGAATGACAGGATAGATGAGTTTAGGCTAGGTTGGGTTGTGTTTTGGGGCCACCTACCTAGGTCTGGTGTTCTCGCTACACTTGTCTCCTGGCAAACGACAAATGGTTTTCCCTTTGGCGCTGTTTGCGGATAGACACTTTTGCGACTCACCTTGGCTTTGCTTCGATCTCTGTTTGGTATGGTGAATCCGCCTTCCCGTGCCTCTCTAACTTTAAACGGTGTATTTGGAGATTTAATTTTGCTTACTTGTGTGTGTTTGACACTGTTTGATTACCTGGCGTTTTAACTTTCTGATAGAAATATTGCTATTACCATCTGAGTTTCCCAACCCTCTTACAGGGTTTCTTATCATGCTCTGGTTGGCGCGGATGTTAGAGACAGGAAAAGTTCTCAGAGAAAAAAAAAAAAATTGAGATTCGCTTGCTTCATCAATGACACTCTTAAGGCTTTGCTCGTACCAGAATACGGACTACAAATTACGGTGTTAGAGACGGTGCACTACTTGACTTGGTAGGACCTTATTTCCAATTCATTTCCATCGCCCCGCATGACTTATACATACAATAAAGATACTCAAACTTTGCCCATTGAGACTTTGAATCGTTTAGTTTATGTTGGTAGATACTTCTAGTACACAAGCCATGGGAAGAGAACCACCGTCCGCCTACACAAGCGCCATTCACAAAACCAGCCAGGAGAAAATATGGCAGCCTTCGGTCGGCAAGATAACGTCGAACCAGTAAAAAATCAAGGCGAACGGCCAAGATGGGAACATTTGGTTTGCTGTGGATATCTGGAGTTGATGTTTCGTTTCATTTTCGTAAAAAGGTAAAGCAAGATTCACTGGGCGAAGCGATGCCGAAATAATTGCTCCGATCGTTTGGGTTACTGTTGAGTATATGACCGGTTGCTTTTGGATTCGGAGGAAGAAGCGGCAAACAGAATGATAGGGAATTTTACAAGTCCAGAAGGGTATGGGGAAGGGGAAATGAGGAAAGAGGAAAGGAAAAAAGATTTGGGGAAACCGTGGCTGGAAGAAGGGTATAACATCTACCATTCAAACTCGCCCTGACCCTTGTGGAAGACATATCTGGTGAAAGTTAGCGGAAGTTCGGTTAAATAAGTGGAAATCCTTAAACGTACTCTTTGCCTCCTGTGGTCAAAATACCATCCTTCAGAGTGCATTTCCACTTGTTCTTGACGCGTTGGACCTTGTCGTACGTGCAGAGCATGACTTGTCCGACGGCGTCATCATCCTCGTCATCTTGAGCAACCAGGTCATCAGGATCATCAAGGTCAGAATTAATGGCATCCTCATCGTCTTCTTCCTTTGTGTCATCACCCCCTGGACCGTCAAACTGAGCTTTCGACCCAGGAGACGAATCAGCACAGGCGAAACGCGGAGCCTTCGGCTGGGGTTCGCGCTCATCCAAAGGAACCATTAGACCGCCTCCTTCAAGCCTGAGCATTTGTTGTTTGAGGTGATTTCGAAGCGCTCTGTCGCCCTCTCCGTCCTGAGCAGCCTCACGTCTCCGCGTGACTTCTGCCTTCCACTCTAATAACGCATCGCTAGCGGGACCGTCGGTTTGGGCATTGCTTACAGACGGGTGTGATACAGGTTGGTAGCCTGTTTCTTGTTTGATTTGAGGGTTTTGACCATTCGGCATCTGTTGCATCTGTTGCATATGCTGCATGCTAGAAGGGCGCGGTAATCCCATAGGTGATTGTGACTGTGCTTGCATCTGACTGACCGAGTTGGCGGCCGCTGCGCCGTACCTCTGCTGAATCAAGTTGGTTGCACGTTCGCGCGCTGACTGCGCATTCGGCGGGACGGCCATCATATGGCTCATGGGAGGTAATGCAGGATGGCCATTAACACCAGGTTCTGTCTTGATTTGTGGCGAGTGTCCCATAGGGTGGCCGCCATTAGCCCCGACTGGAGCTTGAGTCTGTAGGGGCGGACCGTTGGGAGGCATAGACTGTGGATGCGACACATGTTGCGGATTTTGTAGTTGTGGGTGTTGAGTATGTGACTGTTGGGGTGGAATGTGTTGCTGCTGATGCACGGAGGCTTGAGGCGGGCGAGGAGCGTTTGAAGGAACCGTCGCAGTAGGAGGAAGTACCTGTTGGTTCTGGGGTTGAGCTGGTGCTTGTGGGGGAGCAGGATCCCATGGGAAGTGGGCGACGCCCAAAGAGGAGAGTTTCTTCTGCCAGCTCTGCTAGAATATTAGCGACCACAGAAGATGCGACGACTTAAAAGTAATGGAAGCAAAGCAAATAGCCAGGAGTGACGACGATGGTGCAGGAGAATCTGTGTCATAAAAGGAGGGAGATGCGATATTAGTAGTTGGAACGGAGGGGAAGCAGACGCGCTGAGGAAGGTGGCTTGGCGGCCTGAGGCGCGTATAAAAGGAGGTTCATAAGCAGGCGCTTCCCCAGCACCAACACCGCCTCCCGCACCTCTCGGTCTCCCCCGCTTTCGCCCAGATCTGGCCCCATCAGGGGGAATTTCATCGATTTGAACAGGAAAGGGAAAAAAAAAAAGACTTATTTACCTTTCTCAAATCTGCAAGGGTCTGCTGGTCGACGCCGCTTTCCTCGAAATCCACCTGCGATGCATCGCACACCTCTTGGATGACACGCTCAAATACCGTGCCCTGCGAGATGCCCTGGTTTAGCACACATTTTTGCAACAGCAAGAACGAAGAGATATCGACAAAAAGCGTTCGATACCTCGCGTTGAGGCAAGATCAGGCCGTGTTAAGATGGCACTCACCACCAGTTGGTTCGACATGATGACTCCTCCAAGGGGGAGTTATAGCTGCTTATTGTCGGGTCTTGGGACAGCAGGAAGGTCTGTAAATTGTTTTCTTCGCTCACTCTCTAACGGAAAGGTAAAAGAAAGCCAATGCAAGCTTAGAAACTTATGAGATGGTGGTTGCTCGATTTATTGCCAAAATAGCTCCTCGTCGCAGCGGTCGACGATACGGGCTTGCGAGATTGCGGCGGCCGACTTCCCAAACGATCACTATATCTTATCTCCCAGGACTAGCTCTCTCTCGTAGACAGTGACAACCCCGGCAGAGCAAGGTGGTTCTCACAAGATATATAATACCTAAAGGGCAATCCGGTGGCTGGAAGCAGAGGAAAGGGACGATAAAAGGGCGAGGTGTTGGTAAGGCGAGGTCGTCGTTGCCGGGCGAAATCCGCCTCTCCTCCAGTAGGATGACTCAGCATTTAGCGCCACTTTCTTATAAATACTCGACGCCCACCTTCATAGTTATCTCCCTTTGTGTAGAGCGCATATCGAAACTATTGGAACCTAGGTTTTCTTTCACTTCAATGAGCTCTTAGAATCTCACTTGAAACCAAATTAACCAAAAATAATCTTTCAGAGAAGTTAGTCGTCTGAATTGTGGCTTACTGGGGGCCGAAAATGGCGCGTCTGGCGGTTTTCCGATGACCACTCCCATTTGCCTATAAATACTTAGCTACCTCAACCATAGTGAATTCTCGTATCATAGCTCTCTGGTGTAATCCTCAATCCTAAGAATGCCGAACCTCACTATCTACCGCGGCTGGCTCGAACCAATCGCTACGTTTGGTCCCCCTTTGTAGTTAAACTCGAAGCCAGGCTACGCTTCGAAGGGGTTCCATATAAAACAGCCTCCGGGTCTGTTAAAACAGCACCGAAAGGCAAAATCCCTTATATCGAGATCACCGATGGCGATGATGGCAGCACCAGTAACCGAAGTGCAGCCCCAGCGAGAATTGGCGATTCAACCCTCATCATCAAGCACCTGATTGAACGCGGAATCCTCCAAGATTTAAACGCCGGCTTATCACATTCAGATCGAGCCCACGATCTAGCCGCTCGCGCTTTACTGGAGGATAAACTGTATTTCTATAATGTATTCCTGGCCCTTACCAGTCATATGCTACGGGATGCAGATGTCCGGCTAATGATTTTCCAATAGACCCGCGAAAGGTGGACAGAAAACTACTACACCATGCGAGACCACGTTCTCGGCGCTATTCCCTACCCGATTCGAATCATCGTTGGTCTGTTCATATACCGCTCAACCGTGCAGACTCTACATGGCCAAGGAACGGGGCGCTACTCGGCAGATGAAATCGAGAAATTCCGCGAGGAGGCTTGGGGAGCCGTGAATGACTTACTCGTCGCGGCCAAGGTGAAGGCGCAGGACCGTGCTGGTCCGTTCTGGGTGTTAGGTGGTGAACAGCCCACTGAGGCTGACGCGACGGTGTTTGGGTTTGTGGTTTCTGCTTTGATATGCGAAGCGTATGTCGCAGCTCTTCTTGGCCTGATGGAGAAGTCGAATTACCATTGACTGACTTGATGTTCTAGTGGGCCAAAGACGAAGGAGTTGGTGATGGGACTGCCAGTGACGAGGGAGTATGCCAGGAGGATCCATGACACCTATTTCCCGGATTATGAGTGGGTTGAGTAGACTGCAGGATTGCCTCGTTGAACGATTTTCAAGTGTCTACTGTAGAAGGAAACAAGGTCAATCGATGATTAGGGATTCTAGAATGCAATATACGTCAACCTAAATACAACGCCTCTGGACACCAAACTCCATGCCGCAGAAAACCCAAAGATAGAGAAGTATTAAGGCATGCCAGATACCTATACAATTGAAGAAGATAAGCCATATTACCGAATAGTCATCGACTTGGTCATCTGCGCTTTACTTCCAACGCCGCCCTCGCGAGAGGCGGAGGCGCTGGTTCCGGGCTTGCGTTCAAACACCTTCCAAAACTTCAAGCTCTCATCGGCCGCGGCAGTAGCTAGAAGCTGGCCATCGGGGCTAAGGCAGCTGTGCAGAACACGGGTTTCGTGTGCGGGAATCTCAATGTTGCGAACTAGAGTTGGGTAGCTCCAGATACTGAGAGAGTTATCGGGGAAGCCGCTTGAGCTGACAATCTCACGGTAGTGGTTGCTCCACCGGAGACTGGTAACCTGAGAACCAGTGTCGATGCTGTTGGTGCGAGCACCGGTGGTGGTGTTCCAAAAGTGGATATGGCGGTCGTAGGAGCCACCACCCGTGGCGAGGAGGTTGAGCTGCCAAGGGCACCAACTAAGAGCCTTGACTGCCGCGCGGTGGTTTGTCTTGGTGAATTTAGGGGCACTCAATGATCGAGCATCCCAGATGTTGACCAAATTGTCGTTGCCGCCCGTGGCTAGCTGAGCACCGTCAGATCTCCATTCTAGACCGCACACCTCGGATGTGTGTGAGACAAGCTCGGCGACCTTGTGCTGAGCAATGCGAACATCATGGTTGAAAACAAGACCGCTGCGAGCACCAGTTGATAAGGTGTGTTTGGACCAGCCCATAACGCCAACCCTTGACTCATGTCCGAACATGCTGCGGAGCTTGGTGCCCTCTTCGACATCCCAGATTTGGACTTCGCCCGTACCTAGGCCAACGCCAACGTAGGCGCCGTCCCCACTCCACTTAACGCTACTGACATAGGTATCGGGAGAGGTCTCCAGCAAGCAGCTAACGGACCCGGAATCAGCGGACCAGACGTAGACATTTCGCTCCAGGCCGATAGCAACCTGGTTCCCAGAGCTCCAATCCAAGAGGTTGAGGTAGTAGTCGTCGAGAAGGCCAGGAGCATCCAAAACACGTTCTGGAGCGGTCTGGACCCTTCGGCGGAACTGCGCCGAGTTAGACTTTGTGGACTTGAGGGGACGGTTGTATTGAGCACGCAGGTCGATTGGCTTCGACGACTCCGGGGGCGGCGGCTTAAAGGCAAGGATGCGAGTGTTTAGGTTGACCCCACAGGCATTGGCTAATGATGACTCGTAAGCGACGGCGTCTGGGGCCGGCTTTGTATAAGAGGGAGAGCTGTCGTCATCATCCAGGCCGAGATTTTCCAAAGCTGCAGTAAGATCTTCGTCCGTTCCGCGACCACCGATATCAAACGCACTCGCCGCACTCGCTAGTACGCTAGACCCTTTATCACCGCTGCTGGTCTTGGGCCTCTGGGTTTCCTCAGGCTTAGCTGCACCAGCAGTCACTAGACCCTCACTTGCGCTGCGATTTGGGATAAACCTATCTCCAGCGTTATGGGAAATACGGACGGTCGTTTTACCAGCCCGGGTGCGACTAGGAACCTCCTTGCGTAGACGTTCCTTTGGGGGTGTCTGGTTGGATGACGGGCCCGTACCAGTCAGGGACCATTCTGAGACTCCCAGCTCAAGATGCTTGGGTGACTTGCGGACACGAGCGATGTTGGACTTGGGGGATTCGCGGTAGGTCCGAGACGTGCGGGAAACGGATTTCGCAAAGTATGAGGAAAGGTTGCCCCCGTAGACAGAGCGAGTCTGCTCTTTGGTTGCTTCAGATTCAAGACGTGGAGGAGTGAAAGGTGAGGAGTTGTTGGAGGCGATGCTGTCCCTCCGTCCGCCGGGACTTGGTGTGAGGGGTATGCGGCCGCCAGCCATTTTGGTCGAGAAGATCCCATGATGGGTCTTCACTGGTGTAGATACCAGAGGAGTAGCCATGCTGAGAATATTGTGTTACAGAAATTCTGAACAGAGAACCGTAAAGTCTTTTCGAGCTTCAGACTGTTATCAATCCAACCATGCGGAGGACGGTAGCCAAAGACACGAGCCAGCTAAGATGCGGCAATATGCAATGCAAAGAAAACCGACTGAGCTTATATGGAATGCAGAGTAAGCAGATAGCAGTAAGGTAAGGAGGAAAGGAAGTGTAGAAGAGAAGTGAGCTGAGGGTAGAGAGCAGAGAATATATACCGGTATAGTCCCTGAAGCGGGTGACTGGCAGTAAACAAACGTTGGCAGGGAAACGGCAATGTATCACGTGATGGGTGGCGGTGCGGCTCTTCCCGATTGTCTTGGCGCCATTTTCTCTGAGCCAACCTCCAACCGGCCCCTCGCTCTTGACCTAAAAACTTTTGCAGGTCGAAATTCGGGAGATTGGTCGGATGGAGACCTATTTCTATCTCAATATCTAGTCCTTTCTTCTGGTTTTTTGTACATAGAACACCGTCTCGCCCCGTACCTTCTACGTCACTTTCGCGTGGCCAGTGATGCATGGAACCCATCTTCCCGCTACCAACTCCAACTTCAAGACTAAGTTTTTTGACAAACTTCATGAATGACTACACTGAGCCGCTAGTCAATCACCTGAACCCCTGTACATACAGCTCGCCTCCATCGCGGTATCTCTAGGCCCATATCGGCCTGAATTCCGCCAGACCCACTTCTCTCCCCATCGCCCGCTGTCGCATAAACGTCCGATGGCCGCCTCTACCCCCGCTCCACAGTCAACGCTACCCCAGAGCGCAGTTCTGATGCCCCCGTGCTCGAAGAGTCGCCCTCGAGGCACTGCAAATTCACGACCCAGCATCCACAATGTGCAGGGCCATGTTCCCGCATGTCTGGTTAATGCGTCGGTAACATATTGCGGCAACGATCAGATCTACGCCTTTGGCGGGTTTGACCAGTATACAGATGAAGGTTCATGAGCCGTGGACTTGCTTTTGCTCGTCAGCTGTTGGTATATGAGATATGAGCTAACTTTGGGCAACACCACAGTGTACAATCATGTCCTACGGTTGAATTTGAAAACTCTTCGTTGGGATCTAGTAGACAACTATGGTGATATTCCGGGTGTTCGAATGGGTATGTTCAATCCGCAAATTCGAGGCGTCTTTTTAGGCGGCAAACTCCAATACTTGATCGACTAACCATACCCATATCTTATAGGCCACACAGCAAATCTCTATCAAGAAAACAAATTAATCGTTTTTGGCGGGGAAAATGAGCATGGTGAATACTTATCGGACGTGATCATTTTCGACGTTCCTACCTCCACTTGGACGCAACCTGAAGTTCGCGGGCAAGTCCCTCGGGGAAGAGCTCGCCATGCCGCCGTTATCCATGAGGACAAATTGTTCATTCTAGGAGGCTCGGAATCCAGCGGCATCCTTGATGACATGTTCTACCTGGATCTCAAAACTTGGACATGGTCTCGACCCTGGAAATTCACAGCTCGCTTCGACCACTTAGCCTGGGTTTGGGGTGGCCGCCTCTGGACTTTTGGTGGACTTGACCCAGATATGGAAAAGACCACAGATATCTGGTGGTTAGATCTGCAGGCTATTCCAGCTTCGGGGACGCCAGACCATCAAGGTACCATGGACACCCCCGCGAGGATTGGCAACGCAGCTCACAGTTTAGATAATAATATATACAGTAACATGGGTCAGCAGCTCCCCGGCCGGTCCGGAAGCTACGCTGCGAATTCTGCAAGTGTGCAGGTTCGCAATGCTGGCCGGAGGAAATCCATCGCCCCAGGCTCCATCTCTTGTCTTCAATTCAAATCAGGTCCCAATGTGCCATCACTGTTCTCCGGAACTCACCTCCAGGCATTCGCATCCGGTGTCTTACTGGACCTCATCACTCCGTCTGAAACCACGCCCATCCGTGACTGCAATCTATCCTCCTTGGAACTTGATTCTGCGAGATGGCAGAGACTGGTAGATGGGCAGGAGATTTTCAGACCCGGCTATCGATGGCACTACCTCACAGTGGATACGAGTGGCACGAAGGCGTGGTTGCTTGGATGCAGCCTAGATACCGGCAGCACCCCCGGCAGCGGCGACGAGAATCACATGTCTCAAGTCCTGTCGATTGATTTAGAAAGGTACGGTTTGCTAGGAAACGAGATGTCGGCCCTGTCTCCCGACCCTAGGAAAGCGGTGTCTCTTGGGCGTACACACGTAGGTCCCCTCTCTGGCTTAGGGGCAGACCTATCGACTGCCTTCGATAAACCACCTGAGTCGGGCAGCGGGGCGGATTTTACGATAACCGCCAACTCAGATGACTACATCTACACTGGTAGTAATGCTGAAGACGGATTCTCAGAGAGGTCCACCTCAGCTTTCCTCCCCGAAAATGCAGCCACGTCTCCTCCGATCCACGTGCACAAACTTATCCTGCAGCTGAGGTGGCCGCATTTTAAGCGGCTATATTCCGCACAGATGGTTGAGTATCACACGAATCGGATGCATATTCCAGAACCCTATTCCGTTGTCCGTGCGTTCCTCTATTATCTATACACAGACAGCATCGCCGGTCACCCGGAGTACTGCGCCGATATCATTGATGTTGCGGGGATGCTTGTAATGGCCAACCTTTATGATCTGCCTCGCCTACGTCTTCTCTGCGTCAGCCGCTTAGGGCGCGAGTTAGATGTGGAAAATGCCGCAATCATATGGGACCGGGCAGGGCGTACGAATGAAGAATGGCTGATGAGGCGAGCCGCTCAGTTCTGCCTCAACCACTGGGGACGCGTTGTCCGGACCGACGGTTTCAAATCTCTCAGCAGGGAGAGCATAATCGATCTATGCGAGGTTGTTGACATGGAAGGTCGCATAGTCGCAGGGCCAGAGTTGGAGCTTGTTGGAACACTGGGAGCAGATGATGGACTTGGCAGTGGCCGTGAACTGAAACGGTCGTCGCAGCTAACCCTCAATGGCGTTACAATGGACGGGGATGAGGCTGATCCAGATGAGATGGACGGGGTGGAGGATATATGAAGCGACTTCTTGGCGTACGGGATGCTGGTTTGGTCGGTTGTTTCGTGTCGTTTTCCTTGTATCCACTTTCTTCTGCATTGCGAAGGGATTGTATGAGCCTTAGGCGGAGTTTCGGGGCGAAATTCTACAGGTGTAGTGGGCGCATTGCATATGATAGCACAAGCGACTGTATGTACTTTGTCCTACATAAACAAGGCGCAATGGTATGAGTTTTCGCTTTCGTGCTTGGCTTAGGGCAACCGTGACCTTTCCCTTTCGGGCACGGCGAACGGCCCGTACAGCCGCCACGGTTGTTTACCTGAGGGCTTTCGCTTTGCGCCAGGAACAAAATAGCCTCGATCTGGTTGGACCAGGATCTTGTCTTACCATTCATCTGCTTCAACGCTCAGCGGTTCCAATGGTTTTCACTGCCGCCGCCTGATCCAGCCCGGGCGCTCCGCCGTCTTCTGATACGGAAACGCACCTCAGCGCTCGCGGAGGGCTCCTTGACCGACGTGGAAACCAACTGCAGCGGTCAGGATTTAAAATATTTACATAACTTGGATTTCCATGGCTCGGTATCTCTTTTGGTGCACATATCTGGTGCCCCTTTCACCGTCGTTCTTCGTCCTCACAGCCAGCCGTCCCCGAATCTCGGTCCCCGTCTCATAACACATACCATGGGCTCTGTAGACGCCCCCCATCTTCCTTCGGATTTCCTCTGGGGATTCGCAACCGCAAGGTAATCTCTCTGATGTCATGGAGCACGTTTATTGGCTTACGTGAGATCTTATCCTCGATACAGTTATCAGATCGAAGGCGCGGTCGATGAAGATGGCCGCGGGCCCTCCATCTGGGACACTTTCTGCAAGAAACCAGGAAAAATTGCTGGCGGAGCCAACGGCGACGTGGCCTGCGACTCGTACCATCGTACTCACGAAGATATCGATCTGTTGAAGCAGTGTCGAGCCAAAGCCTATCGCTTCTCTATCTCATGGTCAGTTTACCTTTCGATATGACATCAGATAAGGGGATGCTGATCCTATCCGGTTCATGTCTAGGTCCCGCGTCATTCCTCTTGGAGGCCGAAATGACCCTATTAACGAGAAAGGCCTGCAGTTCTACGTCAAATTCGTGGACGACCTGTTAGCCGCTGGGATTACACCGCTTGTGACATTATTTCATTGGGATCTCCCAGAGGAGCTGGACAAACGCTATGGCGGTTTGCTGAACAAGGAGGAGTTTGTTGCCGACTATGCCAACTACGTCCGTATCATTTTCAATGCGTTGAGCCCGAAGGTGAAATACTGGATTACCTTCAATGAGCCATGGTGCAGCAGCGTCCTCGGCTACAATGTCGGCCAATTCGCCCCTGGCAGGACCAGTGATCGAAGCAAGAACCCCGAGGGCGATGGCTCCACAGAGCCCTGGATCGTAGGTCACAACATCCTCGTTGCCCATGGTACCGCCGTAAAGATCTACCGCGAAGAATTCAAGGCTCGTGATGGTGGTGAAATTGGTATAACACTCAATGGTGAGTCTTACGCCTCTTATCCATGATTGTAGCAACATCATAACGGAGATAGGCGACTGGGCTGAACCCTGGGACCCTGAAAACCCCGCGGACGTCGAAGCCGCTCCCCGCAAGATTGAGTTCGCTATCTCCTGGTTCGCCGATCCTATCTACTTCGGCCGCTACCCAGAAAGCATGTTGAAGCAACTTGGCAACCGCCTCCCGCAATGGACCCCGGAAGAAGTCGCCCTGGTCAAGGGTAGCAATGACTTCTACGGCATGAACCACTACTGTGCCAACTTTATCCGCGCCAAAACTGGCGAGCCGGACCCAACAGACGTCGCAGGTAACCTGGAGCTTCTGCTCCAGAACAAGGCCGGAGAATGGGTCGGCCCCGAGACACAATCTCCCTGGCTTCGACCGTCGCCGATCGGTTTCCGCAAGCTCCTTAAGTGGCTCAGCGACCGTTATGACCGCCCAAAGATATACGTTACTGAGAATGGGACCAGTCTGAAGGGCGAGAACGACTTGCCGCTTGAGCAGCTGCTGAAGGATGATTTCCGCGTAAAGTACTTTGAGGACTATATTCATGCTATGGCTGAAGCGTACACCTACGATAATGTTAATGTTAGGGCTTACATGGCTTGGAGCTTGATGGAGTAAGTCCTTGACGCTGACACCGACTTTCATTCCGTTCAACTATCGAACAATGCTGACTTACTGCTGTTTAGCAATTTTGAATGGGCCGAGGGTTACGAAACCCGCTTCGGCGTCACGTACGTCGACTATGAAAATAACCAGAAGAGATATCCCAAGGCGAGCGCGAAGGCCATGGCAGAGATCTTTGCGAAGTATATCCAGAAAGAGTGAGACTATTGCCTGGTTCTCTGTTTGTTTGTCAATATAATCACTCTAGATTGGTTATTGGTCAGGTATATATGATTGAATGAATTTTTCTTTAGCTTTACCTTATGTGTGATATCATTCACAGCAGCAGTTGTGTTAATTTCCTGATCCAATCATCTATCTAGTAAAGGTAGCGCAAGAGCGCAGGCGGATAGAAATCCATTTCACCTGCCTTAAGTTCGAATTTCCTGAGCAGGAAGGTGCGATGCAGATGGTTGCTCCTTCCAGTTCTGGCTAGGCCACCATGCATCTTCCGGGCTATAAAGTCAGAGCTTTGGGACACTGCGGTGGTCTCCCGTTATCTAGATTGCTCCTGCCTGCGACTTTCTAGAATCTAAACATATGTCCTCGGCCCAATCTATTATTGGTGAACCAGATATGACATTAACTGGCCGGCCTGGGATGCTCTCGGTAAAAGACTTCCCTTGTATATCAGCTAATGGCCGTAAAGCTTATACTTTGAAACGTTCATCTACCTTAAAGCTGAAGTTCGCATAAATTCTATCTCTTAACTATTCAAAATGTAGATCGCTTAGGAAATGATCATGACAATCCCAATGGGAACCGCTGAAAGCCGTCTTAAAGCGCATAACGAAAATCCTTTGACTTCATGTCCGTCATATCCTTGAACCCATCCAAAACGGCCCTATCCTGCCTCATCACGCTCTCCTCAGCAGTCATCTTCCGGTCCCGCCTCACATTCTCAATCTTCATAACAGCGTACGCAACACCAGCAAGCACAATCATTCCCGCGTAGCAGATCAGCAAGCCCGTCAAAGCAGAGAAATACCTAGGAGCTTCGTTTGCAAAGAAAATGTTTGATCCCGCCACGTTCCCGCCCGCGTAGAGCGTGAACCAGAGGCCGTTGGCAATGGAGCGTTTCGTGTGTCCGGCTATGTTAGTGGAGAGGAGGTTCCAGGAGATGATGACGGGGGCACCAATGATGTATTGAAGCCAAGTGCATCCGACGAGAGTCCAGCGGTGGGAAAGATCTGTGAAGCGGATGCCTAGGAGTCCGCCGAACGGAATGAGGGAGACGACCGCCAGCACAATGCAGCGTGAGTCGCGGACATATGTGGAGACGAGACCGCAGATAGGGACGACGACGGCTTCGATTGCCCCCGTGGGGAGTTGTAGGAGGGTAGCGTAAATGCCGGAGAAGCCGTATCCCTTGATTAGGGAGGAGGCGAAGTTCGAGACGCCGCCGTTGATGACGCCGCAGGATATTCCCATGCCTAGGATGCAGAGCACCTTGATGTCATATACGAGTTCCAGGGCTTGGCCGAACTTGAACTGCTTCGTTTTGATGCCAATCATGTTTTCGGAGACGCGCTGGACTGCGACGATGCGTTGTCTGTGGGTAAGAAACTTGGCAGAGTTGGGAGAGTCAGGGATGAGCCAGAGGAAAAGCATCCCTGTGACGAGGTTCAAGAGGCCGATGACGAGGAAGATAAGCTTCCAGCTTTCGAGAGAGGTGTTGTGCACATGGCCCAGACCAAAGCCGAGTAGCGCTCCAACCATTGTTGCTGTTCCATTTGCAGAGAGCCAGATGGCCATGCGTAGCGGTTGCTCGGATCGCTTGTAGAACATGGATGTAAAACTCATCACTGCTCCGGTTAGTAAGGTCTTAACTGTTTTTGAAAGTAGGTATATAACGTACTACAAGGGCTGACGCATGCTTCCGCCATTCCCAGAATAAATCTCAATATCAGCATCCCGGCATAGTTCTTTGCGCCAACGTGCGCTATAACCAAACCAGCCCAGACTAGGAGTGAAGTTCCCATGTATTTTGCAAGCGGCAGTCGCTGAAGAAGGAGATTTGAAGGTAAGGCAAAGGCAAGGTACCCAAAGTTGTAAATTGCAGCAACCCATGAGTACCTCTGGCCTTCCAAGCCTAGATCGGGTATCAGCGTATACGCAGACGCATAGTTCAGTGAGAGCTTGTCTAGATCACAAATGTCAGTCAGCACCTTCTAGGAGCCGGGTTGGTAAATATGATGCGCACCCAGGAATTGAATGCAGTATGTCAGGTAGATCTGGAGTCGTTAGTCAAATCTTCTCCATGCTAAAGGTCAGAACTTACAATAGGCATCACACGCCTGTCAAGAATCTTGCGCACCTCGGCACCTTCACGCTCAAGCTCTTCGGCGGAAATTTGATCAGCTTCCGCAAAGAGCTGTGCTCCTATGTCTTGAATCGTTCCAGACTCTAATTCATTGTTCTTTTCGATGCCGGGCTGATCTTGTGCTTTGGCTTTCACATCCTTGATTTCATGCATCGTTGTTTGCAATAAGTGACTTCAATCCTCTGATCCAGCAAGTCTAGGGAAGCAGTGCAAGGTAGAAAAGGTGTCTCCGGAGAGGATTCGCCAGCAGGACCTTGCTTTATGTCGATCACCCTTATCATGGCCTCTGAAGCCAAGTCTCCTTATCAAGCCTCGTCAATAGAAGGGGCTGATGTTATCTATGGACTATCTCTGGCCGTCAAAGACGGCCGATTTTGTTGCGTCGGGCGGCGCTTGAGTGATAATAAGGTGGTCATGGATGTCGGTGGCTTTGTCCAATTAACTTGTCATACGGTCTGAGTACTCCAACATTCTGCAGTAGACCTGATTAGCTAGCTCAAGTAGGCTATTCGATGTGCATATCAGTTGGAGTAATCTGGAGGCTGTGCGGGCGTTACATCAGAGTCGTCGTTAATATGACCCTGGTGCGGAGTGGCTGCACCTTGCATGGTTATCAAAAGTGGAGAAAAACTGACAATCTTCGGAAAGTATCAGGAGAGTGATGGACTGGAGGCTTTAAAACCACGGCAGGGGGAGATCTCTCACGCATTATTGGCTTCTTAGGCTGTTTCTCCGGCTGTTTCAAAGGGTCCTATCCCAGTCCATTGATTTCCTTGGGAGGGTTGAGCTTGTTGATTATCCTAGAAATCACGATTAGACTAAGATAAAACCCAGCTGCATCCCTGCACACTTGCCTGGTATTGGACCCAACATATAATGTTTGTGCTGACAATGATACTTGTAAGCCTCCTTTAGGTATAACAGTATCTATCACAGCAATAATGAAGCTAATCGAACAATGGAACCTTAACAAGACCAGCATTCGTTCAGCCTCATCGACGCCAGCATCAACAAGCTCCGGGAAGTACTGACTATAGAACAAACCACAAAAGTCGAAGTAGCGGCACAGTATCTGCGAAGGACCAGCGTATATGATGCAGCTGGGCTCAAACTAAGTGCCATTCCACTATTCAAGCCACCTGCGTTGGAAACATAATGGCTACTGATGCGCGAAGGGATGCTGGGCTCCCAAGTAGGCTGTTAGAAGGAATCTCTTATCTTGCTAAGGATAATATCAAGATGAAGAGAATGGCCATAGTCTGTGAATTTGCGTCCACGACCTCATCACCATGGACGATGCTGCCTTGCGTGAGGATACTTCGAGATTATCTCGTTGCCTCGCGTTGAGGGTGTCCGGCCTCGGCGCTTTCGGGAGTTGGAAAAGCGTTTGGACATACCGTCAACGTTAATCAACTTCGCGGAACTGCCCAACCGAGTTCGCACTAGGCTTTCTGTCCTTAAGATCTGAGAAATGGTGAAGAGAAAACTGTAATTGTGGTGTTGCGATAGTGGTCGCGGTAAGCTTTCCTCTTCGTATCCGAAGCCAACGTTGCTCACGAACAATTGGTGCACATCAAAAGATAGTGTAATATTGCTAGCGAAGGGGAGAAGCGACATAGTCGCTCACACTTGGAATGACACCCTAGCTGCTAACGGCTAACTGGGTTGGATTCCTTGACCTGCGTGGACCTAGATGTCTTTCCCCTTGCGCCTGTGTCTCTTCGAGGAGCATCACTGCCAGTAAACAAGCTCCAGTAGAAGCAGATTATTAAATATCCCAAATCAAACCGAATAATGCTTCCAGATCCTAGAAGTGGAACAAGCATCAAAGCACTCGAAAACGCGCGGAACGAGATGCTCGAAAAATGGATGGACATGGGGGGCCTGGATGCTGCAGCCTACAAAGAACGCAGACATTGGCGATGCGGATGTCAACCTGAGTCTTCTCATGTTTCCTGGAAAATGGTGCTTAAAATATTCCAACGGCAACCGGGTGATTAGCCATCTGGGTGTTCCTACTGTGTCGTTACCGGTGGGCGTCAAGGAGGACACAAGAATGCCAATAAATCTGACCTTGGCAGAGAAGGCGTACGAGGACAGCAAGCTCTGAGCATGCATATGCGTTTGGCGAGGGACAAAGTACCGTTCGCTATCCCCACGTGTTCTTGAATTGATTCAGATATTCTCAAGATCCAGGTGTCGGATAATCCGGTGACGTTGAGTATGTTGGGAAAGCATAGATTGAATTAAACTATCAGTCTAAGAGGTCGATGAGCTGACAGTTAGTGTCAAGGCTTAAGGGAATTTGGATCGCATTGAACATACCCAGTTGAAGCCGTTCTGCTGCTATTTCAACGAGAACCTGATCGAAGTGGCGTTGAAGGGATGCTGAAGGAGTTTTACAACATGACGCCAAATCTACCCGTGATAGCACGTGGTCCCGATCGAAAGTCCAGCTGCTTATCAGGTCATAGCGAATCTCATCGCGCATTTGAAAAGGCTTTTAAGGATTGAGAAATCATTACTGCTTTAGCTATTTGTGGTGGAATGTGATGATAAACCATATCAAGGGTATTAGTACAGCACAACGCTTACGCAATAGCCCTTCCATCAGAAATCAGAATAAAAAGACAACTAGATGAAACATATGCCCCAGCACATCAAAGCGTGAGAACATCGATATCATAGCTCGAGAACTCTCATCCCGTAATCCATCTCTGATTCACCTTGTCGTAGCCGATAGTCGTAAGCTCAATGTTAAGCATCTTGAGCATCATATCCATAGTAAACTCCTAGATATTATCAGCTTAGCATATGCTGAGAGAACGAAGAGAGAGCCAACCTCAGAATCATCACTAGACTCCTTCAAATTCTTCCTCTCCATCTCCTCCCTCAACTCAGTCTTGCGAGCCTGCAATTCATCCTCATCCATATCAAGTGCATCAGTATCCACATTGCCGAACCAGGTCTCCATCTCCTCCTGCTCCCACCGAGCATCGTTATTATTCATTCGCTCCTGCCACGCCTTGACGCCTCCCATGCGCGAGATTCGCTCCTGAGCACCAGAGAACACCTCCTCTGCTGCATCCTGGCTGACTTTTTTCCACTTCACAATCAGTGCCTCCAATTCCTCGTCGCTATTGGCCGACTCTATCCTAAGGGCTTGCTGGACGGTGTCGAGGTCGGACCGCAAACTCGACACGCGTGACTGTAGCTCGCGTTGCCGTTTCTGGAGATCCATTATCTCTGGGTCTGAGAGTACGGGCTTCCTTGCGGGTGTAAGGCGCTGTCCAGGCAACATTCTTTTGCGGGTTGGTTGTGGTATAGGGAGTGCATTCGTTGAGCTGGAAGTAGGAAGTACGGCGCTGTTATACTGCTCATCAGGTGTGGTGGTCTTAATGAAAGAACTAGGTTTTTCCATCCCCTCAGTTTTTAGTGACGCGACTTCGTCTTTCACTGCAGGAGTAGGTCTGCGAAGAGGAGACTTGAACGGTTTGGAGAGAGCGGTTGTCGCCTGGTCAAGCCGGCGACGTTTGCCATTGGGAATCGAAGGAGTCATTTTTATAACAACACTTGTCTTTGGTATATTACATGATTTTAGGGATTAGATACCGTGGTATATGGAATGGTGGGATATAATCTGTTGATGGTGGATGGCGGAAGCGAAGCTGGGAATTAAATGCCTTATCTCTCTTATCGATATAAGATAAGTACAGGCACAATGACGTCTTCAGCTCTGGTTCTGGGCGATGCAATCATTTTGAAGGACTCCAGGAACAAACAGACGCTATAGGATCATTTATTCCATAACATAGCTCAATATCATAACATACAAATATACAGAGTGAAGGCACAAATACCGCTAATGACCAACCCCCCCAGCCAACCATTGGGCAAACTCGGGATCCCCAGGACGAGGAAAGAAACCTCGGTTATTCGCGTTGGCCTGTCCTGCTGCATTCGCGCCCTGGTCATCGTTTGGTCTCTGGCGGTTATTACGTTGCTGTCGCAAATACACCAAGACCATGAGGGTCGCAGCTAACGATAAAATGATGAGGCCCTCCAAAATACTTTCGTCAATGTCAAGCTCGAGGTCGTCATAGTAACCATCCTCATGGTCGTCAAGACGATGATGCTCACTATTCGACAAGATATCGTCGTCGTCCTCTTCGCCATGCTTATACAGTTGTGCACGATAGTTCGCTTCTTCCTCCTCATCATTCTCAATGAACGCTGCGATCCACTCACTGAAGGTGCGCCGGGGTTTGGGTTCTACGAAGGGTTAGCAGTGTTCTCAGCAGACTAGCATCCGGTAATGCTGTTCCGTACCGTCATCTTCCCGAATGGAATTGACATTCCCATTAGTGAGCCGGTTCCATGCACTCCGTATCCGCAATTTTAGCAGGCTCAGTTTAACAGGCAAGTAGGCCTCGCTGCTCGTCTCCAAAGCCAGGTCATAATAGCGCTTAGCCATGTGAAAATCTTGCTCGACAGCAATGCCATTTTCGTGCATCCACCCCAGATTCCAATACGCCTGCGCACTGAAATGGGCTTCGGCAGCCGTGTGGTAACATGTGGAAGCTTTCTCGGTGTCAACGTCAATGCCTTTACCACTTAAGTAATAGTCGCCCATTTTGAGCAGCGAGTCGACATTGGCCTGTTTGGCTGAGCGAGTCCACTGGATAAGAGCCAAAGCGGCGTTCTTGAGCAGAGGCGGCCGGGGCTTCTTCAGTCCAGGAAGAAACTTCTCCAATGGTAACAATGAACGCTGTTCATCGAGTATGAATGCTACATTAGCCTGGGCATGCTCGTACCCTTGTTCTGCGGCCATAAGCATTGGGATGAATGCTCGCTCTTTGCCACCGCTCTCGTATGCGGCGTTGGCTTCTGTGAAAGAGGAGTGGATTACTTCCGCTTTCTCTGCAACCATTTTATAGTACGACGCAGCGAGTCCGCAATGTCTCTGTCGGCCAACGCCATTGTTGGCTAGTTCTGCAAGGTAATAAAATGCTTCCATCCATCCCCAACGAGCAGCAAGTTCGAAATATTTGGTAGCTGTAGCGACGTCTCCTTGATCCAGGAATAACGCACCTAAGCGAGTTTCTGCTGCCGGATAATCTTGGTCAGCCGCCGCTTTGAAGTAAGAAGAAGCTTTGAAAGCGTCTTGCTGTACTCCATAGCCATGCAAATACATGAGCCCGAGTTGGTGCTGACAGAGTGCGTCCCCGTTGGCCAGCCCGAGTTTGAACCAGGTATAAGCGGTTTCATAATTTTGCTCCACGCCTTCGCCGCGTAAATACATTAGGCCTACGTGGCCTGCTGCCTTGGATGCCAGTTTCTCAATCCCAGCTGGGTGGTTTGGGTTCAGCGAATTGTCCTTATTCCAGTACCGTTTAGTCACCTGTTTGAAGTACTTCAGTGCCTTCTTATAATTCTTGGGGAGGCCCTTTGTGCCTTCGTAGTGCATCTTTCCCAAGCTAAATGTCGCCTTTACCTCCCCTTTCCGAGACATGAGATCGAGATATTCAAGGACATCCTCTAAACTGGCTTCAGTTGAACTTGAACCATCACGATGTGCACTGGGTCCGGAGCTGGATGCGCTAGCACCTTCACCATATACGCCGCCTTCTTCGTCAGCCCAGCGGTATGATTCGCGTACCATACTGTGACCACCAGGCGGACCGGATCGGTAGTAATCAATAGCCTTATCCGCTACTTTTTTGTAGTAGTAGGTAGCCTCATCACAATTCCTGGGGGTACCAATACCAGCGTGATGGCGATAGGCAAGAGTCATTTCGGACCTCGTATTCCCCGCCTCTGCAGCAAAGGTGTGGTACAACAGCGCCTTGGCTTGATCACGTTCAACTCCACCACCAATCCCTGTGGCATACATGAAACCAAGCATATACTGAGCGGTGCTATTTCCGTCCCATGAAGCTAGACTCTCGTACCAGTGAAACGCCTGCTTGAAGTCCTGGGGATGGGAGAAGTTGCCGTAGAAGTTCATTTCCGCTAGCAGGAACATCGCGTCTGGATCGTGATCCTCCACAGCTGCAATCTTAAGGGCGTCGACCGCTCTGGCAATACTTGGATGTAGTTTCCTCTGTGAACCGCTGCTTGATGGTGGGCCGTTCATAAACAGTATCCGGAAGGCTTCTTGCGCATAATACCAGGTGTAACCAATGAAACCAGACGGCTTCACGGCCGACGGGACAACGGGTATCTTGGCATCGCGTAGGATTCTGAGAGCATACTGAACGCGCTCTAGGATGATATGCAAGTCAGCAGGAATCAGACACACAATGAGCAATCAGCGCGGCCAGGGACTACCATTTGAGGGAGCGTCGGAGTCGGACGTATCACCGGAAGGATTAGGCGAACCCCTAGTGACATCTGAAAGGGGAATATCGTTATGGGTATCAAGCGCGAATGTACAGAGGAACACTAGAGCGAGGAAGGTCAGTATTAGCAAGCCTTTATGCATCTTCCGCCAGCTAGCTCACTTGCGGGGACTTACAGAGCACCAAGGGCAGCAAGTGCCATAGCCACAGGTTCTTCATTTTGCTCGGAGAAACTGTATAGGAGTCGGCAAGATGAAACGCATGGCGGCCACTTCACTACCAGTTCAATGGCGACTACAGAAGGAAAAGCTGATGAAGCTGTGCCGTCAGCCGAGGGTCATGGTGGGCGCTAGAGCTCCAATTACACTATCGGCCACCTGGCGTTGCGGAGCTATATTTCGCCGATTTCTTGGCAGACAGTCTGCAGAATACTTGTAGAATACCAGATCAAACTACTCATTGAATGTCTCAGGTCTTTCATTCTCAATTTGATTTAACGTGATTCGTTCCTTCCCCTCCAACCCAGGACTATCTTCTCTAGGAATGTGTACAGGATAAAAAGAGAACTCCATCGCGCGCGGTACTAACAATCTCGTCTCCATGCAAACCGAGGAGAAACAGCAAAAAACAGCAACCTTCGCTTCGCTTCTCGAAACGTCTGGCTCGAGAAATAACCCAAGGGTCCTCGGTTCTAAAAAAAAAAATCGCTTGCCAGTCGACGTTCGAAAAGAAACGCAACGTAACACATCGCCATCCCGTGGAGATTTGTTCGCAATCTCACGGGTCTGGCTCGGAGGAAAGAATAAACATCGACAGGAGGTTCAGGTTAGGACGTAAGATAGATCACATACATTAAAAAGGGAAGGGAGAAGGGGAGGAACGAAGAAGCTGAAAAAAAAAGAGGCTAAGCATGCCCAAATTGCAGAAGATATAACCAACCAATTCCGCGGGAAGATGCAAGATGTTTTCTTTTCTTGTTTCAGGGGAAATTGAATGCGAAAAGTGATAATACAAGAATACATCAAACGCCAGAAACAAACCATTAGCAGAAGTTTCCGTTTCACTGGCGAGGAGAGCTGGTAGGAATATATTAGTACAGCCAATCAAGCTCAAGAGTATTTGAAGGTGCTGACTTACGTAGGGCTGAATGCCGGCGACGTCGGGCTGTAACCAGGGGATGTTGGTCCACCGGGCGAAGTCGGCGAGCCGGCAAAGTTGGGTGACGTGGGAGAGTACGTCTGGGGGCTTGTGGGTGACCACCCGGGAGACGTAGGTGTGTACTTCGGAGAAGTAGGCGAAGTTGGAGACAAATGCCGAGCACCACCAATAGCCGGGCTAGTCGGGCTATAACTTGGCGACGTTGGGCTAAATGCAGGTGAAGTGGGACTGAAGCTCGGCGACGTAGGGCTGTAGTTCGGCGACGTTGGTGAGAACCCAGGCGAGGTTGGAGAGTATGATGGCGACGTCGGCGAAGCCTGCCCATAAGCTGGTGATGTAGGCGAGTAGGCCGGGGATGTCGGAGCAAATGACGGACTGGCGGGAGAGAAACCCGGGGACGTCATGAAGCGCGGACTTGTAATGCCCATGCCAGGAGATGTGGGGGAGTAGCTGGAGGTTGGGGAATAGCCAGGCGAAGTAGGGTTAGCACTGAAGGGACTGCTGGGGGAGTAACCCGCCGGGCTGGTGGCTGCAGGGCTGAATCCACCAAAGCCGCCAGAAGGCTGGTATTCGGTGAACCCACCGGGGGTTTCGGCGCCCGCCTGGCGAATTGGAGAAAAGTTCGAGTCGGGATCAGGGGTTCCAATGTAGGCACTTTCTTGCATAGGCGATCCGGTATCATATTGGGTCGCAGCGCCATCAGAGATGATTGCATCTTTCGCTCCCAAAGCTCCCATCACTCCATAACGAGCGTTGTTCGATACAACAGTGTTCAGCATATTCTGGTCAAGGTAAATATCGAACTCCCCTGTGCCCGCAGGAGCCATCTGTCCTAGGATTAGGTTCTCAGACACACCGCGGCAGTCGTCAAGTTCACCAAAAGCTGCAGCTTCCAGAAGGATCTCAACGGTCTCTTCAAAAGAGCAGCGCATAAGTGCACCATTGTCGGCACGGTTGATTCCATGGCGAGTCACCGGGGTCAGATAACCACGCATAGTCATCACATCCACCAAAAGCGCCAAATGACGGTGGTTAACATAGGATCCGTCGAAGGACAACACCACCGTGAACTCGCGAAGGACGGCTGCCCGCGCAGCTTCAATACCGAACACTTCGAAGACCTCAATGAACTGGTTTGAGTACGTCCGAGTTGCATCGACGCCTGGAATTGCCAGAACCTCAGCGAGGGATGAGCCGCTTGTTTCAAGGATCCACTCTCTGCACAATGGGTCTGACTGTTCATCCGTCAAGGACCCGTCTTCCTTTACCCTGATCTTCTTCTTCTCATTGATGAAAGCACGCTCAACACCAGGAACACCGCGAAGGTTCAGGGTGTCCAGAAGGTGTTGTTCAAGCTTCTTCAATGTGACATCGTACTCAATATCGTCGTCATCCTCATCTTCCTTATAATCCTGGATCTGACGGATACGAATGACCTGCTCGTCGGCGTTGTTATCACTAAAAATCACAGCAATATCCCTCGGATACGCCTGCTTTATCTTAGTAGCAACGTCCTGCACAGTGAGTCCTTTGTCAAGAAGCTTGGCACGACTCAAGATGATACGGAGCAGCCACTTGGACTGACGAGAAGAATCGTCGTTAACATCCTCCGGAATGATAAAATATGATTCTACCATGTCGCGATCATTTTCAATAACCGTGGTCTGAATGTCTGGATCATAGTAGATCTCTGTGGCCTCTGTAATGGACCGTAGGTTTGTGTATTCGACAGCACTTCGAAGCTGCTTGGCTCCCTCCTTGTCATGGGCCCTTCCAGGTTCTTGGTAAACCGTCATGGAGGGAGTCTTGATGTTAGTCGCAACGTTCAAGATTTCCTTCAGACGGGGTACACCAAGTGTCACGTTCTTAGATGACACACCAGCGAAATGGAAAGTATTTAGTGTCATCTGGGTGGCCGGTTCACCAATTGACTGAGCTGCCAAGACGCCTACCATCTCACCAGGAGCGGCGGCTGCCTTAGCAAAACGAGATTCAATGGCACCAAGAACGTGTTGGAAGGCCAATTTGTTCATAGAGTACTGAGTTACCAGTCTCTTGAACGCAAGGCGACTGCGTAGTTGCGCCTTGAATAGCAAAGTCGCACTCTCCTGCGCCTCTCGTGAGATGGGATCATCACCACGTACAATCACAAGCCTATCAAGAAGTGATTGCACCTGGGGAATAACCTCCGCTGGATGCAGGTCGCTCATTGTTCCCTCGCGAATTCTGAAAGTGGTTCGGGCCATTTCCAGAATCCGCTGAATGTTGATAGGAAGTGGCATTGAATCTTCCGTGCCCTTCGCGACATGGCGAACAACTTCCCGAGCCTTCAAGAGCTCTTCCCACTCCTGGTCCAGATATCTTTGGACTTCAACATCTCCAGCAATCTCATTGGCCTGCTCCAGTACATCCGGGCCTAGGCTGAGGGCAGGATCCATGAGGTCAATCCGGAACCGCTCCTTAAACTTCTCATCGGAACATGTAAGAATATCAACCTTCTGGTGCTCAATATGTGCGCCATCGAGACCGTCCTCTCCATAAATGAACTGAATGATGTCACCCAAAGAGTTACGGACGGTGCCGTCATATTTGACCATAACTTCTTCAAGAGCCTTGACTAGCTTACGCTGGATGTAACCAGTTTCAGCGGTCTTGACAGCAGTATCGATGAGACCTTCTCGACCAGCCATAGCGTGAAAGAAAAATTCAGTCGGAGTCAAGCCACGAAGATATGAGTTTTCCACAAAACCCCTGGATTCTGGAGAGTAGTCGTCTTTCGTGAAATGAGGAAGAGTGCGGTATTTAAAACCAAAAGCAATACGCTTGCCTTCGACCATTTGCTGACCAACGACAGCAGTCATTTGCGAGATGTTGATGATAGAACCCTTAGATCCAGATCGCGACATTTGAACAGCGTTATTCAAATCCTTCAAACTCTTCTCGGTCGCAGTACCAGCTTCATCACGCGCCGTGTTGAGAGCGACAGAAACCTTACTCTCAAAAGTTTCTCGCACGTTCATACCGGGAAGTGGTTCGAGTTTATTCTGGGTCGCAATGGCAGTAATCTCCTCAACTTCCAGCTTCCGCTTGCGCACACAGTCTTCAATGGCTTGAATAGTCTGGTCGTTTGGAATGGTATCACCAATACCAATACTGAAACCGTTGTGTAGCAGCCAGTAGTTAACAATAGCCTGCGCACCATTGAAGAATGCCACAGCAGCATCTGCCCCATATTCATTGAAGATGATGTGGATGACACCACCTCCACTCGCACCAACAATCTTTTTGTTGAGCATCCCATACATCAGCTGGCCTTCATGAATGAGGACGTTTCCATCCTGGAGAGGAGAGTACTTCTCAGAAGAAGGGGCTGCGCCTTTAGAATCAGTGCGCATTAGATTGAGACCCGACGGGAACACCATGCTGATCATCTGTTTTCCTGTCCACCTGGGTCTGGGCTTGAAAATCGCAGGTGGTGGAATAACACCATCCCAGTCAGGAACCCACATCATGATGTTCATCACTTGCTCTTTGGTCAGGAAGACATCGCGACGGCAGATCTTGTAGATACCGCAAAGTGTATCCTGCACAATACCCATAAGGGGTCCATTTCGTTGAGGAGACACGATATTTTGCGGCACCAGTGCAAGTTGTTGAAGTTCCGCCCGGGACTCTTCGCTTTGCGGAACGTGCAAGTTCATTTCGTCACCGTCGAAATCAGCATTGTATGGACTGGTGACAGAAAGATTGAGTCTGAAAGTTGAATAAGGCATGACACGAACACGATGTCCCATCATGGATTCTTTGTGAAGGGACGGCTGTCGGTTAAACAGAATCACGTCCCCATCCATGAGATGGCGCTCGACCTTCCAGCCATATAAGAGTTGCTGCCCGCCTGCGCGCTTTGCGTGCCGAAGATCGATACGCTCGCCATTGTCTCTAACAATGTATCGTGCACCAGGATGCTCGTTCGGGCCGTTCATGACAAGCTGCTGCAATTTCTCGATATTATAAGGGGTAACAACCTCAGGGTAGGTCAGTGTTCTGGCAATACTCTTCGGAACGCCGACTTCATCGAGCGACAAATTTGGATCACCAGTAATCACAGTACGAGCAGAGAAGTCTACACGCTTCCCCATCAAGTTTTGCCGCAAACGGCCCTCCTTACCCTTTAGACGGCTCCTAATCGCTTTGACAGGTCTGTTCGACTTTTGCATAGCCTTTGGCTGACCAGCGATATCGTTGTCCATGTAAGTAGCGATGTGATACTGTAGCAAAGACTCGAATTCGCGCACGACGTGTTCAGGGGCGCCTTCTTGTTCGCATCGCTGGACATTTTGGTTTGCTCGGACGATTTCAGCCAGTTTATAGGTCAAATCGTCCTCACCACGCTGACCAGAAGTGCTACCTCCAACAACTACACTTGGGCGAACGGGAGGGGGCGGAACAGGTAAGACGGTGAGAATCATCCACTCGGGACGCGCATAGTCGTTACTCAAGCCCATAATGCGAACATCCTCGTGAGAGATGTTGCGGAAGATGTTCAGCGCCATTTGCGGAGTGATTATCTTCTTCTCGGGCTGTTGCATGTCCATCTCATCCATCATACTCTTCGATGGCTTCCATGTTCCAACAAGCGTTATCCCTTCCTTTCGAACAGTGGGCTGCGCATTGCCGCATCCGCCGTGCAATCTGACAGGCTTCGAACTTTCTTTCCCGTACTCGTCATCTTCCGGTGGTGGGTCAGCCTCGCAAATCAGAATATCCTTCGAGAGTCGCCAGATATGGTCAAACCGGCGCTTCGGGTCCCGAATCCGCAGGGCATCTAAGAACTTCGGATCAGACTGGTTTTAGGTCAGCACACGTCGCCATATAGATTTGCCATCCCGTAAGGGATGACTAACCGTGTTGGCTTTGATCTTTCCACAGTTGTGGCAGACCGTCTCAAGCAACTTCTTGATTTTCGTCAAGAATCCTAAATCAAAGGTCAGATATATCCATGAAACTTTGGTTGCACCGAATCACATACCGATATGGAAGACCGGAGTCGCAAGCTCGATGTGTCCAAAATGCCCGGGGCATTCCTTCTGGCCTTCTTCACAAGTTTCGCAGTTCCATTGTCGGTCAATAGTCCCCAAACGCGGATCATTGAGGCCCTTAGTGCGTGGACGTTGCCTTTGATCATCCTATGATGTTTTCCGCGTCAGATTTTCCCACAAAAACTTGTTGCAGAATGAAAACAAAGTACAAAGTACTAACCATAGTCTCTGGATACTCGACATGGACCACACTCATCCGCTTGATCTCTTCAGGACTGAACAAGCCGAACTGAATCTCGGCTATGGTCCTGAGAGGAGCCTTGGAATAGGGAAAGTAGACGTTAGACATGATGAAAGACTGCGCGTAAACGGAAGAAACACGAGGCAAGAAAAGTCAGTCGGAAGCGGAGATATGACGGCTCTAGAGGTCCAAAGAAACAAGATGCTGCGGCCTATCCCGTATTTTCCAAGTGAGAACTATCGATCGGCGAGATACGTTGCGAGCAGAGGGCCGTATAAGGCCTCTGGCAGCCTTGCCACGCAGAGGGCGCCTGCGACCCAGTCCACGACTTCGCGGTTTCGGAAAAGGGCGAAAAGTAGACTCGACCACGGTCAACTGTGGCGATACTCGAGTTCGCAGAGCGGGTATCGCGATAAACGCGATGGTCGGGGTTGCGATGGGGGTTGAGTCGGGACGAAAGGGAGGCAGTCGGTTGTCAAGATGTCGGCGATGGATCGAGTGAATTCTCTAAGCCGCAGTCTGGTTAGCGCGGGCCGTCTAAAGCTCCGTCACCTAACTGCGGTCACACTGGCTTAGCCAATCAAAGCTAAAGAATCCTGCAGAAATAGTGGGACCTTCTGTCCAGATTATAGATGGCCTCTCACCGCCCACCACCCCAGTTTTCGAGCTTCAGGCCGACAAAGAGTAAATATATCCCCCCATCAGTGCAGAAAGTCAGCGGTCGTTGATTCGCTGGATGTTCCCTCTTACCCTTCTCTCCTGGCCTCTTCTTAGGCTGGGAATTCGTTCTTCGTTCTCTTTTCATTCTGTTTTGGCTATTTCTTAAGTCAACTTCAAGCACCTCCGTCATGAATCTCTCACTTGTCGATCCCTTCGTCCTGGCTCAGGACTACCCAGACACATTATCAGAAAAGCTGAGTATGTTATGTAACGAATACTATTAGTCGAGAAGGCTTTCTGATCTATATTATAGGGAGTGGACACGCGACATGTCTGCGCTTCAATCGCAAAGGAGATTATCTGGCGTCTGGACGGGTTAGTTGCTTCGATCTCGTTATTACAGACGCCGGTGTTAAAATGGCTTGCTTCTAGGTGGATGGTACTGTTGTCATATTCGATGTTGAGACAAATGGCGTTGCGCGCAAGCTGAGGGGTCACATTCGGCAAATTCAATCTCTGAGGTAAAGCACACCATCCTGGTCATGTCTAGAAGGACGAACTGACTTTGGCTGCATAGCTGGTCTAGAGACGGTCGCTATCTTCTGAGCTCTTCTCAAGACTGGAAGTGTATCCTATGGGACCTGAAAGATGGTTCGCGGGTGCGCACAGTCCGTTTCGAAGCTCCCGTGTATATCGCAGAGCTGCATCCTTACAACCAGTACGTTTCGCCCGCCACACGGGCAGGCGCCAGCACTTACAATGAGCTAACATCCACTTCTACGTAGCTTATTATTCGTAGCCTCGCTTTTCGAAGACCAGCCGGTCCTTGTCGACATCTCCTCCCCGAAACCCGTCAAGCGCATCCTTCCCTCCGCACCCTTTCGGGCCGCGCCCTCCAAAGACGAAGAAATTGACCCCGCTGTCGCAGCCAAACAAGCCGCTCAGGATGCAAAGCACTCAACCTGCGTAACCATCTTCACGGCGCTCGGCAACCACATAATAGCCGGCACTTCAAAAGGCTGGATCAACATTATCGAAACCCAAACCTGCACCACAATACACTCGACCAAACTATGCGCCGGTGTGATCATCCTCCTCCGCCTCGCCAGCAATGGCCGTGACCTCCTAGTGAATAGCTCCGACCGCGTCATCCGCACAATTCTCATGCCGGACCTCTCCCAACTCGGCATCGACCTTGAACCAACCAACATAAAACTCCAAGTAGAGCATAAATTCCAAGACGTCGTCAACCGCCTCAGCTGGAATCATGTCGCCTTCTCATCTACCGGCGAATTCGTCACCGCATCCACGTTCATGAACCCAGATATTTACGTCTGGGAACGCAGCCACGGCTCCCTCGTTAAAATCCTTGAAGGCCCCCGTGAAGAACTTGGCGTCGTAGAATGGCATCCTACCCGCCCTTTCGTCGTCGCTTGTGGCCTTGAATCCGGCTGTATCTACACCTGGACCATTGTCACGCCTCAGAAATGGTCGGCCCTCGCCCCGGATTTCGGCGAGGTCGAAGAAAACGTCATTTACGTCGAGCGCGAGGACGAGTTTGATATTCACCCGGCAGAGGAGATCCACCAGCGCCGTCTTGACGCTGAAGATGAGGAACCAGATGTCCTAACCATTGAGCCGTCTAAAAGCGGCGACGATATTGAGTCCTTCCGAATGCCTGTCCTGTTGGATATATCTGATAGCGAGAGCGAGGAGGATATTGTTGCGGTTGGGCCAGGGACTATGCGGCGCCGTAGTCCTGGCATCGGAAGGGACAAGTCCAATGCGAATGGTGATGGTGAGAAGGATGGGCGGAATGGGACGACCGGTCGAGGAGCGAGGGGTAGACGACGATAATACGGTAATTATCTGCGCAAGTAAGAGATGGAGGACATCTCTTTATTTCCTTTAAACAGTAAACCATAGACTTACGGACCGGTCCTGCCATTCAGGCGTTTGGGATTTGCTTGTTTGCTGGCATGGAACGGGTACATGGGATCCATATAGTATCAATCACAGGTTGGAGTTTGGGCAACATATAACATAAAGGATCGAGAAGTCAAACCTTTTTGCTTCTGCTCAACATAAATTTATCTCTTATTTGTGACTAGCTTTCAATTGCCTTATGCAAATCTTTTGTTGCATGCATTTGTCGCAGAAACCGGAGTGGGACCTAGCATGACTCGGGAATATATATGGGGCCTAGATCCACACCACATAAACTCACCTACTCGTCGCTTGTTTCCATGCTCCTCTCGTACTGCGTCATGACCAAGTTTTTGATCCGGGAAAAAGCTCTCTATCAATCACCATCCCCGTGATGAATATGCGATACCGGCAATCCGACTCTATTATACCTCCCAAGCGCGCAGCAGTAACGACAAGAGCGTCATTGTAGGTTCACATATAACGACTACCCCGTGGCGTCGAGGATCTTGAGAATGGTACTCGGGTTGTCTTCATCTTGCAGTATCTGGAGCGCCAGAGTAAATAAAGAGGATACTTCGCCAATATATACAACGTAGTAGAGCAGGTTGATAGGACGCCATATAGCGCCCGCGAGAGGAACCGAAGGGCGTGCGATGGACGGATTGTCGTTCATACTCGGTTGTTGCGGTTCATAACTTTCGCTGTTGAGACTTCCGATGTGCTGGGTGTGTGCCAGCATGACACTAAACTTGCGCTAGCAGTATTCCTCCTTTTCGTTTTGTGTTCCGGGATGTGGTCGCCTTTTTCTTTTATCTCAATGGTTTCCTAGCCTGGTATATGTGCAGTATATTGTAGGCATGGATCTCTTTATTGAACGCTTCGGACTTTACGTCTGCGGCGAGTTGCTGGATTCTCTCCAGGGGCCAGCGATAGACACGACTGAAGGGAGCCAGACTGAGGTTCTCGATGCTCTCTGAGACAGCCAGGTTATACCAACGCGCCACTTTCCGCTCGTGTTCGTCCTGATGCCACGGGTTGAGAGGGAGTCCCACTATTTGATGGTCGATCTCCGTGAACCCAGCTTCCTGCAGGTCTTTTATTGTATCGCGGGAGCTATGGGCGATTGGCCGCATGGTTTCCGCTGTCGCTTGTTTAAGACAATCGTACCAATGCCGCAGCGCCGTTCCATCTAGTGACCGATCATCGCATCGAGGCTCGAAATCGATCTCGACCTGCTCAAACCAGGCTCCGGGACGGAGATGTGCGAATATTCTTCGATACAAGTTTGGCCAGCCCATGACACTACCGCAACCCATCTGCAGATGGATCAGATCCCAAGAATCCTCCCCCATGGCCCATGGCGCTTCAAAATCGAAGGGCGCGTAGAACTCGCAGTTCTTCGGGTGGTTCGGAGGCTGAATGGGAGCCAAATCCACGCCAGCGACAAACGCATCAGGGTACTTGTTCGCTACCTCGATTGCCCAGATACCAGTCCCACATCCTAGGTCCAGAAACCGGCCGTTGGTAGGATGGGGCGCGTAGATCAGACTCTCCGATACCCGCGCTACCGTAAACAATTTATGGAAGATGTCGAGGCGGTCCTGTTCTTGCTCATCGCACGGAAGAAAATACATTCCTCTGCGGAAGCCATGGTAGGTGCGGCCGTTCTCTTCATGAAACTGGTTTCGCTCGGAATTGCTAAAACACAGAAAAAAAGAAAAGGAAGATCACATTAGCCATTTCATGCGGAGACAAGCCTGAAGTCAGACTGGAAAGAGGGATGGGGGGGCGAAAAACAGAAAGAAACGGAGGGGTAAGAGAGATGTACTTGCTATACATAGGGCTCATGCTCGGAGACCCGTTGCGATTCCAGGGCGCAGGGCCGCCGGCAACCGCGTATCTGGGCACCGGCTCTCGTTCAGTGATGGACTGGATGTCCATGGCGTCCGAGTTCTGCCTTGATCGACCTATGTCGCTGGAGGTGGGAGAGTGGTAGCCGTAGTGGTTGTGCGCTGGAGAGGTCATGGCGGGGAGACGAGTTCCCACCGGGCCCATCCCAAACATCAGCGGCGAAAAGGATACAAAGATCGACAGCCAAGTGGAACAGTGCAATGAACTGTTTCGCAGTAGACTATACAGTGGACTATACAAATAGTCACCAAAGCCGTGGGGTGCGCTGGGCGGCGGGTAGGCAGAGCAGCGCGGGGGGGGCCAGAAGCCGAAAGAATGTTCGCCAGATCAGTCCAGAAATCAGTCCAGAAGCTCGTCTAGAAGCTGAAGATCTAGTTAACTCGTGCAGGAATCCCAGAAAGACAATGTAAGTAGCCGATTGAAAAGAAGAGGGAAAAGTTCATCGAAGTGAGGGGTGGACGATCTGGAAGAAATTATGCCCGTTGAATAGAAGCAGGAGTTTGAAGATTGATGTAAGAGGGCGAGGGGTCAATTATACGGGGATCAGAGCCTCCCACAAGGGAATCGAAGAGTCAGATGGACGATTGACAGGCTGAGAAAAGTAGCGGTCACGGTGCTGGACGAGCGCGAGGGACTGACAACCATAAACCAACAGAGGGCGAAACGGGACAACAACAGGACGGGCGTTTAGACCAGCAAGCAAGCAGCAAGCAAGCAGCGCCGGTCTTTTCTTTAAGTTTATGATTGTCGCAACCGCTCTCTTGACCCGGTTGGGCCCACGGGCGCGAAGGGGGCGGGGCGGGAGGCAGTTGCGAAAGCAGACGAGGTCGACTGCTTTTATTATTATTATTATTTTTGAGGTCGGGGGGGGAGAATTGCCTGGCGGAGGCACTAGGATGGCTAGGAAGACTAGGAAGACTAGGAAGACTAGCCTAGGACTGCTAGGATGGCCAGGATGGCTCAGATGGCTAGGATCGGGCCCCTGTAGACTACTACAGTACTCTGCACGACGACGACGCTGTCAGCTGCTAGCCTCTGCAAGTGGTGTATCAGATTCAGGACTCAGGACCCTCCTTGAGTGCATCTGCGCAGTCGAGCGAGTCCAGCTCGACGGCGGTCCGCTTGGGATTGCGCTACTGCTGTGCTTTAAACTCTACTCGTCAACGCGGACGGTTGTAACCGACCCCTTTCCAGTTTCCAGGAACCAGACTAACTACACTACTGAACTTATACCTCCCAATTATTCCTGATTCCTCGTAAACTTCCCGGCGGGAGGCGGCCCCCGTCCCCGTCCGCGTCCGTTAGTCCAGTGCTTTAATTTTAATGCCTCTTTGTTCCAGCGCGCTGGGACCCGGTCCTGTACTCCATACCTCTGTACCGTACGGCGTCCAGATTCAAGGCGCCCAAGAGCCCAGGAGCTCAGGAGCCCAGGGAGGAAGATAGTCAGTCCATGGAGCCGATCCTGCACGTCGATTCCAAAAAAAAATACAGATCCAAGTCACCTCAGGCGGTTCTCGAACTCGGGGTCTATGATCGCGTGGTGAGTTCTGAATGCTACTGTAGCATAACTTTGTTCTCTGTCTGGTGGGCCAACCGCGAAATATATCCAGACGGGCCTCCTTTTGTCCCCCAACGCCCGTGCTCCTCCATTCATTTGCTTGACTTCGCGCTGAGCTGAAGCTACCGAACTCTGGGGACTCTTGGTCCGCGACTGGTGAAAGCCTTTTCTTCCAGGCGCCTGGGCGCCCAAGGTGAAACCATTGTCCTGTCCCTCTGGATCTGGTATCATATCAAAGCTCCTGGTTAAGCGCCCGAGCTTCGTTTCCAGCATCTACTGGTGCGTCCGAAAGCGTTCTCCTATTAATAGCCAGAGCGATTGGCTCTCTTTTTCCAGACTGAAAACTTTTTGCTCTTGACTCTTCCAGCTTGGTATCATGGTCAACGAGTTGACTGGGAGCGGTGCCCGCTCCCAGTGTTTTTCGTCCCTCTAGACCTGAGACTGGAGGCAAATGTGGCGGAGGGGCTGAGCGTTGGACAGCCCTGGACCGAACCCACAATCCCACCGCGAAACACAAAATCCTGCCAAACCCACAACCCGAAACGGCGCTCAGAACGGCCGTCTGGACGAAACGAACGCTGGGCAATGAAACACGCATTGCCCCCTTTGAGTACTGTGGTAGTGGCTCGACCGTCGTTTGTGTCATTTTGGTTCGGTGATTGCCGGTTCTCCATTGTACCCACCCATTTCCACGAGGACTAAGAAGCTACTGCTGGGCCATGTACCCAAATCACATCTCCAGCGACCAGTCCGCCGCCTGCATCCGTCTCACAGTCGACTCCTTTTGGGGGCCCTGACCGGGGCGGCGTATATTAATTGGCCGGGAGCGATGCAGTGACCTGCAGCTGGTGGGACTAACGCCTAAAAGGCTCGTAGCCGTCTATCATAATCGACCAGAACCGCAAACAGTAAAGAGCTGATGCTTCATACGGAAATTCTTGGTTGGAGTCTGTTGAGGCGCATCCGTGCTCATAGAGCAGCAGGTGAGGTCCCTTCCCTTCTCACCTTTTCTCCGGCCAACGCGCAAGACAGCCTGATGCTGATTTACCGCGCCTTCTGCGGCAGTGCGTTTGGTATCTGACGGTCCTGACCTGCTTTGTTGGGTCGTTCCGCTCCTGCAGTGTGCATATCCATAAGCACTTTCCCGTTGGGCTCGATCCATCAGCTGCGCCCTCATCCCTCCGCAGTAAAGTTTATGGGGAATTCTTGAATTTTACAATAAGCTTCTGGAAACAGGGCCGACACTGTGGCAGACGCTGGTTTCCATGTCAAAATAGTTACGGCAGAATCGTGTTTATTGGACCGTCAACTGCAGTGTGCGCTAGCCCGCTGTAATAGTCTCCCCGCTATTCTTCTGACCGATCATCGGACAAGGGTCAACATAAAAAAATCAATGCCCACTCGGTGATATCACCAAGGGGCTGTTGAGCGGCGTTGCCCCCTTGGCCCGTTTCGTGGTATGATGGGGGCGTGCCTTTGACGCTGCCCTCAAGCTGCCCACAATGCCCACACAGGACTCTTACATGCGGGCTTGTGAAGTTGAGTTGGAACTGCTGGCATACTCAACATCCCAAGTCGATCATTGCCGTGCACTGACTTTTGCACGGCTGCTGGTGGGTATCTACCTCATATTTACCAATCATGCCCGCCGGGTTTTTCATGCCCTGAATGATCTTGCGGTCTGAGACTGACAAGTCGGAGATTTTACTCCACAGCCCACATGACTTCTCAACGCCGAAGCAGCCCCTAAGTTTGAAAAAAATCGGTGGCGTTGAGTGCAGGACGGTAGACCTACCACATATTTGGGTCTCAAAACACTCTTGACATCGGCACGCGACGACCTTGGAGGTTCCTCAACCCTGACTGCCTTTTGAAATGGATGAGTGGAATGGCAGATCAATATTGTTAGTAGAGATAGATAGCAGCATTAAACACTAGGGTTAGGTAATTGCACTCGGCCAGACACAAAGCCCAAGTGGAGTCGATGCCATTATCTGGGGATTCTATATCCCGGTTGATGCCTGCATAATCAGGCCTTTCTTTTGAGCCTTGGCTTTCTGTGATTTCTTCACTGATCTTCTTCATCCCAGAACCAGGAACCAGGAAGAGTGGAAAAGACAGTCATAACGTCCAGCCGCGATTTTCATCATCGAACGGAACCTTTATTGAAGATTCCTATCAGCAGCGGCCACGTCAGGTCCACAAAATCAGTGGAACATTCTAAAGGGAGAAAGAAGAAATTTCCCGCAGCGGCCGGTCTGCACCGATCTCGCATATCCACTCTCTGATTGAGGACATTGCCGGATCGTTGGTGGCTTGGATTCCACAAGGAGCAAGCCACTAGACTCTTTTCGCTCTTGGGTTGCAGGACATTCACATTTTCGTCAACCGTGTTGCAGTCGGGCCTGGCTTGGGACATACCTAGTCGGGTCAATTCAGTCAAAGACGTCAACCAAAATTTCTAGACGAGGTGTTCAGCAATGCATATGCTCAAGCAAATCAACTCTTCCTCACTGGGCCTGCCCGAGGACAGCTACATCTACTCGATCGTACCGTCCTCTCGCACAGGCTTCGCGGCCATCTCATCTGATGACTCGCTACGCATATTCGATGCGAACAAACCTAGCCACACATCATTAGTGGCTAACAATGCACACGATGGAGTCACATCGTTACGGACGTATGACGCGAGCAATCAGCTAGTGGTCACCGCAGGGCGAGATGGTAAAGTGAAACTGTGGGATCTCCGCAATGGCAAGAAATCCGCAGTTGTTGCGGTGCAATCATGTAAGACGTCTCTTTGCGTTTGCTTATCTTTGTGCTTGGCTACTACATTTTCCCTAGCCCCAGAGCCTTCCTTGATTTTGACCCACGGCCTGTGTGAGCTGCTACTGATCCTGCAACAGCGAATCAGGCACCTGTGTTGTCCACAGCCAGCTGCTCCGAAACTAACAGCATCGTCGGGGGAACGGAACTGCATTCCCACCAGGCAATTGTTGCATTCTGGTGAGTTTCCTCACTTACGCTTAGATGCGCTCTACACATCTTCATATGCAGGTTTCCTTGCTGGATCCTTCAAGCACGTGGTGGATTTCACGAGCTGCTAACTGACGCAGGGATGTTAGATCCCCAAACCAGCCACGTCTCGAATATGTAGAAAGCCACAACGACGACGTAACCGAGGTACTTTGTAATCCAGGCGAAGTAGCTTGTTGACAGCGCTAACACTTAAGTAACTGATAGCTTCAATACCACCCCACCCGCCACAACATCCTGCTTTCAGGAAGTACCGATGGCTTGGTTAACATCTACAACACAACGATCACTGATGAGGACGAGGCTCTTGTGCAAGTGATCAACCATGGCTCTGTGCATCGTGCCGGCTTTATCAATGAGCGAACCATCTACGCGCTGAGCCATGACGAGACGTTCTCGATTCACCCGGCTACAGACCCAGACGAGGAAGCACAGGAGCCGGAACCGATTCAATTCGGCGACCTGAGACAGCCTCTCAACTGCGAGTACATTGCGCAGCTTTGCCTCGGCAGCCAGGGGCCGTATATCGCCGCGGGTAATAAAATGTGCGTGAAGGCCCCTAATTGTCTCTGCCACTCTCCTGTCACTCTTGCTGATATACGTCTAATGATGCAGTGATAAACGTCTCGACCTGATTCCCCTCGCACAGTCTCCCTCATGGCGCTTCGACGAGCAGAATCTATGGCGCCTTCCCGGTGGTCATGGCGAGGAAGTCGTGCGCTCCGTCCACATCGATGAGCAGGTATGCTCTTATATGATTGTCTTGTATTCTAAGGAACTAACGTATCCAGAATCAATCCGTGTTTACCTGTGGTGAGGACGGCTTTGTGCGTGCTTGGAAGCCAGAGGGGGAACAGGGTCAGGAAACCCCAGTGGGGACGCCGCGGCACAAGGAGAAGAAGACTAAGGAGAAGGCACGGTACAAGCCTTACTGATATATAAAATAATAGGAATTTAGTATATGGTTGTATACAAGTGACAAAGTATTGGGCATGTAATCATCACGCCATGAGAATAGAAGCGCCTGAATATATATCTTGAGCACCATACTAGCTTCCTTCCTATATGGATATATGGACCAGATCCCAGTCATCTCTAATTCAAAAAGAAACAATACTACTTTCTAACAGTGTTAAGAAACAGCTCATGCGTCACAAACACCAAAATTATCCAAACCCCTGTTGCGAAGCGTCAAATCGAAATGAGTCGGTCAATGAATGAGCCTGAGTTCTAAGGCATAAAAGTGAATGTCTTGGCGCTGGGCCAATAAAAGTCCTCAACTAGCGTCTTCTCCACGGGATCTTATCAATTGCACGCTGCTCGAAATTTTTGTTTTTTTGCGAGAACACTCAAATTGGCCATTCCAGTGCTGGCTCTTTCCTCATTTACTTCCAACAGGGTTAGACAGATGATTGAATTTTGACAACATTATATTAATCGTTCCTGCCAAAGCACTCATACCCCGCGCCTTCAATTATCTCTGCGCCTGACGAACTCATTCCGTCCAATATAATCCATGTGCCTGCCATCACGAAGCATACCTACCGTCTGATCTTACCGAGCTCCTCTTACCCTCCTACCCTCCGGCCAACCAGCGGCTTGTTCATTCATTTTCCGCCGCTGAGCTGAAAAAACAACCCGTCCGATACGATGGATGCCTACGCCTACCTTATCCGCCACGGCTGGTCCGGCCCCGGTAACCCACTGAACCCCGACCGCGCAGGCGTCCGCGGCGGACTAGGGCTCACAAAACCGCTGCTCATTGCGCGACGTTCAGGAAACCAAGGCGTAGGGAATAAGACGACCAAAGATCCGACAAATCAATGGTGGTTGCGTGGGTTTGAGGACGCGCTCAAGGGTATTGGGACGCCGAAGGAGGAGACGATTATCGGGAAGGGGAATGCGTTGACGAGTGAGCTGTATCGACATTTCGTTCGGGGGGAGGTTGTGCCGGGGACGCTTGGAGGGAAGAAGGATGAGGAGGAAGGACAGGCGGGGTCTAAGAAGAGGAAGAGGGGGGACGAAGATGAGGGGAAGGGTAAGGAAGGGAAGAGGTTGAAGAAGGAAGAGAAGAAGAGGAGAAAGGCTGAGAAGGAGGAGAGGAGAGAAAAGAGGAGGAAGAAGAAGGAGAGGAAGGAGAAGAGGGCTATAGAGAAGGCAGAGAAGAAGGAGAGGAAGGCAAAGGAGAAAAGAGAAAAGAGGATGAATAGGGAGTCTGAGGAGAAGGAGAAAGAAAAGAAGCCCGAAGACGACTATCCCACACCGGTATCAATGGACTCGGACTCGATGGACACACAGGATGGGACATCGACTCTGGATACAGAGAAGCTGAAGAAGACAGAGAAGAAGGACAAGAAGGAACAGAAGGAAAAAGAGGGCAAAAAAGACAAATCTTCGAAAGACAGCAAGAAGGAGAAGAAACGAGAAATCTCACCGGCCGAGAGCTCAAAACGAAAGCCAAAAAAGAGCAAAACAACTTGACAGACTCGTCGGTATGGCGTCGCATCACATCGCATATAGATTTGGCCTAGCTTGTACAGATACCCATTTGGCTTGGTTATACAGAAGCATATAACCACAATACTGCATTCCTCATCAAATCAATCTTGGTAGAGTAACGATCAAGCCTCAGCTGGCAGCCTCCCCGGCTTTCCCGAGAGAATCCATGGCCTCCGCTCCCAGAACTCATCCTTGATGATATCCACATGCTCAACGACGACCTGCGCCTTGCGCCGTAGCTTACGGAGCTTTTCCTGTTGACTCTTCGAGATGGTTTCTTGTACAAGAGGCGTCTCTTCCTCTGGAGCCTGCAGCGGCTTCCTCTCCTCGAGTTGATACTATCTGGACTCAGCAAAGCAAACTCCACAAACGGTCCAGGGTGGACATGACACACCTGCCGATATACCACACTCCCTTTTTTGTATATCTCCTCCTCATTGTTATAGTTGATGCCGAACCTCTTGAACAGGATCTCATTTTTGTCCGAGGAGAGTGTTCCCTTCAACTGTCAGCATCGTCACCCCTCTGTCCATCCCACCCCCGTGACGCAAAGCAGCGGGAAACTGCAACTAACCTTCAGCTCATTCTCAGCGTCAGTATTGCTCATCCCGCCCCTTAAAACCATCATCCAGAACGTCGTGTTGTACAGGTTATTGATATGGCCTGGGCAGAAACGCAAAAGACCATCAGTCATTATTAGGCAAAAATCCAAATAAATGGCGAGCTTACAATCAACCTGCCTCCAACTCATATAATCTCTCAGATTCCTGATCGTCGGATATACAACTGCCCGCCCGTCGAACGACGGCAGGTGCGGCGGCTGCAACGGCGTATCAGGGAAGTAGTTGCCCCATTGATAGATGTAGTGTGCTGTGAAGGTTGAGACAATAGTTGTTACCAGTTTTCTGTCCGCTTAGTGTTAGCCTTGCGCAAAGTTCCTGCCACGTTGAACTAGAATAGTAACAGGAAGGGACATACGCGCTCCGCCGCTCAAAAAGCTCACAGGTGGGATGAAAGACGAAACTTTTATCACGTCAGTATCCGTTGACTATTGCGCTTAGAGTCCAGAAGGGGCGAACCTATACTCATCACTAACACCGTAAGCAATCGCCAAGTCGGGGAGATCCTTGAGGACCTCCACTGCGGCAGCGTTCATGAGATCCAGCGCCCGACGGTCATTCGGTTTCTTGAATGCGTATCGATCGGATAGTCTGGTCCGGGTTGCCGCCGTGAGTAACGTAACCGCTTCGCTCTGGTAGAAGCCAGAATACTGTCAATGAAAGAAAGTACTGACTTGTGAAAACCTCGCCCGTCAATCCGGACCACGATCCAGGTGTTTGGAAGGAGAGTGTCTGGCTGCTCGAAGGCCTTAACATATTCGAATCTGATATATTGTTAGCTGAGACTCGTAAAGGAAAGGGACGAGGTACCTTGAATTCGCCATCTTGATGGCTATTTGCAGATTTTATGCTAGTTATATACGATTAAAATGTTATTATGCGCTTGTTGATTGCCAGGTTTCTTGTTCTTTGGTTTATGCGTGAAGAGATTGTGGGGAAAACGAGGAACTTTGGTCAATAACCGACGCTCTTCGGCGACCATGAATGGCCAACCTCTTGACTTGAATCAGAACCTGACTTGATAATAGTGGAATTTTAAGTGCTTTACGTGTAGAAATTTACTGAAAACAGTCTGGTGCGGGAGAGCAAATGTATAGTCTAAGAAATGCTGTGTGGGACAGCTCGTCTATACTATAAAAAATACGAGAGTATAAAGAGTGAATGAACAATAAGCTAGACAGTTTCTTCTTCCGGTATCTCATCGTCGCCATACTCACTGACCCGCTCGCTAGGTCGCTCGCTCGTCTCACTAGCCGCCTTGTCCGATTTCTTCGACTTGCGGCTGAAAAAACTGAGGCTGCTCCTGCTAGGCGCGCTGGAGACAGTGCTGTCGATGCTCTTGGCCAGTTGTGCCTCGCTATCACCCTCCTCATCGACGTCGCCTTGCGAAGCATCGCTTTTCCTGGAGAACAGACCGGAGCGGTCTTTCCAAGAGCCAAATTTGCTGGAGCTGCCTTTCCGAGTGATCTTTCGGATAAAGGACTCCTTCGAGCTCGCGTTTTCTGCAGACGTTGCAGATGGCATGCGCTCAAGGGACTCGTACGAGTCTCCGGGGAAGCTAGACAGGGACCGAGAGTCTCTCGACGCGCGGGACTCTGACGGAGAGCCATGATCGAAGGACATGTCGAAAGACGTGTCCGCCTCCTCAGTCGTCTGGCCCTTTTCTTTATCCTCCTTCTTGTCTGAACCTTTACTCCTGAATATGGTTTTGAAAGTCGGCGCTGCAGGATTTAATTTCGGAGTAATTGGCCGATGCGAAGACGAAGGCCGCGTACCAATAGGGGCTTGGAGTGGCCGACCCTGCCTCTCGAAAGAGTCATCCAGGAAGTCAGGTTCAGCTGTAAAGCCCAGAGGAAGATGGCCGGAGGATCCATATTGAGTAGTAGATGGGCGCCGAGACTGAGTTCTGGACCAAGTGGACGGTGATGCCCAGTCGAAACCAAGAGGGCTTCGGTGACCAGGCTTATCAGCGGAAGGCCAGCCGAAGTGACGGTTATCTGTCGAGGGATGCGGTAGTAAGTTGTCAAAAGAGAATGTGGATGATGGCCTGGGAGACAATGAACCCCTCCTCCGAACTGTACCTAAGATCGACGACGGGTCAATCGGATCGTGCCTAGGACTGAACTGGTTGTATCCAGAGACAGAATCGGCACCCTCGCCCTTGGACAGACTACTGCCACTTCCAAATCCGAATCTGCTCGGTGAGAATATGCTGGAGATGGCGGCACGTCTGGACGGCAGATGATCAGATGAGCTATCTGGAGTGGCTCCGGCTGTGTGGGTTCTTGGCAGCAAAGACATTGGATTAGCCCAGCTGGTGGTGTAGCTCAAGCGACGACGCCTGGGCCCAATAGGCTCTATTTCATCCATCTCTCTTGGAAATGACTGGCTTTGCCCATGTTTCAATGTTCCAAGAAGAGGCGGCTCTTCTGCGAGTGTTTTACCACGCGGACGATTGAAGTTGAAAAGACCAGACAGGCGTCTTGAGGCACTTTTCGGTGCTTCTTCTGCAACTCCGGGGGGTGCAGTCTGGGAATTAGCTTCTTGAGGACCTTTCTGTACTTCCTCAGGACTACCCAAGAGACTGGCGGGCTTGCTGCCAGAGGATTCCGGTGAAGATGGAACAGGGGGAAAACTGTCTCGCTTAATCGTAGTCTGCTCAATATTCGAGAATCGATTTCTGAGGACAGGTCGCGGCAACTCGGGTGATTCTTCATCGCCAAGTAGATCGGACGGAAGCAAAGCATCCGCTCGAGGGCTCATCTGAGGATTCGTGATTGAGAAATCGGAGCCTCTACGATAGCTTTCAGGCTCACCGGTCAATCCAGGGAGGGTCATTCCATTATTAATATTAAAGAAAGAGGAGGCTGGCGCGAACGTAGGCGAGCCCGTGGTCGGGGGGTTGTAGGCCACGCTGGTAGGAAATGGTTCTAGAGAAGGGAAATTCATTGGTGACGAGACATTGCTGTTGAGCGAGCTGCGATGGCGCCGGGGTGGGCGGATCGTCGCCCCGGAGGGTAATTCTAGATCCAAAGGTGGCAGAGAGAACGGCGCCGTTCCGGCTCGCTGCGAGGTCAACCATTTTAGGCGTTCCTGTGCCTCTTGGTATTGTTGTTGAGCCTGAGTATGGAGATTTACAAGCGTAGCATAGCGTGCTTGCAAATGGCTGAGCTTGATTTCCCACTGCCGGGCTCGTTCGTTGTCAATGCGATCTAGCTCATTACCATCCTCTCCATCCTCATCTGTGTATCCCTTCCTTTCGTCCTCAAGTTTCTTGACCCGTCCACCCTTATCCTGAATCTCCTCATCAATTGCCCTCATCTCGGCCTGCTCCTTTGCGATCTTTTCTCTCACTTCGTCTGCGCGTTTCTTCCCCTCCTCTTCGAGGCGCTCCTTCTCTTGCCTAGCCTGTGCCGTATCCGCAGCAATCTGCGGCAGTTGTTCCTGCCAGCGTAGAAGATCGTTCCTCCGTTTCTTGCGATCAGCCTCCCTTTGCTGGAGAACCCTCTCACGTTTCGCCTTTTCGCTTTGCACCGTCCGATTAACACTTTCCAGCTTGTTGACATGCTTCTTGAGGTCGCCGCTAGCCTCGTCTTTCTCTTTAACCCGTTTCCTCAATTCATCCCGCTGCTTCTCGAGATCCTTCAATAATGCGATATGTTCTTCCTCCTCCTCGATAGTCTGCTTCTCTACGGCATCGTTGTCGTGTTGCAGATTTTTTAATCGGTCCGCTAGCAAGGCTATATCTTCGTTCTGATCGTAGGAGGCAGCACTGCTCAGTGTATTGTCCGGATGACTTTGCGAAACGTCGGCTGCACTGGCCGCAGGGGACTGTCGACGCCCAACAGATGAACGCTTCTGCAAAGGGCCGCCACTATGTTCGCGGGCCATTAATGGCGCCGACGGAGCGGGAAGACCGGCTGTTGATCGAGGAATTGACGCTCGAATCGTAGGACCGGTTGCTGGGACATTGTCTCCAGCTTGGGACGCCGGAAGCGACTTAGTGCGCACATGAATAACTGCACTGGGTGTCTGAAAATTTGCTGCGCTGATGGATAAGACACAAATGTGGTATATGCTCCCAGGGGTCAGGTTCAGAATTTCGACTGCGGTCTCCGCTCGTTTGGATTCGCCAACTGTCATGAAACAGACCAGGTCAGCCGCGAGTAGGCGTAGGTTTGGTACAACCCACCTTTAGCGCCATTTACTTGAATAATATGTTTGTGGATAGAGTTGTGAAATTCTGGCTGTTTCCAGGCGATTCGTATCCCTCGGGCGGTTATCTCTTCCAGCGTAACTTCTGGCGGGGGAGGGATATCCAAACCAAGCTTCTCGATCAATACCTCATTGGGAGTCTGACAAACTTGCCATGCACGGTATAGTAGCCTTTCAAGAAAGTCAATACCATGGGGGAATAACAAAGGAACACGCAACACCTACCAGCTCAGCGCCCATAGGATGCTAGCTGCCAAGAAGAGTGCCATGACGCCTCGCACCCTTACACGGGGGATCACGCTGGGGTAGGCGTCAAGGGGAAGATAGAATGGCTCATACATCCCAGCTTCGGTCCATGGGGAAGCCGCTCTCTCACCAAAGGAATAATCACCACCGCAGGGTCTGCTCTCGGGCACAACTCCGGCAGGCTCGATAAAATAAGCGCGGAGTGGCAGTGGGGAGATCATGTGACTATGCTGACATAGCAGAATCTTAGCCTATAATGGTTAGCCAAGGAAAAACGAAATTACTCGGAGAGGTTAGTTCAACCAGGTCATGCGACAGGGCTGATACTGAATGTCGACTAGCGTACTCGGGAAATCCTGATTAATGTAGTATAAATCAGGAATATTTCTTGCTGATGTAACCCGTTATGCTCAAGGATAAGCCCATTTGATTACATGTTGGGCTGTTGAGAGCTGCATCCACCTCTCAACGATCGCCTGTCAACCTCTCAGCGTCTCCTCCTCGGCTATCGCAGCCTTCAACCCCATATTTCCGACCTCATTCCATTCGTTATTTCCTTGCTCTGCGCTGAAACCAGTTGCGGTCACGGCGCGCGATTTGGGATCTGAGACTCTCTCATACTTCATCGTTCACTCGTTCTCCACCCGGGGATGTCTCTCGGTTGTCACATGTGTTGAATAGGCGGCAATTCCTTGTGACTTTCCCACGCCTTTCAGCCCCGTATCTTTCCGTCCCGTTTCCTGCGATTTGTTACACTGTTGTGATTTTCATATTCTGCGAGGGGAACTCGCCCTGAGATTTCCGTGATGCAGTACGTCCGAAGTATTAGTGGTTCGGTCTCCAAGACCTGGAACTCGATCAATCCAGCCACCTTGAGCGGAGCCATCGATGTGATTGTTATCGAGCAGGAAGATGGTATATCTGCACATTTGCTCAGTGTTTATTCGAATCTGCTGACTTTCGGTCTATAGGAACGCTTGCGTGTTCACCGTTCCACGTCCGATTCGGCAAGTTCTCTTTGCTCCGGCCATACGAAAAGAAGGTATTGGGCATTCTGGCGCCTCTGATGTAGCGGGTGGACTGACCTTCTCAAGGTGGAATTTAAAGTCAATGGTGTTAAACAAGACTATGCGATGAAACTGGGCGAGGGCGGGGAGGCTTTCTTCGTCTTCCCGACAACGGACGAAATACCGGAATCCATGCAGACGTCCCCTCTGATATCACCTATGGCGAGTCCAAAAATGCGCAGCGAGGAAAACTTATCCACTCTTCAGGAACCGGAATATCTGGATTTGGATCATTCTAAAGGAGCTAATCATCCCCCGTTGGTACCTCGCACCGCTCGGGCGACTAGCGATCTGGGTACGGTGACCTGCCTTTCCAACACTGGCGTTTTTTTACTGACTTGTGGCAGGCTTGGTTACACCAGTATCACAGTCTGATGAATCAACTCCGGAACGGCCCGCCCGAAACTCCTTTGGAGCGGATGGGAAGTTGGATCGGGCGGCTTCCGACGGCAATTTACCTGCTGCAAGCCATTCGCGCAGCACCAGCGCGGGCGATTACAGTCTCCAGCTACAGCGACCTGCATCGGCCAGTTCAAACGAAGATCCGGATCACCTCCGTCGATCCCAAAGTCCACCTCCAGTCTCTCTGAAAGAGGCCGTCTCACGTGCGATGTCACTGTCCCAGAAACTGTCTACGTCGAATATACCCTCCCGTGTTACTGACACCGGCGATCTCATGCTGGACATGACGGGTTATAAGAGTAATGAGGAGGATGCTCTGCGTGCAGAGGTCGTGGCACGCAAAATTCTTGCGGAGGAACTGGAAGGGAACTATGATATTGGGGCCCTAATTGGAGCGGACGAGCATGGAAACTTATGGATATATAGTAGCGAGGAGGCCAAAGAGGCCGCCAACCGCCGAGCAACGCTCAACGCTATGCGGCCCGGCTCCGCTATGAGCGAGAATGCGATTTCTGACCCTGGCTACCATAGTGACAGCGACAACTCCCTTCGCGACCCTTCTTTCCAGATGCGACACCATCGCGCGAAATCTGATGTGCAGCCCGGGTTCCCCACGCCGCCGCAATCGCCCCCGAACACCGCACCTGCAGAACCGGTTCGCAGTTACGCAAAGACTCTACGACTCACAAGCGACCAGCTCAAGGCACTGAACCTAAAGCCTGGCATCAACGACATGTCTTTCAGTGTGAACAAAGCTACTTGTACGGCCAACATGTATCTATGGCGCGGAGATACCCCAATTGTCATCTCGGATATTGATGGAACCATCACTAAGTGAGTCTTTGTTGCGCTGTCTCCCTGCCTACCACTAACCGCAATAGGTCGGATGCTTTGGGTCACGTGCTGAATATGATCGGTCGAGATTGGACTCATGCTGGTGTGGCCAAGTTGTATACCGACATTGTCAACAACGGTTACAATATCATGTATCTCACCAGCAGATCCGTGGGACAAGCAGATACCACTCGCTCGTATATCTATGGCGTTTGCCAGGACGGATACCGGCTTCCGAAAGGACCTACGATCATGAGTCCGGATCGGACGATGGCGGCGCTTCGACGGGAAATCTATTTGAGGAAGCCCGAAGTATTCAAGATGGCGTGCTTGCGGGATATTCTCGGCCTCTTCAACGGAAAAGAGAATCCTTTCTATGCGGGCTTTGGCAATAGGCTTACGGACGCTCTCAGCTACCGATCGGTGAACATCCCGTCCAGCAGGATCTTCACAATCAACTCAAACGCGGAAGTTCAGCTGGACCTTTTAAGCTTGAACAAGTACAAGAGCAGCTATGTCTCTATGCGTGAGCTGGTGGATCACTTCTTTCCTCCAGTCAGCTTGCTGGTTCAAGCTGGCGGTGAAGAATATACTGATTTCATGTACTGGAGGGATGTTCCTCGAGATTTCGACGACATTTCAACGACAGACAGCGAGGATGAAAGCCAAGCCGACGAAGAGGAAGAAGTAGACAACGAATATGAAGGTGAGCTGAGCGACGAAGGCAGCGAGCTTGACGATGACGAAATTGCCGAGGAAGAGCTTGGGGCTAGTTTCTCCCAGGCTACGGACCCGTACGAGGAAGCAGAGACACAGAGCGTGGCTTCAGACGATGAGGAAGATCTTGAGGATGAAGAAGATGATGAAGAGCCCGAAGTCACAATCCGCGGGAAGGATTGATTTCGTCGACACCCCGCCGCTGAGGATTGAACATAAGAACTTGACATATGTGACGATATCCAGGCATTCCCAAGGTCGGGAGGCTCTAGACTATTGCATTGACGGTGTTTTTTTTACTTTGATTGGCAAACCTATAATGGCATCGATGGTTGCATGTTAGCGTTGGTTATACTTATTGGCAACTGTACTTTTACTAGAGCAGTATCATGGAATAATAGATCACTCAAGGCGCCCTGGAGGTGTGCAAGGCTTCCAATTTCCCGAAAACCAAGGAAACCCCCTGGGATCACGGTTAACCTATCTTATTACGGCTTGTCTTCTAAGCGTGGTCCTGTCGAAGGATTTCGTGAAGGGTGCGAAGCCTGCTCTCCCCCCAATATAGATATTGTTCGTCCTTTTTAACGGTTGAGAGGTCGTTATTGTCGTCAAGTCGCGGCCGGGATTGGCCGGGGCGTGTTCCATAACTGGCTATTTAGTTGAATTTGAACAACAAAACATCACCTGATAGAGACACTTGATGGATAACCCATGGTCAACAGAGCACCTGAAATCACGAATGCAGCTGGATCCTCATCCGGGGGAAGCTTTCCTGGCATATAGCCGAATCACTGCGAGGAGACGAAGTAGAGAGGAGACTACCTCGGTACCCCAACACAACTATCTATACTTTAGGTACCTGCTCTCCTCTCCTGTCATCCAAGCTCTCTGCGTTTACAAACCTGTATCAGATCAATAATGACAGTTCTAACGTCTCCTCTCCGAATTCCCATCCCCGTCACGGATGTCGCCTCCTTCGTCTTCACTTCGGGCACGCCCACAACCCGCCAAACCCCGCAGTACTTTGACGCTTCCAACCCATCCAAGAACTTCAGTCTTGCACAAGCAGAAGTATTCGTGAAACGGATTGCGAAGGGGCTAGAAGACCTTGGTCTGCAGCCAAACGATAAAGTGTTGCTGTACTCGCACAACGCCCTCTTCTTCCCGATCCTCCTGTGGGGGGTTCTCGCGGGGAGATGTGTCTTTACGGCCGTGGCTGGGGGTGCGAGTGTTAATGGTGAGTCACTACATTGCCTATCAATGTTGTCTAGATGGGTTTTATGGCTAAGGGTGTTGATCATGTAGAGGTCGAATATCAGCTGCGTGATTCGGATGCAAAACTCATCCTAGCGGGCCCAGCACAGGTTCCTATTGCGCTGGATGCGGCATCAAGAGTTGGTCTACCGAGGGACCGGGTGTATCTCTTCTGCGACCCTGACGATATCTCGAATGACTCGTCATTGCCGGCCCAGCCCTGGACGAGGATCTGGAGCCCTGCTGACGAGGTCCGCTCTTGGTCATGGAAGACGATACAAACGCTCAAAGAAGCTCAAGAAACGACTGCTATAATTAACTACTCGAGCGGGTGTGTATGCCCCTGCCAAATGATGAACGCTCTAACGCTGAAAGAACGACTGGACTTCCCAAAGGCGTGGAGATATCGCATTATAATGTTGTCGCGAACTCTGCCCAGCTCCTCGCAAAGAGGGCCATTGTATCAAAGGACCATAAAGGCAAGAGTCGCAAAGAGAGGCTCGACATGGCGGGGGATCGGTGGCTGGCTCCGTTACCTATGTACCATGCCTATGTATGCTTGCCCATTTCTTTTTACTTTCCTTATATTGCATGAAACACTAAGTGAACGCAGGGCCAAGCATACTACTGCCTCAACGCGGCCCGCCTCGGCGCAAAAGTCTTTATCATGAAATCTTTCAATGTCGATCAATACCTCCTGTATATGGATATCTACCGCATTAACTTCATGGCCTCCGTTCCAGCCATCATGGCCACGCTCGCAAAACAGCCGAACGCCTCGAGATATAACCTCCGCGCAGTAGAATCCGTAACCAGCGGCTCTGCACCGTTGAGTGCTGAACTCGGCCGTATAATCGAGAGACTCTATCTCCGCCCTGGCGTCACGGTCAAACAGGGGTGGGGAATGACAGAGACGACGTGCTCGATGACGGGGTTTGCGCCGGATGAGGAGGACGACGGCCGGTCGATTGGGTGGTTGAATCCAAATTGCGCTGCTCGAATCGAGATAATTGAAGGGAGGGACTTTAGTGGCGTTGCGCCGGACGGTGTTGACGTAGGCGAGATCTGGGTCGCAGGACCGAATGTTATGAAAGGGTATTACAAGAATCCGACAGCCACGAAAGAGACAATTGTCGAAGAGAATGGGTTAAGGTGGTTGAAGACGGGGGATATTGGATATTTTGATCAAAGGGGGCGTATCTATATCGTTGATCGGTTGAAGGTATAATCATCTGCGTCCTACCAGAAGGATATACAGCAAGCTGAACGGATGCAGGAGCTCATCAAGGTCAAAGGGCTGCAGGTTGCCCCGGCTGAGTTGGAGCAGTACCTCCTCACTCACCCCGGCGTCGCCGATGCAGCTGTCGTTGGTGCGAGAATGTGAGTTGGCCTTTACCTTGCCTTCGGACAGCTTCGACTGACATTGAACCTCAGAAACGGCGCAGAGTACCCGCGAGCATTTATCGTGCGGAAAAATGACGCTGTTGCAGAATCTGAGCTGTTCGACATGGTCAAGGAACACTTCGCTCCGCACAAGTGGCTGACAGGGGGTGTGTATTTTATAGACCAGATTCCCCGGACTGGAAGCGGGAAGATCATTCGGCGGAATTTGCCTGCTATTGACGATAAATCCTTGCCTCGCTCGAAGCTGTGATGTCAGGAAGTGGATGATACCTGCGAGGTCGCCCTGACCCTAGAATGTTTGATCTTAGGCTTGAGCTGCAGCTATAGGCATAGAATGCTTGGGCGTTAGCACTGTGTCAGATAAAGTGTCACCAAACCGGTCCGAACACTTAAGAAGCTCTCTGACTAGACCAAATGCTAGATACTATCCACCTAGGCCCCCGCCCGTGGACGTGTGTTCACCGAGAACCGCAGCTCTCGGAGTTGGTCGAGCCAATACCGTCAATCCATGCTACTGAACTAGGCTTCATCTCTTTGCGCAGGAGTGTTTCGTGTGCTGGGGGCAATTAGGGCTAAGTGCCAAGTTACATACATCACGGTATCGAAGAGCCCTATCAATTATGCTCTACTATACAGATATGTGCGTCAGGCCTCCTCCTTCCCGGCTATAATGCATACTGGATATCTCTGAAATCTCTGATACTTATGATGAGTGCTACTCTGTAGCTGTTCAAGCACGCTTCCTAACCGACCAAGGAGACACTGAAGGCAACAGCCCTTCTGGATGATACGGAGGCAGCGAAAGGGGTCATTGGCTGGTTGCCATTGCAACGCTAACCACTGCGCCAGGTGGTTCTCACTCGTGAGCTGGTAGAAGACATTGACGCCTGGGTAGTTCCCAGGGCGGATGTCCTGCAGTGCGTGGTCGTCAAAGAAGAGGCCCTCCGCGAGGCCCAGGAGAAACGGATGCTTCATCGCCAACGGCGCACCCTTAGGATCATACCCGTGCTGGCAGGGCGCTGTGACCAGGTAGTCAGGAGCATATGTGGCTGACAGGCTGCCGTCTCCGATGACCGAAGCCCCTGGGGAGGGAGTTGCTTCGAGGCGCATAAAGATGGCATCTGCCATTGGCATTATGAGGACGCGAGACTGTATTGAGGGACAGCCGTTGATAGGGGCGGTCTTCCCAGTGCGTTTCTTCGTTGCAAGAAGATTTTGCGACTTGGTGTTGATGCGGTCTGTCCGGATCTTTGTATATTGCTGATTTTCGTGCAGGATGCGTCCCCGTCGGAAACCGAGATAGGCACCCTTCATGCTGGCCCAGGATTCGGGCATGGCAGCATTGCGGAGAATGACTATGCCGTCGATATCGAGGCCAACCCAGTCGGCATTCCAGAGACGTTGCTCAATACTATCGGCGGGCATGCTGTCAGAGCACAGTGCAATTGCCTCGCGCATGTGTCCCTCAAAGTTCGTCGTCGGGCCGGTGCGTGGAGGTGGTAGCTCTCTGTGGGACATAGTTAAAGCAGACATCATGCGCAGGTTCACATCCCAGTCGCTAAAAGCCAACCGAGACGCGAAATGAACGGCAACGGTGATACTTGAAACCAGTTCCCTGAGCATCTGCCGGGGCCATCTAGCTGCCTCGTGCAGGGCCGCATTTGTATAGTCGTCCAGATAATACCTTAGCCGCTCAAGGTCCGTGTCTTTACCCATTGCCAGGTTACCCTTTTCAACATACTGTCCCCGTCGAGACTCATATGCATTTTTCGGCTGCTCCGGTCCATTACTTTGGCGGCGCCCCAACATTCTGGACTCGGAACAGCATTCCATGAGCGGAGAAGGGTCACTCTCGTGGCCACGGCAGAAGTATGTTGCTGCTTCCCCATGTGGACGAAAACGATATCCATCCTCCGGTGGACGAAAACCAAGGATTCTCAGGATACGCAGCGCCCTGGCCTGGATGTCAGGGAGGGCTGCATGGGTGAAGGAGAGGAAGCCCATGGAGGATGGATTTTGAGACCGGTACCATGTAGAATCCGAACCAACTGGGTCAAAGGAAAGACTGAGGGTGGAGATTTCGTTGAGAACCTCGATTGCAGCAAACGCTGATATCCGGGAGAAGGCCACAGGCTGTGACTGGCGCGGGTCTGAGTGATGCAGACTGACAAAGTCCACCATGGAGCAGTCAACACGCCAGCCATTTCTGATGGATATTGAGGCTGTCTCTAGAGCGATCAAGTCCTGAAGCTTCCCTTCCAGGTAGAGCCTTCCGGCGCTTTCGGGGGCAGAGACCTCGAAGATGACCTGGGCTTCCTCATAGCTGCTTGTCATGGGTACTGGCGTACCGTCTGCTCTCACTGCGCACATCCGGAGTCCCAGAATGTACGATGTGTATGTCGCCATCCACGCGGCACCACGCAGGCCGCTGTACCGAACGAGACATCGTCGACCGCCTAAGCTGATCAATCTATGCAAGAGCCGTATCATCTTCGGCATATCCTTGACCTCCGGCAGACCCTCATACGGTGACCCTTTGGACCTTTGCGGCTCTCCATTGTCCTTTCTCCCCAGTAACGATAGGAAAAAATGGTGGTACTGTAGGGTCTTGTCCGCGAATCCTGTCTTGCCAGCCAGCGGAACGAGACAGCTCCGGATTCTCTGCAGCTGCATGATGCCGGGCGTGTTGTCCAGGGATACTTTGGCGGCTTCGAAGAGGGAAAGCAGCACTGCCGTACAGCTCTGTTCGTCCATCACAGTGGCGACAGCTGCAATTAGAGCCAGCACGTTCTCGCCTGCTCTCGTCTTCAACATCTGATCTGCGATGAAGTTTGTACACGCTCCAATCTCCACAAGCTTATAAAGCCATACCCGGTCCTTGCGCTGCTGCTGCCGAGCCTTGTTCAGCTTGGTCCGGAAGTCTTGACATGCAGGGGTGTACTCAGCGATCATGAGCATGCAGCCGATGGTGTGAGGCTCGACGCCCGCCAGTGCTAACTGCTTTAGCCCATGTGCGCCGGCGCTGAATACCAGCTGCGAGAGACTGGGGATATCAATTTGCCATTGCGTAGCTTCGGCCATAGTCTTATTATTGATAAGTATGATGTTGACAAAAGGGAAAAATGGTTGACTCTAACAGTCGGCTTATTACCATGACCAGACGTGGGGTGAAGGGATGCGCTGGCGGGCGGTTATTGCGACGAGGCTGAAGGTATTTCCACCCGTTTGCACCCTAAAAATAGCCCCTTTCTGGCGCGATGAGGCTGTAGATCGCTCCTTCATGGACGCTAACTTGGAGTTAATGCGTGGCTGCTATGTTGGCGGCTAGAGCGGCGCTGCTGGCGGCAATGAGTCGCACGGCTGTATATTGAAGACTGTTCCCCCAGAGAGATTCCAAGCGCATTCAAATAAATATCATGGACCAGAGTACGGCCGAGACAGAGGTGGAATACATTCCTCCCGAACTCTGCTCGCAGCGGTCCTGGACTCAACCGGCTGCAGCAGGCCCAGGCCGGTCAATAGAGCTGGTCCCCATCGAGCGAAAACGACCCGTACCTGAAGCAGGTCTGGTGCATGGGAACGTTGTTTTGACAGGTCCAGTGCACCCCCAGATCCGCAGTCAAGTCAACGGTGACTATGATGATGATGATGATGAGTTCACGACCGTTCGGTACTCAGCCCTCACCTGCGAGCCCTCGATGTTCCAAAAGGAGCGATTCAAGTTGCGCCAGAATCTGTACATCAAACCTCGGCGGACGGAGCTTCTTATCACAGTCCCCATCTGCGACGAATCTGGGACAGATTTGGGTCGTACTTTGACCGGTATCTTTGCCAATATCCAGTACATCTCCTCCCAAACGAGGGTCAAGACGTGGAAGCGGCACGGGTGGAAGAGGTGCGTTGTCTGCGTTCTTGCCGATGGGCGAGGTAGAGTACTGGAAGAAGCAAAGGCTGTTCTCACCTTGATTGGACTCTGGCAGCCAGCCATGGCAGTGCGCGATGTGCAGGGTAAATATGCCTACGCGCATCTGTTTGAGTATACCACTCGCGTCAGACTCCGAGGCAGCGCCCTACAACCCTCTCCAGAATGTCTGCAGATTCCTGTCCAGATGATTCTCTGCTTGAACGAGACACATCAGGGCCCTCGTGACTGTGGCAAGTGGCTTTCAGAAGCGATCATTCCGGAGCTTGATCCCCGGATATGTGTCTTTGTTCCGGTTGGGGCAATGCCTCCTTTCGACGCCATTTACCGTCTCTGGGAGCGATTGCACCTCCACCCGAGGTGCGGAGGGGCAGTAGGGCAGACAGAAATGGGAGCTTCGATGCTGACCTGGGCGCTGAATCCACTGGCAGCTGCTTATGGTGTGCATTTAAAGCTGGCAAGCGTTCTGGAAAATCCACTCCAGTCCTTCTTGGGGTTTGCACCAGCGTTTCCAACTCAGCTTTCCGTCTTCAGATGCCAGCTGAATGAGAGAGAGAGCCAGCATCAAACCCCAGGAAGCCTGGAAGCAGCGTCTGTTAGAGATGAGCCTGAGCCCATTGCGTGGGGTAGTCGCATGTCGGATCGCTGGCTCTGGGCATTCAACATCCTTTCTCGCCGTTGGAATCGAGATCGTCTTGATTATGTACGCAAGGCTAGAGCCCAGGTTCAAGCCCCTTCTTCAATAGACGCATGCATTGTCGAACGTCAGCATTATATGCAGGACCGAGCAGTCTTCGTGATGAACTCGTGGACTACCATGCAGAACATAGAAGGGGGGTTTCGAAAATTGAGATTCGCTGCTCTGCTTATATATTCATGCTTAGATCTCGTCGTTTCCTGGTTTGCAATCGTATGTCCTTGTTATCTTCCGTGCAGACTCGAGCCCGGGCTAATATAGGGTTAGGGCAACACTTTCCTCATATTCTTCTTTATCAACCACTATTTCACCTCAGATTCCATCATAGGCCGGCATGGTCCGGCCACAGAGACAGGCCTCTTGACGCTGTACACCTTTCTCCTTATGATATCCGTGCTCTGCGCTTTGACTTATCAGCCACAGAGCCGCAGGCTACGTATCATTCGCACTCTTATCACAGTGGGTTGGATGCTTCTCGCAGCATACATACTTATTGCCATTATCGTGGTTGGTTTCAAGACAACATGGCCTGGCTTTCACATTTTTAGCAATACTACCACAGACTTCCGTGAATGGTTTGGCAATCCCCGCTGCTTCCTAGCAATCCTTCCGCTGCTTGCTATCTATGCCATCTGGCTCCTGATATCCTTGCTATTCCTTGACCCTTGGGTTATCCTTGCTGCAGTAGGTTCTCATTTTCATAGCCCTTTTCTCCAATTTGGCTGACGCGGAGGCAGAGAATCCAGTATGTCCTCTGCATAATCGCACACGTGAACTTTATCAACATAACCACTTTCATGTATACCAATCTGCCCGCATCCGGAGAGCAAAATGCTGCCGATGGCGAAATACCTATGCTTACGAGTTATATTGTGCGCCCCGGAAACAAGGTGCACCTCGATTCCCCTAGTGACGACGATCTGAATAAAGCATACGACGCTTCCCTGGCGCAGCTTTTGGATCCTCCGGGTCCAGAGTCAGCAAGACTATCTTCAAGAGATTGTGAAGGTACCCAGAGAGTGTATCCGGACAAGGTGGTGTTGGCTTGGGCACTGTCAAATATATTTCTTTGCGCTGTCATTCTGAACACCGTCTCTTCTGTCAAGGCTGGTCTTGCTGGAAATGATTTAGAGAATATAAAACGAGGCCCTTCAACGATCTACCTGCTTGTTATCTTCTGGTTAATTGGTAGCTTTGAGGGGGTCAAGTTTACGGGTGCGATCTTGTTTATCATAAAGGAGGTTATATACTTTTTCTAGCAGCACTAACCCTCTTAATTTTCAGATGCTCTTCTGCTCATGATATCCATTGCAGGACATGAGAGTACCATTGATAGACAGATCTCAATGATCCCAAAGAATTCTGAGTAGTTTACTGCCATGAGTGAAGCTGGGTAAGCAGCATCGTACCTTGATTGCTTCGAAATCGAGCCTGTTTAATCAGGATTATCGTCCAAACTCGGAGTTCATGACTTACAAGCTTGTCAGCGGCATCCATAGGCATTAGTCAAGGCCGAATTCGACAGATTTTCCATCACCATGGGGTCAGATTGGCCAGGCTGGATCCAGGTATATAGCTACTCGTTTATTCCAACAATTATTAGGAACTAGCGTCCGATTTGAATAGGAGACATAGAAAGGCCCGAATAATTCCCTTAAACAGATCTATCAAAAACAGGTTGTCTATATCATAAAGGAACAGTTTTCGTTGACGGCAACAAGAGACATTTTGCATCTAGCCGTCAAGGGTGCACTCGCTGAAGCGTAATGCCCTCGCTGTTGTCAGTCGTCAGTCAGTATAAGTTAGTCAACCACCTCGCCTGTAGATTAGATCTCGCAGGATATTTATGTTTGTCGAGACAGATGTGCTTGTGGGCTAAGTGATCGTGATATAAAATGAACGCCCTATTCGAGGCTGTATTCTGTCAGTCATTATCCCGCATAAAACTACTATTACCTCCTATCGATAGAGTCTGGATAACCTTTTCCCGCGTCACGAATCCCATACGTCTGGGATTCTTTTTATCTAAACATAGACTATCTGCATGGACTTGACTGTCAGGCGACATCAGCGCACCCGCTGCTCGCAAATCAACGCACATTATTCTCGCTTGACCATGTAGCAGCCAGCGAGGACGGGGGAGAGCATATGTCCGCTTGGATAAGCCGTGTCTGCAATGAGAGGTGTGGATAATGAGATGCAGCTGGACCGTAAAGTGGTCGGCTTACGGGGTTGGCGGGCGTTTTATGTGCGGCTTCTGGAGAACAGGGGAGAATCAAGTGTAGTCCAGACTAAAAACAAGGAGGATTGACGGAGTACAGATGGCGGAAGGGGCGTTTAGAGTGTGAGGAGAATTAGGGTTGCTGCTGGGAAGGTGAGCAAAACGCAAGGTAGCAAGTCTTTGGGCTGGGTTTTTGTGGAGAGTCTGGGTCAACAAATCGATCTTCGGGCTCGTGCTGACTTGCCCAGGACGAGAGTACGAGAAAGAGAATATAGAGGGGACTATGTCTCTGGAGCTGTCCCGCATAGCCTCCAGCCCTATCTGAGCAATATAAGCGCCGCCCCGGCAAGCATGGAGCCCACTGCACTGGCTGCAACTTTGACCTCAACACCCCAGAAGCCCCCCCTGCCATACCCCGGGGCAGCCGCGTTCGTTTCGCCAGCGCTATCAGCATCATCATTTGCCTCTGAATCGCCATCCCGCGCGACATCAGTCGGCTTGTGAAACAGCACCAACGGCGCAACCTGCGACCATCCCGTGAACTCTGGAGTCTCCTCGGCGCTATACGTCGTCGTCTGGGTCGTCCAGGTCACGCTCCCTTGCCTGATACTCGTTAAATCAGTCACACCACCTGTCGGGCGGAAAAATATCTCGCAGGCCGTTGAGACGGTGTAGGAGGGGAGGGAAGATGAGCAGTAAAAGCCAGGGAGCATTGTCATTGAGCTACGCATCGGTCAATACCACCTCTGTTTCATGGAGTGAGGAAGTAAGAGGGAGAGATAAAGATGAAATTAGGTTACCTTGGACAACAAACCACAGCTGTCTCGTCCGCATCGAGCAGTCCTGCAAGAACTTGATTGTATGCCGGGGTCAGAATTTCCGAGTCGAAGTCGTCCAGGTGTTCCCCCTCGTATGTTGCAGTGAACCATCCCGATCGCGAGGCAGTCGCATCACCGTCTCTCGCCGCCAACCCAACGGTTTTCCACCCATCCGGGCATGCAGGAGCAGGCGAAAAGAACGGGGGTGCATAAATGTCGGTACCGGCTGTGCTCCGCGCCGAAGACAGTGCCTCTGGTGCATTCGGGTCAGTTGGAGAGGGATAACACGAAGAAAACGAGAACGGGCATTGCTCGTTCTGGAGGACGAAAGCCGTGTCAGCGGTAGACGCGATAGCGACGTTGCTAGTGCAGGAGTCTGGCAGGGACCAGGGCGTTGTCAGTGGGCCCCAGTTTGTGAATATCCAGGAGAGCGTAGCGGTTGCGGTGGGCATGGTGGCCTGTAGATGAATTGACAAGGGCAGAGGGCTTCAATAATATTAATGAGAGCGCAAAGGGAGGAATCTGGGGTATTATATGGCAACCGTCGCCCGTTGGCTGGAATTGTGTCTAGCTCAGGGCCAAGAGGGAATACGAGGTGGGCACCAATTGGCCCTATTGTACGGGGCAGCTAAGGTCCTAGGCCAAGGCCTGTGAGTCAAGACCTCTCCTGGAAGATCATTCACCAGGTTGAGCGACAAGGTGGAGTTGATCAGCTCAACGGTGGAAAGTTGCAGGTGTTGTTATCCAGTCAGCGGTTCCAGTTGTTACCCTAATTTAGGGCAAGCATGGGGAGCCTCAACCCTACCATACAGTCCAGGTACCAGATACCCTGAATAATACAGATGCGATTTAGCTGGCAATAGCAATCTTGTAATCAGATCTGATAATGTTAGATATTTCTTGCCTCAAATCGCGTTCCAATTGTGATTCCTCCTTCAAACACACAGTGTCTACCCTTGCGAGTGCCTTGCCATTATATGCAGCAGCTCTCGTCCTCCCAACGACAACTGAACACGACAGAACAATGTCTTCGATAAATGACTCTGTTGTATGGTACCGAGACCAGCTATCACCGCCGAAACTGTGATCTTTGCGAACTGGGTTTGAGCCGAGATGGTAAGAGACTATTGCACGGCGGCAATACACTAATGCCCATGGTCAGTCGGTATTAATAGCCTGGGTGACAATGGCTGAAGCCAGGATCAGGTGGAATCAGATACTCGGTAAAGCACCGCTGGCTTCTGAATATGCCTTCAGATGTTTAGCGTGGATCTGGGTCCGAAGACGGGTCTCGTTGCATGCAGACTGTGCACCTGGCCACCATACCCAGAGTCGCAAAGACGGATTATAAGAGCGAAAATGATGAGCTCGGCGATTTTGAGCGTAATAAAGGCACTAAAGGCCAGGCCGATGAGCATGGAATCGCTCACGCGCAATGGCTGTCAAGAGGGATTTGATGTGTACTGTTGTAAGTGGAGGATAAGGGCAAAGGGAAGCTATATTGTAAGTAAACGGGTGTCTAGGAGCTCCTCTAGATACGCAGTCCAGTACTTGTTTGAGAGCTATGCCCGTCTTAGCCAAGTCCAAGACCATAGAAAGCCGAATGCTAGTGGGTTTTATCTTTCTGGCCCGTTGCTACTGGCGTGGCCTATGCCACAGGATTACCAGACCGATTGGCACCCCTATCTCCCTACGTATCCACGACTTGTTCTGATATACTCATTATAAGCTGGACTCATTACAAGCCGGGTTCTTAAATTCAGAGAGGTACCTGACTTACGAGTACCCGCAGCACCGAAGCGATTCCTCACCATCCAGACAAGCTTTCAAAAATAATCCTACCCGCAGTCGTCCTTCTTTTCGTACTCCGTGCCGCGATTATCGGCATGAATTGCACAACTTCAGCGGCTCTCAGGCCGTCACCTGTCCTGATTCCCAACTGCATATCTGCAGTCAAATAGGGTATCTTCATCTTCACGGTTTTCTGGGCAGTACTGGGTCTGGGCGACTGCTGCCGATGAATGAAGAAAGAATGTATGAGGTGCTCGTCTAGATTATTAATTATGAATACAACCAGTCGTAAATGATTTGTTGAGGCAAGCTGACAGTTTTGGATGATTGGTTCAGCTATTGGACAGTGCTTCTGGTGTTGTGATAGGGACAGTGGTGGTGCGTGGATTATATATAATGCAATATACTGGATACCTGGCAGGTCATTAAACGCACGGTTTCAAACCCAAGAAGAACAATAGTCGCACCGAAGGGTGATCATTTACAGTAGACACGATACGACCTTGCGGACAGACAAGTAGGGCTTGGGCTTGATGCCGTGGTGCCTGAGGTGTCCAGCCGGGTCTCCGCCAGGAATGCCGAGTCCGGAGATACAGTACAACATTTACAGTAGGGACCAAGGCGGTGAGGGGTGCGGGGCGAGAATTTCTTGAAGGGATGAATCACAGGCTACACAACACTCAACACATTCCCCCTTCACTTTGCCCTTGTTAAGCTCTCTCCAGCTGGGCGCTGGACTCTCCCCTATCTCATCTCTATTTTCTCCCTCTTTTATTGCCCCCATTGACCTGAATACCTCCCAAACATGGCCACTCCCTTCCTCGTCTCCTACGACCCCGCCTCCGCCTCCGGCGGTCTCTCCCTCCAGCAGATCGCCTACTTCGGCCGCGTTCTGATCAAGGCTACCGACCTCGCCCAGGCTGAGACCTTCATTCGACAAAACTTCCGTGTACTCGATATCTACGTCGACGCAACCGGCATCTCTTCGACCGGCGATCTCGTCGACATCCTCAATGCCGGCGCGGCCAAGATCTTTATCTCCCTTGACCAATTGAATGCCCTCTCCGAAGAACAATCCGTCCCCTCGTCACGGCTCGTTGTCTACACCTCCTCCGACGACCAAGTGGAAGCGTTCCAGAAATGGGTGGTTAAGCACATTGAGCGCGAAGAGGCCGGCCTGTGCACGGACTCGGCCGCTGTCCACTCCATCTCTGTGAAGCTCGGACTGAACCCGGAAGCTCAGCTTCTCTACCGTACATATTCTGGAGACGTGACCGAGGCTGCGATCAAGGATACGATGAAGCAGGGCGGCGTCAGTGTCGTGCCTGCGGCCGCTCTGACTGTCAGTCGCGAGGAGTCAAGTGGGAAGATACAGGCGGGCTCTTTGATCGCTGCGCGTGGTGTTAAGGACCAGGGCAATGGTCTCTATGCCACCACGGTAACGGACGAGAGGGGTACTTGCTTGGGGTTTGTGTGGAGTAGCGACGAGAGTATCGCGGAGGCTCTGCGTACAGGCACCGGTGTCTACCAGAGCCGGAAGCGGGGTCTGTGGTACAAGGGTCAATCCAGCGGTGACGTACAGGAGTTGATCCGCATCGGGTTTGACTGCGACAGCGACTGCTTGGTCTTCATCGTGAAGCAGATTGGAAGAGGTAGGACATCTCATCACTTTCGTAGCCCTAGCGCTGATTTTCAGGTTTCTGCCACCTCGGCACCGCCAGCTGTTTCGGACCTTACACCGGGTTATCACGCCTCCAAAAGACGTTACAAGCACGCAAGGCCGATGCCCCGGCTGGGTCATACACCGCCCGACTGTTCAACGAGCCCAAGCTTACACAAGCCAAGATCATGGAAGAGGCCGACGAGTTGTGTCGTGCGGAAACAAAGGAGGATATTGCTTTCGAAGCAGCCGATCTTTTGTACTTTGCGCTCACCCGCTGCGTTGCCGCCGGTGTCAGCCTTGAGGATGTCGAGAGGAACCTTGACTTGAAGAGTCTGAAGGTGAAGCGGAGAAAGGGTGACGCTAAGGGGCCTTGGGCAGAGAAGGCTGGTCTTGCCGAAAAGCCTGCTGAAGCGAAGCCTGCTCCAAAGCAAGAGGGGCCGAAGGAAGACACCTCCCGGATCGAGATGACTCGTGTCGTTACCGCTTCGACGCCGGCGGAGAAGGTCCAGGAGTACCTCAAGCGACCATCGCAGAAGTCCAACGACGCCATTGTCGGCCTTGTCAAGCCCATTATCCAGGATGTCCGTGAGCAGGGCGATGCCGGTGTTCTTAAGTACACCCATAAGTTCGAGAAAGCCACATCTTTGACCTCACCCGTCCTCAAAGCACCGTTCCCGGCAGAGCTGATGAAGCTGTCACCGGAGGTTCAGGAGGCGATTGATATCAGTATTTCCAACATTGCCAGATTCCACAGCGCCCAGAAAGGCAGCAACGATGCCTTATCGATGGAGACCATGCCTGGCGTGGTCTGCTCCCGCTTCTCGCGGCCCATTGAGCGTGTTGGTTGCTACATTCCCGGTGGAACGGCCGTGCTGCCATCCACTGCAATGATGCTTGGTGTTCCCGCCATGGTGGCCGGCTGCAAGAAGATCGTCTTTGCCTCTCCACCTCGTGCCGACGGCAGCATCACCCCTGAGATTGTCTACGTCGCTCACAAGGTTGGAGCGGAGAGCATCGTCCTTGCTGGAGGCGCGCAGGCGGTAGCAGCCATGGCATACGGTACTGAGAGCGTCAGCAAGGTCGATAAGATCCTGGGACCTGGTAATCAGTTTGTGACCGCCGCCAAGATGTTGGTTTCCAACGACACCTCCGCTGGCGTCAGCATCGACATGCCTGCCGGACCTAGTGAGGTTCTCGTCATTGCCGACAAGGCCGCCAACCCCGCTTTCGTTGCTTCCGACCTTCTCAGCCAAGCAGAACACGGTGTTGATTCCCAGGTCATCCTCATCGCGATCGACCTGAACGAGCAAGAATTGAAAGCCATTGAAGATGAGGTCGATCGCCAGGCCCGTGCTCTTCCTCGCATGGACATCGTCCGTGGATCACTCGCACACTCTGTCACCTTTGTCGTTAGAGACCTTGACGAGGCGATGGCTCTGAGCAACGATTACGCTCCTGAGCATCTGATCCTGCAGATCGAAAATGCAGAGACCGCTGTCGAGAAGGTCCAAAACGCGGGATCTGTTTTCATCGGACAGTGGACGCCTGAGAGTGTGGGCGACTACTCTGCTGGTGTCAACCACTCATTGCGTACGTTTCCTAATTCCCTTTGATCTTCTAACCACCGGTTCTAACCTCTGTTTCTCTTAGCAACATATGGGTACGCCAAGCAATACTCCGGTGTCAACCTTGGCTCCTTCCTCAAGCACATCACCTCATCAAACCTAACGGCGGATGGTCTTCTGCGTTTGTCCAAGACTGTCGAGACGCTCGCGGCTGTGGAGGGATTAGACGCCCACAAGCGGGCAGTGAGCATCCGCGTTGCGGCTATGAAGCAGTAGCAGCAGTAGCAGAGAAAATAGTTTATTCGATTTCGGTTTACGGTTTAGTTACGTGCAAGCATGATTCAGATGAGCAATCAAAAGTGATGTCTTCGAATTGAAGTGGTATCTAGACGCCTATCACAGTATAATACAATGCAATCTATGTAATCCGAGACAAGACCAACAAGAACTTTTCCAGCCGTCGTAAATCATCGCAGAATCGGACAGGAACAAGAATCACCTCTTCCGCTCTTTAATCTTGAACTTCAGCCCATTCTTATTAACACCTCCCACCGAATTGGACATCTTCGCCCGCTGCAGATCCAGCGCCCGCTCCGCGGAGGTGATATCGGCATACTGCTTCTGCAGCGCCTTGAGCTTGTTTTGTCGCACCTCTAGTGCCCTCTTCTTGAGCTTCCTCGCCCGTCGTGCCTCAACCAACGCCTGTTTCTCCGCTTCCAGCTCTTTTCGAGTTTTCTTCTGCTGCTGCTGAGCGCGCTCACCAAATGATTCCTCTTCCTCTTCGTTTTCTCCCTCTTGCTCTCGTTGCTCAAGAGCCCTCTTCAAAGCCTTCTGATCCTCCCTATCATCCGCAAAAACCAACTTCCGCGTCTTCTTCTCTGCAGCCCCAAAGTCAAAATCGTCAAAATCGTCGTCCTCCTCCTGCCTAGTGTCCTCTTTATCTCCCAGTGCCTCCCCCATAGATTCCTGAATCCTCAAATCCTCCTTTACCTTCTCAATCTGCCGTCTAACTCTCTCCCCCACTGTCCGCAGATACCCAGCATCCTGCGTCTTAAGCAACTTGATCGCTTCATGGGAGAGGCCCTGAGCGGTCGCAGACTCACGCATCCCTGTACCATGCTTTCCCTTCGTCGACGAATGCGAGGACATCATGCCAAAGGCGAATTCGTCCGGGTTCCGATTGCGTGCTTTTTCTTCGAGCCGCTTGAGTTTTTGTTTTTTCATGTTGTAGTCTTTGGCGCGGAGAGAGTAGTCCTATCGCCAACGAAACAAATTAGCCACTGCTTGCAGAAAAGTAAGCCCACAAGGAAATACGCACCTTGTGCTTTTCTAGGATACCCCATTTTTCGCGGCCCTGGAGTTGTCCTCGCTCGCGGTGTTGGCGGCGTTGGACAGCATTGCGCATGGAAGACATTTTGGCGGTTTCCTTCCCCTCTTTTTTTTTACGATAAGAATTGCAAGAGAGGCTCAAAACAAGGTGTGATTGAAAGTCAAAGGAGGATAGGGATGTGGAAGGATGAGGTATGGTGGTGATAGTTGAAGGTGTCGGCGATAAAAAAGTTCTCAGAAATTAGATATTGTTTGTCTGGCCTGGCTCGGAGACGGAGGAGACTAAAACCTCCAGCTCTGCCGAACCTCACCACCTAGCTAACTAGACCACCTTACCTACCAGCATTCGCGTCCAAAATTCGAACAATTACTCTACCAACACGCAAATTATTTTCATTCATCTCAATCGTTAATGATCAGCCAAAAATGACAACCACAAACCCCAAATACAACCTCCGCAACCCACTCCCCCTCTCCGCCGCTCAAGAAGCCGAAGTCAAACAATTATACTACAAGCGCGTGCGCGCCCATTGCGCGCCTGAGATAAAAGGTATCTCTCCTATCCCGATACTCTCACTCAACCGCAGCTGATATGTGAATCCCTGGACAGCCTTCGCCGAATGCGCCGTCAACCGCACGGTCACCGCAACGTGGGTGTGCCGGGCGCAGCGCCTCGCGATGAATTCTTGTATGATTGAGCATGCGAAACCGGAGGAGGAGGATCGGGCGCGGGAAGAGTGGTTTGCCTCGCATGAGGAGCGGCGGCGAGCAAGACAGGAGGAACAGGAACGGGTTGAGAAGAGGCGGGAGGAGGTTATTCGGATGATGAGGGAGGATGAGCAGCGGAGGGCGGAGGCAAAAGCGAAGGCTGCTGGAAAATCAAGCTAATGAGGCTAAGTGAATTTGGTGGTGTTGGGATGCGATTGATATAATATTGATGCGGGCGTGTTGATGTATACATATGGGCTTTTGGCGTTGGGCATTTTCGATTTACCTGGTTGACTAGCATTTGCATTGAGGGCTGAGCTACCTAAGGTTCCTTGTCATTGTATAGTAAGATTACTGCATAAGAACTGACCGAATCTCTCCTTAAACGCCGGCCTGACCACATTTAGAGGAACTATATCGCGGAATCAAGATGTATGTAGGGTGGATGGCTAGACATCCGTCATATCCTTGTCCTCATCATCGTCTCCCATAACTGCATCTTCCCCAAAGATATCCTCCATCTTCCCATCCTCATCTTCATCCCCTTCACCCTCGCCCTCTTCCCGCTCAGCACCAGCCATCACATCATTCTTCTCCTCTGGAGCAGCAATGTCTTCCTCGCCTTCACTCTCCCACTCATCGCTCATCTTCCACCCAGTTCCTGTGAGGCAGAACCGCTCCGGCGGCAGCCTCATCCCCGCCATAAGCACACTGTTACTTGCCGCGGGTTTCCCAGCACCCGCATCAAAACCCCTCGTCGCGCCCGGCAGCGCAACTCGATTCCTCTCCGCTGCAACGTCCATGAGAAACTCCTTTGGTAGCCCCGTCTGGAACTGGTAGTGCAATCGCGACGCGATACTTAATCGTAATGCTGGCAAGGTCACAGAGTTCACTTCAGGCGGGCCCTTATTCCCACTGCTTGTAGTAACATCCGCTCCCGTCCCCGCGTAACCTTCTGTTGTAAGATGCACCGCATCTTGTAGCACGCCGGATGTGTAGCGGTATGCAAAATCGAGGAGTTGCAGTGGGACGCGCTCTTGGTAGGCTGTGACGCCTTGGGCAGCGAGAAGCATGTGGATGAGGCGGACGTCGCGAGGGCGGCGGGACTTGCCGCTGTCTTTCAGCGACGTTGAAGGGATTTGCGCGGGTTGCGAGGCTGGGGCGGGGGTTGTTGTAGGCGCGCTAGTCGGCTGTGTCGGTTGTTGCGAGGGGGCGGCCGTTGTGTTTGTGGTTGTGGCATTGTTGGTTGATGAGGGTTCAGCTGGGGGTGTGAGCGGTTGCGTGGAAGGCGCCGCCTGGCTTGGCGAGGCCATGGTGATGTCTATGAGACTGGGCCGTCGTATTCTGGAACCGCGTAATGATCGTGCAGAGCGAATGGATTCAAGAAGTGAATGTAGTAAGGTCGGATGGACTTAGATACCTGCTCAGCAGGTTCGGTTCATTGGGCTCCAAGGCTAAGTCGCGCGTGGAATTTCAGGCCGCCAGGCGAAGACAGGCAGGCGAGAATATCGAAGAGGTTGGGATTGGCATAAGGTGAAGACCAAGACGACAGGTTCGGAGTAGAAGTAGCTGATCTGAGATTCTGGCGATGCGCGCTAGGCCAAGATAGGAAGCCTGGCTGGTATCACCACGTGACTCTCAAGGAACATGCTTCAATGTGTTCCTACGGGCAAATTTCCACTATTAATCAATCATACTATCGTTGATGGGACGCCCATGGAAGACCTGATACTGGAAATGTCTCCAAACTGAGAGATAAGCTAGTTGGCTCTCTGTATTGCCATCTTGACTGCCAAACCGAGTTGCCATATACTTCTGCAATCTGGGGCTGTTATCCTGTGGTCGATATAATTTTTTCAAGGCCAAAATGTCCTTGGTCTTTGCAGGTGATACGTCCTTCTCCGTTAAGAACAATGCTGAATCTTGGTACTTGGTTCCTCTAGCGGTCAAACTCCTTGAACGCAATCGAGCACGCCAAGGCAACGATCTTATGCTGATCAACAAAACTGTCAAGTATATCTGAAGCATCGAGGTGCAATTTATATTGCAGCATACGTGCGTTCTCGTTTCAAAGGTTCTCTATGCATTAACTCTCCCTCGGGCAGACATACATCGCGATAGAAGGATGAAGAGCGATGTGTTCGACAACAACTGAGAAGGTCGAGGGGAACAATCAAAGCAAGGATGTTATCGCAATCGACGAAGATAGCGCAAATGCGATACCTCCAGTCCCTAAAGGTATTAGGTGGCTTGTGGGTGGTGGCTCACTCTACGATTTTCATGTCCCGGGTCCTGCATTACACTTTAGACCTTTCGATACAGCTCAATACCTCCTCCGTCATTCATGAAGGGCATGGAGTTCGAGCCTAGGCTTGACTCCAGATCCAGGGCCTCGTGAAACGACAGGAGAGTACATCTTGGGATATCGATGCCCGTTGCTGAACATTATTGTGCACAGTGGCAATATAGTAGGCATTATTACTTGGGAAACAGCTGTCTGGTATCAGTCCGCATGGGAGTACATTTCTGTACATCAACCCCAAAACTTCTAGGTCAACGATTTGACGGGGTTGACGAGTTTCCGCAGCCAATCCCTGCAGCTCATATCCATCACAAATTTAATGTATGCACAGTTTTATACACGAACCATGAACTATCCCGGAAAAGGCTCTATCCAGCAACCCCGTCATCCATTTTGTCGTCGAAATAAACCTCAACCTGCTTCTCCAACATCACCAGATCTCCAACTACTGCTTTCATCTTCACAATCACCTGCATCAGGCCGTATTGCTCTAGCTCCTCCCGAAGCGAGCGCCTGGCGGTGACATCCTCAAGAGACCCAATATAGGAATTGAGAGAAATCAATGCACGGAGCAGGTACCTCTGCCGAGAGCGCTTTTCCTGGTTTGATTCTGCTGCGGTGGACTCCCACTCAGCGAGCTGCAACTGGATAGTGCTAAGCCAGACCTCGGGTAATGTAGAGGCTGAGAAAGTAGACGGATCTGTGCCTGTGGGCGTCTCCGAGGGGACTTTGGTTGAGCCCATCCGATCTGAGAATACTCGGCTATCCATGGGCTGAATAGCCGTGGTGCCGGCGATGTCTCTTGATTCAGGATTGTTGATTTTTATGGGCTCGGTGGTATAGAAGGTAATTGTAGGTATGATTGAAGCCATGGATCCCCATTTGAATCGTGTCCCTGAAAAAAATTTAGCCATGCTGATTTATGCTGTAAATCATGGGAATCGTTATGCCTACCTTGACTGTTTGGTACGTGAGATACTGGCTTCGGTGGGAGGGCATTCTGCACCTTTGGGGGATGCCGGCACGTTGGTATCAGATTCGACTGCCCTGGCCGTTCATCGGCATAATGTGCATGTCGTAAAGGCTCTGATGCTCCAGTTTTGGATTGATCTTCGTGCCTTGTTGGACTTCTCTTTGACCGTAACAAGGCATTTACCAGGATCTCGACGGATGAAAGGCACCATTGGACCTCCGCATGCATCTGTTCAAGCTTGTTTCGATCTGACGCCCACTGAACCGAGGAAAGGGATTGACTCCTGGAGCCCATCATGTCGAACTCTCTCTGTTTTCCTAGGTGTTGTTTATTATTGGAGAACGCTTGGAGTTCCCTTAGCACGTCATTGCAGCGGAGTATCAAGACACCAGGCCTCTTGAACATGTTGCTTGTTGGTGAGTTATGGTCATTGCTGGTTAGGCCAGTAACGCTGATGTACTTTGCAAGATGGCAAAGTGAGCAGTGAAGAGAGAAGAGCTCGTCGGATAGTTCGCTCACGAGAGAGGACGAGCCCATCACGCCACGAAATGAGCTGTAGAGCGCATACGCAAGCTGGGCCAGCCTGGTAACATGGCTTGCGTCGCAGACTAGGTCCGGGCCACTCTGCTGAGTTGTCTGGAGATTTGTCTTTCGGTGAACAGGCTTGTGGTGAAACGATTCCATGCTCCTTTCCACCGTGGGTGCCTCCACGAGTTCGGTTGCAGGGATGACGGACAAAAGGTCTTTTACATATGCAGCGGCGGCGGCAGCAGCATACGGCTGCCAGCTCTTGTTCTTATGTGTATCACAGTAGTCGCAGATTCCCCGAACGATAAGGCATGGGAAGCCGTTCATCAAGCCCGCGGCTTCCATCTCAAAGCACAGCACACCCCCGAGCTCTTTGCTGAGCCGGTCTCGAATGATGCCATTTCTGATGACCTGGTTCCCCGATGCGACAGTTCCATAGTGGACCTCGACCGCTTGAATCTCTCGTGGCGTTCGAACGATCAAGTGTTCTTCACTGCATGCCTCACAGGTTGGCCCTCCCACATGGGTATAAGTCGGCGTGAACAGTTTGTCGGGTCCAGCATTTGCACGCTGGAATTGAGGTAAGCTGTCAAACGCTGATAGATGCTCCATGACCTTACTGCGGTGCCTGAGATGGTTTGCGCGCAATTTGCTTAGGGCGTTGAGCAGGATCGGGGGCGGGCCATTCAGGAAGCCCTTTCGTATGAACCCCGATGCTGTCGCGGTTCCAGCATCATACTGGACGACGCCACCGTGCTCTCCAGATGGCTGACTGACAACCACATCGCCGAGTCGTATATCTGTGGTGCCTGGGACGCCTCCACCAACGCCCACCATCAGCCCGAATCGGAGACTGGGAAACTTTGCCCGCATACTGATAGCGACAGTGGCCGCGGATGTTGTGCCGTATCTGCCGGTAGGAAGACAGGCAATGACGACATTGTGATGACCAATTTGGCCAAGGGTATAGATGTTGTCGTCGTTAGGGTCATGAGGGAGGTCAGGATGCTCCTCGTCCAGCATCTCTGCAGCGGCGGCCAGCTCGACCGGGAGGGCGCTGACCCAGCCGACCGTGTAGTCCTCTGCTCGAAACATATTGTCTGCCTGGTTCGAATTACACCGCACGGAAAGTTCAAGAGTTCTCAGTCAAAGCTAAAAAGGTTGCGCGGCTATTATTTCCTTGTGGGAAGCTGACCTCGTATAATTCGGGGCTTTTCTGAGGGGATCCCACACAAGGCTGAGGCTGAATATAAGGCTAATAACAAGCTCACATCCTGTCACTTTTTCTTTCTGTGCACTTCTGCTCACATCAATTCACATCCCTATCAGACAAGGATGGTTCGTATCACCGTCGAAGGCTTGAAGGTGAAGGAAGACACGGCCGATTCCAGCAGCACGATTTTTGATCTGCCGGCCGAGACCAGACTGACAGACCTTGTTCCACTGATACGTGGTCAAGGATATAAGGTCCCAAAGGAGTTCGCTCGAGAGAAAAGCGACGGGCGTCGTGGCCGTAATTATAAGCCGTATGTCGAGTACATGCTCAGCCATCCTACCGAGACCCTGGTGGCTTCGAGCGACCGTTCGTCAAATTACGATGAGCGATGCATCAATATACACGATACCTTCCTTCACTTTCTCAGCCTTCAGAGCCCGAACAAGGCACTCTCTGCAAGGCTGGAAAGTAATCAGATGATTCTGGTCGACGACCGGCTCGAACTGAACTTTCATCGCACCCTACGCATGCCCGACGATGACAAAATCCATCCCTTGCCAGCTTCACGCGGGCTTTTCCCTCTTTACAACGTTGAGTCGTTTGCTTCTCAACTGCCAGAACGGATCACAAAGCGCGGCGGCATTTTCTTTCCAATGTGGCAGCGAGAGGCACTCTGGATCAAATTTAATCACCGCGGGGGCAATACTCATTATGCCATCCGGGTCAATATCGGCCACATCAACGCTGTCAGTGGCCTCGATATCTACGAGGTCTCTGACAACCAGGATTACGTTATCGTGCCCGGCCAGCAATGGCTCGACGGTATTGCTGTAAGCCCCGGTGTAGTGCGCCAGTTTGTTGCTATGCCTCGTCTGTCTCACCCATCCTTGCGCCCGCATTGCTAATATAGGAGACAGTGGGCTCTGGATACACCGTCGAGGGCCAAGTCAGCGGTAAAGAGAAATTTGGCGGAATCCAGATCGAGGTCATTCCTTCCTATGAACGAGACACTCACACGTTCAGATACTCAACCGAGCAAGGACGCGTCAAGTATGCGGCTGAGCATGATACCCCTGGCGACTATGCGCTAAAAGACGGCGACAAAGTGACCATGGCGCCGAAGCCATCTACATTCAAGGGGCAGGCTAGGCTTTGTGATTTCCTTGACGCTGGCGAAAGTTTTGAAGAGATTGAGAGCCTCCATCTGAAGGTTTGACCCTAAAAGTGAGCCATATCATCGGCTGATACTGAAAGATCCAGAGTGTTTACATCAGGCCAGATAAAGGCCTGGTGTCTACAAACTCCAGCTCAACTCCCTCAAAAGGCACAGTCAGGTTCGGGGGTTCGAGCGAGGGGAAAAAATCTTCTTTTGGGCTTAGTGACTTTAGTACGTCGATTCTTCTGTTTGCAATATGCTCTTATTAACTCATATAACCCAGGCTCTAAGGCTAAAACCCTCCTAGGAAATTTGACGGCTTCCCTGAATGATGTGAACCCCGGTTACGAGGATATCGCAGACATGGAAGCTGGGCCTATCGACTTCCTATCGAACACTTTTGGAAGCGTTCTGTCCGGGTTGGGATCCCGTCGCGCAGCTACAGAGCAGACCAGCAAACTTATAAACCTACGAGAGATGGGGATTGCGGCAGGCGGGAAACTAGTGCAGGACATCGTCCAGGACAGGTCTCCGAAAGGTATTTGGGACACGGCGAGGACGAAGCTACTGAATATCCACATCCTTCAGCCCTCTGATTTCGAGGCCGTCACACACATCGTTCCTCCCAAGACACCGATCACTATTGGAGAATACATCAAAGCTGGTATCCCTTTCTACGCGGTAGAAGAGGACCCTGATCAGCGACTAGACGGATCTGCCACCCTGGCTGGGGTAAAAAGTATCGGCGCCATGGACAACGAGGTTGGCGTTGACGAGGCGGACACCGAGTTTGACCCGTTGAAGCCGAAACGGTGCGCAACGTGCGCGGTGCGACTATGCGATTGCATGTATGGAACCACACCCTCCTTCCCTGGGCATGCTCGCTGGTAAGAGGTACTAATGCTATTTTGTCAAGAGTCCGCCCCTGCAACCACCAATTCTGCCACATATGCATCAAAGCTGTTGCCCTACCTGGCAAGACTTCACTTGATGAGCAGAAGCGCTGTCCTGTTTGTGCTGCTGCTATTTCTCATGTTGCCGGCTTTTCAGCGCCCATGAATCTACCGGGGGAGGAGACATTCAAGGTGGATGTTCCCGTTGTTATGTTGGAGGTGCAAGACGGAAGAGCGGCTTTTGAGTCTGTGGTGAAGATGAGATTGTAGCTTGAGAGCACTTTTGACGTTTTAAGTGGATGGTAGCTGGGTAGTCACTTATACGAGAGCCTTGATCCGTTTCTGGGGCGACGTTAGGGCTCTTCATGAGGGCTGGCTGTGGCGACCAGCAGAAACCCTAATTAACGGACAGGGTGGCTGAGGGCACCGGTTTCAGCATCCAGCTACATAACTGAGGAAGATGTAATGATCTTTACGCAAAGCCAGTTCGAATATCAAGTTGAATACATTGTGGATCGTATTCCCGTCTTGTTCAATTGATTCCAATCATAAGGAGCTCGGGACCCTAAACACTCGCGTAGATATCAAGCAACATTGTCCTAAACCATGAATGTAGGAAACCATTGCATCGCAAAAAGGTCAATGTCAAAAGACGCATAAAAGATAAATAGACAGAAACAGCTAACAGCAGCAAGTCAGACAATCAAGGCAGCATTCGCACGTCTCCCCGCAAAGCCAGCAGCAGAATATCGTCGCCAGACTATCTGTAGTCAGCCCATTTTGTTTTTTCATTTTGACTTTCTTCTCAGAAACAATTATCTCAGGCGTACCAAGTAGCTAAGCATCCTCTATCCTTCTTTTCTTCCTGGACGATGACTTGTGGAGGAGGTTGTTGGTATTGCATCTTGTAGACCCATGTCAGTATAATATCCAACCAACGATGAGAGTCGACTAACAGGTGGACCCTGAGGAGGGTAGCCACTGTAGCATTATTAGCCAAGAACCAGAAAAAAGAAATGTTTCTCGTAAAAGTAGACGTACTATTGTTGCTGGTCATATGGAGGTTGTTGGTAAGACATGGTAGTAGTCTGACCGTTCAAGTTGGATATAGCAAATCGAGATAGACAATAACCACCTGTGGACGAGTCGGAAAAGAACCAAATTTAAAACTGATAAATGAACCCTCAGCCCTAGCTTTTGCAGGCAGCAGCATTAACATGGCCGCTTGCCCAGCCTGCCGTGCACCTAAGCGCCGCATCAGATGTTGCCCAGGACGATTGGGCCAATACAAAGACAGGAAAGATGAGCCTTAACGCAGATAATCAAACTAAATGGTATGGATGATATGCAGTGCGCATTCGTAGTCGTCAAGGCTGAACTAGACATGCATACGTAAATGCATCTCTATATCCTATCCTGTCCTACCCTATCCTATCCCATCATATCCGTCCTATCCAAGGATACTACAACAACTGTTAACTAGTAGTCCACTATTTTACCATTTACAAGGCTAGTCATCATATACTTCCTCGTATACCTCCTCATACTCCTCTCTCGCCTCCTCTAGCGCCTCCTCCTCACTGCTTGATGCGTCTGAATCTTGTGCCGCCAGCTGCGCCTGCTCATACTCCTGTCGAGCCTCGAGAACCTCCTCACGGTCACTGGAGGAGACGGAGTCACCGTCTGCCGTTTCATCTGGGGGAAGACCAACAGGTGGAGGAGCAGTAGCCTCTGGCGGCGCCCATGCTGCTGCTGCCGCCGCGCGGGTTTCATCGTCCGAGTCGTCTACGCACGTCAGCCATTAAAGCCCAAATAGCCCGGATAGAGGGATAGGGTAGTATGAATTCTTTGGGCATACCGAGTGCATCCGCAATTAGCGCACCCCCAACAGCACCCACAGCAAGACCCCCGGCGCCTGCAAGGAGCATAGCTTTCTTGTCATCCTTGCTCTTATCCTTATCCTTGCCCGACTTCTCTCCACTATAATGATCTCCTCCCTGCGAGTAGTCATACCCAGGGGCGTACCCTCCCTGTGGTCCGTACCCCGGGTTATACCCCCGATCTTGCGCGGGCCCTCCATAGTATGGATCCGGACCCTGTTGTCCTGGGGGATAAACTGGCGCCCCCGCATACTGCGGAACCTGGGGCTGGCCGTACTGCCCGTATGGCGCTGGGTACGCAGGCGGCTCCCAGCGGGAAATGCCCGTCGCCTGCTCAATGTAGTACCATCTTTGGCTGGCGTGGTCGAACTGGGCCACCCACCCGGGGGGCAGGGGCGGTCCGCTAGGGGGTGGACTGCTCACTGGCTGTTGGTGCTGGGGAGCGTAGCCTTGGCCAGGACCGGGCCCATATCCTGCACCATATCCGGGGACGTGGGATGGGTCGTAGGATGGGTCGTATGCTTAGCCACAGACGTTAGCAAGTTAGATCAAGTGAGGTCAGGTCATCTCAGACGTAGGCAGAAGCGATTTGCGCTGTAGATTTGTATAAAAGGATCAGGTCTTACCGCGCTGGCCCTCTCCTTCGTGTGCCTGCTGTTGCTCCTTCTCTTTGTCTCCGTCCCCAGACAGCGAAGCCTTGAGCTCCTTGAACTCCTTCGTCAACTCCTTGAAGAAGGACATGTTATCTGTCGAGGGAGTTGAGGATTCTACCTAGGAGTCCCCCTCCACCCACTCGCTTTTAAACATACTCCTAGACCCTAGTAGAGGCCATAAACCCCTCTACGCCACAGGCCCTGTGGCACGATCTCCAACAAACGTCTTGGCGGCTCGATGATGGAGCTGCAGAATGCTGCTGCCTAGAACTCGTCGAATCATGAAACGCTGCCCCTTTGGCAGGTATCCAGAAAGCCCAGCAGCCTTGTCTGTGATTGGGTTATCATTGACAGAGCGCAGACGGATACCCACATGGAGGGGGAGTCGTCGGGGTGATGGGCATGTCTACTAGCGTTTGACTGTACGGAGGAAACTGTGGTCAGCCTTGTAGGGCTAACGTCATTTCTCCAATTCGGCCTTCTTCAGGTGCAAGGGAAGTGCAACATCACCATCAGGTCACTGAAGAGAAATGCTTGCTTCAAGATCCCTCATTCACCAGCTCGTCTTGCTTGTATTGTACCTACCTCTCAGACATGCTTTCCCACTGAGCTCTGCATTAGTCTCTGCCACAGGCCCAGAGAGCAATGACTCCGACTTGTGGTTCAATCTCAGCGCGGCCGTCGCGCTGGTCCTGATTGGAGGCGTATTTGCCGGCTTGACAATCGCGTATCTCTCCTGCTGAACCTCGTATCGAGCTCTAGCACTAACGACGCCAGACTTATGGGCCAAGATGCAGTCCACCTCCAGGTTCTGGCAACATCCGGCGACGGCCCCGAGCAGAAACACGCCCGTACGGTTCTGAGCCTCATCAGCAAAGGGAAACACTGGGTTCTAGTTACTCTTCTGCTGGGCAATGTCGTCGTCAACGAGAGCTTACCAATTGTCCTGGACAAAACCCTCGGTGGAGGGTGGCCTGCCGTGCTGGGGAGCACTGTCTTGATCGGTACCCTACTTCCTCCCAGAACAACTGTGGGCCATAGTCGAATCTAACAGGAAAGTAGTAATCTTTGGCGAGATCATTCCCCAATCCGTCTGCGTGCGCTACGGCCTCCCGATCGGCGCCTACCTCTCGCCTGTGGTCCTGGTGTTGATGTACGCCTTCGCCCCCGTTGCCTGGCCCACGGCCCGACTCCTCGACTACCTCCTCGGCGAGAACCACGGGACGGTCTACAAGAAAGCCGGGCTGAAGACGCTCGTGACGCTGCACAAATCGCTGGGCTCGCAGCCTGCTGAGCGGCTCACCGAAGACGAGGTCACCATCATCACGGCGGTGCTGGACCTCAAAGCGAAACCGGTCAGGGAGATCATGACGCCCATGGAGCGTGTTTTTACCATGCCCAGCAATGCGGTCTTGGATGAAAAGACGATGGAATTGATCCTCTCTGCGGGTTTTAGTAGGATCCCTGTTCATTCTCCTGGAAGCCCGGGGGACTTCCTCGGCATGTTGCTGGTCAAGACACTTATCACGTATGACCCTGAGGACGCAAAGCGGGTGGAGGAGTTTGTGCTGGCGACGTTGCCCGAGACGAGTCCCGATACGAGCTGCCTCGATATCCTGAACTACTTCCAGGAAGGTCATAGTCATATGGCGCTGGTTTCGGAGAGCCCGGGGAGCAATGGCGGCGCCTTGGGGGTCGTTACGCTGGAGGATGTGGTGGAGGAGCTGATCGGGGAGTATGCTTTTCCTGCTTGATACGTTTCCCATTCTCGTATGCTCATTTCTTACAACTATAAACAGGGAGATCATCGACGAATCCGACAGACACGAGCCCTCTCCAAAATCAAGTTTCCCTGCCATCAAACGACAGCCCAGCCTGCCAACACCAGCGCAAGCCCTAACCCTAGACGCCCGCACTCTCCGCCGGTCCTCAACAGCGCCTCTGGCCAAAACAGGACTTGTAAGCTCCATCACGCCGGAGCAGCGGCAGCAACTCGATAACCTGGCGCCGTCGAACTTGGCGCGCAGCCCCAAGCAGACCAGGTTTCCGTTTGTCAAGATCAAGCGGGCTGGATCCGGGCAGGCAAGTAATACTGCGGATGGGGTTGGCAAGGACTCTGGGGCTGTGGCTGATGAAAATACTCCTCTGTTAAGTTAGCCAAGGGTTGCTTTGCTGGTATGCGACTGACGGTGTGTTGGGTATTCTTTCTAGTACCCTAGTACCGGGGAGTCTTTTTGGGATGGGATAGGTGACGCCTCTAGATGCAAGAATGCTATGTCTTTTATCGACTGATCGTGTCTACAGCCGTGATCAGAGGCCAATCAGTTTCAGTTTAAAATAATTTTCTTTTATTTTTATTTTTTTTTTTTTTTTTAATTTATTTTTATTATGTTTCCCGTAGAGTTTCTGCTGCGCGAGACCGTATATTCAACTGCTTGGTATATCCCATACTGTGTCTATCAACTACGTATGATTGAACTTGACTGTGCTTGGCAGATCTCAACGGCAGGTGTGGATGTAGGTAGTTCACTGGATTGGACGAGCAGAGCCCTGTCAGCACGACTTAAACTGAGCAGTTGTAACCTGGTCGATAATCACCTCGCCAGGAAGATAACTCATTACCCTCCAGCTGCGTCATTCCTGCAGGCAATGCGGTGCAGCTTTCCCGTCGCCCTTGAGGAACCTCCCAGACAGAAAAAGCACCACTCACCGCGATAGAATGATATAAGGACCACCGCGCGATTACATCTCGGTTTCGGTCTCAAGCCACATGAGCGACAGATTGTTCTGCTGTCTACCCTTCCCAGTAGAGGATCCTACAGCTTTCTTCTTCGGACTCTGAATGCTGCTCATTCACAACCCGAACATGGTATTATCCGCTTTGAGTTATCATGATGACACAAATAGCCAGATCCGGCAAGAGCGCCTGGGTTAATCACCAGATACCCTGACACTGTATGCAAGTGACCAGCGTAGAGAATGGCTGGTGGAGGAAATGCTAAGACAGGGCAGCAGCTACCGGGTTTAATGAGTCCCACCCACTCTCGACAAGAAGGGTGGACGAAATCGTGGGGATATCTTTTGGGTCCATCACTGCTGAAAGAGTCAAAGACCTGACCACTGCGCCGGGGTGTCTGGACTTTGACTGGTGTCTCAATATCTGTCTACGACGCCAAACGTCTTCAGCTCGTGATTGATATGCTGTCCATAGATGCGGCATCGACATGATCCTTAGACATATCAAGCAGCGTACCACTTTGAAGTGGCGATGCTACAAAACAACAAGTTTTTGATTTCGATCTCGACTGAGCCAGACGACAGAGGAACTCCGCATCCCGGTTTTTTACACCTTGATATCTGTCCCTGGCCACTTCGTCAATTTGGGCTGGAAGATAGGGTGAAGCAAGGAATCAGGAATAATCTCTTCTGCAATCTTCGATCTTCTGGCTTACAGATGACTTTCCAAGTTCAAATTCACATTCCAGAAAGTTGAGCGGGACCCTGCTCGCCCGAGCGGGAAACGCAGTACTGAGCGTAGAGGGCGGAGAGGTTTCGCTTTAAACCTCAAACTTCTCAATATAGTGCAAAGGCGAGTCCTGGACGCAGGCGTAGGCTCTTCACGGGAGGCCTCATTAGAGACGGGAAGACTAGGCGTGGTTGTCATGGCTTAGGGAGAAGGCAGGATTATATAATCTGTCAATGCATTGATGCCTGAGGCAGAAATTTGAGCAGAATCAAAGGCAGGGCTATGAATATGCGGGTGAGGTAGTATTGGAGCCAAAATGTAACAGACTCATCGAGCACTAACAGGTCGAAAGCATCCGCCTTGCCGCCGAGTTACGGTGTAGTCGAGAGTCAGAATTTGACGGCCGACACGTGAAGAAAAGCTTCCTGTACCGCTTTTCCGTTCCAACCCGAGAATGGAAAAACGAAAATCCGATGTCTGAGGACGTCGGATCCGACGATACGAAGCATCTCCGAGACCAAGTCACAAGGGCCCCACATGGTGGCGGCCACTGCCCACTCGGCATTGAGGCCGATCTATTGTCCCTAAGGCCTCGGGGTAAGTCTTTCTCTATAGGTGCGACGAGGCTCTGTCGCCATTTCCATGCGTTTCTTCGGGTCCCTGCTGGACCTCGGAATTCTAATAAGCACCGTCTTTTCCCCTGAACAATTCATCAGTACGCCAGACCACTCTCCCCTCTCACCCACTGTGTCCTGACTCCTCCTGGCACCTCCCCTCTCATTACAGTCCTTTACAGTCTTTTACAGTCCTCTACAGTCCTTCTATGCGATTTTCTTACTGACTGCGACTGGAAATCGATTTTTAAACGCCTCGATTTACACAAAATGCCGCTCATTACTCGTGGAATCTCCCTTGTTAATTTCACGGTCGCTTCGTCCGCGCTGGCCTTCCAGGTCTTCGTCCTGTACCCGTGGCACAACCAGCTCGACGACGAGTTCAAGGCTCTTAAGAACGAACACCTCCGAGTCCTACACAAGGTCGAGCGCGTCCTCGCGTCAGAAAAGCTCAGACTCAACAGTGCGCAGTCGCAGTCGCAATAGCCGACACAAGATATCTCCTGAAACGGCCTCATCAATATGATCCAGCTTCATTAGGTGTGCATCGTACGGACCCGGTCCCTTCTGTTCGCTCCCTAACTTTTTTGTGCTGGTTTGACTGGCGTTTCCCGCTACAAAGTCCCTGGTTATTTGTCTTTTTACTGACATTTTCGACCTCTAGGAGCTCTAGGTGGCTGGCGTTCGAGTCGACACTATCCTCTATCCCACGAGTATAGATATGAGCATTGAGACAAGCGAGCAGTCGAGGTCGGGGTCTGCTCTAGGCGCTATGAATTGGACTCCGGAATTACCTGGCGAATCGCTCCGAGAGTCGCGCTGAAGACATTCGTTACCTAGGCAGTTGGGTCCAGTACAGGGTTCAGGACATCCCAGATGGCTGGCGGTTGATGGTTGGTTGTTGGCGTTTGGTGGTTGATTCCTGACATGATAGATTCATTTTTTTTATCTTTCATTTTTAGACTTAGAGATTGAAACTGACTCATAGACCATACATTACTTACATTAACCAGTGCATGTGGACTTAGGCGCGAAGGCTAATCACTACCACAAACAACTACCCCGTAGCGGCGAGCTGGATCGGTCCCTTCTCTCTCTCCTTGCGCTTCGCTTCCAGTTCCACTAATAGACCATGAATTGAGTGCTAGCAGACATCAACTCTGTCATTGCGAAATGCGTGAGGTTTCGCTTTTCTCAAGAAAAAATTTTTACGGCCTTGCTCATGGCGGCAGACTCATGACCAGTCGATGGAAGCTTGCATGCCTGCTAACCAAACCCCTTAAAATCACCTATTTCAAGAGTATCCCAGAGACCAGCAATCCATTATGTGCTACCTGTATGGTAACTTCGAGACTCCCACAAAACCTTCACCATCAAAAATCTAGCCAAGGAAATCTTCACAGCCCCATTCCCAATCACTTCTTGCTCACAAAAGCGCCATCTGGTTCAAATTGCCCATCCCAGAAGACGTGCGATAAATACAACGGTTAATACACAGCTAGAACCCCGTCAGGTGCGAAGGAAGGAGTTTTCTGGCGCAAGAGAGCCTGCAGAAATTACCGTCGGAGACTGGCTGGGTAAAAACGAAAAGAAAGAGTATCGGGATCCGCACCGACTGGTGAGGATGAGGCGGCGATGCCTGCGTATGCTGTTCGATTCCAGATTGTAGATGAACGAGGAGGAGGGAAGATCGTATGCTGGGGATGAATCTGCTCTAGTACATCTCCTTGCTGTCGATTTGCCAATCTCATAAAGACTGTATGCCCCGGAGCGCAGACCAGAGCTAGTTGATTCGTACGTACCCAGATAACTCCATCTGCACCCTCTGGGAATCCCCATTGCTGTGAAATTAGTGGAAGAAGGAGGAGGAGGAGGAGAGTGCTGGTGGTACTCTCTAGCAGAGTGCAATCTTCTCCACTTGTACTCATAGTAGGAATTGCAGAATCTCATCGGCCAACGCCTGAGGATCCTCTTCAGGAATAAAATGCCCACAATTTAGCCCTTTGCCCCGTAGATCCACACAGTACCGCTGCCAGACTTCCAACGGCCCCTCTTGCTCCTTCTTGGCCTCACTCTTCTTCGGACCCGTGAATCCGCCCTCCTCCCCCCAAACAGCTAGCACCGGGACCTGGATCTTATTGCCCTTTTGTAAGTCTTCTTCATCATAAACCCGGTCAAAGTAAGCGCCCGCCCGGTAATCCTCGCAGGTCGCATGGATCCGCTGCTCATTGCAATACGCCTCCCGGTACCGCTCTATCGCTGTCTCACTAAAAGCCTGCAACGTCCCCGCCGCCGTCCAGGTAGACAGCGCCTGCTCAAGGAACAGCCTCCCCTTGTCCTCCTTGCCAATCATCTTCTCAGGAAACGGTTCGGGCTGCGCAAGGAACAACCAGTGGTACGCCTTGAGTCCCGCAGTGGGGTTCCCGAACCGTGCAAACATAGCCGCCGTCGGGACAACATCGACAACTACGACCTTTGACAGCCGCTCGGGGTTATCGAATGCGAGGCGGTAGGCGACGCGCGCTCCTCGATCATGTCCCACGACTGCGAATTTCTGATTCGCGTACCCGAGCTGGTCCATTATTGACAGGCAATCTTGGCCCATAAGACGTTTGGTGTAGCCAGAGCCATTGGTGCTGGCGGGTATCGAAGAGGCGCCGTAGCCACGAAGGTCAACAAGAATGACGGTAAAATGCGGAGTGAGCAGCGGCGTCAATTTGTGCCATTCGGCATGGGTCTGGGGGAAGCCATGGACGAGAAGAAGAGGAGGTTTGCCCAGTGTTGGGCTGACGCGGACGAAGATGCGAGCGCCATGAGCGCTGGTGATGTATTGGGACGAGAACCCGGGAAAGAGGTCGGAAGACATGTTGCGTATTATTGAATACTGAAAAACGGAATGGCTCAAGAGTTATGGTGCCGGTTGATTTATACTGGGTTGAGCATCCTTGATTTCTAAGCGGTTAGAGGTAACCGAGTGAACCTGCTTGCCGCATACAGTGTCTTGTCAACCCCTCAATCACATGTAGCCGTCACACGTGACAGCAGGGAAGGGTCCGTATGCCATCCAGGTACCACTAACAGGGAATCTGGTTCAGGAACAGGTACAAGTATCAATATGGCCCGTCCATTGGCCCAACCTAAATCCCAGAAAAACTGTCACTATAGCACACTCTGGGAGAAAGTCACGTGCTTATTCAGTCGCTTGCTGTTTTATGTGATCGAAGACCAAACGAGCAGCGCAACAGATTACAGAGTCTGCCAGGTAATCTACCATGCACAGTAGACTCCACGGAGCAGTCTCCGCGCTCTGCAGGTTCTGTCAGCTCTGATCTTCTCCCCCTTGGCTGTCAGTTGATGCTTTCACCACGATACCTTCCCCAGTGTAACCTTATCATGATCGACAGGTGTTGGTCCAGATCGGGACTAGCTTTGTTTACCCCGGTCGGCGCCATGCTTGAATTGGAAGGTATGATGATGCCCAGGATCGCACTCCAGTCATCAACTCCATCATGGGACGGTCCTTGGGATCCTCAAGGCACGAAGTGGGGATCAGGCCCGTAGTGCACATGCATGGCCCTTCAGCTTGAAGCACTGGCCTCGAGCAACTTCGACGGCCTCGGACACCGATGGATATCCCTGTTGTCCCTGACTGATGCATAGTGCATGCCCCTGCGCTGGCTCCCCTTTTTACTCCGCCTGGTCTCCAGTCTCCAGTCTCCACTCCTCACCATTGATTTCCCTCCCCGCCCGGCCTCCATCTTCCATCGTTCCTATATCCTGGGACTCGGCCACTCGCTATCACTAGAGTCCTTGTTTATTCCTAGTCTTCGCATTCTTACGCGGAGTTATGCGTACGCTCCTTGCTCTCGCGGCCCTCGCGGGCTTTGCCGCTGCCAGGGTGCCCGCCTCCACCATCACCCGCCCTGTGATGCGCAGTGGTTCCCGCGCCGACGCCGTCAAAGAGGCCTTTTCGCATGCCTGGGACGGTTACTACACTTACGCCTTTCCTCATGACGAGCTGCACCCGATTTCGAACGGTTATGGCGACTCGCGGAACCACTGGGGCGCCTCGGCCGTCGACGCTCTATCCACAGCCATCATGATGCGCAACGCGACCATCGTCAACCAGATTATCGACCATATCGCTGCAGTCGACTACTCTAAGACCGACACGATGGTGAGCTTGTTTGAGACGACCATCCGGTACCTCGCGGGTATGATCTCTGGATACGACCTGCTCAAAGGCCCTGCAGCGGGTTTGGTGGACGAGAGCAGGGTCGACGTGCTGCTAGAGCAGTCGCAGAACCTCGCCAACGTGCTGAAATTTGCGTTCGACACTCTCTCTGGTGTGCCGTACAACATGATTAACATCACTTCGGGCGGCAACGACGGCGCCAAGACCAATGGGCTGGCCGTGACCGGCACCTTGGTGCTGGAGTGGACGCGCCTGTCGGACTTGACTGGGAACGATGAGTATGCTCGTCTGAGCCAGAGAGCCGAAGACTACCTTCTCCATCCGGAGCCAGCGCAGTACGAACCGTTCCCTGGATTGATCGGAAGCGCAGTCAACATTGCCGACGGCAAGCTCGCCAATGGTCAGATCAGCTGGAGTGGCGGCGCAGACTCGTACTACGAATACCTAATCAAAATGTACGTCTACGATCCCGAGCGCTTTGGCCTCTACCGAGACCGCTGGGTTGCGGCGGCCGAGTCAAGCATCAAGCACCTGGCTTCACACCCGTCCACCCGCCCGGACCTGACTTTCTTGGCCACTTACAACGAGGAACATCAGCTGGGCCTGACTAGCCAGCACCTGACCTGCTTCGACGGCGGCAGTTTTTTGCTTGGAGGGACATTGCTGGACCGCCAGGACTTTGTCGACTTCGGCCTTGACCTCGTCGCCGGCTGCCACGAGGCGTACAACTCGACTCTAACCGGCATCGGCCCTGAGCAGTTCAGCTGGGACCCCAGCGGGGTGCCCGACAGCCAGAAGGAACTGTTCGAGCGCGCAGGCTTCTATATCAACAGCGGCCAGTACATTCTTCGTCCCGAAGTCATCGAGAGCTTCTACTATGCATGGCGTGTCACGGGTGATGAAACGGTATGTCCACTCAGCGCTTCTTCGTAGAATGATCATCCTGACCGCTCTAGTACCGCGAATGGGTGTGGAGCGCCTTCTCCAACATCAACAAGTACTGCCGCACTGCGACCGGTTTCGCAGGGCTGGAGAACGTCAATGCAGACAACGGCGGAGGCCGGATCGACAACCAGGAGAGTTTCCTGTTTGCAGAGGTGCTGAAATATTCGTATTTGACTTTTGCTCCAGGTAGGTTTCGCCTTGTTCTGGTACGACGCGGTGTGACTGTTTACTGATTGCAGCAGAGGACGAGTGGCAGGTGCAGAAGGGCAGTGGAAATACGTTTGTCTATAACACCGAGGCGCATCCGTTCAAGGTGTATACCCCTCAGTAAATAGTACATATTGTGCTCTAGCGTACGCTGCGCGCATTACTTGAATAGCAATACTTAACTGACAAGCCGGTACCGTACTATACTCTGAAGCATGGAGCTTGGCCGGTAATCGTAGTCACTCGAAACTCCGCTGTGCTGTGCGGGGAGGTTGGGCTTATCCCTCTTGCAGAGGCAAGTATCGAATCCTGGACAGGCCCTCCAAATCTTTCCATAACGACGAAAATACCCTACAGGCTGTATATTACCACAATACTACACATGTCCAACTCATGTCCTGTCAACCACTGTATTGAGCACGTGACGCTCACATCCAAAAGCTAGACCCAACCCGATCCACGGATCCAGTTCCCACCGGTCTAACCGAATATAGTCTAGTGTGGCTACATTTGAGCAGATTTGAGCACCTTGAAGACCAGGAACGTCAATCAATAAAGGGTGGGTGTGTACCTTGGTGACTGATAATCTGCTCAGAATAGTGTAAGGGGTGGCACCTCAACGATGTACCCAGGTAGATATATGGCGATTGCCCGGCCAGACTTGAGGTAGAATTAATCAGTCCTGCCTAGTCAACTCTGTACATCTACATCCCGAATCAGCCTAACTTCATACTTGTCTTTGCATCTGCGGGAATCCACCATATAACAACATACCATAGTTACACTAAGGCTCGAGAGGCAAGATGTGTGGACCGGCCCGAGCAAGCTCTGGTCATAGAATAGCCATTATGTTCCCATCGCCCTCCTCATCACCGTCATCCTCACCATCATCCTCACCTTCATCGTCGCCATCACCATCGCCATCACCATCACCATCACCATCACTGTTAGACTCAGACACAGACTCAGAATGCTTCTCCCTCTTCTTCCGACAACCCACACCAGAAAGTCCTGAGCATACAAGTGCTGTCTTTCAGATCAAAGATTCCAGCACAATCAACACTTTCCGGTCATGTCAGGCAATCGATCTACGAATTGAGTACGTTGTTCCCCCCAATTCAGCTCGTCCACGATCAACCTGCCTTGAGAGTGGTCTCAGGACAGTGTCTAGGTATACAGACGCTAACTAACGGATTTCACTTACAGACGACACGGAGACTTGACTCTCTCGTCATCGAAACACCCGCCTCTGCACCAATTCCAGCTCCGTCCGTCGCTATCATTCCCGCCAAAGACGGGGCTAGGCATGAACGGGAATGGGAATGAGATCGAGTTCGATCTCCCAGAGAGACTGGATCTGAATGTCTCTGAGCGCGGGATTGTCGGGAGGCAGGTTACGGTTGTTGCGAGGGGTGAGAATGGCGAGGTGCTGAGAGTGGGGAGGGGGATTGTTGGGTTTGATTAGCTGCTAGCTTCATATATTTAGGGAGTATTTGGCTCTTTGTGTAGATCGAGTCCAATTCACTCCAATTTACTTGCCGGGTATCAAGCCAGGCGTACTAGATGATGTGATTGAGGGGTGATCTTCTAGTGGAAGGTAATATGCTCATATCTGCTCATGGGGTCCTCAGTCACCCACCAAGCCTCTCCCACAGTGACTAAATCCAATATAGTCTATAAGTAGGGTGTACCCCGCTCTTTTTCTTCTCTCTCCCTTGGTTCTTCTTCCATCGTCATTCATCACAGTCTTTCCTGCCCGGTTCTTCAGTCATCCTGATTAGCCTCGAGATCTCTCAAGAAACCATCGATCCAATATGTCCACCCCCAAATACACCCTGCCACCCCTTCCATACGCCTACGATGTATGTAAACACCATATCCCCTCTTCTCCTTCCCTCCTTTCTTGGTTCTGCTTGGATGCTGACAAACCAGGCCCTTGAGCCCATCATCTCCTCCCAGATAATGACCCTCCACCATCAAAAACACCACCAAACGTACATCACGAACCTCAACGCCTTGCTCGAGGCACAAGCCACTGCCATGCAAGCAAACAATGTCCCGTCGCTTATCTCTCTCCAGCAAAAAATCAAATTCAACGGCGGCGGCCACATAAACCACTCCCTCTTCTGGGAGAACCTGGCACCGTACAATTCGCCCGCCACGGACATTGTCACGTCCGCTCCGGAGCTGAAGCGTGCAATTGAGGGCCAGTTCGGTTCTGTAGAGTCGTTCATCAAGGCTTTCAACACTGTTCTACTGGGCATCCAGGGGAGCGGATGGGGGTGGCTTGTCAAGGACTCAGCGGGGAAACTGGACATCGTGACGACAAAGGACCAGGATCCTGTCACGGGGCTTGTGGCGATCTTCGGTGTTGATATGTGGGAGCATGCATATTACTTGCAGTACTTGAATAACAAGGCGGCGTATGTGGAGGGGGTGTGGAAGGTGCTGAATTGGGGCGTAGCCGAGGAGAGGTTCAAGAGTGGTGTTCCAATTGAGGTCAGCGGAGGTGGGATTAAGCTGTAGATGGGCGGGTTGCTTAGTATCCCGCTTAGCATCTCTTTTTGAGTGACTAGAGTTCAAAGATGGGATAGGGCTTTATGAACTTTGCTTGCCTCGTTCTACGGTCAAGCCTGCTCAGTGAACAAGAATAATATGCTTTGGATCTCTCTTTGAGTACATGGTATGTATGTTTAACTATCACAAAGCATCCGGCTCTGATACTGAGTCAGCACTTGCCCAGCTCACTGAGGCCAGAGACAAGTCTAGTTGATGTATGATAGTTCTAGATAGAATGGCAAGCTGCCATTGTTCCTGGCCCCCAAACCCGTCTCAGTGCACTCGCCCTATAAGGTGTCTACATCCTCCCCTTCAAATGAGCCCCCCCATCCGTCGTAATCACACTCCCATTTAGATGCCCTGCTGCCCTACTCGCCAAAAACACCACCAGTCCCGCGATATCCTCCGGGCGCCCAAGCCTCTTATTCGGGCTCGCTGCCTCAACCTCCTTCATTCCCCCCTGGATCTCAATCAGCCCATTCGCCATCTTGCTCGGATAGATCCCTGGCGCAATTGCAGTGACATTAACATGCTTGGGGCCCAGCTCCACCGCCAGATTGCGCGTCAAGTGCAGAACAGCTGCCTTGCTGGCGCTGTAGCTGAAGCTCCCGTTCTTGCCGAGACTGCCGAGCGTGATGCCCGCTACGGAGCCAGTGATGATCACGCGCGAGGGATCTTCAAGACTCGCCTTTGCGGAGAGGAGAGGGAAGAATTTCTGGATGGTGAAGAAGACAGACTTCACATTCAGATCAAGCACCTTGTCGAATGCCGACTCGGGAAACTTTTCGAATTCCTCGCCCCAGGTTGCGCCGGCGTTGGCAAAGAGAATGTCGATATGGGACGTTGTCTTGCTGACCTCTGATACCAGGCGCTCGATCTCAGAGACTTTGGAGGAGTCGGCTGGGATGGAGATGGCTTGTGCGCCGGGGCGCTTGTTCGGGAGGGCGTTTAGGGCTGCTACTGCCGACTCGCAGGCCGAGGCTTTGCGCGAGGTGATGTATACTTTGGAGCAGCCGGCTTGGAGGAGGCTGTAACGCGGGTTAGTCTGGGTACGGTACCTCTAGGACGAGGGGATCAGACGTACCCGCTTGCAGCATAGAGACCCAGACCGCGGGAGCCGCCGGTGACGACGGCGACCTTGCCTTCAAGGGAGAAGATGGAAGAAAAATTGTTTAGCCGGACTTGTTCAGAGGCGGACATTTTGGTAGACTTGATCTGGTGAAGTGTTAAGAGTTGGAAGGTTGTGTCGGGTTGGAAAGTAGCTAAGTTATAGATGGTATGGAGAAAGCCGAGCCGAGGTTCGAGACCCCGCTAGAGATTCGGCTACGGCAGATTAATGATCATTGTTGGAATGGCATCTTGGTTTTGCACAAAGAGTGATCCGATATTAGGCACAACTTTGGACATAGAGAACACAACCAGTGGTTGTCTCCTTGGTGGTGTACCGTATTTGCAAAGGACCTATGCTGCCGTATCTGCGCGAGAGCATATAGTAAGGCCGTGAAGTACTATGCGTACGATATACAATGTATACTATATATATGAGGCCCTAAACAGAACTAAAGCTTTGACCTGTCAGTCCTAATAGCCCGATCAATCAGCTCCATGGCCTGGTAGAGCTCGTAGTCGTGTTGCTTGGGCGTTATGACCTGGACGCTCAGCGGGGAGTCCAAGTATACCGTCCGATCGACCGTTTTCTCATTCCCTAAGTAGAGTGAGCACTGGACCTTGCTCCTGAGTGATTTGAAAGGGGAAGACATACACAGTTCTCGATTCGCCTTATCCCAGCTTCCAATAACCGGCGCCTCCATCTCTTTGCCGCTTTCCAGATCATGTTTGCCAAAATTCCGGACCGGAACACTCCCAGCCGGATAGTCCAACAGCACAAACGAAGACGTATAGCCAACCGCGTTGTACCGATCTAGCTCTGGCACTGGATGTGGCGCAACAGGGTGGATAATCGCGTCGACCGTTTGCTCATGTCCGGTACTACCATGCATCCACAGTTCCCTGCGGAGTTCGAGTTCAACATCGCCTCGGGCGGCCTGTAGCTCTGCCAGTTGTGAAAGAAGAAGCGGCCGTCCCCGTTTTGTGCGGCTCTTGAGCCAAGGAATGAGTGTTTCGCCGGTACTTTCGACAAGGTCAAGCATTTTAATGCCGCCATCGACGCCCATGAGACGCCCAGCCAAGGCTTGGCATTTGGATAGGGCTTTCGGGACAGGGAGCTGGACAACGTTGACTCCCGGTGTCCGACGGAGAGCAGCGGCGACTTCGTTGAGAACCTTTGAGATAGGGGGCAGGGGTTCGACTATCCCGTCAGACGGAAGGACACCAATGGTAATCGGTCTGGGCTTCTTGCCGAAAGACGAGAGAGGCGACGGCCAAGCGCCCGGGATACAGTCCTCGCCGAACCATTGGGCCCTGGGAATGAGGTGAGTCATGACGGCATTGATATCGGCAACGGAATGAGCAATTGGGCCTGCGACGGCTTGGATCGAAATCCGCCCTTTGGCTCTGGGCTGGCCGTCTGTTTGCCCGCCATATGGCACGCGACCTTGGCTTGGTTTGAACCCGTACAAGCCGTTGCACATGGCCGGAACACGGATAGAGCCGCCAATGTCAGTCCCAAAGCCAATCATGCTGCCGCGAAGCGCAAGAAGAGCTCCTTCGCCGCCCGTTGATCCGCCGACGGTGAGCTGGCGGTTGCGCGGGTTCAGTGTTCGGCCAAAAACATGGTTTGCAGAGTCCAGGGCGCCCATTGTCTGGGGGACATTGGTCTTGGCAATAATGATGGCGCCGAGGGATTGCAGGAGTGACACTAGCGGTGCATCTTTTTCTGATGGATGCAAAGCTAGAGCGGCGATGCCGACTGTCGAATCGACGCCGCGGATGTTGAACGAATCCTTGACTGAGACCGGGAGGCCATGAAGAGGGCCAATCGGGGTGCCGGTGCGGCGGAGGTGGTCGTCCAATTCTTGAGCTCGCTGAAGAGCAGGCTCAAAGAGGGGCTCTGTTAGGCACCGTGTCAGTTGGTGGGCGATGGCAGCTCTCTGGGTCGTTAGCTCATGCTTACTTTGGGGAACTGTGGCGGTACCTTGCAGAATGCGTGGATGACCTCTTTTGCTGTGAGACTTTGGCTGTGAATCTGGCTGAGAAGGCCTGTAATATCCCAATTCTCGGTAATATCGACCTCTTTTGGGGAGAGCAGACCGCATGACCGAGGGATATCCATCACATTGACCCGGTCATACTGGACATTTGTAACAGATTCCGCCGGGGAATGCATCCCAGGGGGGATCTTGTCCTGGGCAAGACGCCATTCCTGAGGAATGCGTTTCCAGAGCTGGTCTTGTTTGCGTTGGGCGATTGAAGAGTACTCCATTACAGATGCTTGAGTGTCTCTGAGGTGAGTGTGAATACGTGATAGTAGGCGGGGAATTTATCCTGTTATTAATGCGGAGAACCTCGGCAGGTCATAAATCATCATAAGTTGAGTTCGTTAGTCATCAATGTATATACAGTTATACAGTCTTGTCAAACTCCAGCTCCAGCACTTCTTTCTCCCTCTCCCTTGTCCTCTCCCTAGTCGGCAACAGCGTTCGCTCTCGACTCTGTCGCTGCGCCTTCATACGATCTAACAATACTTGATTTTTTGAATACCTACCAGTCCGAATCCATCCTCTCGCTCGTCGGAGCCCCTCCTGGAAGATATCTCCAATATCATCCAAGACCAAAGCCAGTAACACCAGTGGAATTGAGATCCCAAACCCGATTCCAAACGTATACTTGGCCACATACCCCATGGTCAGCTTGTCCTCAAACTCGGGCATATTGATGGTGAAGACCGAAGTGATGAACGAAAGTGGAAGAAAGACAATTGTCACGATTGTGAAGACCATGAGGATCTTCCCTTGACGAGCCGTGCCAGCTGCCTGGTCGCGAGCAAACCGCGCCTCGAAGGCGTTGGCGTGTTTCTGCTTCAGGTCGAGAAGGTCGGTGATGGACGAGTAGATGCGCTCTGCTTGCTTGTCCATGCGGTCAATGTCCTTCAGGTGTATGTCGATTGTGCGCTGCTGCTCTCCAAACCGCTTCTTGATATCTCTCTGGCTTTGGCCCTGGCTGAGATAGATCTCGCCCACAACTTCATGGAAGTCGTCAAGGACGTTTTTCTGGTAGTGCAGGACCATGCGGATCATGTTCAGCTCGTCACGGATATCCTTTGCTTCAGCGAGCAGGTCCGTCTCCTGGCCGATGTCCAGCAGATTGTCGACGAACAACGGCTCGTCATCGACCTCGTCGCTGTCTTGTTTCTTCCGCTCTTCTTTATTCAAATCCTTGGCTACGTCCTTTTCCTTTCGACGTGCAAATCGGCTGGGTTTTCGATGAGTCTTGAGCCAATCTGAGGCCTGAGCCGACGCCCGGTTGAACTGATTAAACAGGAAACTTTCACGGTCCGTCGCAATGCCGATAGACGACTCGAACATGTCGAGAAACTGGTATTCGTCGTCGCCCATGCGGTGCCGATCAAATACTCCTGAGCAGCGGTTGGTAATGATAATGGCAAGATCATAGACTGAGCGTACGGGCTCGCGTGTTTTGGAGTTGATGTCCTCGATGATCCCATCCAACACGTTCAACGGATCATTCTTCGGCTGGTCCCATCGCTGGGGAAAGCTGGTCACAATCAAGCTCGGCCCGAGTATCCACATCCACAGCTGGTCAACCATGAAGATCTTTGGCTCCGGCACACGAGATCTCTTCTTCTGATACCTATACACTACCTGGTCCTGATCGCGCGACTGCGTGTCGATATTGGGATAGAAAAACTGGTCCAGTGTACGCCGGATGTGGAGCGAAGTCGACGACCCTGTGAGGTGAGCGCGCAGGAGCAATTCATCGCGCGTTGGTGTCCGATCAAGCCCTGGTTGAGGTGTCGGGGCCTGTTGAGCTTTGCGAATCGCCTCCTGCATCCTCTCTCGTCGCTCTGCAGTCTCAAAATGCAGATACGGCATGAAGTAGCAGATGTTGCTTTCCAGCGGTGGCGGCTTTTCCTTGCAAAGAGTGGGATGTGGGGACTTTTCTCGTCTGATAGGCGGCGACTTGGGCCCTTTAGGCGTTCCTGCTGACCCTTTCTTTCCTTTCTTTCCTGATGCGCTCTGAGTATCATCCTGCGAATGCGAATCCACCCGCTCCATTTTCCCGCCGGGCTTCTGCTTCTTTTTGCTTCCGTCTAGCTTCGGAGACGGTGGCACCGGTGAGGATTGTAACTCTCTCGAGAGCCCATTGATCAATATTTTCGGTGACTGCACTTCCTCCCTCTCCTCCACGGGTTCATGATGACCATCATCACGAACCTTCGGTGCCCTATGCGTACTCTGACACAACGGCCTCATGAAATTCGAATGCATCTTCTGCCCGCGGTGCTGGTAGTTGAACGACCTCTCCAGCCCCTTGAAGCTATCAACATCATGCGCGCCCTCCTCGATGAATGCCTTGGTAAGCAACGCCTCCACCCAAGCCATATTGTTTGCAGGCAGATGAATCCAACGGAACTCCGTCGCCTTGCTATTCACCGGCATCGCGTTGAACGCTTGTTTCCGGGGGTTCTCAGGATCCCGCCCATACAGCAGGTTAAACACAGAAGTCCGCTTGACACGGTTCTCATTGTGGAAATTCCCAAAATCCACGACCGTCGCTTCGAAGCCTTCGCAAGCACCGCGCGCATCCTCACTCAGCGCCTCGACATTGTTGTAGGGCGCCAACAGCGCAACGATATCTTTCCGCTTGAACTGCGCCGCGCGCAAAAAGGGCGTGCTCCCGAAGTTATCCCTCAACCGCTGTTTCAAATCACTCCGCTCAAGCAAACACTCAACCACCTCACGGTGCCCGCCCTGCGCCGCCAGATGCAGGGGCGAGATCCCATTCAGCAGCTGTGCATTGATCTTCGCCCCGGCAGCTAACAGCCTTTTCGCGATACTCTCGCTGCCTTTATCGCACGCATTATGCAACGGCGTCCACCCACCATCACTCCTCGCATTGACATCCGCGCCATGCCTCAGTAACAGCGCCACAATGCACTCGTACCCATGCGCAACAGCCAAATGCAGCGCCGTTTTATTCCGCCCTTCAACGGCATTCACATCCGCGCCCGTCATCACCAGTCCACTCACCCGCCCGTTCGTGGTCCTCTTAATACCACTCACATGTAACGGTCTCACGAGCAGCATCTCGGCAAGCCTCTCCTTTCCCGTCGCACAAGCCCAATGCAGTGGCGTCCGCCCCAGTTCATCAACGGCATCAACCGCACAAACCGTACCGAGCAGCAAGCTCACCACATCCTCACCCCAATCGCACGTCTTGTCCGCCGCAAGATTATGCAGCACATTGCGCCCTCTGTTATCCGTTGCATTGACGTCCGCGCCCCGCGCAATAAGAACCTGCAGGATGTGGAAATGGTTCCGCCATGCAGCTGTCATGAGCGCCGTGCGGCCCTTACGATCTGCACTATCCGGCGAAGCCCCGTGTTCTAATAAAATCTGGACAACGCGGACATGGTTTCGCTCAACGGCTTTGAGCAATGGCGAGGATGTCACCCTCCCTGCGTTACCTCCTCCTCCATCTTTATTCCCGTTCCCTTGCACATTCGCATTCGCATTTGCATTGGGAATCGTATTGTAGCTGTAGTCGGGCAAAGCACCCACCTCAAGTAGGTACCGCACGCACTCAACTCCACCCCTCTCGCAAGCGCGCAGAAGCCCTAGCCGCAAAAACCCATCCGTTAGCTGCCCGGTCTCACGCGCCGTCGCGACGACATCGCGCACCTCTTTTAGAGAATCGGAGGCGCAGGCCTTGAGGAGGCGCGGTTCCAGGCGATCGTTGTGAGCGTCGTTTGTGGAGCTTGTTAAGCTGCGAGAGCGGGAGCGGGAGTTAGAGTTGGACATTTTTTCTCTCCCAATTATCGGATCACACGATTAAATAGTGCAGTATTGTGGAGACAGTGTCTCGCAGGGGTTGAGTTATGTAGGCATTGAAGCGCGTTTTCGTGTGTATAAACCGCAAAGCGGTGTTCTCTTGTTTTCGTTGCGCGAAATGTGTGGGAGACGCACGACTGCGAGTCTTACTCCAGAGTCTGAGAGACTAAAATGCAGGCTGGCAGTCTAGACTGTTAAATACGAGCTTACGGCCCTAGCTGAGTACAAGTCTTGAAGAAATCGCTTAGCTGCTGGTTGGGGCTGAATGCACTAACTCGTTTAGTCTCTGTGCTAATATCGTATACAGTAGCATCCATGCTGATTACTCCGATATGTCGGATAAAATGTCTACTGTAGTCAACGGAAGGACAAATCATCACAATTATTTATTACTCTATCGCTCTACTATAACAGAAATCCGACGGGTCGAGAATCGTGGGAATCCAGTGAATGCAAGGATGCAAGGCCAGGAGACCGCGTCTAACAGCAGTTTCCAAAAAGCAAAGGTAAGGGAGGGGGAAAAAAGAAAAGACAAGGTTGAATGCAAATCCCGGAATCAAAATGCTCGCCGCAAACAATCAGCTGAATATCTTTTGTCACGCATGTACGCCGTCCCCGTCCTAGTCCTGCCTGCTGTACCATTACAGAGAACATGGATGACGATGATAAAGAGAGTTATTAAGGTGTATAATAAAATGCAATGTTGATAGTATAGCTCCCCCTCAAACATTGTACAATTTCGGTTGAAGGGACATCATTTCTTGCTCTTTTGGTTCGGGACCTGTTTCAAGATGTCGTCGAAGCTCATGTTGGGATTGAACTTGCTAACGGGCCGCGCGGGGGGATCAATCGGAGCCACACCGGCTGGTAATGGCAGCGCCTCCAGACCGGGGTTGATCGAGTGCCGATGCTCTGCCCTTGCACGCAGAGCGGGCGAATTCATTCGGGGAATAGCAGGTGGCGGCGCAAGACCACCGCCAGGCGTCAACAGCGGAGTAGGAGGCGTCTGCTGTCCGGGCATCGGCTGCTGTAGGTGCGCGGGATGTTCAGAGGATGACCCGGTAGATGACTGGTGTGCGGGATATGGGGACGAGATTGACGACTCATTGTCATACGGGTCATCAACCGTGGGCGGTCCCAAAATAGCATCCTTTTCAGCCCATTGCTCCGCCATTTGCCAACAATGGCTGCGCCGGTAGACACCTTCCACACCGTTAACGACGACATCAGACGGTAAGCTGACAAGACCATTGCCTCCAGCAACACCGAACCAGCTACGTGGAACCTTGCCGTCACTATTCACCCAAGGCGCGCCACCGCGAGGAGCAATGCACAGGAAATACTCCGTATCGTCGGCATAACGAACGTCTTGGACATCCACCACGACCAGCGGAAGTGCTTGAATAATGCAGTAAATGAGAATCCACTGACCGCATCGGAGGTCAATCAAGTCGTTGAGGGACTTGCCATGGCCCTGGCGCCGTTCAAACTGCATAAAGGCCTCAACAAACGGCGTCGGCTTCAGACTTTCACGAGTATAAGATGCCATGAGCACGGCATTAACGTCTGAGTCTTTCAGCTTCTTCGTCATCTGCTTCGCTTCCTTCTTAGGGTCCAGCGGTTTCCGCAGGAGCGGTTGCAGAGACGGGTATTGCGGAATATCGAACGGGATCGGAGGCTGCACTGGTGGTGTACTCCGATCATACTCACTGAGCACTATCCGCAGAGCACGATTCTGAAGCTCCTCCGGGCTGGCAGATTCGTCAGCATCCGGCGTTACGTCGAGCGTTCGATCAGTGAGGGCAGTGCGGTCGACCAGCATATCATAGACATTACACATGTCCTCATACATCTCCTTCGCGACTTTGCGGTTCAAGCCGCTCTCTTCAAAATGGTTCTTTCGTGATGGCTTGGGTGGCCACGACCCGTATTTTTGACGGTAGTACTGAAGCAGGAATCGCCGGAACTCGAGGAACGCTGCCTTCCATGCTTTGTACCGCACCACCTTACTCTCGGCGGTTGTCTGGGAATTCGCGGAGCCGGAAAAGATTGAAGGGAATTCGAAGTCGTTGAGCTTACTTTGCAAGACCTTCAGACGACCGTCCAAATCAATAAACCCGCGCTCAAGTCGCTTCTGGGTTATAGGACTGATCAACCCGTATTTAGGGCTCCTCAGCTGTTTTAACTCGTCCAGCTTTCCAACACCATGCACAAACCCTTCCAAATAGAGCGGATAGAATCGAAGTCGCTCTCCCAAGACAATAGCTTCAATCGTCTTCTCTCTGCTCTTACGAACATCAGCTAGTGCAAGCTCATCACAATAATTGCTAAAGCTAGATGTAGCAATTTCACCAAAATTGGATCCGTCCAGATTAGTGAACTCAAAGCGAGCCAGTAGGGTAGCGATATCCATGAAGATCGTGAACAGCGACGAAGACCGCGGTGTCGCAATCAAGGACTGGCCTAGGAGGAAGGCAAAAAGATTTCGGAAGAGAAGGAGCGTCTCCAAGTCTTCTTGGGAGATAGCTGCACCCTCACTGGACACATCACTGTTCAGCGGGATCGGCAAGTAGAGATGAAGTTCCTGGGGCTCCTCCTGCAAGTCATCCTCAAATGACATGCGCCTACTACCGGCGCTATCGTTATCGTTATCATTCCAGTTGTGAGGAGTAAGAGGCGATGTAGGTGTGCTATTAGGGTTCAGGGATAAACTTCGCGTCTGGCGCTCAAGGCTGCCGGTAGCTCTCGGGTCGGAACCACGGGCGAGGAAGTTTAGTGAGGCTGAATCAGCGAAGACGCTGGAATGAATCTTGAAAGACGGCGGTCTGCCGGTATTCTGGGGGAACAGGTAAACGTATGTGTCGCCGGTCTCGTTCCACAATTCCGGAATCTATCGTCCGATCCGTCTCAGTTGCGGTCGCGCGGGAAATATCACAGCAAAAGGGAATGTGGCCGTCGCATACGACCAGGCTTACGTACCTGTTCTCCCCGGCCCAAGGGGCCCATGTCATACAGAATCTTGTGCTCTAGTCCAGCAATCCAAGCACTCGGCAGCTGGGGGCTGGACCGCACATCGATTGAGCTCGCGCGCGCTCGTCCGGGCATCCAACTGCGTCTCTTGGAGGGCGTTCCGGGCCGGGAATCGGAACCGCCGGGAACGGCCAGGCCACCCGAGCTACCGGGTCTACTGCTACTCAATCGCCGGCCTCTGCTTTGAGGTCTACCATCCGGCGAGTTGGACGTGCTTTCGGCCAGATCCGAGTTCACCGCATAGAGAGATGGAGGCGGCGGGAGCGGAGCATCCAAATCCTCGAAGTTGTCCTTCATTGGGCTGGGAGAGGCGCCATGGCCGGGATGTGAAAAGTTGGGCACGGCGGGTGCGGAGGATAGACGGGCTGGTCTGGAGCTACTTCGGGGCCGCGCATCCTGCGAGCTCTGATCGGGCGACGGCCTGGAAAGACTGGGCGAGCGCGGTGACGTGGGACTCGACGCATCTTTATGTGAACCCAGCGAGAAGAGGGAGGAGATTCGTTTGGCCGATTTGACAGGAGCAGACAGCATCTTTGCGTAGCTAGGGTCACAGAAGAACAAATTAGAAAGAAATTTAATCCCAGGAAACGCCAGCTGGGTAAGATCGATGGGCTGCGATCCAAAAAATGATTAATCAAAAGAGGGGAGAAGACTCGCGACGGAGAGGGCCGCGGGGAGGCATAGGTAGGTAGAGGAAGGAGGGAGGGAGCAGATGAGCAAGGCTGAGCGTGAGTGAGCGAGGTGGGAAAGAATGACAGCCACCAACCATGTACGAAGGGCCGAAGGCTGACAATAACGCGAAATCAGCTGAAAACGTCTGACCACGGCCGGTTCTGGGCGCCCAGGCAGTTCCTTTTCCTCCTACTGGATGTCTGAAGCTGTCCACGATCCCCGACGAGGGCTGTGGAATGGATCTGCAGGAGGGAGCGGGGAGGAATGAGGGAAGGAGCGAGAGATCGAGCCGGACAGCCGGGCAGCCAGGCGGTCGGCAGAATCAACGAGAAACGAAGGGCGGTGCTGGTTTCAGAGGACAACAAAAAGGCTCCCGGACTGGAGAAGGGAGATGGACAAGGAATGGTAGAGACGACAAAGTAAAGAGCGAAGAATGGGGGAGAAGAAGGAAAGAAACTGGATCATAAATATTGATGTTTGGGGCAGCAACCTGAGCCAATCAGCGCGCGGTTCTCCCTCCACGAACCACACGATACTGTTTTCGGCGGCTCTAACGTATTTTAAGTACGGAGTATTTCTTGGATCCTGCCCACTTGCAAATTCTACCAAGGAATATGAATAGGCTGCACTCCTTTCACGCCTCCACTGAGTACACAGGCCGTTCCCTGCTCTTCTTTTTCTCAATGGACATTGTGCCCACTGGCCATCCAGGCCCCAGAACAATCTCCTCGAATCCTCTCGTTTGTGCCCAGAATGGCCTACGTATCCTCAGAGGACAATCAATGCGAAGTGCGATATTTATAGATTCTAAATGGACGGCCCACGGGATTGGATCAGCCAATCCATCTTGGACGCTTCATCTTTAGTAGGCTCAACTCGCAACTCCACGGCTCTTGATTCGCAATCCGAACATCCGAAGCTGCAGGGGTAAGGCGGAGGACATTGTTGCAAACGAGGCGGGCATCCAAGATCAATAGTTTTGGGGGGAGAACATGGTGTGATCATGATTCTTCTTATTATTATTATTCACAGATTCTTATTCACAGATTCTTATTCAGTTCATAGCCACGCTCGCAGCCTCGCCCAGTGCGTCTTGAACTCCCCAAATTGGTGGAGCAATCAGGGGGCCAGCCAAATGCCAGCACATCGGCCACTCCTTTATCACGTCATGATCCTTAACCTCGATCTCCTTATTACGCAGGAGTTACAGAGTATACTCCTACTCGACGGAGAGCGTCATTCTCTCGCTCGCTCGCTGGCAGAACGATGAAGCGGCGACTTGGTGATCTGCCAGACTGGCAGCAGAAATAGCTACGTATAGGAAGACGTATATTGACGCTACGTATGCACAATGTACGTAAGGTCCCATTTTCCAGGCACTGCCATTTCTCTTAGGCGGAGTAGTCTGTATCGCTCGCCAATTTTTCGGAACGATAATTACCGCTTACCGAAGTCAAACTTACCAAGGTTCCCAACTTGGGCCCCAGTTGACCTCTGGAACCGAGCTTCTGACATGGAGGGAGCTATCCACTCGAGTCGATGCCGGAATTACGATTTTCCTGCACTGACGAAATTCCGAGGTCACGTTACCGTTCACGTTACCGTCCACGTCACCGTCCAGCTTTGGACTGGACGATGTTGACTGAAGGACGTTGACTGAAGCGGTGACTGAGGTGGCTTGTTGATAGACTACATATGTTATGTGATATGCTATGCAACTTTAAATTAATCAGATCGAACTAGGTACCTTATCGCATGATCAGCTCAAGGATAAGAGGTCAACCTAGCCTAAACGGTGATCGCAGTCGACCCGGCGGCATCGATAAGATAGGGATGCCAAAATATATCTCCCCCACGGAGAGTATCCATATAGACTTTCTTCCACCTTCCGTTCTCAGCAAAACCCCGAGTATCTACTCCGCCCTCAGCCCTGTATTACGCCAGCATGGGTAACGACATGCACAGTGACACAGTTGACCTCTTCACGGGATGGCCCAACCCCTCACTTCTCCCTACGGAGGCGCTCGCGGACGCATTCGCCGCGGTGATGGCCGACCCCGCCATCCGCACGCCGGCCCTGATGTACGGCCCCGACGAGGGGTACGGGCCACTGCGCGAGCACGTCGCCCAATGGCTGACTTCGTTCTACCGTCCAGCTGAGCCTGTCACAGGCAGTCGTATCTGCATCACAGGTGGTGCGAGCCAGAATCTCGCGTGTATCCTGTCGGTATTCTCCGACCCGGGCTACACGCGGAATGTGTGGTTGGTGGCGCCAACCTACCACCTGGTCTGCCGCATTTTTGATGATGCAGGGTTTGCGGGCCGTCTGAGAGCCATTCCTCAGGATGAGCGCGGGTTGGATTTGGACTATCTGCGGCGGGAGTTGGCTGCTGCGGAGGATCGCGGGGCTAAGGGGGACGGGGAACCGGTACGGCTGTCTAGCTGGAATGAGAAGCTATTCTAACTGATCGAGCAAAGTTTACCTCCCTACGGCCATGGGCGAGGCTCTACAGACACGTCATTTACGCGACGCCTGCGTTCTCGAATCCGTCTATGATCACAATGTCACGGTCGGATCGCGAGGATCTCGTCCGGCTGGCGCGCGAGTTCGACGCCCTCATCGTCACGGATGATGTCTACGATTTCCTGCAATGGCCGTCCGATCCCGAAAAGCCGCTGGACAGACACGCGACCGCTTTACACCCTCGTCTCGTCGATGTCGACCGCTATCTGGACGGCGGCCCCAAAGATCAATGGGGCAACGTTGTGAGCAACGGCAGTTTCAGCAAGCTCATCGGCCCGGGGATCCGTACAGGATGGGCAGAGGGATCAGAAAAGGTCGCCTACGGGATCTCACAAGCGTACGGACTGCTCCCCGGATTGCCCAAGCACAGCTAACCGCAAGCAGAGGCTGCCAGCGCTCCGGCGGCGCCCCGTCCCAGTTCTCATCCACCGCGGTCGACCAGCTCGTCTCCTCCGGTTTCCTCCAAACGCACATCGACGAAGTCCTACGCCCCGCATACGCATCACGTTACCACCGCCTGATGTCCGCGATAAAAACCCACCTTTACCCCCTTGGTGTAACGGTCCCCTTCACGGGACCCTCGGTCGCGGGCGGCTACTTTATCTGGGCTGCACTGCCAGGGTCCCTGCGCGCGAGTGACCTGGTCCCCGTTGCACTGCAGGATCACGGCGTGAGAGTGGCTGCAGGAGATCTGTTCCGAGTCCAGGGCGACCAGACGGAGGACAAGAACGAATTTGGGTCGTTTATTCGTCTGTGCTTCGCATGGGAACCGGAAGAGAAGCTGGCGGAGGGGGTGCGACGGCTGGCGTGTGCGATGCGGCAGATGATCGGGCAACGAACATGAGACGCGATGATACGACACCGAGAACGGAGAACCAAGAACGGATGCGGTGGGACTCCCTCTATTTCTTTCCTTTGGAGGCTGACAACGTGTGGGAATTGGGGAATCAAAGTAAAGATGTAGACCACTTCTGGTGGTTTTTCGAAAAAATAAGCAGTGGTGATTGTGATGATGATCACCTCGATGATCGCACGCGCGACGCGAGAGCTCAGTAAACACAAATGCTCGGTAAATCCGCCCGACCTGACCGATCGACACGATGGAAAATATTTGATGGCCTGCCCTAGTGTATGGCAGTCGTGGCCCTGACACTGTGCCTTGGCTGTGTTCTCGGCATGAATTTGGGTCTCCTGGTCTCCCATCCTCTGCGCACAAACAATTATCCAAGCGACGCGTCATATACCCCTTTATGAATCCACGTATCCATCCCGACTTGCCCGGGCATTACGCTGTTTGGCAGCCAAATCCGCCACCCGCAAATCCAGCCGGTGAATTGAGTTCCAATTGGACGATCGTTAGCGCTTTATCTCCAGCTAAGCGGCCTAGTGGTTTCATGACAGCCCAAGGAAGAAAAGGCTCCGTCCTGGCCAGGCTCTGCTCGATCGGAACTGAGGCGGGTAACAAAGCTTGGCTATGGGGAATAATAACTATAATTATCTTCAAGTCAAAGCAATCGAGGATTCGAGACTCGAGACTCGAGGTCAGGGCCCAAGCTTCTTTCCCGAGTGACTGTGTATCTCTTGAGTAACGCCAGCATACCTGATGAGGTGCAGGATAATTGCCAGGCAAACAGGAATGTGTACTTTGGCCGCACCTCGACGTACTCGGCCCGTAGTTTCTCATACCACGGCTCTGAGAGTCTTTAAACAAACCAGGAAAAGCAAGAAAAACTAGCGAAAAGGCGTTGTCCCGGTCACGCAGGGTATGCTGATCACTTCGCTTGGAAGTGGTATATAGCGTTCAACTCCGTCGCTACGTTCCGACGTTCTTTTCTTTCTGCATATTTTTATTTTGATTCTAGTCGCTCTTTCAGACTACCGACCTCTCCCTCTCATTCGAAGACGCTCTGTTTCTCTAAGCGGCTTAATAACAAGGAAGGGTCATCAGGCCCCAATTAACCTCGTGAACGATTTGGGCCTCTCGTTTCATCCCTGAATCGACTGTTTCAGCATTGACGGGATTACACTCGTTCCGTGCTGTGATTGGTCAGCTTGAGAGTCCGTCCCTCCTGATTGGTGGTAGATCGTGTATTCCCGTTACATCGCGGACAGTAACAACTGGATCGCCAGACCTAAAGAACAATCACTTCGCCTGGCCGTCTCCCAGTTCTTGTTCTCTCTCTTTCTCTCTTCAAGCGCCGGCCCGTCTTCTGTTCGGTTCATCCTGCATTCGTTATTTCCTTGTTATATATTCAGTCATTCTTTGAACCCCTGTCGTTCACTGTTTATTGTCTCCGGCCATTGTCTGTCCCTAAAGGCTTGCTGGGCTGTCTATCAACGCAACGTCTAGAGATCTTCTTTAAGCTCCTGACGGTGTCTTGTGAGCCCTCTTCTTTCCTTTGCACATCATCACTTTTTATCTCATCTGTCACTTGACAGCAACCGATTCATATTATTACCAACTCGCTGCTGGTCAGTGAAGAGCTCGCCATCCTGACGCAGCTCCAAAACAAAACATCCTTAGCAATCATGCGTTTTACCAACATCCTCCTGCTCTTAGCCGGGTCCGCCTGGGCTGGAGCAAGCCCTATTGCTTCTAGTGAGAACGAGATCGTTGCGAGACAGTCGTCGTCGGAGTATTGGGTGGGCACTATAGAGAACCGCGGGGCGGTGCCATTTGGGGACGATGCCAGCTACCAAGTACACCGCAACGTCAAGGATTTCGGTGCTGTTGGTGGGTCTTCCGAGGCTCTTATACATTTATGAGTGACTTTGAGTGACTAATAGAGTAGGTGATGGTACAACGGACGACACCGATGCTATCAACGAGGCCATTTCGTCCGGGAACCGCTGCGGTCAGGGCTGCGATTCGTCCACCACGAAGCCCGCCGTGGTTTACTTCCCTGCCGGCACATATCTCGTCTCCAAACCCATCGTCCAGTACTACTACACCCAGATGATCGGTGATGCCAACAACCTTCCTGTTCTCAAAGCGTCTGCCGACTTCTCTGGTATGGCCGTCGTCGACGCGGACCCGTACACCGATGACGGTTCAAACTGGTACACTAACCAGAACAACTTCTTCCGTTCGATCCGCAACTTCGTCGTCGATCTGACTGCCATGCCCCAATCCTCTGGAGCTGGTATCCATTGGCAGGTCGGCCAGGCCACTAGCCTGCAGAACATTCGCTTCGAAATGGTTAAGGGCGGAGGCTCTGAGAACAAGCAGCAGGGTATCTTCATGGACAACGGTTCCGGCGGCTTCATGACGGACCTGACCTTCAACGGCGGAAATTACGGCATGTTCGTCGGTAACCAGCAGTTCACTAGCCGCAACCTGACCTTCAACGACTGCAACACTGGTGTCTATATGAACTGGAACTGGGCCTGGACCTTCAAGTCGGTTACCTTCAACAACTGCAACCTCGGTCTGAATATGTCCAACTCGCCTTCCAACCAGACCGTTGGTTCTGTCCTGCTACTCGACACCGACTTCGTCAACACACCCACTGGTGTCGTAACCGCCTGGGGGAGCGACAGCATTCCCGTTGGCGCCGGTACGCTCGTCCTGGACAACGTCGACTTCAGCGGCTCCACCACCGCTGTTGCTGGTGTCGACGGCACTGCTATCCTGGCCGGTGGCTCTGTTGTAGACAACTGGGTCCAGGGAGGTATCTACCGCCCCGCGTCCGTCAACAAGCGCGCCGTCCACCCCACAGCCGAGGCTGAGGCTCAGGATGATGTGGTGATCTCTACCATCATCGAGACCGTATACGAGTGTGGAACCTCCACTCCGTACCTCCCACTGCCGAGTACAGCCACGGAATCGCGCACAAACGCTGCGGAGACTACTGAGGGCCTCTTGCCGTCAATCTTGCCCTCGATACCAGTCATTGATAGTCTATTGTCTGGTCTTGCCGGGTCGACTGCTACCGAGGCCGGCGCTTCTACTGTTGGCTCTGAGACCACGGGCCAGACTGAAACCACGTCTGTTGCCCAAGCTCCAGGCACCGAAGCTACCGGCCAAACTGCCACCTCCGTTGCCCAGGCCCCAGAAACCGAAGCTACTGGTCAAACCGCTACCTCTGTTGCTGTGGTCCCTTCAGGCTCTGAAACCACGGCTCAGGTTGGCACCTCGTCTGTTGCCAATGCTCCTTCCGGAACTGTCTCCTCAGCATCAACATCCACAGGCGCGATTCACGGCTCTGGCTCTGGTTCTGGCTCAAGCCAGTGCTCCGCCCGCACGGTCACCAAGACCCGCGTCCAGACTTCTCTTCCCGCCGCCACCAAGCCTGCCTCCCTCCTCTCCAGCAGCAGCGGCAAGGTTTTCGAACGCTCCAAGCCCCTCTACGAAAGCTACGCCTCGTCCTCTTTCGTCAGCGTCAAGGCCAACGGCGCCAAAGGTGACGGCTCAACGGACGACACGGCTGCCATCCAAAAGATCCTCGACAGCGCGACATCCGACCAGATCGTCTACTTTGACCATGGGGCCTACGTCCTCACCGACACCATCAAGGTCCCCTCCAACATCAAGATCGTCGGTGAGGTCTGGCCTGTCCTCATGGCTTACGGCGAAAAGTTCTCCGACGAGCAGAACCCCATCCCCCTCCTGCAAATTGGTCAGCCCGGCGAAACCGGCTCCGTCGAAATCTCCGACCTCACCATCCTGACCAAGGGACCCGCCCCCGGCGCGATCCTCATGGAATGGAACGTTGCCGAGGAAACTCCTGGCTCCGTTGGCATGTGGGACGTGCACTTCCGCGTCGGCGGCTCCGCAGGAACAGAGCTGCAGTCCGACACTTGCGCCAAGACTCCCAACTCTACCACTACCCCGGACACCCAGTGCATCGGCGCATTCATGCTCCTGCACCTAACGGAACAGTCAACCGCTTACCTCGAGAACGTTTGGTCCTGGACCGCCGACCACGAACTCGACCTGGATGACCACAACCAGATCAACATCTACAACGGGCGTGGCATCCTTGTTGAATCTCAAGGTCCCGTCTGGATGTACGGCACCGCTGCCGAACACAACCAGCTGTACAATTACCAAGTCTCTAACGCGAAGAACATTTTCATGGGCTTGATCCAGACCGAAACGCCATACTACCAGGCCAATCCCAACGCGCTCGTACCCTTCACGCCACAGGATTCCTGGAACGATCCCGACTTCTCCTACTGCACGACGGATGCATGCAGGAAAGCCTGGGGTCTGCGCGTGACCAACTCGTCAAGTGTGTATGTCTATGGTGCAGGATTATACAGTTTCTTTGAGAACTACGGCCAGGAGTGTTTGGATGGCTCGTGCCAGGAGAATATGGTGCAGGTAGACTGCTCGGACGTGCATATCTTCGGTCTCAGCACAATTGCATCAGAGAACATGATTACCAACTCCGATGGGTCGAGTCTTGTGCCGCAGGAGGGAAACAAGAGTACGTATTGTTCAACGATTGCGTTGTTCGAGCAGACATCGCAGGCGTGAGCACGAGTTACGTTTAAGCGCGTTGAATATAGGATAGATTGTTTACTTCTTCGCCTCTGTCTCTATCTATCTACATATGGTATATAGTTTGTTGGAGGTTGGTCGGTCATGTGGTCTGCGTTTATATAGATAGACGAGGCCTAGGGCGGACTTTGTTGATACCATTATATTTTGCTATTTACTGTTCGACTGAATCTGTTCGAATAATATGACTTTTGCGATGCCACAGCGAAATATAAAAGCGAAGTTCTTATACCCATGTAGATACGTAGATCTCTTGCACTCCTTGGTGCCTTTCGCAAACTCCCTGAGCTGCCGGATTGGCAATTTAGGCTGGCTTCTTTCCCAGGCTACACCAACTGAACTTCCAGCCGGATGTCTCCTGGAAACTTTCTAGCCATAAAATTTAAACATGGTTTGCGGCATAGAATCTAGCCTGTTCGATGTCGACTACCACTTGAAACCTTGTTAGGCAGAGGCGCCAACCCAAATGCACACTTTGAGCATAATTACGACCGTCCAGCTCTGATACGGCAGCATTATACGGCCTCATGAAGGTCGCGGAGCTGCTGCTAGGCCCGAAGACCTATGTGAATGGCCAAAACCGTGGCGGAAAAAATGATCTTGAGATTGCTTCTGATAAAGGCCATCAGCGTATTGTGGACTTGTTCGCTAGCCATGTACTGTGCAGAATATTTATGGCTTATTCGATCAAAACAATATCCGGAATCACCAATGCTTCAACGCCCATTGGTACCCATCGTTAGGAATTAGCGAGCTATTCATTGCTTTACAATTGATATACATCAGCTGCCCACGAGTGAGGCAATTGTGTCAGTGGATTTGCTTCAAGGTTCAAAGGCAGTCCCAAAAAAGAACAATTGCTGTCTATTGTTATGGGCGCTAAGCCGTTTCTTACGTCTTTCCTAGGGCTGGTGTATCATCATATATTACAGCTAGGCTGGGCTGCCTAGACGGGGGATGATTCAAAACGAAACAGGGAATCTGTCAGAGAAAGCGGATATTAAAAGGAAACCATATCACTTCTCTAGTCTAGCTAGCTAGTATAGTAAATAATAGTAATTTTATACATGACAGACACGCAGGCGAAAGAAAGACATACCCTGGCAACCATAGCACGACTAGATATAACTTACCACCTACACAATTGTGGACGTGGTCAGTCAGTCAGGTCATGCTAACAATTTACTCGCGGTTGTAAAGAGCCTTGAAGATGCTGGAGACCCAGTTCAGCTGCTCGCTGGTGGTACCGTCAGTGGGGATACCGGTAGCGGCGGACGAGGTAGCAGTCTCGGTGGCAGTCTCGGTGGCAGTGGTAGTCTCAGCAGGACGGGTAGTGGTGCTGAGGGTCGTAGGGACCTGGACCTTAGCCTCGGTGGTGGTGGTGGTAGAGGTGGGGGCGGCGGTGGTGGCCTCAGTGGTGGATGTGGAGGTAGAAGCAGCAGCAGAGGTGGAGCTGGGGGCCGCAGCAGAAGACGAGGAAGAGCCGCTGCTACCGCTGCCGCTGCCACTTCCACCAACAGTGAAATCAACGCACGACTCGTAGGTCTGGTCGATGCTCTCGGCGTACCAGTACCACTGGAGGACACAGGCGCCGGCCTCAGAGCACTGGCTGCCAAGGTTATCAGGGATAGTGATGGAGAAGTTTGTCTCGTCCTCCGTGACGCCAGTCGCGGTGGAGGCGTAGACATCCCAACTCTTCAGAGCGGATCCGATAACGGAGTTGCTGGCAGTGTCGACGACGGAGACGTTCGCAACACCAGTGTGGGGGGCGACAATGTCAATCACGAAATCGACGGTCTCGCCGGCGGTATACGACTGAACGTTGTCCTTGTTGTCGTCGAACTGGTAGCCCTTGCACAGCCAGATGTGGCACGCATCGGCGTCATAGTCGGATTGCGAGGCTGCGACTTGCAGTTCACCCTGGATGTTGCCGGCGCGGTCGGCGGCTTGGTTGTTGTAGACTTGCTGGCCGCAGGCGGCGGCCATGGCGGAACCGGGCATACGGGGCTGAGGGCTTGAGATGTAGCCGTGGGCATTGGCGAGGGAGACGAGGCCGGCGGCGGCGAGAACGGTGGTAGCTTGCTTCATTTTGGCAGAGTGGGAGTGCGATTCTTTCAAAGATTGAAGGTTTGTTGATGGCTAGCTTGCTGGTAGAGAGTGATTGGACGGTATAGACCAGTATACCGATTTGGGCTTGCAAAAGAGAGAGACGGTCACAGACCTGTAGGAAGAGAATGTATGGTTGGAAAAGAAAGGAACCTGCGTGCGTGAAGAAGAGGAAAGCAAAGGAGCCTTGACGAAGACAATGCTGCGTCTATATAGGGCTGCCGACCCCTGCGTCCATGCTCCATGCTCCATGACAAGACGCCATGAAACACAGCTAAGACCACAAGAGGGGAATTTCCGTTATGTGATCCACATAAGGCTCAGGGGTTGTTATCGTGCGACAGGGTCGACGTCAGGTCGGGCAAAACTCAGAATCCCACGGTCGCCGACTCTCAGTAGTCGGTTGAAGCCAGGGAGTTAGGAACACCGAGTCGGGATGAACCGAGACGAGGTATAGTTTCATCTTGATTAGCCTCCTCCCAGGTTGTGGATCTAGATCTTGGCCAGCCTGGCATGGGTTGGAGTGTTTGGCCGGGGGTTAGGCGCGTCGGGGTTTCAGCTTCATTAGCTTGGGCGGGCCGAGTTCGTTTTCCATGCCCTCGGCAATATCGGGCAATTTACATGGCACGCCTCGATGATAAACGGCCATCTATTTCACCTGCGACGAGTCAGAATCAATTTGTGATAAAATTCATAGGATTCGCAGGTAACTTGCCGCCTGCCTTTCGAAAGGTGTGCGCCATTCGGCGGCCTGCCGCCTACTCCTCAGCTGCCCACAGCCCTCAGCCCACAGGCTCAATCTCTCATTACCGGCCCATGTGAATCAGATAGATGCTTAGAACTGTCTTGATTAGTACGGCCAGCTAGTAAGCGCTTGAGTGGCGAAGCTGGAAAGGTACCAAAGAAATTCATTCATACTCCGCAAAGAGGTATCACAGGGTATAAATACAAAAACACGGAAAACAACCCCAGAGAAGAATACTGTAGTAAACAAAATCGGATACTTGGCTAATAATGCTGGTGCTGCTGACTTGGCTGCTGGGTCCCATTCCATCGTTCTCGCTCAACTTCCCGTTCGTCGTCGTTGTGTGTCGGGATAGTCGACGGAATACTGTAGTTGTCTGCGAACGGATTCTGCACCTGGTAATCCTCCGACCGGTACTCGTATCGAGCAGTTGGCCCGGTGCCGCTTAACACCGAAATGTCAGACTGTTCGGTCCTCGTCGTAGCGCTGCGGTGGGCGGTTGATTCGGGAGAGATGGGCGATACTGGCTCACCAAGCGGAGGACTCTGACTTCGCAGCGGCACAGGAGGCGGAGGGACTGGGCGCGATGCGGACGCGCCTGTAATTGACTGATCACTGTGCTCTGGCGACTGTGTGGCCGTAGCTGTCTCTGCGGGCGGGGTTTGCTGACCGAGGGCTTTTCGCGCTTGAAGCATGGCGCGCTGGTGCTTGGACAGTGCCACAGATAATTCGTCGTTCGTTTCAATCAGAGTCAGTAAGGTATCCTCATCGGGTGCAGGGTTCGTGGCATGGATGTAGTTCGAGATGGCGCGCTGTGCTCTTCGGGACCGAGCCGAGAATTCCTGAATAAGGTCGTTCGTGAGCATCTCGCTCGGCGGGGTCGACTGCACGAACTGCATCAGGAGCTTCGCCGTAGTCTTCGCCTCAGATATACGAGAAACCAGCTCGTCGGGTGGCGGCAAGGTATCGATACGTTCGGGGCGAACGTAATTATCCGAATTTTGACGCGACGTGGTCGCTCGCCAGCTGTTCGACCGACTCTATACCAGGTCAGCGTCTGCGTCACAGTGTTGGAAAGGGCCATACGCACATTCGGATTGTAGGTCTTACTCATCTTAGCCTTTTCTTTCTTCCACATCTCCACGAGCGGCTTGAGATCCTCATCCCAACCTCGCTGCATTTCCATGGCATCCAACGTTTCTCGGAGGAACCGCTGCACGCCCACATCCTTCTCCGAACGAAGTAAATCCTTGATAGCCGTGACAAACCTGGCGTCCAAGTTGCGACTAAACGTGTGCCCCGGGTTGTCGATCAGAATGCGCACCAGCATCAAGGCATTGTACTGGATATTGGCGGCGGTCGAGTTCGGTGACGAGAGCAGTTTCCGGAGCAGATGGGCGGCTTCACGTGCGGCATTGGGGCTCGACTCGGCACTTTCGACAATGCTGGGCAGATGGACAAACTCGTCTCCCTGCTGCTATTCATTAACTGCCGTACAGTGAGTGAACGGGTTCGTTGGCGTACCGGCTGGTTCGGGCCCTGACCCTTTTCGCAAAAGGCAGTCTAACGCGATCAGCATTTCCCCGCATCTGGTTTATCGATTCCCACAAACCACTTCTCTTAAGACGACGCTTTCCGGAGAGTCTTGCGGATATTCGGTGCCGCTGTGCAGCCGACCTGTTGACGGTCAGTAAGGGGCCCGTCGTGGAACAGGGACTGACTGACTCGCGCTCGGTCGCTTGTTGATAGTGCTTAGCAAACGCTTCATTATGTCGACAACTAGTAGGAATGATGTGATAAGAGGAGAGATTGATGGGATTAAAGCAGAGTAAAAGGGAAGGAAAGGAATGAAGAAAAAAGAATGCCACCAGCAGCAGCTAAAATGCTGGAGGCATCTGGGGTGGTTTAGGCTCACAAGCCAGGTTCCAGTCCAGACTAAGCGCCTGCACAGGCAGAAAGAAAGCGGCAGCCCCAAGCGAGTTGGTCACAAGTCCAAGTGGCACTTTTGTGCTTTGTGCTTTGCGATGACACGCAAGGGAAAAGCACTCTTGTCACAGCCAGTCAGATATGATGATGATCGGGTGGAATACCGACAATGGTTAATGGTGATGCCTGGGGAAGATGGAGCTTGGAAGGTGATCTTGACTTCCCCACCACCGCCACAGAGTTGCAATCAGCGGCTTGAAACACGTATGCAAACCACGCCTGCTCGTGGATGCCATGACTCAATTAGCCAGCTGCTGATGGATTTGTGCGGCGATTCGTCACCTGGCTTTAAGCTCAAGTGAGGGAGTATGCGCAATGCAGCACCGCCACCCTTGGCTTCATCCGTTATACTGCCCTCAGCCCGGACAAAACGTAAGCTGTATAGCTGGAGCGGTGGATTTACTTGAGTATTCTGTTCATGCAAGTCGCTTACGAAGCCTCTTTTGAATGACATACTTAACCTTGATTAGTTTTCTCTAGAATCATGGGTCATGTAGTGATAGATCAATGTGGCTGTATATTGTGCCAAATCAGAGTTATACAGATCTGCCATGCCATGCAAAATAGACTGAATTCCGTCGCTCAGCCCATAATCGAAGAGCTTTTCAGGGGATTATGCTTTTGAAGAATCTTTTGTATTTTCTTCGTGACCAGGTATTTGTTCCGTACAACAGAAAAACTCCGGCTATCCCATTCAAATTCTGACCACTTCATTCACTCCTCCCCGACACCCAGTCCGCTTACGCCGAGGTGAGGGCCTTGCGGAGCTGAGCACCACGCTGCCGGGAGCTAAGGCGGGTGCGCTCGACGACGGTAGCCTTCTTGACCTCCTCCTCACCCTCGGTCAGGATGAGCTCGATGTGGCAGGGGTTGGTCATGTAAGGGTTGATCTAGATTCATTAGTCTTATTGACAAGCGGGGACAAGCCAGCGGTTTGGAACATACACGACCGTGAGCACGGTAGGTACGTCTGCGGCCCTTGGGAGCCTGGTTGACCTGGATGTGCTTGACAACGAGGTTGCCGGTGTCGAGGCCCTTGGTGTCGGCGTTGGCCTCGGCGTTCTTCAGAAGGTCGAGGAGGAACTCGGCGGACTTAACGGGCCAGCGGGCACGGGCAACACCCCACTGCTTAGCTGGAATACGGTCAGCATTATTCCGAGCCAAACGCCATTATTCAATTCCGATGTCCCGCCAAATCTGCCATGATTCATCATGAGATAACTTCTCTGCTTTTCATCAAATAGCCGACTCTTTCTGGGGTGATCATCGTCTCGAATATCGTGGGAATGCACTCACCCTGAGCGCAGCGGCCAGTGGAGCTGGCGAATCGCCGGAAAGGAACGGCCTCTGTCTTGGTCTTGACGTTCTCAAGGAAGGCAAGGGCACGCTGCAGCTTCATGCCGTTGATAGCCTGGGCGGTCTCGCGGGTGTTCTTGAAGCTGACACGCAGGTAAGAGCCCCGGGCGCGGGCGCTCTTAGCGGCCGGAATATCCTGAGCAGCGTAACGGACCTGATTGAGAAAAACCCATCAGCATTCCAGTCCAACCGATTTTCATGATTCCAGGCACAATTCATAAACGCAGCACGAGTCGCGGCGTAGGTAACGGTAGCAGTTGGAAATTTCGGGATATAGACAGCAAGGCGTCGGATTGCCAATTTGCAGCGATTCCTTTCCATTTATTCCCCTTGAACGAGCGTGCTTCGACGAACATGATCCTCCTTGCGATTCTGAGTTTAATGATCGATAAAACTCACCATTTTGATGTGGTTGCCGGGGTGGTCCTCGATGTCGGGAGAGAAGATTGTCGTTTGCGTCGTCGGCCGTCAAACTTTGGAGATCGCGAGAGTCGCTCGTTGTGGTGCGGCTTTCGCTCTTGGCATGGGTGCCCTAAGCGAGCCCTAACTAGCTCTTTCTGGTCACCGCCTTCACCCGCCGCCGGCAGTATTCCTTCCCGCAGACAGTGCTCGCTACAACTCTACTCGGAAAGAATGAAATATTCAATTGACAAAATAGTTCAATTTATGTCTATTACTAAGTCTAAATTATAACATCTTATTTCTTCTGCTCTGGGACTTGCGTGATAAGCTCGCCCTTTTCCACCGCCGACCGCAAGTTATCCAACACCAGAATCTCCATCTCTTTCTGCGTCTCGTAGGTCATTGTACCGATATGAGGCAGGAGCATCACTCGGGGGTTGTTGAGAAGGCCGGGCTCTACAATCGGCTCATTCTCGTACACGTCTAGGCCGGCGGACATGACCTACTAACTTAGTGCCATCCATCAGAAAGAAACAGTGGTCTTACCTTCTTCGACTCCAACGCGGCAACCAAGGCCTTCTCGTCAATCAGCGCACCGCGAGCGGTGTTAACAATCACAATCCCGTCCTTCATCTTCTGGAACTCCTTTTCGCCAATGATATGACGGGTAGACGGGTTGAGAGCCAGGTTCAGACTCAGGACGTCAGACGTAGCCAACAGATCGTCAAACGAGACGTATTTAGCACCTTGCTCCAACTCGGGGCTCAGTCGTGACCGATTGTGGTATTGGATTGTCATCCCGAAGGCTCGCGCGCGATTGGCCATTTCCTATACAGAACGTACGTTAGCAATAATAAGCATATCGGGTGCGGCGGACGTACGCGACCGATCCCTCCCATGCCGAGGATCCCAAGCACCTTTCCCTTGGGATCGTGGCCCAGCGTGGTCTGTCCGTGCCATTTGCCTGTCTTGTCAGTACAGTACAACCCTTAGCTTTTGAGAATGGCCGTACCCTCGCGAATCGCAGTCAATGGCACGTAGGCCTGTCTGAGAGCGCCGATCATAAGAAAGATGCCGACATCTGCGGTGGCGTTGTTCACGGCAACCGGCGTGCTAGAGACGGAGATCCCTATTATAATCATTAGCCTTAAACCCGCTTTGTGTATCGTCTTGACTCACCCTTCTCTGAGCAAGCAGGAATGTCGATATTGTCGTAGCCAGCTCCGTTGTGACAGATATATTTCAGCGACTTGGGCAGAAGGGAGATCAATTCTGCGTCGAATGGACCGGTGAACTGCACCCTGTCAGTGCCCTCCGGTCCACCGGCAATTGAAGCTGGAATACCTTTGTAGAAGCATTGGATCGGTAGATAGCGACCAGGTCATCGTACTTTCCATCCTTAAGATTGCGGATGAAGTCCTCTCTACTTCCTGAGGGGAATTCCTACATTGCAACCTGGATCAGACACTGCATTGAATATACGAATGGCTTGATCACCTACCTTCAGAGTCAGAATGGACGAGAGATCCTCCCATTCTTTCCTGGCGTGGGTGATGTCGCCGATGAGCAGAGCGGAGGGCATGATGTCAGCGGGGTAGAAGCACAGAAGGTAGGTATGTATTCTTTCGAAGACGCGCAGAGAGGAAACGCAGAGAGAAAAGAGAAAACAAAAGAAAAATGGGGGCAGGAAATGAGATCGAGAAGAGATGGAGGAATGTCTAATGGATTAATATGAGGGAACCGGTTATGGGCTGGCGAGGAGCTCCTCCGCGTCCGTGGGGTTCTTTTACTAGAGCTGGGGTCTATCGACATATAGAGTATACAATCGGACTTCGGGGCATATGCGATGGCGTCTTCGCTGTACCGGTCATTAACTGCTTTACTTCTTTTGGTCTCAGATGGTCTATTACTAGGATCCGCTACTGTCTGCGTCAATGCATGGCATTGCATGGCCTTTCACCAGCAATTGTATGGCCTGCATTTGGGGATCGGCTATTGACCTCGCCTTTCAATACCCGACGCGGAGGAAATCCGGTGCTGTCCACCCCCACGCTGCGGGTAAATGTCCGGCGGCCACCATGAACAAATAAATACTCTACATCTTCAAGAAGTCAATTGTAAGGACCAGTGTATTACTATAATTCATCTCAGACAAGACATTCATCATGGCCACCTGTCAAGCCCTCGTCCTCCACGGCGCAAAAGACCTTCGCCTGGTATGTACCCCTCCCCCGCCTAGTTGTATAAAGCCTCAAGAACCTGGACTTTAACACTTTCATCAGGAGCCCAGACCCGTCTCCTCCCCCAGTGACGGAGAAGTTCAAATCGCCATCCGGTCAACAGGCATCTGCGGCTCAGACCTGCACTACTACAACCACGGGCGCAATGGAGACTTCGTTGTCCGCGAGCCCATGTGTCTTGGCCATGAATCCTCCGGTATCGTCACGGCCATCGGCCCCAACGTACAAAACCTGAAAGTAGGTGATCGCGTCGCCCTCGAAGTCGGTCTTCCTTGTCGCAAATGCGCTCTCTGTCTGTCCAGCCCAAGCCGCTACAACCTCTGTCCAGAGATGAAGTTCCGCAGCTCAGCGAAGATCTTCCCCCATCTGGACGGCACGCTGATGGAGCTCACCACCCACCCTGAAAACATGTGCCATAAGCTTCCTGATTCTGTTTCATACGCTGGCGGTGCACTGGTTGAGCCGTTGGCCGTCTGTCTACACGCTATCCGTCGCTCAAACCCACCCGCTAAATCCTCCCTCCCTCCAAACTACAACAGCACAGCCCTCATCTTCGGTGCAGGCGCAATCGGTCTGCTCCTCGCCGGAGCCCTCGCAGCCCAAGAGGCATTTGCGCACATCGTCATTGCAGACATCGACGCTTCGCGCCTGAAAATCGCATCCTCCCTGTCTCTCCCCAACCTTTCCACCTTCCTGATCCCCAAGCCCTCAACGCCGCCTCCCCCGCGTGATGCCCCGCACGCCGAACAAACCGCCTTTGCCCTGTCGACCGCGCAAACGACGGCCTCTTCGCTCAAATCCACCATTTCATCCCTTGACCCCTCTGGTCTAGGCTTCACTCGTGTTTACGACTGCACGGGTGTGCCCGCTTGTGTGCAGACCGGAATCTACGCCGCGTCGCCGGGTTCAGTCCTCGTACAGATTGGCATGGGTAATCCCGTGCAGACGTTGCCGGTCGGCGCAGCGGCACTGCGTGAGGTCGATATCATTGGAGTGTTCCGGTACGATGGGCATGCGTATCCAGCCGCAATTGAGCTGATGGCGAGTGGGAAGATGGACGTTGTTGAAACGCATGTTGTGACACATCGGCTTGGGCTGCAGGATGGGATCAGGGCGTTTGAGCTTGCTGGGAAGGGGGTTGACGAGGGAGGCAGGCCAGTTGTCAAGGTCCTTATTGAGAGCGAGTCCCCCTAAACTCTGGGTACTATATATTGTCCTTTTTCTTTCTTTTCTTTTCTTTTCTTTCTTGCATGTTGAATACCCGGGATGTGTGTTAGCGCTGATGTGGGGGGGACCGTTCCGTAGGCTCGCGTGGGGTGCATAGATGGCGATGGGAAATTGTTTCAAGGGAATGTACATGAAAGGTGATGACAGGCTATATAGGAAGATCAGATGATTAATTCGAAGAATCTAAAAGGTATAATTGGTCTTGGTTTTGGAGCATCTGAGCTTTTCTTGACTTAAGAAAAGATATATACAGGTGCAGCTCCGCCTGCATGCATGTAGCAGTACACTTTAAAAAACTCAAAATCAGGAGGCGAAACGTTGTCCTACCATCGCATATAGATACATAGAAATTGAAGATTCAAAAAAAAAAGATGAAAGAACAGAAACAGACACACCAGGACAGACGGGCTCGCCCCTCCGCCGCCATTTTATCCCAACGGATGCATTAGCAACGTACCAATAATCAGAAAATTACCAAGTAAAAGCCTCCTCCACAAAGTCGACCACAGCGCCCCTCCCAATTCTCTTCCTCGCCGCATCTCTGACCTCATCTGCAAACGCGCCCGGCCCACAAACAGACACCAGCGTCGCGCCCACTCGGTTCGGAATCACCTCATCCAGAACAACTTCCGGCCTACACCGTCCAGGGAACATCTGCACCGTGGCACTGGGACTCACAATCTCTCGCTTTGACTTCGGCTTCGATACAAAGAGCTGGATCGTCAAAATCTCGCGGCGGCCGGGCAGACGCAAGATACTATCCATCCACTCCCGCACCCAGGAGAGGTGCTCTGTGCTGCGGACAGACCAGATGAGGTAGATTTTCTGCGTGGGGACGCGGCCTTGTGAGGCGCGGATGAGCAGATCGCGCACGGTGAGCATGTGGTGCGTTATCCCTGCGCCGGCAGAGAAGAGGATTGCTGTGCCGTATGTTGCGGGGTTGGAGGGGTGGGAGCCGTAGGGGCCCTCGATGAAACCAGTTGTTAAATACGTGGAGTTCGGAGAGGTGAGGGCTTTATTGTAAAGCTTGCGGGTCATGCCCTTGCGGGCGGCAACGATGAGAGAGACGGAGGTTAGTTGGTTTGTGTTGTTAGTTGGGAGGCCATTGTAGTGGGCTGATGGTGGGGTGGGCAGTTGCTTTTCGAGATCAGGGCTGTACTTCGGTGGTCTGTCGTTGTCGATATAGCCCTGATTTGTGACGCAAGAGCTGGGGTCGACCCAGGCGACAGAGAATGGATGCGACATCCAGAGGGAGAGGCTGGGGATGTAGGCGTAGACATGGGAGCCTGGTGGAACGTGGACGCGTCTGGGGAGGTGGAAGGTGACTTTGCAGGCTTCGCCTGGGAGGGCCTGGACAACGAGGGAGGTTGAGCCGCGTTTGAGAGAGAAATTAAGATAGATGAGGCGGAAGAAGCGTGCTGTGCGGTCGAGGAGCCAGAAGATGCCGATGGCGGTGATCCAGGGCATTTGAGGGAGATTGTCGAGGTCGATGTGGAAGTAGACACCGAGGAAGGCGAGCAAGGCTGCAAGCTGGTGGAGGTGAAGGAATGTCTCATAGAAGGCGTGTCTGATTGGCGAGGGAGAGTGCAGGAGGAGAAAGGTCATGGCAACTGTTCCTACCAGGCCCCAGGCGAAGAAGGGCGTGTTGCAGAGGCGGTCTAGCATGTCGGAGACGTCGGTCTCGTCCACAGCGTTGACGGCCCAGGCGAAGGTGTGCACTATGCTCTCGATCACGACGATACGGCCTAGCCAGCGGTGCAGGAGGTTGTAAGTGTCGAAGCTGATGCGCAGCAGGGGAATCAACGGATTGTTGCGGCCAGCGAGGATGAACAGAGGTACCATGTTGAGAACGGCCAGCGTTCCCGATCGACCTCGGAGTTCTGCCACAAGGGCGGCCTTGACGTTCTCATCGTAATCCAGCAGAGCGCAGTAAGCAACCTGGCTCGCGATGTACAGCACAATCAGGATCGTCTGGAATCTAGACGGAAGGGTGCCCACGTTGATGGCAGACGAAAGCTGAATCTCGCGGTTATGTCTCTTCCTGCCAAGTGGAGCATAGAGCACGTGCTTCTTGATGTTTACCCATAGCTGTGAATCTTCGATACTCCAGAACGTTTGCTCTCTCCTGCTGGCGGTCAGGGATGATATATGGCGAAGGTAGGCGTGACTGAGCTGTGCGATCCGGCCGCAGAAAAGGATAAATGCGACGCCGATGGTGGAAACAAGGATGATTCGCGTGAATAGAACATCTCGAGGGACGTTGACTCCGTTTAGGCCCCGTGAATACGCGTAGACATACGTCTCATTTGTGCTGTAGTTACCCCGGGGGACAAGATGTCCCGGGAGGTGTTCCATTGGAATCAAAAGCAAAATATCTAAGCGACAGACGTCGAGTCTATCGGAACAAACAGACTGTTGAAAGGACCGTGAACGAGAGTCGGCCCCGGCCAGTTAAGTCAGAGCGCCGGTTTGGTATGACGCAGATTCCTGGTGGCAGGGGGGAACGGGAGGAATGTTGTCAAGCTGTCACCCTTTCAACGCCGCAATCCCGGGAATCTGGCGATGAACCAGGAAAGACGGAAGACTTCGGTCAAGGACAGAGATTGTGGAGTTGGAATGGAATTTGTCTTGGCCGCAGTAACGGGTGGTGTTATTGTAGGTAGATGATCTGCAGAGACGTCAGAGATCGCCAGATCAAACATAGTGCATTAAGGGGAACTACCAAGTACTACCAAACAATAGAGATCGACAAGAAATTGACTTTTGACATACCTTGTCTGGTAGAGATTGGCAGTTATTTACAACAGATCCAAGGACGCCAGCGTCGCAGGCGAGTGAAAGGAGGAAGAAGCAGACAATGCAGCAATTGTGTTTCTAGAAATCTAGACTCTAGACAATAGAGAGTGAATGAAGCAGGACCAGCCGAACAAATGAATAAGGCTGAGCAATGAAAGAAAGAGCGGAATGTTTGAGAAGAAAGGAGAGCGAGGTGGAGGACTGGAGGAGATCCAGTGAGGATATACAGGACTGAGACCGACTGAGAGGGACGGTGGTGGAGTGACTGCAGCTAGGCGCCGAGGGCCAAGGCTGGACTGGCCATAACACCCACCGACTGCTCGAACTGTTTCATCTTCACGCCGGTCCAACGCCAATCAACAGGAGTTCTCCCGATAGGATCTCAAGATCGGATGACAGCTCAAGCGGAACTCCAGATCATTTGACCCAGGCTACTGAGTTCTGAACTGCCAGGCGGCCATGTCTGTGCAGACATTCAGGGTCTTGAAATGCCAACGTCCGGGATATTTGCCGACCAGGCATTTGGTGCGGTGGGAAAAAAAGTCCTTTCCAGCACATTTCCAGAAGAATAATCAAACTAATATTGATTGGATAGCTTTTCTCCTCAATCCCACTTAGTGGTGTGACCTTGTGGTTCTGGTGCCTATCCCTGCTTGTGGCTGAAATCGCATGAATTTTCCGTATCCCACTCGTGCACGATCCAGTCGCTATCATAATCAGCTGTCAGCTCACGCTAATATACGGGTTTTGTGTCTGCCGTGCTTCCTATTTGCCAATCGATTTCGGCGTGAGCAAGGACGAGGAGGCCCTCAGGTTCGAACGCCTCCGAAGAAGTGCCACGCTGTTTCAGGTCTCGGTCTTCCAGGTCCGTCGGGTCCCAACTCGTTTCGAAACGCCCGTCCTGAAGGAACAGCAATTAGCTGGACCCGAGGCTAATCAGAATTAATTAAGATTTATTAGTTTTTGACTCAAAGAATCGCTCTGAGCCGACAAGTTAATCTATTCAGACCCCTGGCTATATATTGCCTTTGTTTATCCTCCATCCTTCTGTCGTGCTCCGGAGCACCGGTCCTCTGTGGGCATCATACGGTGAAAAAACGTGGCATCCCGTTCGTCCATCTTGCTGACGATTCTTCCTTTGCAGATTGCCTAGAAGTGATAGTGGGACAGAATCGCTCGGGCGCGGCCCTCTTTCCTGCTTCCCGCAATGAACGACTTCAGTGCACAGGGTCGAATCGAGCTCGAAATCGCTTTATCAACCGAGTCTTGGTGTTGGGTGGCATGACCGCACGCGCTCCTTGCCCCGAATCTGACACGGACTTCCAGAAGACCAGAGCGTTGGTATTGGAGCCGAGCTTTGGAAGAGGAGATACCCCTCCCCACAGACCTGTCCATTTTCATCGCTCAAGAACTGGGAGCACCCCTTTTCATGCGTACCCATTCAATAAGCCCCGACCTCCGATGATAGCCCAGCCGAGGTTCGATGAAAACGTGATAGGAAGACTGAGCATCTGGAATTGGGGGGCTGAAAGAGTCGGAAAGCGTTCCATTTTTGGATCCCTAATGGGCTGCCATGGAGGCGTTTGGGGAGCATTTGCACCTGAGTCCGGACTCCCGACCATAATTGTTCAATGAGCTTCGCCGTTTGAGGCTGATTATATCGGGCGCTCTCAAATAGACAAGTTGATGGCCGGATGAAGGTGAGCCGACGTGAGCTGTTGTCGCCGTGCTGCGTAGAGCTTCCCTCGCAGCAGTTCCCTTGTAGGTTTATCAACACTTGATTCCAGAGTCGCATTCAAAGCGTGATAAGTTCCATGTAGACACAACTGTCCATGACAATAGATAGTGGCCTGATGTCATCCCCGTTCAGGATCCGTAGACACCAGCGATTCTGGGGCCTCCTTTCAGCCAATGGGGCTGATCGTTCCTAGCAGTGGCTGCTCAGCACAACATGCAGCATGATCTTGAACTTGTCGTCTGGCCTAAGCCCATGGATTAACAATCATGAGGGAATTGTAAAGATGAAAGGTCAATTGGCTGGAAAATCCACCTCGAACCTGTGAGAGGCTAACTTCAATAGCCGACAAAGGCCGACATCCCCGCACTCGGCAAATGAACCACGTGTCTGGTAACTATACTGTATTGCAGCTTACGCCGGCTCGACATTACCATACACATCTATGAAGCCTGAGGGAGAGAATCGCGATCAAGTCTGGGGTCAATGCAATTAATATATCCTCGTGTGGAGTAGCTCGTCGGATACCTTGATCTGAGCCTGGGGAAATGCTCTGAAGTGTCAATCTAGTTCTCAAATTCCCTGAGATCCACGCTTTCTGCAGCTGCATTCAGCCGGGCACTAAGCTCTTTTCTTCAACTAGAAACACGACTGGAATCGTCAATCATGTTCGCTACGGAGCTTGGCAGACTATTGTTACTATAGACTTTGTAGAGTAGTTAGAACTGAAGTCCTCTTCGTTTGCAGCATCTAATGCTAGCTGGACCTGACGATCCTATCTGTGAGAAACAACATCGTTACGTACGGAATGCGTAATACGAGCCATCTGGCTGGGCTTTCGACAGCACTTCTTCCATCCGCAACAATCGCATTCTAAGAAGTTTCTTTTGCACGCACTCGTGTCGGTTCATGGACCAACCACAGAGCGCCTGATTATTCGTTCCGCTGTATTGCGCATAAAACGCGTACACTTCTTGTGTGCGGAGACGAAGACGCCTCAACGGCTAGGGGAGCGAAGAGATCATTGCGGAGGTTTTCCGCTGGCCAACGTTACGAGCATTGATCGTCCCTTTCATATTTCTTCATCTTCTGCTTCCCCAACATCAAAATTTGCCCAGGGAGGTGTTGCTTTCCTTGTCCCAGCACTGGAAATGGCGTTGTCGCGACACCAGCTCTAGATCTGGTTTGTATGGTCGCCAGCAATGGACGTCCGAGAGCAGGGCGAACAATCCCCACCTGTGCAGGAAGCACCGGTATCAAAGCCAAAGGCTCGTCCTGATCACCACATGAAGCGTGTCTCAAGAGCATGTTTGCATTGTCGACAGCGCAAATCCAAATGTGATCTGTACGTTTCTTCTGTTCCGTAACCAGATGGAAGTCATCCCTTCGCCACTGACTGGTATGTCTAGAGATGCCAGCGGCAGCCCTGGGGTACCACCATGCCAGCGATGTATTCGTGATCATCGAGAATGTGTCCTGGGTGGTTCAAATCGCGGAGGTCGTCGCATTCGGAAGAACAAAATAAAGAACTTCACTCCCGATACAAAAGCAACAACTCAGGAACCAGGCGTAAATTCAACCAGTCCCGCCAACTCGGAGATCATTCAACCGGCATCCAACTCGTATCCTGGTCCTGTGGTCTTTGTCCCCTCAAATCCTCCCGCGCCAACCGTGGCAACAACGACCTCAGTATCCGTTGACGAAGAAGATGCCGCTTCCATCGGCTCCGTACCTAGGAATCCCTCGGATGCGTGGCAGTGTCTGACTGACATCGCAAAGCGAGGTACCGACGGGCCTAGTCCTGCAACTACCGACTCTGTGCGCACTGGCACGGGCGGGTATTCCGCATACAGCGCACTCCAAAATGGCGATGTGGCTAGCCTCCAGACGAAAACCGGTATAAAGGCGTACAGGTTGGTGCAATCGCGATCCCTCGATGCGGGAACCGTTTGGCAGTTAGTTGCTCGCTACGCTGAGAACTTTCATCCATACCTCCCCTTGGTCCCTCGAAAGTATTTCGACCGCGCTGCCCTGGACGCCTTCGCGGATAGTGAGAAACATTTGCTCACAGCCGTTATCACAATAGCATCAAAAGACTTAGTTGAGCGACCAGAGATACACGAGTACTGCTCTAAGTATATGCATGAACTGATTTCCAGTATTGCAGCCGGGGCTGACTGCGATGTGGAGGCCGTGGAAGCACTTCTTCTGCTCGCCGAATGGGAACCACAGGGCCTGAGACCAAAGATAGAACGCGTTGGCCGCGGCGAGGAGGACCGTGCTGCCTGGATGCATGTCGGGCTTGCCCTGCGCTCAGGTTACTTCCTGGGGCTGGATAGGACCTCGTTTCGTGGGGATGCTTCGGGTGATACGGAAGCAGAAGCACGCAGACGACTCGCTTGGACGAGCTGCTATATCTCGGATCGGCTTATTTCTGTGAGAATCGGGCGTGCGTTCTGGTCGCGCGGCCCTGGCCCAATGACTGGCCTGGTCAGCCAGGATTTCCCGTCACTTCAGCCCGTTAAAGAGGGAGACGAGGATTATGCGCAGATATTCCAAGCTACGCTGGACCTCACACAACTTTACGGAAACGTCCATGATCTTCTTTACTCTGGAATGCGAACAAGTAATCAGATGATGTTAATGGGTGATTACGTGAAATATGTGGACGATTTTCGACTTGCAATATTGCGGTGGAAGTCGCGTTGGGGCTCGCTGAAATGTACGCGCGCTGCTTCTGAGGCGAATATTTGCTAACTGGTGCAGGTTCACCGGCTATGCAAACGACTTTGCAGTTGTCGTACGAATATCTCAGACTCTATACCAATGCCTTCGCTTTCCAAGCTGCAATCTCCCAGTCCTTGTCAAAACAAAAGAACGACGGCCGCTCTCAGAGGGAGCATTTACGAGCCACGTTTGACAATGTGGCCTCGATGCAAGATGCCAGATTTATTATCGAGTCATTAGATGCCGCAAAAGTTTACTTGACCATACTTGTCGAAACGGCCGACCCTGAGAAGCACCTTCGTTTTATGCCACTGAGGTTCTATCTATATGGCATATACGCCGCGGTTTTTTTATATAAGGTATTACCTGTCACTAGCTTGTCTACTTAATCGAGCTAACAAACTAGGCGCGATCATTTGGTGTCATGCTTCCTGCAGAGGAGATGAACGTCCGCGAACTTGTTACCCGGACCACAGAAGTGTTGAAGCGAGCCAGTGCTGGGCCGGACGATATTGGTGCTCGTTATTCTAGGCTCCTTGAGCTTCTATGGCGTCCCAAAGCAACAGCTCCAGCTTCGCCGGCAGGGACTCAGCAAAGCAATGATATCGTAATGCAAAACACGAACCCTATCTCACAATGCATATCTGGCCAAGACGGCTATGTGCACTTCAGCCCAGCAAACGATTTCTCTTGGTTGGATCTCGAAGCGGTTGGTGACTACGTCTCAGGAGATCCTGGCACATTATCGCTGGATGCCTTGCAGAATCCTGGTCTATACCAATCCGGCGCTGATAGAGAATGGCAGAATCCAATGTGGTCGGGCGATATGACAAGCGCTCTTCTATTCTGATCACTGTTGAGAGGCCTTAGGTATTCTTGTCAAGTCCAGTGGAGTCGAAATGACCCCCGACGTAGGGACCGTGGTCCATAGACTGTCCCCCCACACCATGCGGGGTATCGGGGGTTGCTCCGATCCGAGGAAAATCCGCCCCTCATTCCTGGGTCCCTACTCGTTTATATCTGCGCCAGGGCCAAGGTATCTAGCCTACCCCAATTCACATTCTACCTTGTGCAAGTCAACAATGGCGCAGTTAAACGAGATTCGCGGTCGACTCGCCCTCATCACCGGTGCTTCTGGAGGGTGAGCCCACCCCTTCTCACCATCTCAGTCAGTGACTAGGGCTTACATGCATTTAGGATTGGTGCGGCCTGCGCTCGCCAACTTGCTGAGAAAGGCGTCCACCTAGCGTTGACCTACGCCAGCAATCTCTCCGCAATAACCTCCTTGACAAAGCAGATCAAAACAACGTTTCCGGATCTGCGAATCTCCATCCACCAAGTCGACGTCGCATCCGCAGAACAAATCCAAGACATGTTTCTTCAAATAGACAAAGAGCACGGCCAGCGCCCCGACATCCTTGTCTCTAATGCTGGATACGGTAAACGCGTCCCCCAAGTTTGGGACATCACACTGGAGGAATTTGACTACACGATAAACGTCAACCTCCGCGCTTCCTTCATCCTAGTCAAAGGTGTTGTGGAACATATGCGCAACCAACGCTGGGGCCGAATCATCTTCATGTCGTCAATTGCTGCATCTGGTGGTGGGATAAATGGTTGCCGTATGTGTTGTGATACTCCTGCCTTCAATTCCAAGTCAATGACTAAGATCGTTACGTGCAGACTACGCGGCCTCCAAAGGCGGCATGACAGGAATGATGAAGAATCTCTCCACACGCCTTGCAGAGTTCAATATCAGCGTCAACGATGTGGCGCCCGCCATGATCGGGGACACCGGTATGATTCCTAATGCACAGGCGATTCCGGAAGTCGCAGCAGGTATTCCTATAGGGAGGCTGGGTGTCCCGGAGGAGGTGGCTAATGTGGTGACTATGCTCGCTACGACGGGGTATATGACTGGACAGAGTTTGTTGTTGGCCGGAGGGTTAAAATAACTGTGGCTGGGATTCTGTCTTGGGCGCTTGGGACCACCTAGGTGTACTTGATATCCTTGAGACAATAAGTACTCAGATTTTTCTCTAGTATGATGAAGCTATGATTCACAGACTATATGTTGAACAACCGTATTTGCCCATCGAATATTGGCTTCAGCGTTCAGTGGGTGGTTGAAGGCGAAGGCCGGAGCGCGAGGCTGCACTGCATTGCACCCATACGAGGTGACTGGCTCGACACGTACGATGTGCCTGTTCCTCCACTCCTATCACCGTTACCAGCTCAGCAGCCTAATTCCCGCTTGTTTTCCTAGCAAGTTAGACCGCGTCGTCTACACCATCACTTGTCATTATTCGGGCTTCAACTTCATTCGCAAGAAATCGGCTATTTTCCGCACGCGAACAACCAGTGTTGAAGCTGCTTCAGCCGACTATTTCTTAGCATGGGTGGCTCTAAATGGGTTGTATGAGTAGTTCAACTCCTCCTGAGGGGTGTACACCCATATGCTTCCATTTGACACAGCTGGAAGTGAAGTTGTGACTCATTATTCTTAGTAGATGATGTTTTCCAATTAACATGACTGCGGGGCAGGGCTGCAGGGCTAAGCCCTATATAAACACCTACAATTCCTGGATGCCCGACTCGACCAAGAACTCGAAAGTGGACATTGGACATATCACACATGGAATCTACATTCAGAATAGTCAGGAAGCTTGATTGAATATACTAAACTTAATTTGTAGATTGATCTCATCCGACTTCCAAATTCGACCAATATCTATTAAATGATTGACTTTCACGGCCAATGAGAAAGTATTCAACCAAAAACAGAAAGAAAGGAATAGAAGAGGTGCAAGGGTGGCGGACTGAGTGCAGAAAGAAAGGAAGAAGGAAAACCGACAGAGGGAAGTGACTGGCCATCTAATTAGAAATAGATTGGCTGTATGGAGAGCAAATAGGTATAAGAAATGAGGCAAAGGTGGCGATAGGTAGATAGGTATGTAGTCTTCAATGAAGATGAGATCTAGTCTATTATGTATGTGCTGATTTGTATATCAATGATATGCAAGACGAAAAGAAAGCGAAAAAGACCAGTAACCTCCAAAATTGCGCAAAAAGGTGTAAAATCCAGGGGAATCAAAAAGAAGAGAAGAGAGTTGAAGATGATCTAAGCCGGGGTTTAATTCTTCTTTCCCTTAGGCACACGCGCAAGCCAGTAGATGAAGACTGCGCCAGCGATGTTGAAGGCGATATACACCCACATCAGGCCGAAGTTGCGCCACGCGTCGTCGTAATTACTGTGCACGGCGGACAAGAAGGTATCCGTGCTAGAGATTTGGCAGAACGTGCACTCGGACGTGGCCTCAGGGTTCTGAAGGTACCCGCCGAACTGAGAGATGTAGGGGTCCATGTAATCGGAGCAGGTAGTGTTGCTAGGGGGGTAGAGCGTCAAGTATTCAACCTGTTCGCAGTAGGCGGTCGTACCAGAAACACCTGTCGACAACATGGCGGAAACAAGATAAGTGAATGGTGAGACGCGGTACATGAAAATCCAAAAGCGTGGAAGGGCGTCCGGACCGGCGAGGACACCGCAAAAAATGAGGCAGAGGGAGAAGAGTAGTTGTGCGATGTTACCGCCCGTTTCGGCAGTTTCGATACCGGCGATGATCATGTGCGCGAAGGTAGAGGTGAAGAGGAGGAAGGCAAGGATAAGCAAGAACATGAGGGCTCCACGTTCATGGACACTGTCGGTGGGTTCCGCGTTGCGGTAGAGACCGACGGGGTAGTACCAACAGAAATACATGATGACAGCCATTAGGGTGTTCCAGGGGAGCTCCACAAGGATGTTGGCTGTCATGAATGCCTTCCAGGAGTAAACCTTGGAAGGACGCTCACGAACCTCATACAAGGCACGTTGGGTGACAAAGTTTGGCATGATCTGTTGGACAAGGTTACCGAAGATGGTCATCAGCATGAAGATACTGAACATCTGGTTCTGGAGACCCTGTCTAGTGTTCTGTGCCTGGAAGAAGGAGAAACCAATGTAAAGCGAAGTCAGGATGCTCAGTGCGGCCTTGGAGTATATGTAGACAGGGCTGCGCCAATATTGCGAAAAGACACGGACAAGACATTCCCACAGTTGAACGGAGAAAGGAGCCGCGAATTCGTTGTAATCAGAGGGGTCAGATGCAGAGGTTTCGGTGGGCTTCTGAGGGAGAGTCTCCTTCAATTCGGCGAGATGTTGGTGGACAGCTTGGCGCTCGGGACTGTCGCGCCAGACCGCAGGCCAGTCGATATCGCTGTGGGATCCAGGTGCAGCGCCGATAACCTCGAGCATCCATTCCGCCGGGTTGGCATCTGGAGGGAGCTTGGGAGCACCGTTCCTTTCAAAGTAACTGGCCAAAGTGGACGATTTCTCACCAATCTCACCAAAATACACCGTCTTACCTCCCTTTGCCAGGAACAGCAATCGATCGAAACGTTGGAAGAGCATAGCAGAGGGCTGATGGATAGTGCACAAAATAGCTTGACCATGCTGCGTCAGAGTGTCGATAAGATCAAGGATAGACCACGAAGTTTGACTGTCGAGACCGGAAGTAGGTTCGTCGAGGAAGAGGAGTAACTGGGGCTTAGCAGCGAGCTCGACACCAATGGTGAGACGCTTTCTCTGTTCCACGTTGAGACCTAGAAGGGTTAGCATAAAATAGCAGTGATGGGTAGAAGAAGCTACCTTCACCGGGAACACCGACAACAGCATCTGCGTAAGCCTCCATTCCAAGAAGTTTGATCACCTCTTCAACGTAATCGAGTTTCTCCTGGCGGGGTGTCTTGGCCGGCTGACGAAGCAAAGCGCTAAAGCGCAGTGCCTCACGAACAGTGGTAGTGTGAAGGTGAAGATCTTGTTGTTGAACGTAACCTGTTTTTCGCTGGAAAGACTGGTCGCGAGGACGACCGTCGACCAACATCTCACCGGTAACGACACCCATAGTCACACGAGTAGCAAGCACATCGAGCAGCGTGGTTTTGCCAGCACCAGAAACCCCCTACTCGAATTAGTCATAATCCATTTCTGAAGGGAAACCAAAATTTACCATCAAAGCAGTGCAGGTACCGGGTTTCACCCATCCATCAACATGGTCCAGAATGCGCCTGGGTTCGTTTTTAATCTTGATATCGTAACAAACGTCCTTCCAGTGGAAAATAGCTGTTTGCCTCTGGATATTGGCAACATCTTGAGTCGACTGATCAACCTTTTCACCTGCTGTCGCTGGGCTGTGGGTCTCAATATCGTCGACGTTGGGAGGAGCCTGGCCGCGGCGGAAAAGCAACACCTCACCCTTAGACTTGGCCTCGGAAATGTATTCGGTCGCAGTTAAGTAGGTGAACAGGAAGAAAGCCATGAAAGCAAACATGATACCCAGATTCCGCCACTCATGGCTCTTGGTGTACTGATAACTTTCGCGGAGATAGGTAGTACCGTTAACCACCAGTTCACCAGGAGTTGCACCCACAACAGCACACACTCGGTTGGCAGTATCACCATAGCTGGGAACGAGTTCTTTCTCAGAGCAGGGGAATAAACGGCCGTGGAATTCATTCACCATCAAGCTTTCGAATCCATAGGCAATAGGGTCAATATAATTCATCCAGCGCGACCAACCCAGCATGTTCCTGGTGGGAATAGTGAAACCGGTATAGATAACAAGGCCGAGTATAAGGATGGCAGCTGGGACAAGTGCCTGTGACAAGGTACGGGAAGAGGCAGCCATTGTACGAAACAGCATTGACATCGTTAAAGTCGTCACGAATGAGAATAGCAGGAAGATGAAGAACGCGCCGGGTTCGCGACGAAGGTTTGTCATGAAATAAAGTGGGATGTTGAACGTGAACGTGTTAGTGATCTTGTATGGCATATCACACAGCATCGATGCAATGGCTTCCGCGAACGGGTGGTACATGGCGTAACGTGCTTGTTTCTCAACGATGGGGCGTTGTGCGTAAAGGGTCAGGATCTACAGACCGTCAGTTAAGCCCAAATACTCGCAAAATTAAGACGTACCTCGAGCGCACTACCAAAGGCATTGAGCAAAACAGCAAAGAACAGCAAAGCTCCACGGGAGTAGAAGCTACCGGTGTCGTTGTCAAGGTTGTAGAACACACTGCCAATAACCAAAGCCATGATAAAGTTTCCAATCAATTGACTCAGCGTCAAACTGGCATCACCCTTGAGGCGCTGGAAACCACGAATCATGCACAAGTTGACCTGCTCCATGACAGACATGGTGTATGGAGACTTGACTCGCCTGTTTAAGTTGTTAGTTACCCGGAGTGCACTATTATAGTTTGTACTCACTGGTTCTTTGACTGCATGGCCCTGCGGGATTCGATAAACTTGTTAACAGATTCACCGCCAAGAGGGAATTCCTGGTTGTATTCTTCGATTTCCCGCATTAGCTGGGCATAAGCATCACTGTTCTTCCAGGCGGCCGCGAACTGATCAGGGGTCTGTGGCACGCGGCCCTCAAAGCCCTTCCGAACAATTCGCTCTGCAGGGCTCGTAAGAGAAGTGAGGAAATCGGCAGTGGTCTGACGCTCTGGGCATTCGAATCCCATGTCAATGAAGAATTGCTTCGCCTCATCCGTTCGACCAAAGTAAATTTGCCTTCCCTCATACAAGACAGTGACCTTGTCAAAGACCTAGATGACTAGATTAGCAAGATAACCCGCGAAATAGGAGACTTCGGCATACATCATAAGCACTCTGAGAGGCCTGGTAAATAGCAACAGCCATGGTCGCACCAGAGTACTTTGCCATCAAGTTCAATGTACGGCAGAATTCCTGTTGATCAATTAGCGCAAATATCCCAAATAAAACCTCCATAGTACGGCTCACCAAAGCGTTGGCACTATCCAAGCCACGAGTACTGTTATCCCAGCATTGCAGAGGACTTGCGCTCAAGGTCGCCTCTGCGATACTGACACGCTTACGCTCACCACCACTGACCCCGCGGACGAAATCGTTGCCAACACGGGTATTGATCGTGTGGGACAGGCCCAACATGGCCATCACGACGTCTCGCATGTGAACTGCATACTGCTCCCTAGAGACACCAGGGAGGCGATTTCGCGGGCATCGAGCCAGCGCAGCGAATTTCAATGTATCGCCAACAGATAATTGGGGGAAGTGAACATCGGTCTCCGCCGTGTAGATAGCTTCACCACGGAACTGCTTGCGCATCTGCTTTGCCGGGATACCTTGGTAGTTGAGCTCGGACTGCTCGTCCATAAAGATACCATTCATTTCACCAGCGATGGTCTTCAAAAAGGTGGAGCAACCACTGAGGCAAGTCAGTATCCAGCAATACCCCCGTAGCGGTCAGGGTCCAATCTTACCTTCCAGGTCGACCGAGAACGACCAGCATCTCTCCGGCCTTGACCAACCCGTCAAAGTTCCGGAGAATCTCGATCTTCTGCTTTCCATGGCCCATCAAGGAACGGACGAGACCTCCGATCTGCAAAACTGAGTTGAAAACATCCTTCTGGTAATCCGTTGGACTGCCGTAGCCGTGAACGCTAAGGTTTCTGAACGAGACGCCAGCCTGGCGCGGGAGGTACCTCTCCGGGTCGCGAGAAGACAACGCCAGGAGGTTCTTCATCCAATTCTTCGCCTTAAAGTTGGGACTGTGCGGGTTAAGCGTCGAGTCCTCACCGACCTCAAGAAACGGGTTCTCGAGATTGTGGGTAGAGTACTTGGTCGACTGGTGCGTCAGCTGCTGAGCAAGCCGGGTGACTTCCTCTTCGGCATCCAACTCATAATCGCGCTCATCCTTCTCCCGGGCCGTTTCGGTAGAGCTGAGTATGCTGTTTGAACTGTAGGCCACCTTCTCGCCTGGCGATTCCGAATGGGAGTCTTTGTGCAAGGCTTCGTCTATCTCTGTGGTCGCATTGCCGTGATTCTCGGTGCCTCGCGACTCCACCGCTTGCGATGGGCTAATACTGGAATTGAAGGTTCCAGTTCCTAGGAAAGACGACATAGTTGCTGGGTGTTGAGACAACCAGTCTCAGGGAAAGAAGGAGCGAAGGGACGCCCAAAGGTTGGTGCGGGTAAAGATCAGCAAACAAACACAAGTAACCGTCGAACGTGGTTGTCCAAAGTATAGCAAGGAATGTCGAGAGATAAGGGAGAAAGGAGGAAAGGAGGGGAACTCGATGAGACAAAGATCAACCTTCTTGTAACTGAAGATCGACGGACCCCGTAGCTTAAGAATGAGAAACTAGGCCACAGGACACCATCCTTATTAGTATCCTTCTACGGTTCTGCCCCAAGAGTCATGAAACGAAAAAAAAGCTGAAAATTAGTGGCGCGCCAAAGTCTGGGCCTCGGAGAGATTGAGGAATCTGGCCAAACGGGTGCGGCTACAACTGCTTTCCGAGCGGCGAGCAGCAATGAACGGGTCTGCTGAGATGGCCCGAAGCCACGGACTTAAGCGATCTGGAGAAGAACCGTAGACGAAAGTAAGACTCATGATGACGCTGACCCAATCCCGAGTCATTATTACTGCCGCCATAACTCTGGTCTGATTCACTCAGGTTGATTCCCATAGAGGGGCTGTAATTGTGAACGTCACGGTTGCTGTGGTTGTTCCTGTTGTTCCACTGCATAACTGTACAGTACCGTACCGTATGCCGGTGCTGTCCCTTTACGGCAATTGCCCCTGTCCCCCATATCCCCATTATGATCACTATCAGATGGGGCTCCATGCTTCAGGGACCCGTATCGCGTATCACAACGTGGGATACGTTTTATCTACTCTAGGCACTATTGACCATATAGCTTAATATTGAAACAATACTATCGCTCTATTGTACCATCAATTTACTGTACCCTCACTCTACTGTACGCCTGAAGGCGATTGACTGCCGTACCATTAAGAACTGGGCCGCCGTAGTTACAGAAGCGTCAAACGGACTTGGTCATCGCTTTATGACTGATGCCAAGGATGTTCACAGCTGACGTGCATGGGGATTGAATATTTTTATTTGCAGCCCCGGTTATCAGGGGTGGCGGTGGGGCGGCAAGAAGCCTTCCCGAGCCCGAAAGCCACTCATGCCCCTTTCGTCCCGGTTCGGGCTCGCCTCTTCCAGTTCCCGACTCGCATAATACTGTGGTATTATGGTCGTATTATGATGCTGACTCAGCTAAATAGATCTTATCTGCGGATTTGCCAGCACTGAGCCACCGATCTCTCGGCACGGACGCAGCTTCTTCCGGATACGGGTAGCTTAGCCTTCGAAGGATTCCAGATCATCGTTCGGTTCGCCGTTGTTGTTTTCATATTTTTTTTTTTTTATTTATTTTCCGGTACTCAACGGCATTGCCAGCCCAGCTGTCACATACACACATTCTGGGTAGCCCTTGCCCGGAAACTGCGGTGTGTTCATCTTGGCATCGGCCGGATTCCTGTCAACTGGGCCCCGTGGCTATTGTCAGCCTGGCTATCGTCAGCCAGACTGATAATACAGCCCAAGCTGGACAGGTCGCGTAAGCGCTAAGCATGAGGGGTGAACCGTTTCCCCGTTTTAGTCACCAGGCCTCGTTTATCGTTTATCCGTTTATCAAGACCCTTTTCTGACAATATTTGACGGCTGACGGCTTGTTCTAATATCCATGCACAGACACATGGCATGGCATTGGTTGATAAATGCATCCTTGAAAACTATCTTGCTTAACCGATCTTTCGCCCTGCAGATGCATGGACGTTCGGGTGACAGGCTCCGATTTGACGTGTCGCGATTAAGCGAGGCGTGCTACTCATAGTTTCGTTTCAAGTACCGGGCTTCCATGCTTTGGCATTATTCGTGGCGTCTGGCTAATCTGCGGATAATTAATCCCTGGCAACCCTCTACCAAACCAGCGAACTTGGAGCGGTGGCTGTGCACATTACAGTCAAAGATCATTATTGATGAAAAACTTCGATTCCTTTCGAGACTGGATCCTGGAGCTGAGGGATTGAGTAGCCGTGCGCCGTACGGGATTGGGCTGTGCTTTGTTGTTGGCTAGCCTTGTGGTTGCAGCTCGGTTAGACGCACCACGCTTGCGTAATAAGATGCAATCTCCCTAGCCGAGTTGTACTCCATGTGTACGTAAGACTTGAGGCTGCCTGGCCTACTTGACTCAAGGATGTATTTACATATCCCCCATATCAGGATCCAGTATTCACTCTCCAATCAGGTCTTTAAGAATGACCTCAAGTGCATTCGCGGGAGAATCTAGTCTCAGGTTATTTAGCCAAGGGCTTCACCATGGTTAAAATTGGCGGTCTGAACTTGGTCGAGATCCTTCGTCTTTGAACATCCTGCCCAAGCGCACGTGACATACAGTAAGACACGTTGGAGACAACTCCAACAGCGCAAAGTCGCTGCCTAATTATTTTAGGTTCTTTCCACTGACTCCATATACTGTTTGCCTCTCACGGCTTGGGGTATGGCCCCACATGTGCATCAACATCAATTCCCTTTGAACACTAGGTAAATCTACTTGTGTCACGTGTGAGAAACTGAGGCGTAGGGCCTACCTACCAATGTCTCCTACGTGCGCGTATTGCCTATGCATGCGTCTAATTGATTTACAGATGGGGTCAAATTGATGGGATACTTAGCTCTCAAGTCCTGCTACTGTTAGTATGATACGAAGCACATGGCATGCGTATAGTCTGAAAACGTCGAACTAAGATCTCCCTAGGTCGAACGCGTCTCCCAGCGCCAAGAAAAGCCAGATTGGGTAATTGGACGTAATATGTTATCTACAAACGCAGTCATACATTGGATGACCATGATATGGAGTAATTCTTACTAGGCATAGACAGACATGAATATTAGTAGAACATGGACGTTCTAGCTATCCTCCCCGTCGCTTTCATCGTCAATTGGCTCCACGAGGAGACTTCCGCCACGGCCAACGTTGTCCCGGATGGAACCAGCATCGACCGCGTAGACGACTCTCGGCATGGGGGATACAAGTCGAAAGCCATATATATGGTCGTACCCATCTGGCTTCTCGACTGGAGTTGAGGTTGATACTTCTGCTTCCTTTGAGATATCGTAACACTCGACAAAGGCGTATAGCTCCTCCATGTCTGCATCAGGAGCGAACCTGCGGATCACTCGGTCACCTGAGGGTAGTCGGATACTGATTCGGACAGCATCTTTGACGCCCGTGTCCGGTTCTTCCCGGATAGACTGTGCTCGCCATCGCCTCCATTGCTCAAGATCGCGTTTTCGCTTCTCCTCGGCTGCCTGGCGTTCCGCTGCTAGTTGCTCTTCGCGCTGTCGGGCTGCTTCCGCCTCTCTCCTCTGTCTCGCCCGTTCCCGGTCAATGGCAAGTGAGCGCTCATATGCTGAGTCCTGTTGTTCTCGGAGGCTCCGAGAAGCTTGCTGCTCTGCCCGTGTGACCCGGATTCGCTCAAGAGGCTCCTTGTTCTGCGCGATGGCAGTGCGCAATTTCTCTACAAACTCTGCCGGCGAGGTAACGCCAGATATTCTGGCAATGACGGACATCGCAGTTGAGGAAACGTTTGGCGTGTGCGCTATCGCAGCAGCGAACGGGAATTTGGTGCATCGGATAGAGTTTGCGACTTGGTATGCCTCGGCGTCCTGTACGTTGCCGCCCCAAACGATGATATTATTTTGGGGATCATTGATAAAATCGGTGACCTCTTTAGACAAGAGGGTTTCCCTAACCCACGCATCTGTATGATCATGCTCAGGAGCGCAAAGAACCACTAACAGGAACTTCAAGTCTCGGTGTGCTTTTTCCAATGCCATATTATATCCGTTCTCTAGGAACGTGAGCGAATGGGCTCCATATTCCTCCTCGAATTCGCGAATAAACCTCGCAGCTGTATCCTTAGGGGCCAAGGGACGCCGGCCATTGGTATTTCGCCCAGCGCCTTGTAGGCCTGGGCTTGCTGTCGAGTTGAGTAAACGTTGGAGGAAGGGAAACAGGGATCCGAAGAGGCGGAAGGAGCTGAAGAGCAGTCTATATAAGAGATTGAACGGGGCAAAGACGAGAGCTAGTAGGAACGGAGGGCGATAGACGGGCTGGTCCCCGGGCTGAGTCACGATCCGAGGAGCCGGCTCGACGGCGGCGGAAGCCGAAGAGAACCGTGCAGTTAGATCCTCATGCAAGAGGTTCTGTGTTTGTCGATTTGGACGGGCAGGGCTGGCACTCTCGAGAGACGCGCGGGCTTCTTCAACGGGATCTGGTCCTTCGCCATCGAAGAATTTCGCGATTGCAATCTTGTTGCATTAGAATTAGCGAGACGTCCTTCAACTAGCGCTCCTTCACGCTTCATACCTGAACATTCCATTGCGATCGACTCAGCAATGCGATGGCCTCAACCGGTTCTTGGCCAGTCACAGTGGTATACGTCTCCAGAGCCGATCTCTGGCTGTCAGAGAGCTCGGAAATATCCGGCCCAGATGAGGACATTCTTGTCAATGCGGTGCCTATTCCATAAACAAGCGAACTGGAGTCACAAGGCGTTCATTCAGACAGGTACTCCAGTTGTCGGTAAGAATGATTGTTGAGGCAGCAACCAGAGAGATAAAAAAATCCCAGGCTTCAGGAGACTAATAACTGATCCAAGTATAGCACGAATCCTACTCTGTAAAATTGTACTGTGGGTTGGAAATTAGCTCTGGCGAGCTGTCCAGTTCAGACTCAAAGAGCTCCGTCATTGCTGGCTGAGGTCACGTTGCCCGCCGCCTCAGCTCCGACCGCCCTTGCACTACGGCCTTCCCCTCCCCGCAGACTCGTCCTCTTGTAGCGTCGCCGTGCGGCCTCCCGCTGCTCTCCCTTCCTCCATCAGTGACACGAGGCGTCCATCGCGTTCTTGATCAAGTATGATAATATACGGCTGATTTCTATGGATTCGAGTGACTCAATGTGTTAAGATCTAGCAACCGACCGGAAACGCCCCTCTTCGTCCCATTGGTATCGTTTAGCCCAACCACGACTTGTCGCGCCAGTTTCTCCTGCTTACTCACAAAGCCCCGTCGATAGAGGAATGTGGTTTTCCTCTGTATATTCCCTGCTGCCCGCTGATATTTCCTTTCGAATCAATGGACAACTCCCTTCGTTGACCCGCTTCTGCTTGTGGAAAGATCATGGCCTCCGTCGGGAAGCCTAGTTTAGAAGACTCCCGTCGTGGGACGGGGTCGCCGAAGATGAAGGCGCGAGGTGCGTTACCTGGTCGTTGGAGCACTAGTTACTCGAGTCAGACGCGGATCGGACGCGAAAACCCCTCGTGCAGACGAACCGCTGACGTGCTACTTCATTAACTCTAGAAAATGCAAAAGATACCCTGTGCCGGAATGTAACCATCTATGGTCGATGTCGTTATGAAGATAAAGGTGCCTCAAGCCTGTCAGGACTAGAGCTTCTGGATTATGTTTGTCTGACTGTAGTATTCGTTTTCAAGGCTGCGCTTTCAACCACGATCCGCATAAGAACTCGAACCAATCGGACAAGTGAGCATTCCAATGAGCAGCAACTCATATTTGAAGTGTGTCCTGGTCGTTAACGGAAACCTTCCGGTAGCGCCAGCAAAAAGCGTTTCAATGTCGACTCGCCCAGCTTCACGCCGTCCTTGCTACCGTCGAACGGGTCATCCCCGACGTCTTCAAGCTCCTCCCTCAAAAAGTCCTCTACAATCTCTCCGAAAGCCGCGAATGCTGCTCCTTTCCAACCCAGAACAGCCGCTTCAAGTAAGTAGACAGCATATGCGAATTCGAGGTATTGCTGACCATATAGGGTCAAACACTAGCACTCCGGGGGCTCGACAGGACGCAATGGCTCCTGAGTGGTCTGTTGCTGAAGCACAGGAATTCATACCTCAGGGCTTTGACCCAACTCACATGGTAAGTCTCCTTGTATTAGCTGTCCTAGTCGCACTTTCCTCATGAGGATTTTGCATTTCTTCCCTATCTTCAAATGGCCCAATGTCCTCGGCGCCCGGTGAATACATTCCATCTATTCACTTCTATCATCATAATGCCATGTCGTCAGTTCTTTGGCGCGGTCAAAGACATAACGGTATCGGGGTTTCTGTAGGTAATTCGCTAACAGGTTATCCCTGGTATGGGAATTCAGTCACCTCTTCATGGCAATGGCAACCCTGGTGTGGCCTCGGCCAATGCCTTTGATCCTTTCGTTTCTACTCCGAATCCTCTTGCTGCACCAGGTGCTGTAGGTGCGGTCCAGGCCAACCCCTTCTCTCACGATGCCGCCGCTGCTACGCTCGGTGGGGCCGCCTACTATGCCAATCAGGCCGGATTTCAACAGCCAGTATGTTGTTCCAACAATTACCGTGATCGGACTAATGCCCTCTTTCTCTAGGTTCAATATCATTTATACGCACCCATTGGCCCGCACAATCAGAACGCACTGGCATATCAGCGCAACGTTCACGATCTATTCCTCCCAAATGACTTTAGAGAAGAGCTTCAAAAGAAAGCGGCTGCCACGCTACAAACATTACCCAGTATGTAGCGGAACCTTCGACGGAAAATGCGCCTACTGATGTGATATAGATACTCAATTACCGGCCCAGGTGGACTACTTCCACTCCCTCGTACCTCTAGATCTTAACCACCAGAAAAATGCCGCCATCTTTGGCTATCCGAGTTGGGTTTATAAGGCGCAGTCCACTAAAGACGGAAACTATTACGCGCTTCGGCGGTTAGAAGGTAACACCTTTATTCGCAGTCTTCTGATCACGCTTGTTGATTGGCCTTAGGTTTTCGATTAACAAATGAAAAGGCTATCCGCTCTGTTCAGGCTTGGAAACGTATAGCTAGCGGTAGTATGGTGACAGTCCACGACGCATTTACGAGCCGAAGTTTCCAGGACAGCTCATTGATTTTTGTCACTGATTACCACCCTCTCTCTAAAACGCTCGCGGAACAACACTTGAGTGCTGGAGGGCCGAGGTTTCAAGCCCGCCACAATGCTCACGTTTCCGAACAGATCCTTTGGGGTTACATTACCCAGATCGCCAATGCTCTGAAATGCATACACAGTGCCGGTTTAGCAGCAAGGATTATTGACCCCAGTAAAATCTTGCTTACGGGAAGAAATCGCATACGGCTCAATGCCTGTGCTATTATGGACGTGGTGCAGTACGATGCCCAGAGATCTGTCGCCGATCTCCAGCGTCAAGACCTCGTGAATTTCGGGCAACTCATTCTTACCCTGGGTGCCAATCAACCGAACGTCATACATAATCCTTCAAAGGCCATGGAACATTTCACTCGGGCGTACAGTCCGCAGCTCAAGAACACAGTGATGTGGCTGCTTGGCGGAATGCAAAAGGATCAAGAGCGAAATATTGACATATTAATAAACGGCATTTCTTCACAGTTGATGTCGACCTTTGACTCGGCTCTTCATTTGGATGACCAACTCACGTCAGACTTGGGCCGGGAACTCGAGAACGGGCGCCTTGTCCGACTCTTGACGAAACTGAACTTCATAAATGAGCGCCCGGAGCATGAGCATGACCGGCAATGGTCTGAGAATGGGGAGCGGTTTTACCTGAAGATATTCCGGGATTACGTTTTTCATCAAGTGGACGCCTCGGGAGACCCCGTGGTTGATCTCGGCCACGTGTTGACATGCTTGAACAAGTTGGATGCCGGAACCGACGAACGAATCACGCTAGTCAGCCGTGACGAGCAGACTTGCTTTGTTGTCAGCTACAAAGAGCTGAAGAAGGGTCTGGAATCATCATTCCAGGCACTTTTGAGGCCTAGCCGGAGGCCTCACTAGGTAGGTTGCATTGTCTTATGCAGTGGGCCAGACCCTTGCGGAATCCTGTGGTATATATGTTGAGAATTGCATGACTTAAATGGGTAGCTGTGGATCTATCCTCTGGAGGGCATTTTGGCAGTTTTAACTCATCTGCCTAGAGAAGTGTCTTGCTTCCACGGTTCATATGATACATTGCATTAAAGCCAGTTGCGGGTTAGTAGAATATTATGCTCTTATCCAGTATCCTCCATACAACAAACTAGACAAATCCAACTTTACCTCAACAGCTGAAGCATCGGCTAGTAACATCTAGTACTCCGCAGCGCCGGCACTGCAGCCATCCATTACAGGTCCATGGCATAGTCGTCACTATTCTCATTCCCAGCACCCTCTTCAACCCAAGGCCTCAACCTTTCCACGAACTCCTCCAGCTCTAATTCTCCCTCATCCCCCGCTACAACTTTACCCTCCACCCTCTTCGGCGGAATCAAAACCCGATCTAGAACATGAATCACCCCATCTTTGGCCAGCACATCCGCAACCGCCACTCGCTGCCATCCATTTACCTTGAAACCCGTATACGGCCCGAACCTCGCCACATCAACGCTAACCTCATGACCCTCCAATAAGGTTTCCAGATCTAAATGCGTCGAACCCTTGACGCCAAACGGCTTGATTTGTCCGTCAGACGTATAGAGCACATCGCTGTAAAGCGTTTGATTCGGCACGATATGGTACTTAAGTAGTGCACGGAGGTACGGAGTGCCATATGGGGAGAAGAGGAAGGCGTTAATCCGGAGCCCAAGATGGTCGAAGGCGCGGTTTGAGGGGGTGAATATTGTGAAGCCGTGTGCTGACTCTTCTTTTGTGGTGTTCAGATACTGGGTTAGACCTGTTTTTATCAGGCCTAGATTGAAGGTTGAGAACTGTGTGGGGAGGATGTCTAGCAGCAGTTGGGCTGGCGGTGGAGGAAGGAGAATCGAGTCGAGGCCATGGATCAGGCCGTTGGATGCGCCCTAATGCGTCATACGTTAGTTTCCTTTTTCTTTTCTTCTTTTTTCCCGGATCTGAATAATTTGTGTATGGAGGGCTTACAATATCAGCTGCAAGGATATGGCTGTAGAAGTTTATTGTCAGCCCTTTGAAACCAGCGCGCACGGCAAGACGCTGCGGGAGACCATTATCGTCCTTGTCGGTGCCGAGGAGAGAATCGTTCAGGGCGCTGTTGACCGTATGAGCGTGGAAGAGTTTTGCGGCGGTAAGGACCTCAGGGGAGGAATGATAGCGGGCGAAGTAGCGAATCACTCCTTTCGGAATGTGGTGGTCTTTGTCGCCGCCGCCCTCTCGTTCGTGTCCGTTTCCGTCATGGCCATCATGATGGTGGTGGTGATGATGCAGAATCTTGCGGAACGCATCATCAGTCGGAGCAAAGACGGTGATTTTGTGGTGGGTAGAGTTGAGAAACTCGACTAGTTTGGGGTCTTGGTCGATGACTTTAGCGAGGATTGTGGTGTATTTGCTTCCAGAGAGGAGCTGGTAGATAGTTTTGTCGCTCTGAATGGGGCGGATCTCAGTGCTGGCATCGATTTCGTTGACGAGGTCAGAAGGGACATTGGTGATTTCGTTAAAGAGCTGGCTGGCAAGGAAACTGCTTATCCAGCTGTCGGTGTCGTGGATGGTGTCGACGTTGATGCTATTCAGGTATTTGGTGATCTCGGCGGTGTCGATAATCTCTGCGGGGGAGAATGTGGGGGATAACTCGAGGGCTGCGTCGAGCGGGTTTTCCTGGATTTCGTCTCCAGCTTTGGGAAGTTCGTTCTTGGAGTCTTTGACCTCGCTGAGAATATCTTGGGTTGCGAGGACCGAGCAGAAAAAGCCGGCTAGCGTCAGATGAAGCTGGAGCTTCATGTTGGTCACTTAAATATACTTATATCCACTATATATACTTCTGCACTGAAGTAAGGATAGGTATAGACTAATGGAGAAATAGATCGTTGCCTGGCGGACTCGAGGATATATAGGGCTGGATCAGTGTCCAGACTGGGCGATGAGAGCTGACCCAGCGAGGTTCATCATCCTGGCGCAATATGAACTAATCGATCAATGACAGTGGTCGAGGATTCGCGGTCCGATGCCTTAGAACCGAGAATCAAGGGCGGATAATGGGCTGATTGAGCGGGGAAGGATGTGGCAGCTGTCAGATGATGTCACGGCCGGCTATGGAATTTATGCTCATTATTTCATTAGATTGTTCTATTTCACAAGAGGTTTTTTATTGTCAACGCTTATTCCTCGTCATCGAGAACGAAAACTCTCCAGCGCTTGACAAGGATATACGCGAGGACAGATGCGAAGAGCTTCTGAAAGAGAAAGCCCGCGTAGAGATAGAGTAACCCAGCGGAGTAATGTCAGACCGTGGACCGGCAGGTCCTTGCGCGTCATCCGAGTCCAAATGGGATTCTGGCTACGCCGATTCGCGTCGGACGTTATGCACCCAAAGATCAAGCAAACAGTCGCAGTCTATTCCTCTGCCTGTACGAATGGGTTGGCGATCTGTTCGCTGCCATCCGCCGGAGAAATCAGCACGATCAAGGTGCCACGGGCGACAATAAGACCGAGAGACCGCGTGGTCTCGTTGCCCTCATCGTCTGCAGGCTATCAGTCACCGAAGGGTCCATCAGGTTATGATACACAACTTACCACGCATCGACTCCTTCACATCGTCCAAAACCAAATTCATGAGCTGATCGTAGCCCTTGAGTATTCCAGAGACTGATCATGTCAGCAAAGGTATCCACAATCACTACCCCAGAAAGGAGAGAACCAGAGAGGTGAGAATCCAGGGAGGAGAAAAGCGTACCTTCTCGTCCACCGTTAAACTTGACCCGGACCTCCTTGTCCATGTACTTGGTCAGGTCGAGGATGTTTTCCTTTTTGGGCTTCTCCTGCTGCTGCTGCTGGGCACCGCCACCAGCACCGCCACTTTTTCCATGTCCGCCACGGCCGCCAGATCGATCATAACCTCCGCCGCGGTTGCGGCCACCTCCACGGAACGAGCCTCGTTCGGACATGGCTTGGCTAGACCGGAGAATTCAGAGTCTGGTCAGATGAGGACCGTCGTTCTTAGTGTTGTGGGTTCTCAAATCCAGGTTATGTAATCGAGAGGATGAGGTACAGAGAGGGGAGCGGGGAAGAGTCAGAGCCTGCAGTTACAGTGGGAGGGAAAGGGAGCTCCCACTTTGTCCACGGTCACAGTCCGACGGTCTGCCAGGGGTTAAGTCACCAATGGTTAACTAGGACAGGCACTGTCCGACTGTCCGGATGATGTGAAGGGCGGAACCCTGAAGGCCGATGTAGTGGCAGGATTAGGAAGGGAGCTCAGACGGCGGTTTGTATGAGGGATTTTCCTGGATCCAGGGTTGAGTCCACGCAACACAGCAGCAGATAGTCTCCGAGCCTGGCGAACTGGCGAACAGACTCAGCGGCAAAGCTCGTCCGCGATAGTGCACTGCAGATATTATTTGTCGAGTTTGCACTTGGATGCCCGGTTGGCCGTGTCGTGGGAAAGCATGTCACGGGAGAAGTTGAAGACGCGGTACGGTATTGTCATTCCTGTCAGCCGTGACAGGACGAGACTACTGATGACTTAGGCAGCAAGGAATGGGCGGAACAGAGCGCTCCTTCTCCAATCCAATCCAATCCAGTTTCCACGAGCTGCACGGGCCTGGATGTCGCATCATTATAGACTTGTAGTAATTTATACATCGCCTTTCTACCGTTCCGCAGTCAAGCCGCCCCCGGTCAAGGGTGAAGCCGCTGTTTTAGGGTGAAGACCGGCCAAATTTAGACCCCCTCCATGCTGGACCGACCGTGTCACGTGATATAACCCGGTTGGGCAGTCCACTGAGGAAGGCCAGGTCAGGCAGCGAGCTCGGAGGGCCGCTGGGTCGCTGGGTCGCTTAGCCGCGGAAGAAAACTTGAGAAATCCAAGTATGAGTCGCTACTGTCTTGGTAGGCCCTTGAATAGACCCCCGAATTGCCCGAGCATGTCACGTCTCGCTGCAAGGGACTTGATGTCTGGTTGTACCTAGTCTAGCGTAAAATACAGTCATGACGGGTAAGGCTCTGGACCGAGTCCCGTCGCACTCCGCTGACTTTTCGCTGGCGGGATCCCTCAGGTCGTCCAGTAGTCACGGATCCCTCCGCCCTGCTGCTGGCTCCCGTCTGTCTTTTCGCTTGCCGCTCACTGCCATGACTCTTTTCTGCTCCTTCTGCTCCTTGAAGAGTATCGCTTTCCTATGACACCCCGCTTGTTTCTCCTGGTTTTGCAGGTCCCTCTTTGCCCGCCGCCTTCTGGCCGAATCTAAACCCGCATTGGAGCGTCCGGCTCCGCCATCGGTAGCACCTCCTCTGCCAGCGTTTCCTATTACTCAATAACCACCCGCCTTTCGACTCCAGCGATCTCCCCTCCAAAACTCTTCGCCATTTTCCGGGGCTTCAAGAACCCGCTGCCTTTCATCTTTTCTCTGCTTCAGGTATCTTTATCGGTGTCTTTGCGACCTGGTTGTCCTCGCGTCTCGGCTATCGCGAACTCGAGGCTTTCTCTACCCGCACTCGTCCGCCGTGATGGATTCTAGAACAATGACGGCAGAGACACCCGGCAAGCGACCTCGATCAGATTCCGGGGAGTTCCCTCCGATCGCATCAAAAGTGCCCAAGACTCACTCAAATCACCTACAAATCAACTATCTTGCACGGCAATATGCTGACAATCTCCCTCTGGTCTCGCTGGACGATACAATGCCCGCCATCATTCATTTGATTGGTGAGTACGACGGCGTTTTGCAGCGCCATGAAAGTATCGCTGGGAATCTGGGCGCGTGCCCTTTGGGTCCAATTCTGATCAAGCGCTTCGAGCGCCTGTTCGACGGCCCGCCGCGGGTGCTCAAGACACATGGAAAGGACACGCCCAATATCACTTGGTTGGACGTGGTGGAGTTTGCGAAGAACAAACCTGAACAGTTCAACCTCGAAAAGACTCGCAACGGCGTGCGAGTATGCCAGTTTTATACAAAACAGAGTCGCGTGGAGATCAGCGAGGAGGACTTTGTGCTGATCTCGTCGGGGATGCCTCAGAAGATGATCCCCCCTCAACCCATTATTGAGGATGAAGAGAAGGAACTCGGCGCTCTTGAGATACTGGAGAAGAATCTCCAGTCGATAATTCAAGTCGCAGATCAAGGTTTGTCCTATGCTTTCCCCCGCTCTGTCAATTACTAATCGACGTCTTTTTAGTTTCTGCGCGTGCAAGACAACTTAATCATCGTTTGAAAAACCGTCGGACTGCGATCGTCACTCGGCGCGAAAACGATGTGAATCTCCACAACTCTCGGCAATCGCAGCCTCTTTCGCAGTCGCAACACCTACCCCAGCAACGGTCTATGAGCCCTGCCTGGCGCGATGCCAATGGCGTCCCTCATAATTCGCTCAACAGCAATGGTAATGGCAATGGTGCGTCCAACGCTCAGTCCCCGTCTACCGGTTTTGTCGCCGTCAACGCCTCTCGACCCGGGGGCGAAGCTCCTCCAGAAGAAAACTCGCTCTCGTCACAATTCCTGTTCTCACACTCGAACACGGACAACGTCACAATCATAAACGGGACCTCAATTAAGGGCGCATCTCCGACCACTCGTGCCGAGCTGATGAAGAAGTTCTTCACTACCCAAGACCGCCAGGTGCGAGGAAGTTATGAAGAAGCTGCTGCCGGATCGAGCAACCGCCAGTCATCCCGCCCTAGGCCCAGGGCGTCCGAGGGCGGCGATTACAACATGTATGCACCAACACCTGCCACTGTCGCGATTCCGAACACTCCCACTTCGTTGCTTCCGCCCCCGAAATCGCACCACCATGAAAAGGACGATGGCGGTCCGTTCAAGATCGAGATGGTTGCGCGTATGGAGGAACTGCAGCGAGGTGAACGCATCATGCCGCCTTGCGACCGGTGCCGTCGCCTCCACATGGACTGCCTGAAGAACCTCACTGCATGTATGGGCTGCACCAAGAAACATGCCAAGTGCTCGTGGCGAGACGTGAAAGAGGAAGAGCTGCGAGAAGGTCGGCGCGTTGATCGAGGCCCTGTAGAGGAATCGCATTCGAAAGATACTACCGCCAGTCCCTCCACCGCACCTGCTTCGGAACAAGCCCCCCCATCCACCGCCGTTGCGACGCCAGCGTCTGCACCAGCGCCGTTGCCAGCCCAATTACCAGCACCAGCCGCCGCTGCATCCGAACCAGAAAGACCGCGTGATGGCCCGTTGGACATTGTGCGAAGGGAATCCGCACCGATTGCCGCTCCCGTGTCCCGGCCGTCAGCAGTAAGGGAGGTGTCTCCGCGACGAGCGGTGAGCGAGATACACAATAGCCACGGCCATTCTTATCGGCATAACCAAAGTGATAGGCGCTACAGCTTCAACCGCAATAACGAGCCAAACCGGGATGATGATGGTCCGGATGCGTTGAGCCAGGCCATTATGGATACCTATAATGCAGCCGCGGCGAAAGGGACCGTACATGAAGTGAGCAATGAACGCGAGCGCGATATGGAACGGGATCAGGATCGAGACCGGAAAATGGTCAGAGCATGATTCTCGAATCCTCGATGTCGTGTGATGTATTCTGGTGATTTGGCTTTGCAAGTTTGCATGTATATTTGAAATATTGGCATGTCGTTTCAGCGGTTCAGCGGATATCCCCGGCAGTTGGTGTTTGATCTTGCATTCTCGAGGTTTGAGTTGTTCACACTATATACAATGCGATTCATTTGTTTTATATGAGAAGTGATTGCGTGACGTCCGCTGGCCGTCTTGTCCGTAGGTACGAGTACAATCAACATCCTACTCCGCACAACTTCCAGTTTGTTGCACAGCCCACGCTCGTAAAATATCAGCCTGTCAATAGCTTCGACTAAGTCGATGGTATTCGACTTGCTTTGGAATCTACGCCTTCGCCGCCCCGCGTTGGTCCCTCCGAAGAAGGACCTAGCTTTCTCTACATGGTCAAATGCAATACTAGCTTTCAGAGTACTTTCTCAAGAGCGACTTTTGTAGGCGTCAACTAATCTCAGCTAACCTGCCTAATCTGGCTGGCGTACGAAAAAGCTATGCACTATTCTACCGGCCACGCTCTATACTTCGGCGACACCGTCCTCATTCCTGGAGTCTCAGAGCCACAATGAACGTTACATACAAACCTTTTTGTCAGTACTCCAACTGCCGTTCTTTGCATCCTTTTTTTCTATAAGCCAGCTGTTGAGTGGACACACTTCAACACTTCCATGCCCATCACTATCACCCCTCGGAACATCTCCGGCCGACAACTGGCCCTATATAACCGTCTTCCCCGCTTCCAGTCATCAACTCCACTGAATTAAACCTCAACGCACTCTCCAACATGGACATCAAGTTCGTCCTCGTCACAGGCGCAACCGGCTTTATTGGCGCGCACATCGTTGACGCCCTCCTAGCTCACGGCCTACGGGTGCGCGGCGCCACGCGCTCCCTGGCCAAAGGCGAAGAAATGTTGAAAGCACGCCCGCACTACAAAGAACAGCTCGAATTCGTCAAGATTAACGATTTCGAGAATCCCGGTGGACTGGCTGAGGCTGTCAAGGGCGTTGATGGGATCATTCATACGGCAAGTGTGAGTCAACCCTGCGCTACTCTACCTCTTCTTTACTGATGCAATGGATGCTCGGTGTCGAAAGCCCTTCACATACGATACAAAAGATAACGAAAAGGAACTCGTCATCCCCGCCATAAACGGCGTGAAGGCCGTCTTCGAAGCGGCGGCGGCCGCCGACGCATCTACAACGAAAATTAAGCGCATAGTCCTAACTTCCTCCTTTGCGTCCGTCATAGACGTAAACCGCAAAGCAGGGCCAGGATCAGGGCCCGATGGATACTTCACCTACACAGCTGCCGATTGGAACCCACTCAGCTACGCCGAGACAATTGATAAATCCACCGATGCGGTCGTGGCATACCGCGGATCCAAGAAATTTGCCGAGCTTGCAGCGTGGGAGTTTGTCCGCGACAGAAAGCCGTCGTTTAATCTCGTTACTCTCTGTCCGCCCATGACATTCGGGCCAGTTGTGCATCCTGTTCCGTCTGTGGAGAGTCTCAATGAGTCGAATGCGATGCTGTGGAAAGTCGCTGTCGGCGAACCGCTTCCTGTTGCGCGTGTGCCTTTCTGGATTGATGTGCGTGATCTGGCGGATGCGCATGTGGGCGCGTTGTTGAAGCCTGAGGTGGGAGGGAAGAGGTATACGGTTGCGGCGCCGGAGAGATTCTCGTATGGGCTTGCGGCGGTGATTATCAAGGAGGAGTTTGCAGACTTGAGAGAGCGCGTTAGAGGGACGAGGCAGGACGTGGATGAGAGTCATGGGTTGGATGGAGAGACGGCGGAAAGGGAGTTAGGAATTAGTTATAGGCGGTTCAGGGAAACGGTGCAGGATCTGGTGAGGCAGGGGGTTGAGAGGGGGTGGTGAGTGCCTGTATACTCCGTACTGGTATACGGTGTAGGGTGTGGTTGAGGCGGGACTAGGTACTAGGTACCTTACTTTCTGCCATCCACTGCTAGAGCTGTCGGCACCAGTCCCCTATAAGTATGTGCAATCATTTGTCTTATATATCAACCAGTATAGAACCGAAAAGAGAAGCCGTGTTGTCTAGTCAAGATCCGGGATCGGCAATCCGTTCACAATCTTCACCTTCCTGCCCAGCCTATCCAAGGCCTCCTTCGAATTCCTCTCGCGCAGCTCGCTCGTCTCCTTCTCAGAGACCAGCACAAAATCATACGTCAGCAACTTATGCCCCTCCTCAACCCCATACTTCTCCGCAACCTCCTTGCCCGCCGTCCCGATATCAACAACAAGACTGTCCTTCACACCAAAAACAGCATCGCTCGTCTCAAACGGGTCGTTCCGCAAATACAGCGCCGTAATCAAATGGTCGTACCCCTGCTTCTCGAACATGAAATGCATATGGCTGGGTCGGTAGGGGTGGCGGTGTAATTTCTTCAACAGCTTCCCGACGGGCCCGTCATGGGGAATCGGGTACGGGACCGGCGTGATGGCATTGAACCAGAAGATCCCGTCCTTGTTGGAGTGCATGATGCATCGCCCGTCTGGGCCGGAGCGGTCTGCGTGCTGGACGTCATAGTGGCCCGTTGAGTCGGTCTCCCAGATGTCGATCTTGACGCCCTCGATGGGCTTGCCATCTGTGTCTCTGATTGTGCAGACCACAAGCAATGGTTCACCGGCAGGGTCTTTAGACATCAAGCCACCCTGGGACAGTTCTTCGGCTTCGTGCGTGTGGAAGGGACCCAGGACCGTGCCTTCCGTGCTGCCAGGTGGTTTAGGGTGGTCAATTGAGTCGACGAGGATGGAGAGGCCGAGGACATCGGAGAGGAGGATGAATTCCTATTTTCCCCCACTAACGTCAGTCCCTGTTCTCTGCAGAGAAAATGGAGGAAGGAGGAATGGAGGACATACCTGTCGCACGTCCGTACAGATCTGGCCGACTTCGGTCAGGAACTTCAGTCCGGCCATCCACTCGGCCGAGGAGAGTCTAGTCTCGCGCGCAAAGTCATGGAGGTGTGTGACGAGTCTTTCAAGCACGTATTTCATTCGCTCGTCTTCGCAGAGCGAGTTGATGCGGATGACATTCTCGGTGATGTTCTCGACCGTGAGGTTTTTCATGGGAGGGATTTTGACCTGTGAGGGATCCATTGTGCCGGATACTTGCTGGCTGAATACGAACCAAGATGGGATTTAAATCAATTGTGCTCCGGGAACGTGGGGAGAGCCGATATATAAAGGGTTGAGGTCAAGAGCGGTATTCCAGCGAAACTACGCAACCCCCGCATGGGGATGTATAATGATCAATAAGCAAATCTTATTTTCTGTGCAGTTTAATTGGCTGCTTTGGCTGTGTCGGAAATCCCCCGCCGTAGATCATTTCGCTTTCGACGATTGACGGATTTACGGATTTGAGGTCGAAGTAGCAGAAGCCGATAGCGGGATCTTTGAACTGCGGAGAATTGGGGGTTTTCAGGGTTTCCATCTGAAATTGGACTGACAATGTTGGTCTCAAGGAGCAACGGGTCTTCTATACTTTCCGAGTGATCTTCCACCTGCGAGGAATGGTTCCGCTCCTACCCCACATTCCGAGGTAGAAGATTTACCCGGCTGCATCTATGGCGTTGTCCCTGCTGCCCCTGCAGGTTGTCGCCCACGACGCCAATGCATCAACCGACCTAGTCCGTAATTAATACTTCATTTCACCAAATTGAATCATCTCGCTTTTCCCCCTTTGTCTGGGCCACCTCGGAGCCGTCGATGGTCTGATGCGCGATTGAGCAGCTGTGCACATCGATGCTACTCAACCGGCAATAGAGATTAGCAGTGGCAGAGACACCTGAATTAATCTACTGCTATTGCATCTTCTGGCAATTTCCCCGTGACTCCTACTTTGGGTTTTCCATGCCTCGAGCACGCTCGACGCGAGGCGGCAAGAAGTCATGCTGTGAAACTTGCACGTATACTTGACTCTCGAGACTACCTAGGCTTGCGATGTATCCTGCCGCAGAGTGGTCCTCTAGAACGTCATTTGGAATGCGAAGACGACCAGCGTGGATTGGGATTAATCCTGACGCCTCTCTACGACCGGCCGGTTTAGACCATCTTCAATAAAAGAATCGCCGCGATACGGCGATGCCAGATGGCTCGTCGACCTTGTATTCTGGAGTATTTGGATGATCCAGCCACGGGCTGCTTGGATGCTGAACTTTGAACTTTTTCTCACTTTCCGTAACGGTCAGCTCGCTGCGATGGTGCTGGAGCATATCGGTGATCGTCGCGGCTATGGATGTTATAGGGTTACAAACCCTACATTGATGTAGGGCCATCTGGCCACTCCCCAATCCTTACTCTTAGCCGTCCGGCGATTCCCAGGAAATTACACTTATTCGCGGAAGGATTGATCAAGTATCACCAGAAATTCTATCATCGTTATCTGAGCTCTACAGTACCCGCTGACTTGCATAGGTAATGATACAATCGGAGGCGAAGGAGACCCTAAAAGCTGACAAGCAGGGAACTAAAGGATAATCTGGATTAATCTAGACTGATCCAGTGTCGCACAGTACCCGCGCTGCTGTACACGGCAAATGTAAACAGGAGACGATACGCCTAAAATATTCGTTAGATTGAAACTTGGCGGCTGTCCCATTGTTCAATTCTCGGCCTCAACCATCTCCCCGAAATCGCTATCCGCTTCCCGCCCGGCGTTGATTTGCCCGTGTCCTCCACGCAACTGCTTCAATCCCTCCTCATCCTCGACCCAGCCTCCGATCTTCTCCACTCCTGAAATATACTCTGCGGCTACGCGCAGGTTCTGACCTGCCGAGAGCGCCCGCTCAATCCTCACTTCGCGTGACTCCGATACTAGCACGCGGAACACATGTGCCAGAAATCCGTTGAGGATGTCTACGCTCCAATTGTCTGGGATGATGTCGAGGACTTCGCGAACGTCGAACCACGCGGCGAATCGTCCCAGGAGGTCACTGGTGCGCTCAATCCGCTCAGACAGGTCGCGTATCTGCAGAAACTCATCTAGTAGGTACCGGAATAGTTCGGATTGGCGGGACATTTCGGCAAACTCTAAAGGTGCACCAGTGGAACTGGTGCTTCGAGGGCCGCCAAATAGACAGTACCGCGTTGCGGCATCATAATCGCCTAATCCGTGGGTGAGCAGACGAAGGGCCTCCCGGTGTCGACCTTGTAGTCCGTCGAGAATAATGGATTCGGAAACTAGTTCGTTTTGGAAGGGCTCGATGCGAGCGAGAACGGCGGGGATCGAGTAATTGAGGCTAGGTGTGGGGGCAGATGTGAACTGGGTGGTGTTGCCTCCTCCGAGCAGCTGGAGAAGACGCATTCGAGACTGCCACCAGGGATTTGAGGGTAAATTTTCCTTAATGAAGTTCATATAGGTAGGTTTGGGTGGCTGGAGGGCACGGTAGGTAGAGTAGGATTCAGAAAGAGAGGCTCGGGCTTCAGGGGAGGTTTCGAGCACAGATATCACGGTGTCGAGATAGTACTGAAGGAGGTCGTCGGCATATTGCACATACTATAATCGTCAGCATCAAAAATTCTGAATGAAGATTGAGAATACATACATTCTTCGAGAAAACAAGGTGCTCCAAGTATTCCTGTACAGCGTTTGGTGCGCGTTCTTTGAGTAAGGCCACAGCGTCAGACGGATCGAGTATAACGCGGCTTGAGTTGTCCGCAAACACTTGGATACCAAGCTGGGGATTCCGCTGGGCTAGCCATGAGCCGTACTCTTCAACAAGCTGTACATCTTTAATCTTGACCAAGTACCGCCGCATCTGCACCTCGACGCCGGCCGGGCTTATCTCACCACCGGCATCGGTCTCCCCTTCGATAATCCGCCGCCAGGTCTTCAGGACGTTCCCAGACATCTTGCGGCTTTGGTACAGACGGCTCAGGACATAAAGTCTGTGGTAGCTTTCCAAAAGCAAGACCGCATGGTCAAAGTTGCCCTTCCAATTATCGACAAGCTTGTTAAGCTCGGTACGGAGCCCCGAAGAAGCAATCTGTTCCTTCGTGGCGCTATCCCATTGCGCGAGGAGAAGACGGAGGAGAGCAGCATCCACACTGTCAAAGACGTACGTTTCGTCTGATATACTGCCATACCCCCGCTTCTGCTGCCATGAGAGCAGGAATCGTTTCATCATGTCCAGAATTCTAGCATCGAAGAACCCTGTGATCGACATTTCCGCTTCGTCTGTTTTTCGCAAGAGAGCCTCCGCCGTTTCCGCCAGCCCTGCATGAACCCATATTCCTTGAGGGCTTTGCAGGGTCTCAGTACGTAAAAGAGGAATCAGTATCATGGCTATGCGTGGATCCAAATCTCCAACAATGAGTGCTTTCTCTGTTGTGTCAATAACCTCATCATTTCTCGCTTTGGGATCCATGAAAAGAAGATCGCCCAAGAGAAGAAGACTAGCCTTCTGCTTTAAGAAGTTTAGGCCCAGAAACTCTGCTTCTGATCTGGGTTCGGTTTGTTGAACCGTCTCGATTATGTGCCAAACCGCCTTCCTATCAAGGGTGTGCCCATCGTTGCCTACCGTCTGGGCGCTTTGCAAAGCATCGTTGAGTTGCATGGTCAATGGATTCCTCACAATGCGCCAAATCTGATTCCCTGCCCACAAGACAAGACTACTCTGCGTCCTTCCAATATTCTGCGCAATCTTCGCCTCTTCGGCGTTTCGTTCGGCTTCCCAATCTGTAGCCTTCTTAGATTCACTAGCCTCGGTTAGCTCCTGGGACTCAAACAGCTCTTTTTCTTTTTGTAGTTGCTCAATCGAAGCCTGAGTTCTTGGGTCCGCTGCAGGTGCGTATACTGCTAAGGCGGGAGTCTTCAGGCGAACCATCCGCAACAGCTTCGCCAGATTTTGGATTTCCAACTGAGTGGGACTGAGTGTGTGGCTAATTCCGACATGTTTCGTCCGGTCAGCTTGCAATGAAGGGATCTCTACCCAGCTCTTGTGATCCTCGGCTTCTGCTGGATCAACATCCCATGGCTGTATCTCCAAAAATTTTCTTGTTTGGCCGTCTTCATCAGACTCTATGACAGCAATAACATGGTCCTTTTTTGTGTTTTCCGGTGAAGGGATTATATTTGTTTCGTCACCCTTGTCAATGACAATCGATTTGGGGTATTTATGGAATGTAATTGTGCCACGGACAACATCACCATCTACGTTGACAAACATTCCAACGCCTGGTTCTGATTCATCAGAGCCTCTGACTAATAGGAACTCGGACGGAGTCGGCGAGAGAATATGAGGCCTGAGCTGGGTTGAAGGCTGCTTTGGCAGAGGCGGCAAAGGCTTCTGTTCATCTGCAACAGCCTGTTGAGGTTGCGGCTCGCGCGGGGGCAGTTCGGAAGATGCCCTTGGCGACCTCATTGGAGAAGCGTTCCTGCCACGGTCCCTTGACACTGATCTTCTGGGCGTGTCGGACTCCGATGGCTCCGGCGTTAGGGACCTTGATCGATCTTTTGATGCGGACCGTGGAGGTACCGTAGGCTGCAACATCCCTGCCAGCGTATTCAGACTGGAGCTTCGTCCATGACCAGGACTCTCAGCCGGCGGTGGACTCGCTTTTGACAGCGGTGATTTGGGAGCAGACGGAGCTGGCATATCCTCTATTTGACCGGGGTTTTGCATCTCATCGGCAAAGGATATTGGGAATAGAGGTATCTTCTGCTGGTGTTCCACATCTAGTAAGGAATAGTTCCCGCTGTCCGCGACACATGTTATGATGCCCCTCCGCGACATCGCCAAGCAATTTGGATACTCAATGTTCCTGACCAGACGAGCCGCATCACCAATCTTCACCAACATGAGGCGACTGTGAGTCGAGATCATCACAACGGGGTTTTCCGGCTCGGCGGCTCCGATATTCAAGTCTAAGCCTCCAATCCAACGACAATTTTTGACCTGTGTGTTGCCGCCGAAGGCCGGGCTGAGCTCCGGCAACATGTAGAAAGTAGCCGTTCCATTGCACAAAACGCATGCCTTGTTCGCGGTGGGTAGAATGAGGATTTGTTGTATCCCTGACTGGGTTGGAATCGAGGAGTTCTGAGAGAAGTGAATAGGTAATCTCGAAGCGAGGATGAAGGACGGTTCATTCGAGTTGGAGGAGTCCGGCGGGAGGCAGACGAAATGCAGGATCTCTGCTGCGGACGTTCCGACATACAGATTATCATCTAGAATAGAATAAGCCGTCAATTCCCTTGATCCTGTCAAGCATGAAACTCACTCCAATACTCCACGCAAGTGATATGTACGTCCTCCGCATCATCAGCTGTGACGGGCACCTGGTCGAAGAACGGCTTGAAGATATACGGGGCAGCTTTTGGAGGGTCAAGCTTGCGCCTCTTGCGCGAGTTGATACCCTCCTCTTCCGACGCCATGATGAGGCCAGCTCTGGCGTCCAGAGAAGTGAAGCTGGAGCTTCAATGAAGCGAGCGATTGATGCTGCGTCGGAGTTATGGGCTATGACCACTGCCGGAGTGGATCTGCTGGTTTAAGCCTTGCTGAGTCAGGTGGAGCATCAACATCGTACACTACCTGATTAATTTATCTTGGAGCCTGGACACAGAACTGTAATGACACCCACCCTCAAGGAGACCTCTTTTGGAGCTCATACACCGGTTGAAGGGTCAACTGCTGTTCATATGTTGTATTAGGTTGAAGTGCTTGGCGAAGAGCCGTCATACTTGGTGTCAATGTCTAGGTAGATCGTAGCAGTGGATCAAACAGTCATCTTCCCAACCTCATTGCCACTAGCCACCCTCAAACAAATGAGGGGCAATACTATCTAGGACAGCTTGACACTGTTCCATGCCGTGAATACAGTAATCGAACCGTAACTATTTCGAACTTCACAACCTTATGCTGTCCGGCGTTCCAGCTTACGCGTCCGGAATTACTGTCGGGCCGTTTAAGGGTACCTGGTCTCCTCCGCATCACGATACGCAACCTCTAAACACACTCTCCTCCGCCTCCAATTCTGGTCACCATCTCGGGGTAGCATAGCTGGCAGGTATACTCCTTGATGGGGGACTCTACTTCGAAGTTTCTGGCATAATCAGCAACGCAGCGACGAGAGCCGGGGCGGGCCAAGACCGAAAAGAACAACATGGACACTTTCGCCATTACGGAGGGCATCATTCCCCAGTCTGAGAAACAAGATACCAACGCTGCCGAGTCTGGGCCCGGCGCAGCTCTTCCTGAGGGAGCCAACAAGTTTCAGCGCGCCATTGCAGCTTGGAGAGGTAGCGTCCAACGATTACGATCTGAATATACTCATATGCTAACTTGTTGCATTTTGAAGGTATCGACCTGTCAAATACTCTTGCGAAACTAGACAGCACCGCTTCCGATATAGTCGCCGAACAACGAGATGCGCTGGTACAGAGGAAGGATCTCGCGCAAAAGACCAAGGATTTTCGGAAGCTCGATGACGCTTCTAAGTTGGCGGAATACAAAGGTCTTTTAAAAGGTTAATACCCCATGCGTCGACCGTAGCGGTTTCTCGTATTGACCAGGTCCACAGCCTATCAAGGATTCATCGACCTCCTAACAAACCAGGGAAAGTCCTCTTCGTCTGCGTTCCTCCAGTTATACTCGTCTTTGTCCGAGGCACCAGATCCGTATCCTCTTCTCGAAGCCTCAATCGACTCGCTCGTCCTCGCCGAAGAAACAGTTCCTAAATTGACTTCCGAACGCGATCAACTGCAGGCCTCAGTCGACCGCCTGACTTCACAGTTAGAGGACACAGAAAGACGACTCGAAGAAGAGCGAGCTGCGAGGAAGAAGTTGGAGGATAACCAAGACGCAAAGATCAAAGAGATTGAAACATCATGGTCGGCAGTTCTGACCGAGAAGACGAATAATTGGACAGCCAAGGAAAAAAGCTTGGAGGAGAAGGTGGAGAATCAGGAACGTTTGATCAAAGAGCTCAAGGCGAGCTATGAGGTCTCGCAGCGCCTAGGTCAAACCGATGAAAGCGGTAATCAGTCCCAGGGAGGCGCAACCGCTGCCGAACTGGAGTTGGTGTCCAGCGAACTGGAAAAGACTAGCCTGAGATTGGCGGAAATGGAGGGGCGGAACGAGCAGTTGAGGCTTGAGCTGGCTCAAGCTGTTTCTCATTCCAAGGAGGAGCGGACAACGTCAATCGACGACGATCCTGCATATCTCCGCCTCCAGTCCGAGAATTCTTCACTGTTACGAAAATTAGATGCTGCGCGGTTCGACCGCGAATCTGAACGGCATACATGGGAGGCCAAATTCTTGCAGTCGGAGAGGCAGTTCTCCAAGGTCAACGCTGAAAAGGAAGAGCTGAAGGCAAGGCTGGAGAAGGTGGCGGATTACGAAACAAGCCTGTGGATGGGGGGTGGGATGCTGATGGCTTTTTTTTTTTTTTTTTTTTTTTTTTTTTTTTTTTTGTGGATCAAAATCTAATCATTAACAGTCTATTGAATTCTCTGCTGGTGATGATGAAGAGGCCGGTGACCTCAACGATGGTACCAATGGCACTGCAGACAAGGCCAAAGAGGGCGGTAAAAACGGCTCCCTGGAACAGCTATTGTTGGCAAGGAACAAGAAGCTCACCGACGAGCTTACCGTTCTGCGCGTATCGCACCGTGATCTACAAGGTCAGCTTGAGACTCTCCGCGAGGATCTCTCTACCACGAAAGAGGAATTGGAGAAATCGCAAAATCTCTCTACCACCCTAGAGAATGATCTTCTCCGCCTACAACAGGAGGCAGCGAATGCCTTCCCATCCTCGGCGATGTCAGTGGCCGGCACATATGCTTCAAAATACCCCCATTCTTCACGAAGAGGCGCATCGCCGACATCGTCAATAATCTCCGGCTTCGATCAATCGGCCGCATCTAACAATACGATGGACGCCATCCGCGCTGGGGAACCGGTCGGTGGAGGGTCCGGTCTTTTGCCCATGATACAAGCGCAGCGCGACCGATTTAAGAAGAAGAACACTGAACTGGAAGAAGAACTGTCCAAGCTCTATAGTACAGTCAAATCTCTCAGACAAGAAGTCGCTTCTCTACAAAAGGACAATCTCAACCTTTATGAGAAGACGAGGTATGTCTCAACATACAGCCGGGGCCAGGGGGCATCGTCTTCAGCATCCGCCTATGCGAACAGGCCCAGTGCTTCTTCCATCCATCCATCCGCCGATACTCCCTCAGGTTTGTCTATCGATCGCTACCAGTCCGCGTACGAAGCCCAAATATCTCCGTTCGCTGCCTTCCGGGGGCGCGAATCTACTCGCGCATACAAGCGGATGAGCTTGCCGGAGCGGGTAGTATTCTCATTGACACGCATCATCCTTGCAAACCGTACTAGCCGGAACCTCTTTGCAGGGTACTGCTTCGCCCTACATATCCTCCTCTTCATCATGTTATATATGATGAGTACAATGGAGATTGAAAAGCATAGCGCAGCAAGCCTCGGTGCTGCAGCGGGGGCGGCAATGAATGCAGCAAGCAAGGGTAATGCCTATGGCGGGCAGCTCGATGGCGACGACTGGCAGCAGGAGGGATTTAATCGCGCTGGGTAGTCGGTTGTATTTTTAGTATTAGGGCTATGGAGTTCTGCCGTATGCGCCGAGTTGGTGGGCTTGTGGTGTGATAATAGTAGCCTAATTGTATATATGTCCCAGCCGATCCATCTTGACATTTGTTCACTCGTAACTCTTATCAGAGTGCTTTGGTAGTACGGATGGTACCCAAACGCCCGTGCCCCCAGAATTCTCGCATGACTTGCTCGATTTCACCAGCACTAAGACATCTTAATCATTGTGGCCAGTTTCTGCTATCTGCTCTAGGCACTGCCATGTTATGCAATGTGCCATGGTCTCATTTTTATAGACCCTTCGATAGTGAAATATATGTATTGAACTTTCCATTCAGAAGCCCACTCTACCACACCTATTCATAAGTAAACCCTGAGCTACAGTGGTACGGCCATGAGATCTCATTGACCTTCTGGGCTCCAATGTCAAAAAGATACCCCGCGCACCGCTTCTGCAGGATCAGAGTAGCGTAGGGCATTTCGAGGGCTCGGATTTCCATAGAAGCATTGCATGCTGGGGGTAGCTACGAAGCATATGCTCGGCTACGATTTACAACAAACATCACCCTTTATGTATATTCTGACACTTTCCAGCCCGGCAAGGCTCTTTCAATTATAGTGGAGTTACTAGAATTATTCCATTTGCCTCCGCCCTCCGTTGCACAGTCGCGGGGCGTAGTCTCCTCGTTTAGGCTTGCTGGCAGTTTGCTGGCATAGGTAGGGAAGGCGCAACATTGACTCTTGAGATCTTCTAAAAGAAAAGGAAGCTGTCCCTCGCAATTTCAATGAACAATGTCTTAAAAGCAAAACTATCCTCAACTCTCCATCTCTCCTTTCCAAGATCCTTTCCCTCATCTGGCAAGCCACACTCTGCACCCGGCTAACCCAGCCCGAGTTGCCTGATATCCTAGGATAAGGGTTCAGCACAGCGGTTCCAAGCAAATAGACAGTCTTATGATCCTCGTTTGTGATGGCTAAAAGGCCTGACAAAACCAAAAAGAGAAAAATAACGGCTCTATCCGCGGATCGAACGCGGGACCTCTCGCATATAAGAGCTGTAGGGTGAACCCTAAGCGAGAATCATACCACTAGACCAACAGAGCACATTATTGGTTGAGGGTAAATTATTTGACATCCTCAAGCAGCAAGACCAATACCCAGACAGTTCCCCGATCGCGATCCGAGGTTATCTTGGCTTGGTTTCCCTCTTCAACGCTACATTCTCCTCCGCCAAACCTTACATGTGCAAGATGCTGAGATACTTGTAGATAGTTCCTGAGATAAAACTCCCAAAAATTTGGTTTTACCATATGGCTACTCGAGGTTCTTCGTTCTCAATAGCGGTCCAACATGCTGCCGCCCAAAGTTGACTTGTCAAGCGAGGCTTCCACTGCGAGGCTGCTTTACCTCGTGAAATAGTATCCACATGTGGCATCTAGCAGCTAACCCCTCGGCAAATAGCCATAGTCCTCTCTTGCAAGCCTTATCGTGGTGCTAGACTTAGACTAGACTGGATTATAGTGTATCTTTAAATCAATGTTCATTCGATGGCATCCCCATCTATTTCCTCGGCATTCATCAATGAGCATGCTGGCAAGTGCAAATATCTCAAGGCTGAGCTAGCTATGTATCAGTGTTTCATGGTGGGTCAAGTAATTAGGCGCTCGGCTGGTGCGTTACCACTCAGATTCTCTCGCCTACCCCTCGTACAGAGGTATGGCTACCTCTACCCCTACCAAAAAGTACAAGCGGTAGGTGAGATTAGCGGGGACAGGGTGGTGTTGTAGGTGCCGTGTCAAGTGAACTAAGCCCTGCCTGTTCCTAGCTGCTGACTACATAGGCAGGGAGTCTGAATCCACCCGCATTAATCTCGACAATCCCGTCTGTTATGGGAAAGGGACGGCTCTCCGTACCCAGACCAGACAATTTAAGGACAGTAGTATTCTGCCTCGTCAGCTTTCCCCCCCTTTTCTGTTACTATTCTCATTTACATGCAATCGCACCGTCCAAGCCCTATTTTCGAGACCTACACCGTCTAGGACAAACGACATCAATCATGGCAACCATCTTGTCCGATCTAGCCTCTACCATAAGAGCCGCTCTATCCAGCCTCCCGCCCCCAGACCAGATTCAAGATGCCGAACGCATGCAGGCTCTAAGTGCGATAAGCCGGCTCCAGGAAGCGCTGGAGCCTCCTGCCATGGCTGTACAGCGAATGGGGCTTTCGGTACGTTGTATCTTAGTGACATCCTAGGCACCTTCCAAGTGCTGTGTTGGCTAACGCAGAAGACGAGCAGTACTATCACACTTCCGTTATACGGATTGCGCAGGGAATGGGGATTTTCGACGCATTTGTTCAATCGAGAGGTGCGGAGATGACGGCGCAAGAGCTGTTTTCGAAAACCAGAGGGGATGAGATGCTTCTGAGTAAATGGTTTCCTTTCCTCGCTCTTTTCTAAAAAGAAGAACGCCTCCTGACTCCTCAGAACGCGTCATGCGAGTTCTCTGCGCGCACCGTATCTATGAGGCAACTGCTGCAGGAACATACCGGCCTTTGCCGCCGGCGATAGCGCTAGCGAGTGGCTCTATGCCGGAAAACTTGATAAAGCATCTGTATGTATCTTACTGCATTAACCTGAAATTGGCACTCACATTGAATTCAGGCATACTGCCATGCAAGTGTCTGCGAAACTCTTTGAGTATTTCGAGAACAGAGGCTACCGGAGTCCAGAAGACGCCTACGACGGACCTTTCCAGTTCGCGTACGGTACAAGCGAGCACTACTTTGACTGGCTGAAGAAAAATCCTGAACCACAGCACGCTTTCAACGTGACCATGACGGCGACCGAACAAGATGGCGCTGACTATTGGTTCGATGTTTATCCAGTTAGGGAGACGCTGACCAGCCCTGATTCGGATCGAGCGTTGCTTGTTGATATCGGCGGCGGCGTCGGCCATACTCTCGTAGCCCTCAAGAGGCGGTTTCCCGACCTGTCAGGGAGACTGATCCTCGAAGATCTTCCCCAGGTAATTGATGACATCAAAGAGCCACTTCCAGACAATATTAGCGCGATAAAGTACGATATGTTCGAGCCGCAGCCGATCCGTGGTGCCAAGATGTACTATATGCGGCGTGTATTGCATGACTGGCCAGACAGGCAAGCGTTGATGGCTCTTTCTCGCATTCGCGCGGCCATGGCAGAAGACTCAGTGCTCATTGTTCACGACTATATATTTCCTGACGGCCACGACGGTCCCGACGTGTTGCCATTCGCAGCAATTGTTGATTTTCAATTGATGGAGCTCATGTCTTCCCACGAGCGAACACAGCAACAATGGGTGGCTCTTCTGGAGAAGGCGGGATTTAGGGGAGTGAAGATACATAAGGGCCAGTCAGATGCTCATCCCTCTGCCCTATTTGAGGCTACTTTGTGAAACATGGACGACCCGGGCGAGCGAATTGCTACGGGTCGAGGTTGCCAGTCCTTGAAGTTGTGTAGCTATGAGCCAAGTATAAGCAGGCAGCGCTTAGATAGTTGCTGATCTATGAAGTGTGCTCCTGTATCCGGTTGATCGCTGTATAATCCCGGCGGCGCGGACTGTTGACCACTTTGCAACATACTGCGTGGAACTCGTAGTGCTTTCCAGAAAATCGGCCCAGTTCTTCACGAGACTGCCCAATGAGAGCCAGAGACGAGCGGGTCTGATCGGGAAATGAATCTTTTGCGGTGTGTCGGCATTGTCCGTTCAAGATGTGTTCGTCGTCGGAAGCACTGAACAAAGGCAAGGGGGGAACGAGCTCGACCTGGTTGTTTCTGGCTGTCGACATGGCCGCCGCTAGTTGACCTTGTGTTCGGGTGATTCTGGACCGAGTAGTCGTTGGCAAAGTCGGCCTTGATAGTCCAGGAGACGGGGCGAGATACTTGAACGTCTCAAACATCAAAAAGTCCCAACTTAAGCGACAGCCACGTGCAGTGCCCACCTCCAGACTACTCCAAAGAGGAAGGTGCATTCGCCCACATTGGACCTGCTCCTGCCTTATCGGTGGGTGGTACTGTGTACTTGTTACTGGAAGGCTCCCCAAAAATACTCCGAGTACTACGCAGCAAATTCTGTACCTTACAGAGTCGGCGGACATTTGCACTATCAAGGCTTGGAACGAATCATTACTAGATAAGCCCAGATTGATTGTTGGAAAGAGCACTTGATAAATTGATTATCAGGTTCAGGCTCTAGAATGCTGTTATGCAAGATGCCAAAAAATTAAAAAAAAAAAGACCAAGAGAAATCACTGCATGCTCTAAATTTCACGGCAACCATCGTGCTTTAGCCTTGGCCACGTCCTTGACTCTTTGATAATGACGGAACAAAAGAACGAAGCCACCGTATCGCGCTGCGAGCCAGCAATTGAAGAGGACAGAAGATATGAGGCGCAAGAAACTCGCATCATCCTTCGAAAATTCGACCTTCGCCTACTAGTTCTCTTTACCGTCATCAACTTCTTCAGCTTCATTGACCGCGTCAACATTGGGAATGCCCGCCTGCTTGGTCTCCAGGAGGACCTGGATCTCTCTGGTCTGCGCTTCAAAATGGCACTGACCTGTCTCCTTGTATCATACTGCCTCGTTGAACTCCCGTCGAACATCCTCTGCAAGCTGATTGGCGGGCATATCTACGTACCCGATTGATATTATGCTTTGGGACCGTTACTATGCTTACTTCGTTTGTCACCGATAGAGGGTGGTTGTATGTCTGCAGGTTTGTGCTGGGGTTGTTTGAGGGGGGAATCTCGCCGGGGTTGGTGTTTCTCCTGTCGTTGTTGTGAGTTTCTCCCATACTGAGTTTCTACCATATAGGTCTTGTGAGCATATCTGACTTGGCCAGCTACCCTCGCCACGAGCTCGGGTTCAGAACGAGCATCTATATTTCTGCGTCTTCAGCGAGCGGCACGTTTGGTAGATTGGTTGCCATCGGCCTATCTAAGATCCCCCAATGGGGTCTCATCAATTCCTAGAAGAATATCTTCTTCTGCAAGGCAAGTATTATCCATCCTTTGCTTGAGTCCAGATCTGACATGCCATTATAGGGCCTGGTTTCGATCCTTCTTGCGATAATTGTCTTTCTCACCACTCCAAGCGGTCCTGGGACTGCCAGGTTCCTGACGGAGTCGCAGAGGAAGCTTGCTGTAGACAGGATCCAAATCGACGCAGCCGGAACAAGCAAGCTTTCACGCACTAGGCTCCGCCGTATCAAGGAAGGTATAACGCAACTGCCCATCGTGGCTTGTGCGCTGGGGTTCTTTTTTGGGAAGTAAGTTGAAATTTCCGGCTCTCAGCCAACCAGACTCTTATATTGTGTACGGTATAGCACATGCGCCCAATCCTTCTCCCTCTTTTCTCCGTACACCATTCAGGCAATGGGTTACACCGACGAACTCGCTCAGCTCCTCTCCGTTGGACCCTATGTAAGAACCCAAGCCCCAGCTCAGAAGCATAGCAAGTTAAACCAGTAACCAGGTCGTAGCCTGCTTGTTCTCAATCCTAACCGGCTATATTTCCGACGAATACCGCACCCGTGGGTACCTAATCCTCCTAACAGCACCCCTCGGCATAATCGGCATGGCCATGCTCCTCTCACTCCCAGCGTCCATGCCAGCTACGAAATACGGTGCCCTCTACCTTGCCGCACCGGGAATCTACGATTTCCTCCCGCTTTATATAGCATGAGCCGTCAACAATGCCGCCACACCCACCGTGAAAGCTGTAGCATCGGGACTGGTCTTTATAGTCGGTTCGTTGGGAGGGATTCTCGCGCCTTGGGTGTATTTGTCTCAAGACGCACCAGAGTATCGGCAGGGTCATGCGATTATGTTTGTGTTTTTAATTGCCTCGTGGGCAATTGCTGGAAGCTCGATTGCATGGATTAAGTGGGAAAACACGATGAGGGAAAGTGAAAAGAGAGACTGGATTCTTGAGGGATTGGGGGAGGTGCAGAGAGGGGAGCTGAGTAGTCGGCATCCAAGGTTTCGATATGTTATTTGAACATTGGCAACCTGATAAAAATCCCATGTATATGGCAAATTATTTTTGTTGCGCTTAATTCAGAACCATTAGCAGAAGCGGTAGACTACGGATGTCCATGGACACTCGTGGAAAGCCCCAGTGCCGTCAAGGCTGCACAATGCAATTAGGGCTAGTCCTTGGAATCCAGAAAGCAGATGAGGATTCTAGTCCATTAGAAGATTATAAAATGGTCGATCACCTTCGTTGAGGCCCGTTTGCAGCGACTTGCTTACTCCGTACTTTGACCACTTACGCTCTTCAAGCCCTAACCCGCAGCTCGAGTTAGGGCTTGCTCGAGTTCACTACTGACTAATCAGTGTAGTGTTATGGGACTCGCATTGCTTTTAAACAACGGACTGGCACTCCGTGCAGTGAATTTATTATTGGATTAGGACAAGTTCAAGTTATTATGACCGTCTATCCCACGGCCGAGGTTCGGTAGGTACGCTAGAGAATATCCACCACTATCACCACTATCACCACTATCACCATTACCACCACCAGCAGCAGGACAAGCACCAAACTCGCAAGTAACGGAAATCAACAATCAATGTATCTGAAAATGGAGTAGCAAGTTAACGCAATCCACGGGTATTTCAGAACTATCTAGATTATTTCGGCGCGTAGCCCGCTGCAACCCCAGGAGTCGCCGTCCCAGGTGTATGCCCTAATGCGTGTACGTCATAGCCGTCGGCGCCTGGTACCCAGTCGCAGATTGAAACCGGCTAGCTTGAGTATCGAGTTCCTTCTCCTGCTGAACAAGTACGCAGCACGGGCAGCAGCAGGAGAGAATGCAGTCCTCGCCGACAGAGCCTTTGATGCCGAATTTCTCGCGCATGTCGCGCCGCTTCATCATCGTCAGGACCCAAGCCAGACCACAGCAGTTGGCGAGGACGAAGAGGCAGCACTATTAGATGCGGACGACGGTGTTTAGAATCTCTTAGGGTGTCAAGGGTGGAGGGTGACGCTCACATCGCCGTTAACATTGCTCCCATTTTTCAAACCGGGGTCTTGAAGGCGCTCGGATTGTTTGCCGTAGACCATGCAGGGGCAGCACCAGCTCATGAAGCCTAGTTGAGACGGTCGGTACGGTTAATTGGGAATCGACCTGGCGATGGGATTGGGAAGGGGTATCCTACAAGCCTCGACGGGGCTGAAGCAGGCCCAGACGGAGTTGGTCCACTCGTTCGACATGGTGGTAGATAGATATCCTTAAGTATGGAATTTGGGTTTATTGATTCTCTTTAAAGACAGTGAGGCTAGGAAGAAATCAGGGGCCAAATTCGAAACTCAGACGAAGGGAGCCGCTTGCACTTAAGTCAGACAGCAAGCAAACTAAACTTTCAGCCGCTGCAGAGCCTTGATGATGATCGTCGCTTAACCCTCAGAGATCGTATTGCATGATTGGATTAACCTCGTCAAAGCCACCAAAGCCAGCAAAGCCAAGTCTGAATCCGTGATCAATGCGAGCCTCCCGCTGTCAGTTCACCGTCTTTGTTTGGAGGCGGCTGAACAAATACGAAAAGGTAGAGAAGATCGATGCCACTCCTACTCGAAAGGGATGGCATGCTCGTATTTGTCGTAAACAGCCAGTCATGACCACCCACGTCTGGATACCTTTTGAATGCAATTCCAATCTGATGAGCGCAGAATATCACCCGATTGAGAACGCCCAGCCCAGCCCCAGTCTCAGTCACAGCTCGCCCATCAGCATCATGAGTAAGCCGACTACCTCCCCCGACAATCTCTTCACCACCAGAACCGCGTGAGAGCTATTCAGTTGCATTCGAATCCGGTCCATGACGAAGCAGACGGCGCCCAGTCTTCCTCTTCCAATTGGGGGTAACCCCTCGCTTGACGTCACTTTGACACCACAGCTACCAAACACTTACTCGACCGACCTTCGTGCTCAACTCAACGCAAGGATATATTCTACCAGGCGACAGAACCAAGATGAGGTATAACTGTGTTTATCTACCCAACGGGATCCAAGTGAAGGTATCCGAAGTGTTTGGAGGCTTCAAGTTCACCACAAAGCACCACGCCCAGTACAACTCCTTTCCGCCAGAATGGACTGTTTGCCTTTCAACAAAAGTCGCCCATCCCCCAAACAGCAGGGAACCCGAATCGCGCGCATTTACCACCCCTACCTTGGAGAATGACAGATTATATCTGTCGTCATTGTCCCTGCCTTCCTGTGACGACCTGAAACCGGGTAGCGCATCGACGAGAATCGCAGCGATGGTGTTATGGATCACGTTCTTCTGGTATTTCCAGGAGCCAGAGCCTTCGCCAGATCCCTCTGAGCCACCCCATCCTTCGACTGGGCCCAATCCGACCGGATCATGGCATCTGATCATCGAACCGCGCGGTATCCTGAGCCGGAAAGACCAAATAGTCAAAGTAGAACGGTTGGGCATCATTGCATGCAAGGACTCTTCTGTGGGCTTGAAAAAAAGTATTTTAGAGTTGTCTCAAATGTTTATCAGCCAGAAAGCCTTCTGGGAGCTTGACCCTAGGGTCCATCTTTTCAGCATCAGCTCTGTATTACCGACGCTTGGAAAGTCATACCCGGGCCCTTCTGGTTCGCTTGATGCGCTCGGGGTCGGGTTCCCCTTTGGCGCCGGCCCTAATACATCAGGCTGCTTCATGCCTCCATACTATCCGCCGCAAGCCTTGCAGTATACGTATACTGGGGACATTCTTCACCCACTACGCCAAAAAGCATACAGGCAAGGAGAGGTGTTCTATGTCAGATACATCCAAAGTGGCAAGGAGTATCTGACCCTTCGGGTACCTGTTTTGTCCACTAGGGATGCGGCCCCGATCAACGAACCGCCAGGTGAATCGAGTAGTTCCGAATCGGGACCAGACCTTAGCTTTGACTCTGAGAAAGCATATGACTTGAAGCTTATGTTTGACTGGCTGAGGACAAGACCACAGGATACAGCTCTCCCGCATACGGCATCAATAGACGAACATGCGAGTTTCCTCGAAGACCGCATGTGCAGCCAGAACTCGTTTCCCGTTATGGTCTGCTGGGACTCGGACCCGACAGGATACTGTGAGCTGTTTTGGGTCTTAGAGGATCCTGTTAGTCGTGTACTAGGTGATGCCGGCGAGTTCGACCGCGGTATACGATGCCTGATGGGGGATAAGGACTTTCTCAAGCCAGAACAGCTGAAGAGAAATATGAGCTCGTTGGTCCATTACTGTTGGTTGCATGATCAGAGGACAAATACTGTGTTTCTCGAATGCGCCAATAATCCCGAGTATGCCTTGTCCAAGGACGTTGTGTACATCCAGATGCTAATGTATGGCAGTATGATCTCCATACTGGAGACTATCGGGCTCAGAAAAGTCGACAATGCCAAACCCCCGAGCGAGAACAATATAACCATGTGTATTCATAGGAGAGACTGGTTGGCGCCGATTCTTTAGTCTTGCGGTGCACCACGAAACAGGACGGGTTGTGATACTTGGCTTTCCGCTCCTGAAGTACGGTAAGGCGAACCGGCCTATTGTAAGAACCAGCGGATCATGTTAGCTGGGTCTGGCACCTTGAACATTGAGAACACGGCATAGGACAGTAATCGGTCACGGTAACAGGCTGTGACGGATTACAAATCAGTATCTTTCAAGCGGGTTTGACAACTAGAGACACTTCCATGACTCGGAGTTACCGGCGTGGATAATGGTGTCCGGATAAGGCAGGCAATCACTTAAGTTATTTGTTACGGAGAGATCTGGTGTCGTGTCCTAGGAACAAGTTCATCAGGATAGGGCGTAGAGACAGCTTCGAGGAGGTCAACAAATCTGGAGTCTGAGGGGTCCACAGCCTACTGACTCAAGAGGAGGTGCTTTCTGCCTGAGGCTTCAGGCTTAGATTTATGGTCTTGAAGGCCGCTAGAAAATCCTAAGAGAGCTTAGTGCTAGCGCACGTGAGGGCCGTGGTGGGCAATGAATTTCATGCAGGCCAAACTCCGCCGCACTCCCGCCTGTAGAACCAAGAGAGCTAGCTCCGGAATAACTATGTTGCTGGTGGGATCTTTCCGGAGCTCGAAAATTCCCCGACTACTACAGCAGAGACCAGCACTGTCAATTTCCATTTTAGCCATGGGTAAACGTGACAAGAAGAAGGTCAGTCATTATTCGCCCTCTCGTCTCTACATAAGTTAATTCTGCTGCAGTTTGGTAAAGGTGGTGGTGGTGGTGGCGGACGCTCTGAGCGTCAAAACTGGCAGGACATCCCGAAGACGAACGAGCGATTCGAGAACTACTACAATGCGCAAGGCTTCATTCCTGAGGAGGAGCGCGAGATCTTCTGGGAGACGCTGCGGAGGGAGCTTCCAAACAGCTTCCGCTTCACAGGTTCAAAAGGGTATGCTCTTTCTCTTTTTTTTTTTACGAGACATCGGGGACGGCGCTGATACTTCCCAAAGCCATGCGCTTTTCGTGCAGGAACGACTCAAGAACCACTATATCCCTGAAATCACGTCCGTGCAGTATGAGGGCAACAATGTCGAGCCCCCGCGTCCGGTGGAGTGGTACCCCGACCGTCTCGCATGGTCGATGACGACTCCCAAACAGGTGGTCCGTCGCTTCGCGCCTTTCGCTTCGTTCCAGAAGTTCCTCGTTGCCGAGACGGATGTGGGAAATATCAGCAGACAAGAGGTCGTCAGCATGATTCCTCCGCTCCTGATGGACCTGCGACCTGGAATGACGGTTCTGGACATGTGCGCTGCTCCCGGAAGCAAGTCCGCGCAGTTGATGGAGATGATTCACGCCGGTGAAGAGGAGGCAATGCTTGAGGTTGCCAAGAAGGCGAAGGAAGGAAGTCTCGGTCCTGAGCCGGCTGGGCCAGAGGGCCTGAATGACGACGGGCGGACGACTGGTCTGCTCATCGCCAATGACAGCGACCACAAGCGCGCGCACATGTTGATCCATCAGATGAAGCGTCTCAGTTCTCCGAACCTTATTGTCACAAATCACGATGCTACGATGTACCCCTCCATCAGACTGCCGTCTAGGCCGAGTGAGGACGGCAAGCCGACCCCGAACAGGTATCTCAAGTTCGACCGCATCCTTGCGGACGTGCCGTGCACCGGTGACGGAACAGCGAGAAAGAACTATGGTGTCTGGAGAGACTGGACACCTCAGAATGGTAATGGGCTGCACATGACACAGGTCCGGATCCTTGTCCGTGCTTTGCAGATGCTGAAGGTTGGCGGTCGTGTGGTGTACTCTACATGCAGTATGAACCCGATTGAAAATGAGGCTGTTGTTGCTAGTGCGATTGAGCGTTGTGGCGGCCTGGAAAAAGTCAAGATCGTCGATTGCAGCAATGAATTGCCAGGATTGAAGCGAGTCAACGGGTTACGATCATGGAAAGTGGCTGATCGAGAAAACCGTTTCTGGAGCAGCTGGCAGGAGGTAGAGGAGCACAGGGCCCAGTCGGGCATTGCTGGCCTCGGCCGGCTCTCCGAAGGCATGTTCCCCCCCACCACTGACATGCCACTTGAACGGTGCATGCGTATCTACCCTCATCTGCAGGACACTGGCGGTTTTTTCATCACGGTTCTAGAGAAGCAGTCTGAGATCCGTGCTAAGCCTGAGAATCCATCAAAGGCGATCCCCAAGGGCACTGTGGCTGCACTCGCCGAAGAGCTTGATTCGAAGCAGAAGAACGGAACCGGCGAGCCTCTGGAGAAAATTGAGGCGTTAGACGACCTGGTGCCTCATGATGAACAGGCCGACTTGGAGAGGGATAAGAATGCCTCTGTGGCCGAGACCACTCATCAGCCTCCTTATTCTGTTACCAGTCAGCTCCCTTCAGCGAAGAGGGAAGCGGACGGCGTGGAAGACGAAGTTCCCTTCAAGCGCACTAAGCTCGATAGCGGAGTTGAAGTCGTGATTGGAGACCGTCCTATCCACCAACCTCCAATTGTCGAGGAGCCCGATGTCGCAACGTCCGATGTCAATTCTACTCCTGTTCCTACAGACACCCCCCAGGCGTCAGCCCCCGAGACTCAGCCCAAGCCCGTCAAGCGCAAGCCCGGCCAGCCCATTGAAGAGCCTTTCAGATACTTGGATCCTAACCACGAAGAGCTCAAGCCGATCTTCGATTTCTTTGAGATCTCAGATCGCTTCCCCCGCGATCGGTTCATGGTCCGCAACGCGGAGGCGACCATGTCACGGACTGTTTACTACACCAGCGCGCTCGCACGCGATATCTTAGTCGCCAACCAGGGCCATGGTCTCAAGTTTGTCCACTGCGGCGTCAAGATGTTCGTCAAGCAAGATGCACAGCGTCTTGACGTTTGCCGATGGCGCATTCAAACCGACGGTCTACGGCTGGTCGAGCCGTGGCTGGGCCCTGCTCGTGCCGTCACCCTGACCCAGAAGGAGACTTTCCGGAAGCTCCTGGTGGAGATGTTCCCCAAGGTCGACGACGGCGGCTGGCAGAATCTCGGCGAGATCGGCGAGCGTGTAAGAGACATCCCGATGGGATGCAGTATTATCTACATCACTCCTGAAGGAGAGGACAAATTCAGGTACGTGAATAACCACTCTGGATAGCTAACTATTTTACTAACTTGCATAGCGAACGAATGGTCCTCCCTCTCTGGCGATCTCTGCACTCTGTCAACCTTATGCTTCCCAAGGAAGATCGCCGGGCCTTGCTTCTTCGTATTTTCAACGACACCACCCCGGTGCTGAACACTACACAGAAGCGCACCCAGACCGCAGCACAGTCCTCGGCAGCGGATGCCGTCGGCACGGAAGAAGAGGCTCTCAAAGAAGAGAACCTGATTCTCGGCCAAGACGAGCAGGAGCAGATGGATACGCGGGAAACGTACACGAAGGCGAACGAGGAAGAAGATCGGGCCAACACGACCGTATAGTTATTTTTTTTTTATCCTGTTTTAGACAAAAGCTCCGATTGCATTTCACCTGGTTCTTCTAGACTGGCCGGCTGTTTCAAAGTGAAAGGATTGAGCGACCAACACAACGCCATTGTCGGTCGTTTCTGCCAGTGTAGTGAATGTAAACATCGATGAATCGCGCCTTCCCATTCTGTTGCTCTGTACTGCACCTTCCTGGAGTCACTCTCGAAACCCTCGAAGTCACTCAGGACAGGCCAAGGTCGCTTTCTTCCTCGTTTTCTTCCTCGTCTGGAGCGTCGATCTAACCCTGGAGGGACCGGAGATGAGCTCCGACTTACTAGAGAATGGGCCGTATGATGCTTGCACTCGGTTATTTAGTACCTATAATAACAGCTAGATCGCGGTACAAAACGTCCAACGGATAATTAGTACCGTAAGCTTCTTATCCCTGTTTAATGTACCTACCCAAATGAACACAACTGCTTGACACTGTGTAGTCTCCTAATGTCTCGAAGCTGAGTGCTTCTAGAGTAACGGTGATGCATAGTAAATTTAGAATATCGATTGGTACAGAGTTCTCACTACCTCTTTTTGCTATTGCTGACCAATTGCGATTCTCTCAAGCAACTGTTGAAGATGCCGTTAAGGGGAGATGCGGAGAAATTCCCCCGCGGTCGCCTCTCCTCTCTTCTCCATCTACTTTCAACTCCACCTCATATATCCAACCTTGGCCGGCTTGAGCGGGATGATCTCGTCATTGAGATTAAATCGCGTCCTTTCTTGTCCCGAAGCAAGGGTTCTAACGGGAAGACGGTCCAAACCTGCATTAATTGGGCCCAGACCAGCTCAATGCAGGTGTTTACCGACCTAGCCGGACGCAATCAGCCAACCCATTCCTGAAAGGCGGGGTTGAGGCTGGACGAAAGATAAATATGATGGATTCCCTCGAAGATCGACCATGCGGTGCCTAGCAGATTGGCCTTTACCGTGCGTCAATCGCCATGAGACTGTTGCCAGTCTGGACGGCTGCCTTGCTAGCAGCCCAGGCTGCTGGTGTTGCGCTTACCCACAAGCTAAATGGCTTCACGATCACCGAGCATCCAGACGCCGAGAAGCGTGAATTGTTGCAGAAATACGTTCGTATTGTTTTTCGTGAGTAGTTCAAGGGTCGATTTAACGAATGAGTAGGTGACCTGGGATGACAAGTCCCTCTTCATCAACGGAGAGAGAGTTATGATCTTTGGCGCCGAGATCCATCCGTGGAGGTATACCACCTTGATTCGTTCCGTCTAGCGCTTGCACTGACCCAAGAAGACTCCCAGTACCATCGCTATGGAGAGATATCCTCCAGAAAGTCAAAGCCCTCGGCTTCAACTGCGTTTCCTTCTACGTCGACTGGGCACTCCTGGAGGGAAAGCCAGGAGAGTATAGAGCTGAAGGGAGCTTTGCCTGGGAACCGTTCTTCGACGCCGCGTCCGATTTGGGTATCTATCTGATTGCTCGTCCGGGTCCTTATATCAACGCAGAGGCATCTGGGGGCGGATTCCCGGGATGGTTGCAGAGACTTAATGGCACAATCCGTTCGGCGGATAAGAGCTACTTGGATGCTACGGAAAAGTGAGTTTTATGCCTTTTCAATCACGGAAATGTCGGTACTCATTCACAGCAGCTATGTTTCACACATTGGCGCGGTCATTGCCAAGTACCAGATTACCAATGGCGGACCTGTGATTCTCTACCAGCCTGATAACGAGTATAGCGGGGGTTGCTGTGGGCAGGAGTTCCCCAATCCGGACTACTTCCAGTTTGTAATCGACCAGGCACGGAGGGCAGGGATCGTGGTGCCTACGATCAGCAACGATGCTTGGCCAGGTGGGCATAATGCTCCCGGGACTGGGAAGGGCGAGGTAGATATTTACGGTCATGATAACTATCCGTAAGTTGTGTAGAGACTATCTCTTTGGGTAAAACTAACGATGGCTAGGCTCGGATTTGATTGTGTATGGATATTTGTCAGGGAGAATTCAATAGCTAACGGACATAGGCAAATCCCGATGTGTGGCCTGAGGGCAATCTGCCGACCGACTACCGCGACTTGCACCTTGAAATTAGTCCCTCGACGCCGTACGCGCTTGTTGAGGTAAGTTCTCCTTCAGAACATACGGCTGAAGGCTAACGAGCGTAGTATCAAGTCGGTGCATTCGACCCATGGGGAGGACCCGGGTTCGAGCAATGCGCTGCTCTTACGGGCTACGAGTTTGAGAGAGTATTCCACAAGAACACTTTCAGTTTTGGTGTGGGGATTCTGTCGCTGTATATGGTAGGTCATCAGCAACGTATGCATAGCTGAACTAACCGTCTAAGACATTCGGCGGAACCAACTGGGGCAATCTCGGCCATCCAGGCGGATATACCTCATACGACTACGGCTCGCCCATCAAGGAGACACGAGAAATCACACGAGAAAAGTACAGCGAGCTTAAGCTGCTTGGGAACTTCATCAAGTCGTCCCCGGGATACCTCTTGGCGACCCCAGGCAAATTGACGAACACGACCTATACCAGTACAGCCGACCTAACTGTGACTCCATTGCTTGGGAATGGCACCGGATCGTTCTTCGTACTCCGCCACAGCGACTATAGCAGTCAAGCGTCTACCCAGTACAAACTGCGGCTCCCCACCAGTGCTGGACAGCTGACGATTCCGCAGCTTGGAGGCTCGCTGGTGCTTAACGGACGTGATTCAAAGGTTCACCTTGTTGATTACGACGTCGCTGGTACGAAAATTCTGTATTCAACTGCCGAAGTATTCACGTGGAAGAAGTTTCACGACGGCAAAGTTCTTGTGTTGTATGGTGGGCCTGGGGAACACCACGAACTTGCTGTCTCCTCTAAGACAAAAGTGAAGGTCGTCGAAGGATCGGCCTCAAGCATTTCATCCAAGCAAATCGGCGGTGCGGTCGTAGTTGCTTGGGACGTTGAGCCTACTCGGCGTATTGTTCAAATTGGAGACTTGAAGATATTCCTTATTGGTACGTGCCCCAGGCAATAATCCGCATAGTGACTGACAAGCTAGACCGAAACTCGGCATACAATTATTGGGTGCCGCAACTCGGTACAGAGACCAGCATCCCTTATAGCACGGAGAAGGCGGTTGCTGCATCCGTCATCGTCAAAGCCGGATACCTCGTCCGCAATGCTTATCTCAAGGGCCGTGATCTTCACCTTACAGCCGACTTCAATGCCACCACACCAGTCGAGGTAATCGGGGCACCAAAGAGTGCGAAGAATCTCTTCATCAACGGCAAGAAAGCCTACCACACAGTCGACAAAAACGGAGTCTGGAGCACAGAAGTTAGTTACTCGCCTCCAAAAATCGTTCTCCCCGTGCTGGAGGACCTGAAGTGGAGGTCTCTCGACACCCTCCCAGAAATACAACCCTCGTATGACGACTCTGCCTGGCCAGACGCCAATCTTCCTACCAAGAACACAATCTACCCTCTCAGAACCCCAACTTCCCTGTACGCCAGCGACTACGGCTTCCACACAGGGTACCTTCTCTTCCGTGGACACTTCACCGCAAACGGCCGGGAAAGCAACTTCTCCATCCAGACCCAAGGTGGGCAAGCCTTTGGCTCGTCTGTCTGGCTAAGCGGTACATACCTAGGATCCTGGACCGGTGATAATGACTACCAAGATTACAATGCAACATATACTCTCCCCTCTCTTAAAGCAGGAAAAGAATACGTGTTTACTGTGGTGGTTGACAACATGGGCTTGAACGAGAACTGGGTCGTTGGGCAAGACGAAATGAAGAAGCCCCGCGGGATCCTCAACTACGCACTCAGCGGTCACGAAGCCAGCGACATAACCTGGAAACTAACCGGTAACTTTGGCGGTGAAGACTACGTCGACAAAGTACGCGGTCCGCTGAATGAGGGCGGATTGTACGCCGAGCGCCACGGGTACCACCAACCCTACCCGCCGACAGATTCTAAGGCTTGGAAATCGTCCACTCCCCTCACCGGCCTCTCAAAGCCGGGCATAAGCTTCTACACAGCGTCATTCGACCTAGATATCAAGTCTGGATGGGACGTTCCCATATATTTCGAGTTCGGGAACAGCACAACTCCTGCCCCCGCGTATCGAGTGCAATTATACGTGAACGGGTGGCAGTACGGCAAGTACGTGAATAATATCGGCCCGCAGACGAGATTCCCCGTTCCTGAGGGGATATTGAATTATCAAGGAACGAACTGGGTCGCTGTGACGCTTTGGGCGCTGGAGAGTAAGGGTGCGAAACTGGATAGCTTTAAATTGGTGCATGGGACACCGGTTCGGACGGCGTTGGATGTTGAGGGTGTTGAGCTACCGAAGTATCGGTCCAGGAAGGGTGTCTATTAGGAGGAGCTGTAGAACTTGTAGTAAAGTGATGAAATAAACGGTGAAATGAGAATATATTGAAACCAAGTACGTAGATCGACCCAGAGATTAGAGAGACGAAGTGGTAGCAGGGATCCGGGGCCATCCCAGCCACCGAATAAAACCAGCACCATAGCGCATATAACCAAACACGCCCCCAAATCCAATCCTAGTATCACTCCATCATTCCGAGTCAAACATCACTTTATGTTTCAAACACAATAATCCAAGGAAAAAAAAAAATAAAAAACAGCTCAAACACAAACCATGCCACGACATACACCTGCATCAAGGCAAACGAAACCCTAACTACAACCATTTGATAGAACGTCAAATTCAAACGGACAAACACAAACGCCATGCCGCCTCCACCGCTGCTGTTCCACCCGCGCCCTTACACAGAGACATCCACATCCGACCATCCCAATCTCAACGTCAACTTCAACACCGTCGTCCCCCGTGGCAATGACGACGAAGCAACATACATAACTAACAGCGCCATCTCTATTCCCTCAACCTACGGCCGGACATCCAACCCGCCAAACCCAGGAGTTGTAGTCGGTGCGACCCTCGGCGCAGTCGCCGGCTTCTTACTCCTCCTCTACCTGCTCTACCTCTCTCTCACATCCGGCCGACGCTTCAGTCCGTCCACGATCGCCGCTACCTCCACCACACCCTCTGAAATTGTGGATGTAGGGTTTCGGAATCGACGCGGACCTGGGCCGAGATCAGGTCTTGGTTCGCGGAGAGGAAGGGCAGATGAGGTTATTGTTGAGGAGGACTTGACGAGTCGTTCGCATTCTCATGGCCTTGGCGATGAGGGAGGTGTGGTGGAGGTTATTGAAGGAGAGAGCGTCGTGGATCCGCCGCCGAGTTCGAGATACCGGAGTCGGTCGAGAAGTAGTAGTGAGACGAGGAGTCGGAGTGATCGGTACAGGAGGAGGGGAGGAAGTGTTAGAGGGATTGATCCGACGGCGTACGGTGGAGGGAGCGAGTTTAGTGGCAGGTCTTGATTGTCTGTCTCGCTGGGTATTGTGTACGGCTTGATTCAACTTTGTGTGGTAAAGTTTTTTTTTTTTTTTTTTTAATTTTGGATGGGATGAGTGCGATTGCGATTATGATGCCATGCGTTGCTTAGGATGTTATGGATGTTACGATATGATACCATTTATGATCGTTAATGATAATGAGATGAATTCAGAACCGACGCGGCTACGACTGACCTTGAACTAGGGACGGAGCTGCAGAAAAATAAAAAGATGCAAAGATATCAATATTGGCTCCTGACCCGCAAACTGACTTCTCAGACTGAAACCCAGCGAAATATCATGCATACCCAGCAGAATCAATCCCAGCCATGCGCCAAACATAAAGAGACGAATATCAAAAGGAGCCCAAGCGGGCGAACGAAACAAACTTCGCGAGGCAGGCCCAGCCGAGCGAATATCGCACCATCAAGAGATCGTATCACACCGAATTCGGCCGCCGCCGTTGTACACGATCTTCCGTGGTTTAGAAGAGAATATCCAGACAACAACAGCATGCCAAACCCGCCAGTAAACCAGCACATATACCACTCCCACTACCGCCCCCGCGCTGCTCCTCAGCATAATACCCTTGTTGCGGCGGGTATCCGCCATTCGGCGGATAATACATCGGCTGTTGCTGCGGCGGGTAACCCTGCGGCGGAGGCGTCGGGTACCCGTAAGGGGCTTGGCCTTGGCCATATTGTTGCGGAGGGGGGGAAGCACCGTAGTAGTCTTGTCCAGCGCCCGGCGGCGGAGTCGGGTGGCCGTAGGGGTCGTGGACCGGGGCTGGGTAGGACGGAGGAGGGCCGTCCTGGTGTGAGAAGAATGTTAGTGAGTGGTTCCTGGTTGGGATATTGTATACGGCAACGCAGACGTACAGGTTTGTTGTAGGACATTTTCGAAAGCGATGAGGGTGGGTTCGAGGAGAGTGAGATGGAGGGAGTTGAGAGGTTGTTGGGAGTTAGCGGAGATGGCGAAGCGCAAGGAGAGAGATTGGCGCCGAGTTCCGACTTGAGCCGGGTTATTTTTCTAGCGCTGTCAGGCGTAGTAGAGAAGACCACAGAGAAGATTGAATTAATGTATTATAGATAGGGAGGGGCTGCGTGAAAGAAAGGGTATGAAAGACTTGGGAGGGGAGGATGGAAGAAGAGAGAGCGAGCCGAGATGGCAGCGTTCGAGTGAAAAACAGCTCGTTCCTACACTACTAGCAGGGACTTGGCGCCACGGTTCAGGTTAGGCAACGTTATTCACTTGTCAAAATCAGCATTCAGGGAAACATTAATATCTATCTACATCTCTTTCGAGACAGTGAATCACTGGAATCGATGCGGCGCTTACGAGTCAGACAGGGTGGCTGTTCCGTTCGAGACGCCTCCTTTTTGCACAGCCACTGCAGCCAACCTACCCAAGTTAGGGGGTCACATGGTCAACTCCGAATCCTGCATTTCGGACTTCGGCAATATGATATTTCTGAAGATGAAAAACAACCGCTTCTTGTTTCCAACTCAGATCAAAACGTACAACTCGCTCAAAGCTTCACTTCCTGCACGCTTTCGCTTCCGAGAAGAGAAAGAGGTGAGGTCAATTACAAAGAGGAATATAATGACAAGAACCAATGCTGGGGAGCATCATCATAACGAAAGGGGCACAGTAGAAATGAGAAGATGATAGGTAGGAGAGATGGCGGATGGATGGCGAAGGGTGGATGACGATAAGCGCAGGGAAAAAAGTGGAGGGATGCTAGACTTTTGGAGGATCCGCAAGTTTAACGTAACGTGAGGAGGTATCCGCTAATGCAACACTTATGTATGCAGTTCTATCAGCAACAGTTTAGGCCTTCTCCTCCAGTGAGGCCTTGTTGAGGTCATCGGCCACCTCAGCAGCTGCATCCTTCTCGCTGGCGTTACCATTGGTCTCAGTGGCCGTGCTCTCTTCCGCGTCCAGGCGGGCAATCTCTTCCTTAGCTTTGTTGATATTCTACTTACATTAGCATTCATGAGTCAGAATTTGAGAAAGGGAGCCTACCTCTTGAGTCTTGGCGGCCTGGTCCTTCTTCCATTCGGTGATCTTGGCCGCGAGCTTCTCAACCACAGCTGGAACGTCGGACTGGTTCATGGGAGGGTCGATCTTAACCTTAGCAAAGTCCTCGATGATGCCGACGTTCATATTGAACTTGGTCTCGGCAGTGGTGGACGGCGCAGGGCTGCCGTTGGCGCTGCCCTTCTTGCCCTTCTTGCCCTTCTTTCCACCGGTTCCAACGAAGTAGTCATCTTCCTCTTTCTTGAGGACCTTCATGCCCTTGATGCCAGAGTCATCCACGGTACGGCCAACTTCGGCACGGAAGCCGGAGGATTGGTCCTTCTTGTCGCTAAGACCAAGAGCAGCAAAGTCGTAAGAGGGGTTGAAGTGACGGATAAGACCCTGCGCGACGAGGATCTCGTCGGTGTAAGCAGGGCGAGAGGCCTCCTCCAGCTTCTTGTCGGCAATCTTCCTCTTCTTCTCCCGCTCGAAAGCCTCACGCTGGGCCTTTTGTTTCTCCCGGCGGATTCTCCAAGCTTCATCCTCGTACTCCTTATAAGCCTTGCGAGCCTTGTAGTAGTTATCCTTGACCTCACGAATGGCAGTCCACTTGGCTTGCTGCTCGGCGTGGAGCTTGGTGCGCTCATCGCGCAGAGCGTTCAGGTTCTTGAAGGCGCTGTCCTGCTCGGCCTTGATCGCGTCAAGTTCCTTCTGGATTTCCGTGTACTTGTCGCTCAGGGCCTTAGCCTCGGGGTTGTCGAGGGTCTTCTTGAGGGTAGCAATCTGGGCCTTCAGGTCGTTGATAACTTTTTGGGCGTCATCGAGGCTGGCAAAGTTCTTGCGCTGCTTGCGCAGACTCGAGATATCGGCGAGGATCTTCTTCTCATCCACCAGACGCAGGGTACCGGAGTCGACCTGCTTCTCCAGACGGGCAATCTCACGGTCAAGCTCGTCAACGTTCTTGAAGGACATGCGGGTGCGGGAGTTGTTCTGCTCGGCAATGCGAGCCTTGAGCGTCGCATCGAGGGCATTGATCTTCTCCTGGGTGCTGGTCCTTGAGGCCTTAAAGCCCTGCTGCTTCTGACGAATCGAGGATAGCTCAGCGCGGAGCTCCTGCTGTCTCTTTGCGGCGGGAGAGTCCTGGTTGTTGGGCTTCGCGGCTTCAATCCTGGCCTTGACTTGGTTCTACCTGCAGTCAGCATCTGTATGGCGATTGCGAGCGTAATAAGCATAGGTCCACGTGACGAGTTCAGTAGACACTGTTCGACAGCATAGAATCAAAAGGGCGCATACCAATTTCTCCTGAACAGCAGCATGCTCCTTCTCAGCTTGGGCAAGATTGGCCTTGAAAGTCTCCTCATCAGGCTTGGTCGGCTTGACCTTGGGTTCGGAAGCCCCCTCGGACTTGACAGTAGCGGCCATATTTAACAGACCAACGTGGGGAAAAAAACAAGCAATAAACAACCGAACGGGACGGACTCGAGGGAGAATTGGAGCCCGGGAGAAAGCAAAGTGAATCCCCGAGGAAGAATCTCAAAGCCGGGGAGGAAATAGAGAATTGAGAGAGTAAGAAAAGACAGGGAAAAAAAGAGAGGATGGGTGAGGGAGAGAAAAGAATAAGGTGGAAGATGTGTCTGGCCTTTAGGATTCTGGGGCTTTCTGGCGTCTCATTGGCGGCGCTTACCGTTGGCGCTCTTAGCGCTCGCCCGATTTTTCGACGCAAAAGCGTTCAACCCTCCAAGCTTCACTACCTCTCAGCGAGAACCATCCGCGCTCGACCTCTTTCTCTATCTAGCCCTTTTCTCAGCTCATATTTCAGTCGCGATGGATGACGAATACAATTATTCCACCGACGACGCCGAGCGCGAGACCATCCGCGTCTGGCGCACATGGCGAACAGTTTTCGAAATGCTGCAAGACCGCGTACGTTATTGTGTTCTGCCTGACTGCAGTTGCAGGGCACTAATATCGATCAATAGGGCTACGAAGTGACAGAGGAAGAAGTCAAGATTGATCTTGATGAATTCAAGAGGAAATACGTCGGTGAAAAAGGATACCCTAGGTGCGACTCTCCAGCCTACCGGTATTTGCCGTCTGTGTAATGAACACAACTGATGGAGTTATCCCAACAGCCGCGAGAAGCTAAAGATCCAAGCCCGTCCCACCGAAGCCATGAAGGCAAAATACACGCCTCTCCCGACCCCCTCAAATCGTGACCCCCAGCCAGACTGCGGCACAATCTACATCGAATTCTGTCCAGATGACAGCGGCATCGGCACGAAGCAAGTCCGCACCTTCAACCACACTGTTGACGAGGGAAATTTCCATACCGGTATCTTCATCACAAAGACGCCCATCTCCCCATCTGCCGTTCGTCTGCTTAGCGGTATCCCCGGCCGAATCTGCGAGCATTTCCAGGAACAGGATCTACTTGTGAACATCACACGGCATGAGCTTGTACCGAAACATGTGCTTCTAAGCCCTGAGGAGAAGAGCAAGCTCTTACAGAGATATCGTTTGAAGGAATCGCAGCTGCCAAGAATACAGGTTTCGGATCCCGTTGCGAGGTATTTGGGGCTAAGGCGCGGACAGGTCGTCAAGATTATCCGGAAGAGTGAGACTGCAGGCAGATATGCAAGTTATCGATGGGTTATCTAAGCAGGTTTGCTTCAGCGATACGGGTTTGCATTTCAATGCAATCTTCAGCCGCGATTAAAGCATAACCCTGGTTCCACCTCTAGTAAAGGAAACCCAGATCAACCAGATACGGATGACTGTCCTAGATTAGGACAGGCGCAGGCCTTTGTGGGCTTTGTGGGAGAACCAGAACCAGATCTCTACAAGAAATATCAGGAAAATACAAGAGAAAGGCATTGGGCAGCATGGCGTACCGGCGAAGAGATTTTCAGGACGGTGTTATATCCTTGTTCCTTGTTTGTGTATTTCAGTGCTGGTTTAAAATGACCAACCTCAAACCTGAACTGTACATTTGCCCATTTTTATTCTAATAGAGCATCAGATCTAACCTCATTAGCTTGTGAGATTCAAGGCCTACCAAAATCCGGCAATAAGTTTGGACAATATTATTTTTAAGAATACACTGTACCTCTCATATTCGCCCTACCGCAGGACACGACAAAGTACAGCCTCATAGCTAGATATCAGTTCATTGTCAACCGACTTTGACGAGCCTCCAGCTGCCCAGCCATACTCTCTCTTCCTGAGATATCCCTGACAAGCAATATACTCAAAACCAGCTCGGCGGCTTATGTGCATCCAGTCCGCTGTGGGGATCGACAATGCCTTGGACAACCTGGTCAATAGTGCCTGGACGAATGCCTTTTTGGTTCCGGTGATTGTCTCCGCGTGGATTAAACGGCCGCGGCATTAGCGGTACGTTCCGGTGCCATGGAGTTGCTTGAATAGACCGGCGAATACACCGAAAACAATGTCTTCCTTAGCCAATTCCGGGGTTCGAACGTCCTCAATCTGATTTGGTAGAGCATATCACGTCCAGATCTGTGGGGGGGGCTCTTTCAAGTTTGAGGCGGTGCGCCGTAAGAGCGTCTTGCAATTTGCAAGCAAATCCAAAAAAAAA